>OY759214.1:54964051-56164051 GCA_963662175.1 Aradus depressus | reverse complement strand
TTTAACTCATTTCAGTATTATATTTTATATCTGAGTTTAAAGGTTAACTATTTTTTTTAGTGCTTATTATTTATTATACATATATTTTTGAACATATTTAATTAACTCCTAATCGTAATATAATAATAATAGTATTAATTTTTTTAGTTATTTATATGTATTTTGTTAAACTTAAGGTATATTGTAATTTTGTTTTTAATAAAGATGGCGTGTGGGGACGCTATCTTGAGGAGTTCGGTTAAGATGTTTGACAAAAATGGACCTGTTTAAAAGAGTGTTGTTTGGATGTTTGGGCAAGATGGATGTGTTTTGTAAGAGGTTGTTAGAAATAATTTGAAAATGTTGTGCAATTTACAGTTTTGTTTTATTTTATTTATTTATCTATTATGTTTGGCGCCCGAAAGTAAATATGCTGTTCTTTGCACTATAATAATAATATTTATTTATCTATTATGTTTGGCGTCCGAATAGAAGAAAGTAAATATGCTGTTCTTTGCACTATAATAATAATATTTATTTATCTATTATGTTTGGCGTCCGAATAGAAGAAAGTAAATATGCTGTTCTTTGCACTATAATAATAATAATAATATTTATTTATCTATTATGTTTGGCGTCCGAATAGAAGAAAGTAAATATGCTGTTCTTTGCACTATAATAATAATATTTATTTCCGTTAAATCATAACATGGTAAATGCTTCATACAATTATTGTGTAATCAAAACTGTTTATGAATAATTCATATAATTATTATATACATCAACCGATGTTAAATCTTAGAATACAAACAGATATGATATATATATATCATATATATATATATATATATATATATATATATATATATATATATATATATATATATATATATATATATATATATCATATCTGTTTGTATTCTAAGATTTAATATCGGTTGATGTATATAATAATTATATGAATTATTATATATGATATATATATATATATATATATATATATATATATATATATATATATATATATATATATATCAATCATATGTGTTTGTATTATTATTTTTTGTTTTTTTTACAAACAGATATTTACAACTGCATAAAAATAAATACAACAAGCAAATATGGTAATAGAGAAATTATTGTTTGTCATTAGGCAAATAATGCCAAGAAGGGAGAAATCACCCAGTGGTGATTTCCTTTAATTTGTAACTAATCACTGTCACTCCTGCTGGTAAGGAGGTCTCTAGGCCATTGACGCTTAAGCCGTCGTTGGGGAAGTATGGCAGAATGGAGGGCACGGACTAGAGATTATTGTGGGAACTAAGAAGGGAAAATATTTTTTTATACTTGGATTTAGCGACTTCGGTGACAAAAGGTACGTTAAGGTCAGTGTGAAAAGTTTTAAATAATTTATCTATTATTTATCTATTATGTTTGGTAATAAGAAGCATTGGCTGAAAGGATTGGATGCGCTGGAAATTGGAAGCCTTGGCAGAACCCCAGAGTTCAAGTCCGTAAGTCCACATAGGTTTGAGTACTGCGTTATATTTAAGTCGTTTTGTTTTCAAAGTTAATTTTGATCTTTTGTCTAGAAGTCTTAATAAAAGTTTATAACGTCGGTTCATTTCTTGTCTTTTCAGTCTCTCGTGTCAGGATTCCAAGTTAGTCGTTTGTCGTGTATGAGGCCTAGATAGCGGACTTCGTTTTTTAAAGGGATGGGATTGATTTCTTATTTGTATTCTTACCGATTTAATATCGGTTGATGTATATAATTTTTAAACTGTTTTGATGTACACAATTGTATGAGGTATTTACCTTTATATATAACACTAGAGGAGATATGAATATAAAATTCGTATGTGATAGTAAGATGTTGTGGGACGAGATTTATAATATAAATAAAAGACGTTGTCTTCCCACTGTTTTATTTTACACCAGAACCGATTTTCGACGCTACAGCGTCATCATCAGTGGTTCATCTATCATAGAATAGCAAAACATACAAATAATAAAAAGTATAAATAACTCTTAAAGCATCAGGGTACAGAGTAAGAAAATGAAATTATAAAATTAACTTACCCCACCCACACAGCACAGCGGTTAGAAGACAACTGGCATAGCTCTAAGGGGTAGGGATAGCTAGGTTCACTCACTCTCTCAACATGCAAAAACCATTCATTCTAATATGTCTGTACATAATAGTAACATATAAAGTTTTCCACCATACAGCCAATGAAATTATTGTTGTCATATAATATAATAAATAAAAAATTAAAATAAATACACAAATAAATACAATATTAAAAATATTATGGGGGCCATGGTGGCCGTGCGGGCTAGAGCGTAGGGCTTTGGTCGCATGGTCTCACCATGGTTTGCGGGTTCGAATCCCGTCCGAGAGTGAGTTTTATTTCGTAGATAGAACTCCCTCCCGGGGCCATGGATGTCTTAAATAATTATATACAACACATTGACATGGCTAATATGCACCGTACATAAAGCCAAAAGAAAAAAAAAAAAAAAAAAAAAAAAAAAAAAAATTATCATAGACTTGAAATAAAATACACATAATAAATATTGTTGAGTCTTGAAGAGTGATGGTGAATACAAGAACTCTCCAAAACAATCGATTCCTTGTTGATTGAACTACTTTGGTGAATTCGGTGTGTGTGATTGATGGCGTCTAGTTTGTTTTTTCTAAAGAATATAAAACCCCTTTTTCGCATTGTTTATAAGACTCGTTACTCAACAATTACCAGTGTTTTTCATTGCTCGCGGTTAGGCACAAGTTGTTGTGTCTATACACAAAGTATACTTATTATTCGTTAGTTGATTCGCGGTCTGTCCTCTTGTGTGGATGAAAGGTGAAAAAACTAAGTTCGCGGTGATAAAGGGACTTATTGTGAATAGTAACATTGTATTCGTCATTACGCGGTTTGTTAAGGGACTTATTGTGAATAGTAACATTGTATTCGTCATTACGCGGTTTGTTAATAAAGGTGTTGTCTAAACATATATATTAAGTGTTCCAAGCGGCTCATTCTTTAACCTATTTACCCAGATGCAACAAATATCATTATAAAAACCACTTAGTTTTGAACCAGTTTCCCACACCAGGTAGGTCAGGCAGGAGAAGGGAGTTCTTAACCTCTATTTTTGTGTTAAGACTGTTAGTATCCTCATATAACGAAAGTCGGATCTCCAAGCCTTCTAGGTTATCTGTACGTCTTCCCTTGGTACCCTCGTGCAACAGTGCCACTCTATGGGTTCCAGTATGGCCCTCATTTTACAATGCCAATCCCTTCTTCATAGATGTTCCTTAGTCCGTATGTGTAGTTTCCTACCTGTCTGTGTAGTTTCCTACCTGTCCAATATATGTTGCATTGCAATCACCACATGTCAGTTTGTAAACACCGGATTTGTCCCTGAAAGGTACTCTGTCCTTCAGACTCGGGAAACAATTTCTTAAAGTGTTTTCATTTCTGTAGGCCACCCTGACTCCGTCCCTAGTAATAGTACGATCCATCCGTTGACTTCTGCTCCTGGTGTGAGAGACTGGTTCAGAACTAAGTGAAGTAGCTGTCCTGTGAGAGATGTAGTGTAAATATGTTTTGGCTGGTTTTTATAATGATATTTATTATATTATGTATTTATTTTAATTTTTTATTTATTATATTATATGACAACATTCATTTTATTGGCTGTATGGTGAAAAAATGTTTATGTTACTATTATGTACAGACTTATTGTATATATTAGAATAAATGGTTTTTGCATGTTGAGAGAGTGAGTGAACCTAGCTATCCCTACCCCTTAGAGCTATGCCAGTTGTCTTCTAACCGCTGTGCTGTGTGGGTGGGGTAAGTTAATTTTATAATTTTTATCTTCTTACTCTGTACCCTGATGGTTTAAGAATTATTTATACTTTTTATTATTTGTATATTTTGTTATTCTATGATAGATGAACCACTGATGATGACGACAGCGTCAGCGACGACGCAACAGTGCGTCGAAAACCGGTTCTGGTGTAAAATAAAACAGTGGAAAGACAACGTCGTTTATTTCTAATATAAAATTCCTAGTACAATTGGTACTATTTATATTTTTGATGATACATATTTTATATTTATATTTCTTTAAGATAAATTTTCTTTCAGGACGAAACTGCGGTGCGATCAATGGGCCTTCCTTCCTCCTCCTTCCTCAGGTCACAAAGAGCAAAATATAGAAAAAATAAATAATAATAATAAAAAAAATTATGATAGAAATTATAGGATATTTGTCAAGTCTCTGCCATGCCTTTTATATGATTATTAGGTATATAATGTATTATATACTATCATTATTTAGTCATTTTTTTTATAATAATTTTAATATAGATTTTTATAGATTTGTCATTAGTTGTTAAAAGTACAAACATCATTAGACGCATGTCATATATAAATTATTTTATCTTGTTAGAATTTAATAATTTTATCTTTATTTTAAGTTTTACCACGAAGGTATACACAATTAGCTCACGTGTTTAATAAAAATGACATTAGAAGTGTGAGAGAGGAAACATCCCCTTGGTATTCCCTCCGGACTTAACTACGGGAGATGTTGGGATGTAGGTGTGAATATTAACAGGAGGTCTCTGTTCCAGTTTCGCTTCAGTGTACGCCTGGGGTCAGGGAACTGAACCCATCCTGTCGTGGAACCGCTAATAAAATGATAGGAAAAGCGATATAAAATGTCGCTTATAAACATTTTCAAATAGTTTGATAATTAAAAAAAAAAATAGTTTTTTTGTTTAGTTCTCCTTGGATCTTTGTAACAAATACGTTTAAGTCGTTCCGGGTGGAATCGACTTAGGGAACGATTCCATTGCTTGAACTATTCGCTTGCAAACGTCGATTTTTTTACAGATTACATAACCTCCCCGAAACAAATGTGTGTCATTGACTGTAAATGATACTCCTTTGGGTGTAAAATAAAAAAATGTACCTTCAACTAAAATATATATATATTATTTTTTTTGATAAATATTGCCTGGGCTATAATAAACTAAGGCAACATAAAGAAAACCATTTTTTCAAAATTGATGAATAAAAGCCAAAGACAAGGTGGCTTTTGTTGGCTCTCCAGCGAGAAGTAAAACGTCACTCCCGCTATGAATAAATTATTAAAATAACATTCATTTTAAATTCCAACTGAAATGAGAGACGCAGGAAAAAGATCTTCTTCTAAGTGAAAAAAAAAAAAAAAAAAAAAACTAATAAATAAACGAAATAAAGAATAAGAAGACCAAGAATATCTTTCTGAAAGACAGCTTCGAGTTGGTTTACTTGTGTCTTATGTCGGCTCTACAAAATGGCTCAACACCTGGGCGTTTCTCGGGCCAAACTTCAAAAGGATTAGCTCCAATTTTGAAATGTCGTCCACATATTGGCACAACTTCTGTGAGTCCTGTTCCTGTCTGTCCATTATTATATACATTTTACTAAAATATAATTGAATTTCAGAAATTGAGTTTTAAAATTGAATTAAAATAAGGAATTAATATAATAATATGGTTCGTATGTGTACATTCTCTATAGCTATAAGATAACCGGCAAAAAAAAACTTAAGCACGCCGTCCTTCGGATGGGACATTAAGCGATGATCCCGAGCCTGTACAATGACAGGTTAGCCTAGGTGAATAAAAAGTTATTGTAGGCAAAATTTAGGGACTCCCATAGTAGAGTCGGGCTCATGTTCACCAGAGTGACGAAAGAGCTCTCTGATAGTAGATGATATGAGCTTGTAGTTAAAGTCCGGGCATGAATAACAATAACTAACTATAAAATAATCAATAACATTCCTCATTATTATTTTGTTGATTTTTTTCTGGCATTTGTGTCTTCTTCCACCTCCCTTCTTCTGGTCACTATGAACTTAGGTTAGGGAAAAAATATTAAAAAATGGCGGAAAATGAACAAAATAACATTCCAGAAAATCTTAATAACAATATTATTTTTAGTAGAAATTATTATTAGTTATGTATTTATTTTTGACTCAATTTTTGTTTTGCATTTTTATTCAGGTATGGACCTGCTCACTATTACTGTTGTAATTCAAAAAAGACGACGATCAGCTGTTTTAAATAGTGAGAGAGAGTCTAAGTTGTGTTGTGGAAGTGGACAGTCTACAGAGAGAGTTGTTTTATGGTTAAGGTGTAGTGAACCAGTCTGAGTGAGAGAAGTGAACCATGTAGGAGTGAAAATAACAGTGTACATATATGCACAAAGGTACTTTTTACTTATTTATACATATATGCCCAATAAAATTTAATTAAAGATAGACCACAAAAACAGAAAAAATACTGATATAGTTGTAAGTAATTAGTTCGTAAGTTTTCGTTTTGTAAATAATTTCCTTTTTCTATTTCCAATCTTAGTTTTTAATTTTATAATGTAGGTTAAGAAAAAATAAACCCAAATATTTGTTCTCTAATTCTATGCTATTCATTTTCCCTGTGAACCCATTATTCATTAATCTCTTTAGAAGAAATCCTATTGAAATAATAAATAATTAAATTTTTTTTAAATACTTGCACTTTCTTAAAAATTGCACGTCTTGAACCTTCGATATTTTTTATTAGGGCCCTTTTCGGAATCTAGGTACTGTAGAAATCAAAATTTAGTAGAAGACCAGCATTAATTTTTACAGGAAATATGGTAATATTTATTATTTGATTTTTTTATTTGGTTTTATTATTATTTTTATCATATTTCACATTTTTTAATTATCACAATACCTTCAACTAATTAAGTTTACCTTGTTGTACACATTTTTTTCGGGCCTCTGTTGCCATGTCTGAGCTGCTGACAATTTTTGATCTCTTGATTAATTGTTCAGTTATTTTCTTAGATTTGGCGTGATATATTTAACTTGAGGTGGGTATCAGTTAAGTCGTGGCTCAAGATGGTAGCAATACCGAAAGTTATTATTATATATATATATTTTGTGAAATAGACAATATTAAAAAAAACAAAAACATTTTTTCATTATTTTTCTTAATATTCAGCTGAATCGGGCGAAGGAAAGGATGGATGAGAGGGGGCTCAAACAAATACCCGAATAACTGTCGACATTGGGGCCCATGGTGGCCGTGCGGGCTAGAGCGTAGGGCTTTGGTCGCATGGTCTCACCTTGGTTTGCGGGTTCGAATCCCATCCGGGAGTGAGTTTTATTTAGTAGATAGAACTCCCTCCCGGGGCCATGGATGTCGTAAATATAACTAGATAACACATTGGACATGGCTGAAATGCACCGTACATAAGACTAAAAAAAAAAAAAAAAAAACTGCCGACAGGAGGAGCAAAAACCTAATGGATTTATTCGTGCTGGGTACGTACATTGCCGGTGATTCACCGACGCCATGTTTCTAGTTGATAACTTTTCAAACTAGCGCCAAACAGCCTCCATTGTTCAATTTGATAATTGTTAATATTCTACATAAAGGGAAACAGGGTAAAACTTCTATTGATTTATGTTTTATTTTACAGAATTATTAATTAGAAAAGTAAATACGGTTTAACTTTCTCGTTTATTCCCCGCCTGATCAAAGAAGGGAAAATATACGAGGACAATATTTATATTTCCGAAGTCAATAAAGTTTATCTGGAGAGTACTTTATTTTGTAAAATCTCTAGTACTCAACATTAAACATTAATGCCCGTTTCTTTAATTTCATAAATATTTAATTTTAATAGAATTAGTACAAACTGAAGTTTGGATGACTGATATCTGTTTTCTAGCCGTTCAGGACCTTTTTTCCTACATCAGCGTTACGTTGTATAGAGAAAGTAATTCAATAGCTCGAAAATACCATGTCTGGTTTTCGCCACAATTTTATGTTTACCGATGTCCTGAAACCAAAAATGAAACAATAATAATAATAGCAATAATTCATATTTGGGTCACCACAAATCGATTGATTTTCAGTCAAATCAGGAAGAAAGAGGTTTTGAAGGGAGAGCGGAAACAATGTTGAAGCTAGGGAAGTACATCACAGGTGACAAAAATTATTTTCAGATATATAATTATTTGCGTTACCTCCCATTTCGTCCCTGCTGAGTCACGTCTCTCTACATAACTGCGCTTGTCCTTCGGATGGGACGTTAAGCGGTGGTCCCCCCGAGTCTGTACGTCAGGTAATCGTTAAGGATCCCTTACCCTAGATGAATCAAAATTTAGGGTAAACAAAATTTAGGACTCCCACAGTAGAGTCAGGTTCATGTCCACCAGAGTGATCAAAGAGCGTTCTGGTAGTCGGCGATATGACCTTGTAGTTAAAGCCTGTGCATGAGTCGTAATAACTAACTATATGTATTTTTTTTTATTGTGACTCATCAAATTTACAGATGATCATATTACCAATTCTAAATATTCAAAATAAAGAAATTAAGCTGCTATGAAAAAAAAAAAAGTGTGTTTGCGGTTTTTTTCACACTTTTCCCCACTGGGCGACCGTTAGTTTTCCCGCGTCCCTGATATGTTGGTGCAGTATTTTAAATTGTTTTTCTTCACATTACGGTCCCGTTTTTCATTTTCATTTTAAATCATTAAACTTCTGCATTTAACTGAAGTTAGTTAATTAGATTTCCATGTCATTTATTTAATTGTTACAAAAGTTATCCAGTTTCATTAGCACTCAGTTGAACTTCCTGCTATGTCTGCTACAAACTAAAACGGATGTAGATTTCATAGGACATTGAAGATTAGGTTTCCGTCCCTCTGTCCGTCTGTTTGTTTTATCATTTTCACCATGTAATGTCCAGATTTAAATTTTGCAATAATTATAGTTTGACTGTTCAGCAATAGGAAAATATATAAGGAAATATATTTGTGAATAATATACATACATGTATCACTTTTCGAATGTAATACAATTTTGTGTATTATATTTCTGACGAAAAGTGGTGGTTCTGTTTAGCCGTAAAGAAGAAAACTCAACATTTGGCCAGCATTTCGGAAACTATTTATTTCCTTCTTCAGGCCCTTATAATAAACTACAGTTGATCTGAGGGGTTTATGTCTGTTTCTGCTTTCTTGAGATTCCTCAGATCTCTGGAATTGAGGTTACATATGCCTCATACGTATGTTTCCACTCTCCCTCTATACATTCAACCTGTGGATGGACCCATGTCCAGGTCAGGAACCGTAGATGCGGGTCTGGAAGTGTGATGGGACCCGAGTTCAGAACCAGATTTAGAGGCAGCGTGGAAACTTACTTGTGAATCTGGGGTGTTGCATCAAATGAAGGCGAAAGGACCCTCAAAAATACAAAAACAGAAGGAAGGGTTCACTAAATAAACAAAACGAATGTTTAGAGAGAGCGCGGAAGCATAATATGTGTGAGTCGAGGAGTAGCCTCAAATTTAGACATCGGAGAACCTCAAAAGAACAAAAACGGAAGTTATGGGTCCAACAAATAAAGGGATCAACGATTTAGCGCTCACACGTAAGATTTCGATTAGCTTCTAAATTCTCGATTTGTTTATTTAGTCGATCCTTACCTTCTGTTATTGCTCTTTTGAAGGTCCTTCGACAAAAGAGCAATAACAGAAGGTAAGGGTCGACCCTTAAATAATCAAATCGAGAATTTAGAAGCTAATCGAAATCTTACGTGTGAGCGCTAGAAAACTGGCACGCTTTCATCTTACCGGGAAGCTTGTGAAAATCTGAAACCTTGAGTCCGGTTCCTGCTCCGCTACCGGACTATCATCGTAGGTATTTAATCTGAGAGGTAAAACCTTGAGGACCCCGTCCTTCGGATTGGATTTTAGGCGATGGTCCCGGGCCATTTCTAATCAGGTACTCATTAATGAGTCTTATCTTATGTAACTAAACCTGGGTAGGCAAGATTTCGGTCTCTCGCTGTAGATCTAACATGGAAGGGATAAGAGCGTTCGATGCTTAGGTCCCTAGATGTACACAACAACCCTCCCAATATATATAAATATGTCTATGGTTGACTATCTGTTTTTCTGTTTGCTGCCTATCTACCGACGATTGCTGTATTAATGTTTTTTTTAGAATATTTGAAAAATCCAAGCAACAAGGACGACCAACGTTCTATATTTCCTTTATGGCTATTATTCAATTCAATTCAATTCAATTCAATTCTTTATTAGCCTTTAAGAAATACATCTTTTAGACTCAGGGTTCGGCCTGATATATACATTATTCAGTTTAAAAAAAGTACAAATAAATGAAAATATATAATAATAATAAAATACAAAGTAATATAGAACCTAACTGTTAATAAACAAATTAAAACAAAAATAAAAATGGTATTTTATTTGAAAACTTCAATGTCCTCTAATTTTTAGCGCCCTTACTATGTATAGTATAATATTATTGAGGTTTTGGTTGTTTGCAGTGTTGAAAAGGGTCTTGTGAGGTTGCGGGCTCTTTAGTGCTTCTACCAGGTACTTTTTTCTTAGTTGGCTGAAGGCTGGACACTCCATGAAGAAATGGTGGATGTCGTCCGGTCGGTCTTCGTTGCAGACACTACAGCTGTCTTCCCTGTTGAAGAGGTAGGTCACTCCTCCCACCGTCACTCTAGCCAGGCTTTCTCTACACAGCCGAATCTGAGCCAACACTCTCGTCCTCTCGATATTTGTCCTCAGCTTTAAGTAGACGTTGTAACAGTAAATATCCTTGTATGTGAGGTTATAGTTAGATTCGAGAATGTGCTGAATGTCTCTATCGCGGCTCCTTTCTTCAAATCTACTCACAATCTTTTTCTTATGCCTGCTGATAAGATCAGGGTCCTGAGTATCCCATAACCATGAATAGCCTACAGAGGTTAGGATATTCCGGAGTTGAGTCACCCAGTTGTAGGCCGGTAGGTCTGAAGGCTGCTTGCTCAGGAACAGGAGACGTTCGTAACACAGTCTAGGGTACCTGTCGGCTCTTCCGATTACGATGGCACTAAGATTGTAGCTGTTAGTCTCTACTCTCACGAAGCTGTTTGGAGTTGACTTTGGAAGCTTCAGTACTCTTTTGTAGTATCTTGTGAGCACCGTATCTAGTTTCTCCAGGTATTCCAAAGCCCATATTTCCGAGGAGTACAACAGAGTGGCCAGTGTGACTGACTCCAGCAGTTTCTTCTTGGTGTCCCAACTGTCCGATCTTGCTGCCGCTAAAGTGTGGATGGTTACTCCTGTGGCTTTGTTCGATTTGGAAATGTAGACGTCTGCAGTTTCGCTAAATCTTCCTCTTTTTGAAAAAGGAATTCCTAGGTAAGTTTTTTTTTTTACCACTTCTATTATGTTTCCTTGGTAGTAGAATGGTGTTTGAAGTTTTTTTTTGGTTAGGACTTCTATGAAAAATGAGAATTTTTGATTTCTGGGTGTTGAGTTCTAGTAAGTTTTCTTTCAGGTAAGTGCTGAGATAATTAAGTTTGTTCTGCAAATCTTTGGGAGTATCACTAAACATCACCAAATCGTCTGCATACATTAGGAATATAATGTCGTTTTTGCCATCGATATTTACTCCTCTGAAGCCATTTTCTTTAAATAATTTTTCTATGTCGAACAGGAACAAGTTAAATAGAGTGGGACTGATAGAATCTCCTTGCAGCACCCCTGTTTCTACCTTGATATTCTTTGTTTGACCTGAAGGTGTGGAAACTGTTACATTTGCATTATTGTAAAAACTTTGAAGCACTGCTATAAACTTTTTACTCACTCCAATGGATGATAGTTTATTCCATAAGATGTGGCGGTTTAGGGAGTCAAAAGCTTTCTTTAAATCTATGAAAAAAGCATAAAGATACCTACTTTTTAAACGGATATTGTTATATATAATAGCTTGCAAACAGAAGATGTTATCGGAGCAGCCTCGGCCTGTTCTGAAACCTGATTGTGCTTCTGGTAGTAAGCCTTCTGTTTCTATCCAGGCTGAAAGTCTCTTGTTTTGTATCGAGGTGAAGATTTTCGGCATAGTATTAACTAAAGCTACAGTTCGATAGTTGTGTGGGTCGTCTGGGTCGCCTTTCTTATGGATGAGGAATGCTGCAAGTTGTGACCATTGACTCGGCACTCGTTCTTCCTCCATCACTCTGTTGAACAGGTTCAGCAGTTAGTGTTCCCATGCAGGGGTTAGGCACTTATAAACTTCATTCGGAATGCCGTCGGTCCCCGGTGCTTTTTGGTTTTTTGTACCCTGTATTGCTTCGGTAATCTCATTCATCGAGATAGGTGAGTCCAAATGCCGAAGTGTCGTGTTTGGCAGCGATGTTTCTGGTAATATGCTTTTTGAGCTATATAAATTATGGTTAGAACCAGAACATATTTTCATTTTTACTTATGGAGGACTTGAAGCCGTTCTACTGACATTTCTGCAATAATATGTTTTTCTAGACTATAGAGATATACCCAAAATTAAAGGTAAGTTTCTGCTCTCCGTCTAAACCTTCGAAATCTTTATTTGTTGGAACTTACCTTCAGGATAAGCCGTTCCAGAACTACAACATTTCAATATTTAATAACCACCTCTGACGCAGGACTGAAATTTTTGTTATTTAAAAAAAGTACGTGTAGTTCTGGGGTGCATGGAACATTCCCATAGGTCCTTCTACTATACAGTACTATATTATACAGTACTATAACTAATTTAGTCTGATTAGGAGTATTTCTCAAATACTCCAAAGCTCTCTAACAGCACTAAGGAAAGCTCCGACCAGCACATATCTTCTTTACTGTTTCATCCTTCATATAAAGAATTTAGTGAAATCGTCAAAAATTTAGATTTTTTATTAGGTTAATTATTGATATTAGGTAATAATATTATTATTGAAATTTAATGCTTATAAATAATTACTATACAAATTATAATTCACTTGAATGGTCATAATTTGGTAAATATCCAACCCGTTGCAGACCAGCCGAGGGGGTATATGTGATTAGAGAGATGGCGACTGTCGAGGGCGTATCGTATATTTCTGTTTCAGTTTGATCTATTGAACCAATTTAAAATTTGAAGAATGGGTTTAATTCACGATTTTTTTATACACACGTTTATAATCTCAGATTTTGCAAAAAGCTATTACATAAACTATTTGCATAAAAATGTTGCATAACCGATAGTTCAAAATATAAAACCCGATCGACCCTTCATTTGGATCATCATGCAGTTTTTTATATTAAAAATTGGTTGGTTTTTATTAGGCAAATAGGGGATCGAATTTTACCCTCAAAAGTTATGATCTATTATTATCTCATAAACGAGTACCTGACATCGTCCTGGCTCGGGATCATCACTTAACGTCCCATCCAAAGGACGGCATGCTCAAGGTTTTTTTTCTTTCCAGATAAAAACCACATAAATTATTTGAAGAAAGTAAACTCTCGGAATACCTAAAGCATCATCTTGCCTACCATTCCATAACTTGATAATACTAAATTGTACTTCTCCAGCCATACGGAGTATAGGGGAAGTTATGTAATCAGTCAAAGATTCTATGTTTTAAACGGAATTTCATGTTTTCCGACCTCCAGATTCTAAATATGAAAAAAAAAAAAAATCTGTCGATCTATATGTCTGTGTGTGCGTGTCTCTGAACATGATATCTCCCGATAGAATGAATGTATCAACTCGAAATATTATATGTGTGACCAAAACCCCATAAGGACAGCACCTATTGATTTTCAGCCAAATTCCCGCCTAAGGAGAGGAGGATTAGGAAAGTGGCTTGACTCAAATATTTCGATAATTGCCGATTTAACGAATCTATCGAAATTTCATATTTGAAGTCAAAACCCAATTAGGACATAACCTGCCAATTTTCAGCGATATCGGCCGAAGATTTATATCTATGTAAGTCAACTGTTGAACATTAGCTCAAACCTGGGGGGGTGGGGGGTAACTGATTACCTTATTCGTTTCGGGGAAGTACATAGCGTGTGATTGAACGACGTCTTTTTATTCACTTAATGTTTCCTTTCTTCTAAATTATTCTTTTTTCCTATGGATTTGTCGCTAGGGCCTACATATGACCCTTTAGTTCTGTGCAAAATTCAGTAATATATAGGAGAAACGTGAACCATCGGTTAGGAGAGACGTGAACCACCGGTTAGGAGAGACGTGAACCACCGGTTAGGAGAGACGTGAACCTACGAAAGTCAGATGGCCTCAATAATTCCTGGCCATGACCCTACATAATTCTACCCACAAGTTGATGTCTCCATCCTTGCATAATTACCCATTATATCTTCTCGTGTCTCATTGGATACTAATTGAAACGAGTTCTAGCGTCTAGTGCTCATTTACATATTCACCATGAAGGTAGTGTTGTAAATCAAGACATGGGATAAACTCTAATACAAACGTCTCCTAATTGGGTTGTCTTCAGTGTTGGAAAAGGCTTTTTCTCTCATGCCCGGGCTAAGTCTTATTGCCTACTACCTGAGTGAAACTTATACTATAGTATAAGGAAGTTTTCACGATTGAAGGTGTCGTCCTTAGAGAGTTTTGGATACATACTCGTATATAAAATTTCATGTCGATAAATGTGTTCTATCGGGAGTTATCGAGTTTACAGACACACTCACACACTTACATATATATATATTTTTTTCCATTTTTGGAATCAAGAGTCCGAAAAACATGAACTTTACACCGAATTGTTCGTTGTAAGTTAGTTTGGTGACACAAAATTCGCTCTATTGAATTTCAACCAAATTGGTTCCAGAGGGAGACCGAAAATAAAATGCGATTTATTTGCACTGGGGCAGTGCATTGCCGGTGATTCACCGACGACTTCTTTGTTTATTTTATTTTTAATTTTAAAAAAATGTTTAGAATTCTGTAAGTCACAAAGGATCCAAATTCCGAGACGGTCATATAACAGAGACGATCTTGCTTCCATTGTCCAGTCTTCATAACGGAGCTTTGTAACAAAGACGGTAGTTAGGCCCTTCTAGTTTCCACTCCAATAACTAAAGATGGGGAAGTTTAATTTTGAGTTTTTTTTAGAATCACCAGCAATGTACTTCCCCACAACGAATTAATCAATTAACATTTCGCTCCCCCTCCAAAACCTTTTGCGCTAATATTCAATAGTTGACTTACACAGGGGCTCCTAAATCCTCCTACTAAATTTTGTGTCGGCAGTTATTCTGGTTTTTGAATTGAACCCCCATATATAATATTTTTCATATTTGGAATCTGGAGGTCGGAAAACAATAAATTTCGTTACATAACTTCCTCTATACTTCGTACATGTGGGGATGTAAATGTTTTCGTTCGTGAGTCTGTCTGTCGGTCTATGCGCGGTCTCCAAACAAGAAATCTTGGCAACTTGAATTTCGGGATGTACTCGTATTTGTGTCAGCTACGATTGAGTCTATGTAAGTGAGAAAATCCAGGAAATGTTCAGAGCAGCGCGGCGTCAAAAAAATATATATTTCGCTAAAACCAAAATAGATCAAATTGAAGGGTTCTCAAATTCTTACATTCATGCTTCCCCAAAGTATAGAGGAGGTTATGTATTGGTCAGAAATTCGATGTTCAGTTTATACCAGAATTTCATGTATTCCGACCCCCAGACTCAAAAATGAAAAAAATGTCTGCAAGTGTCTGTTTGTCTGTGAACATGTGATAACTCCCGATAGAATAAATGAATCGAATCGATAATTTAAATGTGTATCCAGAACCCTCTGAAGGTGACACCCATAGATTTTCAGCCAAATCGACTAAAGGGAAGGAGGGGATTACAGGGGAGGCTACAAAAACGGTTGTAATGAATGTACTGACACAAAATTTAGAGAATTCAGAAGCCCCTCCGTAAGTCAACTATTGATGTTTAGCCCAAATGATCAAATGGTTTTCAAGATAGAGCGAAAACTTAATTGATTAATTCGTTCTGGGGAAGTACATTGCCAATGATTCACCCACTAATTTTTCTTTATATAATGATAATAATTTTTTTAAGAGATGTTTAGACACAAAGCGCTAAATCTGGGGATTTTCTTCCAACGCGACTAACTATGGGTTAATAAAATGAAATTTAAAGATACTATTAACTTTTTAAGTGCCGTTTTTACTACGGAGCCGTTTTTTTTTATGGTTGTCTTTTACGAGGGGCTACAACGTGCTTAACATTGAGACATTTCATTTTCGGATGAAGAAACGTCCGTTTTTGGTTTTAGATGTCTCAGGAAGATGGAATCAAAACGAATGACGCGGGAGGTTTTTTTATTGTCTTCCTCCTAATATAAAACAAAATTACTTTTTTCTTGTTTTTTACTCCTTCGGCTATACGAAGTAAAGGAGAATTTATGTAATCGGTCAAAAATTCGATGCGGAGTTTTCAACGGAATTTCATGTTTTCACTAGATTCTAAATATGAAAAAAAAAAAAAAAAAAAAAATACTAACTTTGTCTATGAGGGTCATTTTCACAGAAAGGGCAAATCCGAACGTTGTGTTTTTTCAAAACTAAAAGTTGAAATCAAGTTCTGTCAGTCAAGTCAAATCAGGATATATCCTTACACCATGATGATTGAATTTCAAAGGTAGGCCACGCATGAGGGTTCTTAATCAATTAAAATTTGAATTTCAATTCATCTGGCAGATTGATCTGGCAGAAACCTTGCTAAAATATATATAAATCGTTGTAGTTCATTTATTATAATAATTGTATGCCAATATTCAAGCAAAGTCGGGTCTGGACATGGCAGGGTAGGAGACATTTTGCTGTTTCAATTGAAATGTATACATTAAATAGTAAATATGTGCTTCTTTTAGTGCTTGCATTTCGTAAAGCAAGATTGATAGTTTATGAAGAAATTTTTGTTGACTGCCAAATCATAAATGGGAAGTCGGAATCCTCTCCGGACAACGATTGGCCCTTTCTGTGAAAATGACCCATGAACAGGATAACTGCTGATATAATGAAAGTATCGACAGGAACATTTGATGTGTGGGCAAATCCCCATAAGGACGACTCTTATTAACTTTTAGAGGAATTGGCAGATGGAATGGTGGGGGGGGGGGGGGGGGGGATCCGAGAGGGGGCTCAACACGAAAACTCCAATAACTGCCGATGTAATGAACGTATCGACATGAAATTTCATATTTAAAATCAAAAGTCCCAGTGAGGACATAACCTGTCAACGTTCCGTCATATTGGAGGGTACATGGGGAATTCAAAAATCCTAATACCTGCCGATGTAATAAATTTATCGAAACAAATTGTATTATGAGAATTTAGGAGCCCCTATGTAAGTCAACTGTTGAAAATTAGCGCAAATAGTCAATTAGTTTTGGAGGGGGAGCGAAAAGTTAATTGATGAATTCATTCTAGGGAAGTACATTGGCCGGTCATTCACCGCCGATTTTTTAAAATTGTATTTCTCGTAATAAAGGATTTTTTTTTCTTGTTTTTTTCAGTTCATAATATTCAGATTGAATATTATGGTGAAATGGACTCAGATCTCACATTGAAAGGTTTCGTAGGATGCCATTGACAGAAACAACGATATAAGAGCCAAACTGTTTTCTAATCTTTCATTTACAAAGTATATTATTTCCTGTATGTGTTTTGCTTTATGATTTCCATTATCTCCTAATATAACTCAGCAAACCTCTGATTCCTAAGGCTGGCTCCTATGAGATAGTTCCCGTCTTCCTATAAGTCTCTCTCACTCCAACTGGAAAGATTGTCACTTTTGTTTCATCCTTTTACAATTCATTCATATACAAGTCATTATTGTTATCATGTTTCACATTATTATTCATACTTGTTTTTCTAATTTTTTTTTTTCTCTAACATTTTTCACTAGTTTATTATATTGTTTTACTCTTTGCCTGTTTTTAATATTTAATATTTATTCTTAAAGACCTTTTTTATTTTATTTTTATTCTTCTCAACTTGATACTTGAATACTCTTGTTTATTCTTTATGTTATTATTCTTAGGAGACGTATGTCCCAGAATAAAGATCATTTTTCATTTTCATTTTCATTTCACTAGCTATGTTACCCGTCGTTGGCGTGAAAATATATTAATGATAACTAAACACAAAATATTTTTATTGAAAATGAATTGAATATTACTCTGGGACTAAACTTTGTTCATTTATTCCTGAATTTTTTTATTTTTTTTTCTTTCTTTGGATTGCCAAAGAAAGAATCATTAATATGAGTGGTAGGTACGAATTAATGTTTAACATTAACAGTAGCAAGTCAATCAAGGGTCTTGTAAATCGTAAGTTTGTTGTTAGTTGTCAGTTTTGATTTTGGTCCAAGTAGTCGACGTAAAAATCTGTATCTTCGATTCAGTTCTTGTCGTTTCAGTTCTTGTCGTTTCACTCACCAAATTAATATTAAACATTAATTCGTACCTACCACTCACCAACTACTTTTTCCCCCTAAATTCTTCTAGAGTATCTTTTTTTTTTAAAGTGTATACCAATTTCGCGTATATGTATTACTAGATGACTGATTATTGAATTAGGGACACTTCTTTATGTCCCTTCTTCTTCTGGTCATTATGAACGACCAGAAAAAGGGACGTGAAAGTGCCCTGAAATATTGTCAAAAAAGAGAAAAGGAGACACCTTTGGAAAAAAAATACCGGAAAAAATCAACACTGAATATTACCTGTAAATATATCGGATATAAACAGTAGACAGTAACAGAGAACGATGTAATCGTACAGAGTTGGTTAGAGAGAATGCGGGAATAAGGTTAAGGTGATCAGGTGAGCTATAACTTGGACTTCATGTCAAAAATTAAATGAAAATTCCCTATATGTCTGCTTACGATAACTCACGATATATAGTGAGTATATCTATTGATTTTCAGCCAAATCGGCCAAAGGGAATGGAGGATTAGGAGAGGGGCCTAATAAAACGAAAACCCTAGTAACTCCCGTTGTAATGAATATATTGACACGTTATTTTATATTTAAATCAAGAAACCTGTAAGCAAAAACTTAATTAACTATTTAATTCGTGTGGGGGAGTACATTGTCGATTTGGCTGATCAAAAGGTGCCATCCTTGACTGACAGACAAACAGGAAACTGTTTCTTTTCATTTTGGGATCATGGGGGAGGGGGGGTGTCACACTGACACAGCTTATTGATCATCTTCCTCATTTAAGTTAGCCAGATGATGCACGCGAATCTCTGGGACGAATCGATAAGAAATTATCAGGGATCGTGATTCCTTGGAGAATGAGACTAATGGATGCTGACATGACGTCTTCTGAAGACGAGGTGAGGGGCAATGGCATGAAACAGATCGGTCAGTAGTGGCTTCCCACTGAACTGGAGATGGTTCAGTGGTTAGCTTGCCTATCAACGATTTCTGGTAACTAAAAAATGATCAGTAGGTTTATTTCTACTTCCCTCAGCAATAGGAAGTATAGGAGAAGTTATGAAATATGTCACAAATTCGGTGTTGTGTTTTCATTGGTACTTCTTGTTTTCAAAAAAAAAATCTGTTTCTCTGTGCGTCTAAGTATGTGACTGTGAACACGATAACACCCTATAGAATGAATGTAGACTTGAAATTTTATATGTGTACAAAGGACGATTCAGATAAATTGGTCGAAAGGAAGTGGGGGATCAGAGAAGGGCTGGTATGGAAGACCCTAATATCTGTCAATGTATAACGAATTCAGACGATTCAGAAGAACCATTTCAATCTCATCGGTAGATTGGTTTCCAAATGAGAGTACATTAATTCGTACCTACCGCTCACCAACTACTTTTTCCCCCTAAATTCTTCTAGAGTATCTTTTTTTTTTAAAGTGTATACCAATTTCGCGTATGTATTACTAGCGCATGATTTCTCATTAACTTGTTACTTATTCTTCCTGTCGCAGGGCTAAGAAGAATAAAAGGCAAATACACTACGGTTTGTGCAAGACTTTTATCTGCATTGTCAGCCGCCATTTTGAATAAAGCAATAAACTGAATCGAAAGACATTATTAGATGCTTTAATTCCACATCTCACGACTGAAACGACAAGAACTGAATCGAAGATACAGATTTTTACGTCGACTACTTGGACCAAAATCAAAACTGACAACTAACAACAAACTTACGATTTACAAGACCCTTATACGTCCCATCTGGACGTACGGACTTGAACTTTGGGATGCAGCTAAACAGTCGAACATCAATCGAATCCAAGCATTCCAGTCCAAACTCCTGCGATGAATTATCAATGCTTCTTTCTACATTACCAATAAACTCCTACACAGATCTCAATATTCCCACTGTCAACGAACTAATCCAATCCCGATTCCACATTTCACAGAAACCTTTCTTGTCATTCAAATCCTCTCGCTCAAGCCCTATCCTATCATTCCCATCCTGACAATCCTCCCCGCTGCTTGAACAGGAGATGGCCTCGCGATCTTCTCTGAGGATAGTGAATAATGAAAATTAACTTTCGAGGGAGTGTCAGCGCTGGCTGGCTTCTCCCATCAAGTGACGTTATTTTTTTCTTTTTGTCCACATATTTGCTTATTATGTATATATTGTATATAGATTGCAAAAAAAAAAAAAAAAACACATCTTTATTTAAAAAAAAAAAAATTTTTTAAGTGTTCCGCAATTTTTCTCATATCTTTTTACCAACAATACCCAAACTGCCTATGTAACGACGTATCGAGACAAAATTTTGTATGTGGATACAGTATCCCTATAAGAAACATCACCTGTCTATTTTCAAAGAAATCGGCGGAAGGGAAGGACTCATCTCAGTGGCCTTAAAGACTTGATGTAACGAATTTATCGACTCTACATTTATTATGGAAATACATAAGTCCCCGAAGATTATCTATGTGCTATCAACCAAATCGGTAAATTGTTTTCAGGGGGAGAGCGAAAACATAGATTATTAATGTTCGTTCCATCGGGAGTTATCGTGTTCAAAGAACACACACACACGTAAACAGACAAACAGAATTTTATATATTTTTTTAAATTTTGGGAATTAGGGTCGCAAAAGATGAAATTTCGGTGAAAACTAAAGATCAAATTTCTGACCGATTATTACATTACTTCGTACAGATGGGGAAGTAAAAATAAGAAGACAAGAATCCTGGGAAAATGGAACCTGAATGGAGTAGGAAAGAAAACTGTTTTAAGTAGATATTTCATTAAATTTGAGATAAGCAAAGAATTGTTTCAACAGGTCTGATTTAGGAGGCTGTGCGCCGCTACATACAAATTAGTTGGGATAATTTAAATGTCTGTTAATTTATTATGTAATTTCTTTAAATGCTTCTCTCGAGGGTGAAAATTTGTTATTTTTACAATTAAAGTAAGCGAGAGGGGAGGGGTTTGGTGGGGGGGACCTGCTTCTTTGCAGAGGTTGACCACAGGCAGTGCGGCTGGCACGTAGATTAGAGACTACCCTCTGTTGGTTCTCAGGTGCAGGTGCGGCTATATGTTGACACACGCAGGTTGCGGGTTAGGGGGTGGAGGAGCGGAGGCGGACCTGCTTCTTTGCAGAGGTTGACCACAGGCAGTGCGGCTGGCACGTAGATTAGAGACTACCCCCTGTTGGTTCTCAGGTGCAGGTGCGGCTATATGTTGACACACGCAGGTGGCGGGTTAGGGGGTGGAGGAGCGGAGGCGGACCTGCTTCTTTGCAGAGGTTGACCACAGGCAGTGCGGCTGGCACGTAGATTAGAGACTACCCCCTGTTGGTTCTCAGGTGCAGGTGCGGCTATATGTTGACATACGCAGGTGGCGGGTTAGGGGGTGGAGGAGCGGAGGCGGACCTGCTTCTTTGCAGAGGTTGACCACAGGCAGTGCGGCTGGCACGTAGATTAGAGACTACCCCCTGTTGGTTCTCAGGTGCAAGTACGGCTAAATGCTGACCTTTGAAGGGGCACCATAGTTCCCGCTCAGCTGTTGAGATGCCACATAGTGAATATTTTTATGGGGCTTATAAGAGTGCTACAAGTCAAATTTCAGGAAAATCTGATCAACCGATAAAGATCTCTAGTATTCATAACATTTTTTTGAAACTCAATATCCTCAACGTCATAACCCTCTCTCCCGTTCAGAATTTTGGGATGCCCACAGTGTCGCTCTTATGTACAAATAACCGGCCCACAATTCGATTTGTTTTTAGCGGAAATTGATATTTTTGAACCCCCTGATTCCATAAATGAAAAAAAAAATTCTATCTTATTAGTTATTGTGACTCATGCCAGGGCGTCAACTATGAGCTCATATCGCCTACTACCAGAGCGCTCTTTCGTCACTCTGGTGGACATGAGCCCGATTCTTCTATTGGTTCTAAATTTCGTCTTTACGACTACCTGACATCGCACAGGCTCGGGACCATCGCTTAAATCCCATCCGAAGGACGGCGAGCTACAGTTTTTTTACACCTCCCAGATAAAATGAACGAAGGGCCTTGGCCTTATAGATGATGTTGTGGACTCGAAATTTTATGAAACATCATAGCTTACATCTTAAGTCAGGTAATTATCCTTAGAAACTGGAGGCCAGACCTCGTTGTTAAATGATGAGAAAGCCACAGGGCCGGATACAAAATAGAATACTTGATGAAATGTACTCGATGAAGCACAGAACATACCTGCAAAACAAACTTCAAAATGCAATTAGGAATCTAATTAACGTTGCTAATTAAACTATACTATCAGGTTGCTGCTCGTACTTAGCAGGTTAGTAACTGCAACCAGGGGCTGAGAGATAGCGTGCTTGCCTACTGTCCTCACAATCGTTGATTCAAAGCTCGACCGATGGTTTTGTTGTCTGGGAGGTGAAAAAACTATGAGCCCGCCGCCCTTCGGATGGGACGTTAAGCGATAAACCGGAGCCTGCACGATGTCAGGTACTCGTTAAAGTCCTAGCATGAATCACAATAACTAACTAGATGGTTTTTGAAATTATCAAAGTTGTATCGCGTGTATCAACAATAGAATATGCGAAAATCGCTTTGCCACCGTCGCGACGCGTCGTCCCTGCTAGAATTATCTTGTTCATCTACACATCAATTTTAATCGATTATGGGGGGTCAATTA
Source organism: Aradus depressus (assembly GCA_963662175.1). Lineage (NCBI taxonomy): Eukaryota > Metazoa > Arthropoda > Insecta > Hemiptera > Aradidae > Aradus > Aradus depressus. Next base: position 56,141,019 of record OY759214.1, on the reverse strand, counting down.
GTTATTTAGGGCCATGTTGCTTAGAAATTCGATGTTTTCCCCTACTTCGATATTTCCTACTCCCTGAATCAACCATAGATTTTCAGTCAATTTAAGCAAAGGGAAGGGGATGATTAGGGGGGGGGGAGTGTCTTAACACAAATGACATGTCGACACGAAATTTTGTATGTCATGATCCTTCAGAACTCAATAAGGACTACAATGTCAATTTTCAATAAAATCGGCCGAAGGTAAGGACGGATCGGATGAGGGGGCTCAACTCAAAAACCCTGATAATTGTCAATGTAACTATCGTATCAACATGAAATTTAGCACGAGAGCTATGAAAATTTAGTTGATTAATTGATGCTGGGGAAGTACCTCTAAAATTTTCATTTTGAATTTCATCACCCCCCCTTTTTTTTCATGAATATACCTTTTATTCTGTGGACACCCTCAAAACGGAGGTTTAGAAGCCCCAATGGCCGCCGTGTTGACATTAAATTAAAATTCTTTCAGAGTACTGTTGGGAACGGATAATCCGTTGTTCTCGATTCCACTCAAAATGCGAGATTTTCATTTTTTCACGCCTCTTTCTAAAAATCCATAATTTCTATTCTTGAAAATTATACTACCCCAGCCATACGCCGTAGTTATGTAATAGATCGGTAACTCGGTTGAGTTATCACCGGAATTAAGTAGGATACTAGGAGGGAATTAGGGAAGTAGGGGATCATAGAAGAGGGCACTCCTCCTATAACCATAGTGAGTCTTTCATATTTCCGACATCCTGACTTCAAGAATAAACAAAAAAAAAATCCTATCTTTTGACGATGACTCCCGATAATATATATTTCTACACGAAATTTTATATGTACACCTAAGCACCTATAAGGATGACACCTGTCAACTTTCGTTGAAATCGACAGAAGGAAATGTGGATCAGAGAAGGTGGGCTCAACTCAAAAAACCTAATAACTGTCGTTGTAACGAATGTATCAATACGAAATTTAGTATGTTGATTTAGAAGTCACTGAGTAAGACACCAGAGGGAGAGCGAAAAGCTAGCTGTTTAATTGGCGCTGGGGAAGTACATTGTCAGTGATCCACCGACCACTTTCTCTCAGTAACAAAAAATCATCGTCAGTGTACAACCCTAGCACTATAATCATCGTCAGTGTACAACCCTAGCACTATAATCATCGTCAGTGTACAACCCTAGCACTATAATCATCGTCAGTGTACAAACCTAACATTCTAATCATCGTCAGTGTACAACCTAACACTCTAATCATCGTCAGTGTTCAACCCTAACACTCTAATCATCGTCAGTGTACAACCCTAACATTCTAATCATCGTCAGTGTACAACCCTAACATTCTAATCATCGTCAGTGTACAACCTAACACTCTAATCATCGTCAGTGTTCAACCCTAACATTCTAATCATCGTCAGTGTACAACCAAACACTCTAATCATCGTCAGTGTACAACCTAACACTCTAATCATCGTCAGTGTTCAACCCTAACACTCTAATCATCGTCAGTGTACAACCCTAACATTCTAATCATCGTCAGTGTTCAACCCTAACACTCTAATTAATGTAATTTTTGTATCAGACATTTTTCCTGAGGATCGGAAAACTTGAAATTCCGGTGAACACTCAACAATTTTTTGTCCATTTACAAAAAATTCCTTTATAGCATCGATAGTATTATAGCATCGATAGTATTATATCATCAATAGTATTAAAGCATCGATAGTATTATATCATCAATAGTATTATAGCATCGATAGTATTATATCATCAATAGTATTAAAGCATCGGTTAGTATTACATCATTGATAGTATTATAGCATCGATAGTATTATAAATGGGAATCAATGGAAAATAGGACACATTACTTGCTTTGGTCAACAGTAATTCTAAAGCTGACCTTTAGGTTTTGTAGAAATGAGAACACAGGATCCTGGATCTTAAGATGGGGCACGATAACATCATGGTTAGGATACTGAAGACAACATTCTAATCATCGTCAGTGTACAACCCTAACATTCTAATCATCGTCAGTGTTCAACCTTAACACTCTAATTAATGTAATTTTTGTATCAGACATTTTTCCTGAGGATAGGAAAACTTGAAATTCCGGTGAACACTCAACAATTTTTTGTCCATTTACAAAAAATTCCTTTATAGCATCAATAGTATTAAAGCATCGATAGTATTATATCATCAATAGTATTATAGCATCGATAGTATTATAGCATCAATAGTATTATAGCATCGATAGTATTATAGCATCAATAGTATTATATCATCGATAGTATTATATCATCAATAGTATTATAGCATCGATAGTATTATAGCATCAATAGTATTATAGCATCGATAGTATTATAGCATCGATAGTTAGAATGTAAAGTAACATTGAAAAGAGGCGAACTGATGGAGGATGTAAATTTTTTTGTTTAATATTTGTATGTAAATAATGTTAATTTTTAATTTAGTTCAATGGCGTCATGAACGTGAGTAACCTTTATATTTTTTTTTAAATGGCTGATCAGCAAATTATAAATAAATTTTTCCAATTTTTGTAAATTCATAACCATGTTTTAATCTCTTTTTAATTCCCCAAAATCTCTCTCAATGAAATTCACATTTCAAAACTCATAGGCCTTGCGAATCAACACCTTTGAGATAAGCGCCAATCGTTATCGGGACACAATATTTAATAATCTTAATTTTCAGAATCACACCGGGAGACTTTTGGATTTTTGGATTGGTGCAAGTAACGTAGTTTGAAAATTTTACGGAGTTATTTATAACATATGTTTTTCATTTTTTTAAGAGCTTCACTCAACCATATGGTAGATTGTTTTATTTTTAAAATTATAGAGTTAATTAACTTAAATTTTAATTAATTTTAATTTGAAAATTTTACGGAGTTATTTATAACATATGTTTTTCATTTTTTTAAGAAAAGGCGACGGAAAGACAATATCAAGCTACCATTTCGAAGGTGTAAGGCAGTTGTCCTCCAGTCTTTGTATAGGACAAACCTGTGTTCCGAGGTGTCTAATTTAAAAGTTATAACTCTTGAAAAAGTGGTGGAAAGTGGAATAGAATGTAAAGTAACATTGAAAAGAGGCGAACTGATGGAGGATGTAAATTTAAATGGCTGATCAGCAAATTATAAATAAATTTTTCCAATTTTTGTAAATTCATAACCATGTTTTAATCTCTTTTTAATTCCCCAAAATCTCTCTCAATGAAATTCACATTTCAAAACTCATAGGCCTTGCGAATCAACACCTTTGAGATAAGCGCCAATCGTTATCGGGACACAATATTTAATAATCTTAATTTTCAGAATCACACCGGGAGACTTTTGGATTTTTGGATTGGTGCAAGTAACGTAGTTTGAAAATTTTACGGAGTTATTTATAACATATGTTTTTCATTTTTTTAAGAGCTTCACTCAACCATATGGTAGATTGTTTTTTTTTTAAAAAATTTAAGTTAATTAACTCTATAATTTTAAAAATAAAACAATCTACCATATGGTTGAGTGAAGCTCTTAAAAAAATGAAAAACATATGTTATAAATAACTCCGTAAAATTTTCAAACTACGTTACTTGCACCAATCCAAAAATCCAAAAGTCTCCCGGTGTGATTCTGAAAATTAAGATTATTAAATATTGTGTCCCGATAACGATTGGCGCTTATCTCAAAGGTGTTGATTCGCAAGGCCTATGAGTTTTGAAATGTGAATTTCATTGAGAGAGATTTTGGGGAATTTTTAATTCCCCAAAATCTCTCTCAATGAAATTCACATTTCAAAACTCATAGGCCTTGCGAATCAACACCTTTGAGATAAGCGCCAATCGTTATCGGGACACAATATTTAATAATCTTAATTTTCAGAATCACACCGGGAGACTTTTGGATTTTTGGATTGGTGCAAGTAACGTAGTTTGAAAATTTTACGGAGTTATTTATAACATATGTTTTTCATTTTTTTAAGAGCTTCACTCAACCATATGGTAGATTGTTTTATTTTTAAAATTATAGAGTTAATTAACTTAAATTTTTTTTTTATTATTCAAAATTTTATTCATTTTTTAATTTATTGTGAAAGGCAACAAGTAAATATATTTAATAAAAAACCTTTCATAGTATTATAGCATCGATAGTATTATAGCATCAATAGTATTATATCATCGATAGTATTATATCATCAATAGTATTAAAGCATCGGTTAGTATTACAGCATTGATAGTATTATAGCATCGATAGTATTATAAATGGGAATCAATGGAAAATAGGACACATTACTTGCTTTGGTCAACAGTAATTCTAAAGCTGACCTTTAGGTTTTGTAGAAATGAGAACACAGGATCCTGGATCTTAAGACGGGGCACGATAACATCATGGTTAGGATACTGAAGACAACTGGATCCTCCGGTATTTTTCTTATCTTCATGACTTTTGCTGATTTTCCTCTTGGATGTCCTCTTTTCAGAATTTCTTTATTTTTGTTTTTGTTTTTGTCGTTGTTCCACTCCAGCCACACAAAGTACACGAGAAGTAGTGTAATCGGTGTAAAATTTGATGTTGTGTTCACCTACTGATTAACAAAAATGAAAAAAAAAAATCCTGCTGGGAGAACAAGACTGAACTACCGTCAGAAGGAAAATGAGTAGAAACAATTTACCAGACCTTGCACCCCTGACGTTAATTCTATGGTTACAGGGAATAAGTTTAACTCGTAAAATGGCCAAAATGAGTTAAGTGTACTGTGATGATCTCCCAAGCCATCTGCGCAATGTGAAGAAGTTGGGAGCTCAGGACTCTAATACTTTCGGAATTATAAAAATGTGGGTTTCTTGATATCTCATAAAATTGTATATGTTCTCTGTTAAATCAACTTAATCTACTTCATTGAGGAATCATTCACGAGATAACTGCATTTAACCATTTATTCACTAAGCCAGGCTATTCCAAATGAAGAGGGTGTTTTCGGTTAAATCAACTTTAGAGAGGCATCATTCACGAGTATTTAAAAAAGTATGGTTAATAATTAGGTAAGTGATGGAGAATGATTAGTTAATTAAGAGAACATCCAAGAAAAGATTAACAATATTAATTTTCATTCGCTCCTATAGATTTAGAAGGTATATGATTAATAATGATGCAAACATAATTTATTTATTCAAAAAACTGGATTTACACGATTAATGCAAAAGTAAAAATGCTGCTCTGAAAAGTTACGAATGAAGCTTACCAATTTATTCCCTGTGACCACAGAATTAATACTTAAACACTAATAACTACGTATGAAGAATGTATCAATATGAAGTTTAGTATGATGATTCAATAGTCTTTACAGGTTGTCAAATAACATGTAGTCTGACCTCTCACAGATTTTTATTTGTATTAGCTAGCCGGCTTTCGAAGCTCATCAGCCATCTTTATATTAGAAACCTTAATTGTCCATCAAAAACTTAGTTGATTAATTCCTACTTTGGATTCACCCAGAACTTTTTATTCTAAAATGCTCTTTAAATTCCACAAATGAAAAGGAAATCTGTCTCAAAATTTAAAGGGGTGATCCTTGTTATCTCGCTCAGTCTGATGGGGCAATGTCCATACGGCACTATACAATCGGTTGAGAATGGGAAATTTCATGGTTGGATGAATGGCACTGTACCAACTGATACTTAGCAAGTCAAATTGTACCAACCAGAAGTGGTACTGACAGATTTATCACATGGATAAACAGAGGGGATGCACGGAGCTCAGTGCGGTGACGTATCAAAGGGAAAGCCCCCCCCCCCCCCCCCCTCCTCCCTCATCCTTTCCAAAGTTCTAAGGTCAACCTTTTTCACTGTCCTTATCTTTGGATAAATGTGGCCCAGCCTAAAAAAAAAAACTAAGAAAAAAGTAGTCGGTCAAGAAGCGGGCAATTTATTTATCGCCCAGTGCGGATTTATCGACAACATTTATCGACAACCTTTTCGCACTTCCTGTGGAACCAATTTACCAATTTGTTTGGTCTGTTTCTTACTGAATGAGTTGTGAATCCTCATATTAAATTTCGTGTCGATACATTCATTACATCGACAGTTATTGGATTTTTTGTGTTTAGTCCCTTCTTTTCTTAGGCTGATTTGACTGAAATTCAATAGCTGTCATCCTTAAGGGGTTGTGGATCAACACATGATAATTCGCGTCGATAGCATTATTCAACCAGGAATTATCGTGTTCACAATCACTCAGACAGACAAGACATTTCTTTTATTTTTCGGTTGGAAAACATGAAATTCCGGTGAATATTTAACTTTGAATTTCTGACTGATTACATAACTTCCCCTATACTTTATATAGCAAGAAAAATAATGCATGGCCTATATTATATTTTAATTTTTTCGCCTTATGGTCAATGCATATTGGCCATGGTAGATGCCTATGCTTAATGTACAAAATTAAAGACGGAAACCGAGAAGAGAACCCGGGGGCACCGAACTAGCGGCAAGGCCGGACCAGAGGACAAGAAACCGCACGCCCTTATATAGAATGTTGAGAGGACGCTGGTAGCTCAGTGGTATGCGTGCTTGTCTTCTGAGCTCAAGAACGTGGGTTCGTAACCCGACCGAGGCCCTTAGTTTATTTTATCTGGGAGGTAAAATAAACTTGAGCTCGCCGTCCTTCGGAAGGGAGATTAAGCGATGGTACCGAGCCTGTACGATGTCAGGTACTCGTTTAAGACCCCTACCCTAGGTGAATAAAAATGTAGGATAGGCAAAATTAAGGACTCCCACAATAGAGTCGGGCTCATGTCCATCAGAGTGACGAAAGAGCTCTCTGGTACTACCAGACTGGTAGTAGGCGATATGACCTTGTAGTTAAAGCCCGGGCATGAGTCATAGAAGCTAACCTATAGAATGTTGAAAATGAAACAAATAAATATATAGAGGAAAAATAGAAAAAGAGAAATAAAAATAGAGATTATTCAGGTCGCTAATGTAAATTACTGTAAATTAAATTAATAAAAAAAAAAATATACCAAAAAAAATTCACAAATTACTAATTCGCTTGTTTTGAGAAATTAGGTAACATTACTCATTATCATTAGTGAGAATGGACCCTTCGTTCTCTCTCTCCCCCCCCCCCCCCCCCCCCCCTCCACTCCCCCTCCAACTATCTTCTGCCCACGGCATTACTTGAGAGGCCACCTCAACTAAATTCAGCGTTGATTAGCATAATATTGATAAATGGGACCCTGACCTTGTTTCCTCTCTAGCAGGGGAATGTGTTATATTAAATTTTATGGGAATATGTAATATGTATTCCAAACATGGGGGGGGGGGATCAATTTGTGAGGAATGTAGTTGGAATTTCTTTCTTAGTTGGACAAAAACTAGTGGAAAGTACAGCCCCAGAGCATTCGCGTTTCTCCTATTCGCCATTGATTCAATGTTCACTAATTTATTAAGATTTCATATCTATTTTTGAAAAATTTCATAATATGTAGTCTACTTTTGAACTAAGTTAAATAATATCTATTCATTTTTGATCTAGAATGGCCTGGAACAAGTTCCATTTTGTGACTTTAATATTCGAACTTACCATTGTTTATTTCAAAATTGATTAATTTGTTTATTTTCCTTCAAATAACAAATTGTTTTAACGATATTTTTCATGTGAAAAATTGTTTTAGTTTAAGTTTTCACTTGCACACCTTCCAGACAGTTGCAGTTTCGTTCAAATCTGACATATTAGTCCAGGAGCCCAGTGCAAAAAGGGTGACTTATTTTATAAAAACGTTTATTATAAAATTTTCAAAATATCCATCCTCGAGATCCAAAAAATGGCAGTCTGAAATCTCAAAGCCGGTGGAATACGAAATGGTGGCCAATTAAAACCTATAGTTTTTTGAAAAAATTGACTTATTTTATGTCAAATGAAACTTGGTCTATCTAAAACTAGATAAAATATCAATTTAAAAAATCGAAGTCTGTAATCATAAATTCGATGAAACGGCCTATCAGATGTTTCCTAAAATACTGCTTCTAAGTCTAATTTATTGCGTGACAGAACCTATTGTGACACTTTGAACTAGCTTTATCTTAGGCTGCTAAATGGTCAATTAATATTGAACGATGTACTATTATATAAGGTTAAAAATATCATGTTTGGTAAATAAATTGTTTTATCAATATGTAATTTAGCATCCTATGCTTGTTCTAACGCAATGCGAAGCTGTTGCACAGTATTTGGAGGCTGCAGGCGGTTCCTGACACGCCTCTTTAGTATGTCCCCCAGATGTTCTATTGGGTTCATGTCTGGAGAACGTGCAGGCCAATCAATAACATTAATACTTACATCCTCCAAGTACTGGTTTACGACTTTAGCAACGTGAGGCCTGGCGTTGTCATGCATCAATATGAAATCATCCCCAATAAATGGTGCAAACGGTATGACTGCCTCTATAAGAACATCTTCAATGTACCTAGCAGGGGTCATAGTTCCATTTTCAATGATCGTTAACTCCGTGCGGGCGGCCAAACTTATCCCACCCCATACCATAATTGACTGTCTATAAAAAGGAGCAGTTCCCGTCATGGTACATTGACAGAAGCGCTCAATCTGTCTTCTCCTCACATAAACGCGGCCATCTGAACTATACAGACCAAAACGAGACTCATCTATGAACAGTACAGCTCCCCATTGCTCTACAGTCCAATGGATGTGTCGATTAGCAAATCTAGTCCTGCTTACACGATGCTCCCTGGTAAGCTGTGGCCCTGTAGCCGGTCTTCTTCCATGTAAATGTTCTTCCACGAACCGTCTTCTAACAGTCTCAGCAGATACAGCGACTCCCCGGGTAACTAACAGTGCAGCTCGATCTTCTGAAGCTGTCAGGAACTGGTTTCGAAGAACTGACAGCGTAATGAAATGGTCATCACACTCGCTGGTAGCCCTTGTACGGCCACTTGCGGGCCTGTACCCATTTTGCCAAGTCTCCCTGTACCGTACAACTTCTCGATGGAGTGATGAACGAGGTACCCCCAAAGATTCTGCTGCATATCTCACACTCCGCCCATCTTCAATTAAAGGAACATTTTTATAATGAAAAGTAATTATTTAGAATATATAAAATGGATAATAAAGCAAATTAAAAAGAATCAGACTTAGAAAAGAAAAACTATGCACAATATCTTAACCAGAAGAGACTCACTGGTAAACTGATTTATGGTTTGTTTTGATTATCCTCTTACTTCAGAGGATTAAGACTTTTAGAGTTAACCTCATTGTAAACAACAACAATGTGTAAACAGACCATCACTGGTACGAAAGGAAACATTCTTAGACTTTAATTTTGAAATATGTAAGTGTAATGTATGACAATTGTAATGTCCCAGTTTTTTTGTTTTCCCGAAAATCAAGCAAATCTCTACAAAAGAAAGTTTCAGAACTTCATTTTCGGACGGTTTTCGGCATTTATCTCATAAACCAGGCTATCTGCGAAACACCGTATCGCATACAGCATGCACCTTCTGGGTTGGACCATTCACAAGTTTTAAAAACATATGCACACAAACATCGTGAAAATGGTCAAAACGTAACAAACGTGTAATTCTGTTGAAACTCAATGTCAACAGTTGTTAGTGGAAAATTGATAAAATTTATTGTTAATTATCATTATTTTTTTTTTTGCATTCGAAATTTCTGAATTTCTGGCCGATTACTGTACTTCCTTTATAAACTTAAGCACGCCGTCCTTCGGATGGGACGTTAAGCGATGATCCCGAGCCTGAACGATGTCAGGTACTCGCTAAAGACCCCTATTCTAGGTAAATAAAAATTTAGAGTAGTCAAAATTTAGGAGTAGAGTAGGGCTGATGTCCACCAGAGTGACGAAAGAGCGCTCTGGTAGTGGGCGATATGACCTCGAAGAATGAGCATAATAACTAACTATAAAATTTAATTTAAATAAAATTGTTTAAAATCTCGGAAAAAACTGCGTGAATGGAATACCAAACATATTTCATGTTGACAGAGTATATCGGAATGCAACTGTACTTATTAATGCAGTCACGAACTGCAATCTCCTGAACATATGCAATTAAAGAGGGTGCAGAACATAAATAAAACAACACTTTCACATCGCTAGTCAACAAAAATAAATAGGAAGCAATCCTTGAAATTGTTTGATTAGCATAAATGTCAACTTGTAGCTGAAAATATTTAATCTGATGCTAAAAAGGGATGGAGGGAGATTGTATTTTAAGTATTTAGGCCACTTTAGATTTAACGGGTCTTGAATATTCACGACTTCAAAAATTAAATACAACAGAAAAAGTGAATGGAAGGCGCAGGACAAGTGACATATGTAGACTTGGTATATTTCCGAACATATCTTACATGTTACATTTCATAGAATAAGACAGTCGGTGGCTATGTACTTCCCAGCACGAATTGAAGGCACAGGACAAGTGACATATGTAGACTTGGTTTATTTCCGAACATATCTTGCACGTTACATTTCATAGAATAAGACAGTCGGTGGCTATGTACTTCCCAGCACGAATTGAAGGCGCAGGACAAGTGACATAATATGTCACTTATACATATTATGTAGACTTGGTATATTTCCGAACATATCTTGCATGTTACATTTCATAGAATAAGACAGTCGGTGGCTATGTACTTCCCAGCACGAATTGAAGGCACAGGACAAGTGACATATGTAGACTTGGTTTATTTCCGAACATATCTTGCACGTTACATTTCATAGAATAAGACAGTCGGTGGCTATGTACTTCCCAGCACGAATTGAAGGCACAGGACAAGTGACATATGTAGACTTGGTTTATTTCCGAACATATCTTGCACGTTACATTTCATAGAATAAGACAGTCGGTGGCTATGTACTTCCCAGCACGAATTGAAGGCGCAGGACAAGTGACATAATATGTCACTTATACATATTATGTAGACTTGGTATATTTCCGAACATATCTTGCATGTTACATTTCATAGAATAAGACAGTCGGTGGCTATGTACTTCCCAGCACGAATTGAAGGCACAGAACAAGTGACATATGTAGACTTGGTTTATTTCCGAACATATCTTGCACGTTACATTTCATAGAATAAGACAGTCGGTGGCTATGTACTTCCCAGCACGAATTGAAGGCACAGGACAAGTGACATATGTAGACTTGGTTTATTTCCGAACATATCTTGCACGTTACATTTCATAGAATAAGACAGTCGGTGGCTATGTACTTCCCAGCACGAATTGAAGGCGCAGGACAAGTGACATAATATGTCACTTATACATATTATGTAGACTTGGTTTATTTCCGAACATATCTTGCATGTTACATTTCATAGAATAAGACAGTCGGTGGCTATGTACTTCCCAGCACGAATTGAAGGCACAGGACAAGTGACATATGTAGACTTGGTTTATTTCCGAACATATCTTGCACGTTACATTTCATAGAATAAGACAGTCGGTGGCTATGTACTTCCCAGCACGAATTGAAGGCACAGGACAAGTGACATATGTAGACTTGGTTTATTTCCGAACATATCTTGCACGTTACATTTCATAGAATAAGACAGTCGGTGGCTATGTACTTACATACTGGCTTCTGAATCCTCATGCTAAATTTGGTGTCGTTGTATTCATTAAATTGACAGTTATTAGAGTATTTAAGTCGAGTCCCCCTTCTCTGATCCCCCCTTCTCTGATCCCCCCTTCTCTGATCCCCCCTTCTCTGATCCCCCCTTCTCTCCGACCGAGTGCCATCTTCATGAGGTTTTGAATTTAAATATTTTAATGTTGATATTATTCATTACATCGGCAGTTATTTTTTTTTTTTTTGAGTTGAGCCCCCTGGCTGATTGCGCTGAAAATTAATATGTGTCGTCCTTATAGTATTTTGTATTTACTAATGAAATTGAGTGTCAATACATTCATTACAAAGGGAGTTCTACGAGTTTTTGATTTGGCCGATTTGACGCCGATATGTCGTCCATAGAGGGGTGGGTTCTCGAAACACATATAAAATCTCGTATCGATACATTTTTTCTTTCGGAAATTGTTGTGTTCATACAGATAGTTTTCCCCCCTTTTTCGAATGAGGAGTCGGAAAGCGTGAAAATCCAGGAAAATTCAACATAGAATTTCTCAACATTGAACTGTTCTTAGCGATGGGGGAAAGGGAGAATGATGGGAGAAAGTCACGTGTCGATATCGCTCTACAGTAAATCGTAGTCGCATGGAGGATAAAAATAAAATAAAGATACGAGAATAATGAAATACTGTTAACAGTTTTCCTGTAAAATGTGTGCAGATAGGAGCTGCCCAGAACTTTCCCCTGGGAAGTCATAATAATGTTATGGTACAATATACCATACCAGATTAACCACTTGGTTATACAAACCCACAAACAGACCTATGGCAAAGTTCCGTACAGCTACAATCTGCATTGTTTTCCATTTTTTTCTTAAGAAATAATAAAAGTCACTTGGCACATTTGGCAACAGTGCTTTTTGTTAGTTATTGTGACTGACGCCAGGGCAAGGGCTGTAGAAGTCCTAAATTGTTTTGAAATGTTTAGTTAGCAAAGAGTAAAGGGACTTTAACGAGTATTTGACGTCTATAAAAATGTGTGTTTTACGATATAATTTTAAAACGGTTTTCAGTATGCATCTCGCAAACTGGACGGCCTTCGGAAAATCGTATTCAATAAAAAGTGTGCTTTTCAGTTTTCTCTACAACCATTATTTGAAATCATTTTTCATGAGGTCATAAGTATAAATGGTATCTTGTAAAACGTACTTTGTATTCTGGCCCTGAAGTAAAGTGGGCTTCATTTTTGTCTGACTTTGTTCAAAATCTAATCAGATCTAAAATAACAAATTTGTCCATTGGTACAATAATTTCGGAGTTGGACCACTCTCAAAGTTCCAATTACATAATCACCCGCTGAAAGACCTCATCGAGGAAATGGTCATAACTGGAAACCTTAAAACGTGAAATTCTATTGAAAACACGATATCGAATTTTTGCATGCTTGCTTCTATTCTATCTTCAATTCTGAAGGTACAAGAAAGTAGAAAGTACCTAGTGTTATGGCCGAAAATTAAATAAACTTTATAAGGACAATGGGGTATGTGTGGAGGGGGTGGCGCATATACAGTGAAGTGCATATACTTTGTATAGTGGCTAGTAGAGGTCACAGCGACCATAGTTGTTTAGTTAACCTGACCGGTCAGTCGAGTCAAGTCCAGTCTGGCTGTCTGAATAGAAGTACCCTCAGCCCTTTGCTGCACATCTCATCACCACCTCGACCAGTATCTGCCCTAAGCCCTTGGTGAAAGTATTGGTCAAGAAGTTCTATAAGACGAACCCTCGGGCCAGCCCCACTGTGACGAGACAACACCTTGGCGTCTTCACTTCACGACCGCCCACATTTTAGTATCATTTATTTTACCATTTCGTAGATTTAATTTGTTTGTTTTGTTTCCATTAGTTTAGTATTTTTTTCCATTATTATAATTTTTTAAATAACCTATACACAGTCCACTTATTTTGTTTTAATTTACCTTCTATCATTTATACCATTTATTTGCAGCAGGTATTAACACCTAGAAGAAGAAAATAACTAAGAAATACCCTTCACCCTTATTTAATAAATAGATAAATTATCTTTTCTATAAGATATAAAACAATATTTCTTAACTAATGCCTACCTACCAATAATAAATGGCCATTTATCTGCACATCAAGCTCATAATAAAGTTAATTTATCATTTTGCAAAATGATATAAGGCTGGGGAAAATGCATCCCTGCAATTATATATAATGACTTGCACTTCATAAATACTCCATTGAATATATACGTCCCAGACGTATTATTTATATAACCAACAATATATAAATAATTGAAAGAGTCGTCGGTGAATCACTGAAAACGTACTTCCCCAGAACGAATTAATTAATTAACTTTTGGAAACCAATGACGAAATTTTGTGTCGATATATTCATTACAACGACAGTTATTATCGTCTATCTCCCTCGTTTCTTCAGCCGATTTCGCTGGGATATAATAGGGGGTTTTTGACTTTTCATATGAAATTTCGTAATACATTCATTAAAACGACAGTTATTATAATTTTGGGTTAAGCCATCCGCATAATTCCTCCTTCCGTTTGACCGCTTTGGCTCAAAATCAGTAGGTGTCGTGCTTATGGGGTTCTGGACTCACATATGCCATTTCATGTAGATACATTTATTTTATTGGAAGTTATCGCGCTCACCGAAACGCAATTTTTTTTTTTTTTCATTTTTGCTATTATGAGATCAAAAAATATTAAATTACGCTGAAAGCTTAACATCGAATTTCTGACCGATTACATAACTTCCCGTATACTTCGTATAGCTGGGGAAGTAATAACTTAACAAGGGGAGATATCAAAAGGCCTCTGAATATATCACTGGTGATATATTTTCTGTCTATAACTGTGATTGCTTTGGATGCTTTCGTTCACAAGCCCCGGGGCTTGAGCCCTCGCCGCACTGCGTCAAATACAAACACACCTCATTACCCCCCCCCCATCTTCTGTCCTCGTCGACCTTTTCCGGAAATTTTCTTTTAGTATTCTCCGGCAATAGACATTTAAAACATAATTAATTGCAGATTCTAATGAGAAAAGAAATTGTTAACTCATGCTATTTGACATTATCATCCCTAGTGACGAGTAGTGAATGGAGTTATTAAAAATGCTGAATTATGGAATTTAATTAATATGCAGTGAAAACAATTTGCAAGTAATGACTGTTTTATAAAAATTGTTTAAATTTTGCTGAGGAAACGATTTTGGCATTAGAAATATCGACGTACCTACTCTTTGTGATGAGTTTTTCAAAATCACCCTTAATTATTACCAGATTTCTAAAAACTAAATGTGACAAGACAAACCGAACTTATACGCCAATTTTTATAAAAATCCTTGCTGTGGTTCTTGAGTGAGACAAGGCACAAGGATTTCGATAAAAGCCGTACAGAAACAGGGAAAAAAGTACTTATTTAAATCTGAAACTCTAATTTTGAAACTAATTGCAAGAACATTTTTGGCTCTCAGAAGTTTTTCAAAGTGTCTTCTATCCTTCGGATAGTCTAGCTCTACCGATTATCGGGATTTGGATTATCTGATCCAAAGTTCATTTTTTTGTTTTTGTTTTTGACAATATCTACTTTCCAAGTCTCTTCTTTTGGTTACTATGAACGTACATAAATGTCGGGCTATATGAAATTTAGTATCAAAACATTCATCACGACGGTAATAATTGAAGTTTTGGTGCTAAGCCCCCTCGCTAATCCCCCCCATTCTTTGACTTTGGCTTTTTTGATTTTACATAACTATGTATATAGCTGGGGAACTATAAACCTTTTACATAACTTCCCCTATACTATGTATATAGCTGGGGAACTTCCCCTATAGTATGTATATAGGGGAACTATAAACCGTTTACATAAATTTCCCTATTCTAAGTATATAGCTGGGGAATTATGAACGGATTCATCAGAAAACTGTCTGCTTTCTTTTCATATGCTTCAATTTTAAGGACTTCATTTTTTCAAATTGAAATTCAAGCCATTATAAATCAAACGTCTCCAATTTAGACTTATGGCTTACTTACAGCGCCTTCCTGAGAAATGTTTCATTTATATTTGAATAACAAATTGATATATAATCTTGACAAGTCCTGCCTAATCTTCAAGTAGCTTCACATCTCATTTGAAATGCATTACTACCTGACTTTCCTCAGAAAAATTGTAAATTTCATCTCTCCTTTCACACTCTATTTCCCTTTGAATTGAAACTGAACAGTGCATATTAAATATAAATGTTATGTAAGCCATTGTTCCAATAGAAGAAGGTCCGTCGGAGAATCACCTGCGATGTACTTCCCCAGAACTAATTAATCAACTAATATCTCGCTCGTTCTCCCTCCGACAGTTTGGCTAAAAATTAATAGTTAACTTACATGCAGATTTGTAAATCCTAATACTAAATTTTAATCGATACATTATTTATATCGACTGTTATTAGAGTTTCTGAGTTGATCGGCCGTCTTCTGATCCTCTTTTCCCTTCGGAAAATGTTGCTGCAAATGAATAGGTGTTCTCATGAGGATTTGAATGTAATTATAAAATGTTATGTTGATATGTAGGCAGTTCTAAAGCTAAGAACACATTTTTAACACGCGTCGTGTTAACACGTGTCAACACGACACGTCAGGATGCGGCACATCAGATATTCCGGACACATATCTGTGTTGTAAAACGTGTGTTAATGCTGATGTTTTTAAACTGGAGAAGTAGTGTCGTTCGGTTAGTATGTCCGCTTATAATATAATGGAGCACCTACAAGGAGAGATGGATTGGTTGGATGAAGAAGAGGAAATGGTAGCTGTTACTGCGGCATTGCTTGTGCTACAACATGAATCCAAAGAATACTGGGTTCATCCAATAAACGAACGTAGACACGAATTTGGTGAATACCATGTTCTGTGGCCCGAAATCAGCAATGACGATGACAGGTGTAAAATGTATATCAGGATGACCAAGAAGGAATTTGATGTGGTTTACAATGTACTAGAAAGTAAATTAAAGAAGCAAAACACAAATTTTAGAGAAGCAATATCTCCAGAGGAACGACTTTTATCAACTTTAAGGTAGGTAAAAACAAAATAAGATACTATATTTTCGGCGGCGCTGCCTGAACCTTGTCCTGATGCTTTAACACTCTGACGAAAATCTGACCACTACAGAAATTGAAAACACGCGTTATGACGTGTTAAAGGGTGTTGTCTGTCCCTGACGACACATCACAATAATATGTATAGATCTATTTAAAATAACATAATAGATATTTCTATGACACGTGTTAATGCGTGTTAACACGACGCGTGTTAAAAATGTTAATGTTAAAGCTAAGAACCTTTAGAGTTTTTGTGTTAAACCCTCCCCTAATCACACCCTAACAGAGACTCCTGGCGATTGCTGCTCGAGGAAGCCAAGACTCGTTAGCGGGTTGTAGAGCTGCGTTAAGTAAGTAAGTAACTAATCACCCCTTCCCTATCGCCGATTTGGCTGAAAATCAATAGGTAATGGAGTTCCTGATATACAGTAACGTGTGGGGGAGGTTGGGAGAGAGTGAACTGTGGATAAGAGATTGGTATAAGAGAAGGGCACATTACATATATCTTTCATTTTATCCTTTTTAGAAACAAACATATTTTGAAAATCGTTCCTATGCGTCTCAATTTAATTATTACTTTGAACTATTCCCTATGGAAATTTATTCATTCTTTGGGAGGGCGCCGGTAGCTCAGTGGTATGCGTGCTTGCCTTCTTCAAGATCGTGGGTTCGTAACCCGGCCGAGGCCCTTAGTTTATTTTATCTGGGAGGTAAATTAAACTTAAGCACGCCGTCCTTCGGATGGACGTTAAGCGATGGTCCCGAGCCTGTATGATGTCAGGTACTCGTTAAAGACCCCTACCCTAGGTGAATAAAAATTTAGGGTAGGCAAAATTTAGGACTCCCACAGTAGAGTCGGGCTCATGTCAACCAGAGATTTCCATCAGATTTCTCGTTTCAGTACGGTCTGAATTCAATATGGCTACCGTAAAGGTTCTAGAATTGAGTACGTGTTACTGAAGCAGGTACCCAGACTTACTACAGTAACAATTTGGACAGGTACTCGCAGTTAAGTTCGGGTTGTCAAGAACCAAGCTACGTATTAAGTTGAAGTTATCCTCGATGGTCTGTCAAGTGGTTCTGGTGCTATTCAAGTCATCTCCATCCGGCCGTCTGGAAAACTTCTTGTGCCAACCAACAGCTCCACTTAACCACCAATTGCCCGATTTAATGTATGACTTCCCAAACTATAAGTATAGGGAAAGTTATGTAATCGGTGAACACATTCAAAGTTGAAATAAGTCTCAAAGGTAAACAAACTACAGTTTAATTGGCCAAGGTCAACGCAGACTGCCCCCGACTGTTAATACCTAGAGCAAGTAAATAATATAATTGAGAGAAGGTAATTGAAAACAAAATAAAGTGGACTGTATATAGGTTAACGAAACAAATTATAATAATGAAAAAAAATACTAAACAAATGGAAACAAAACGAAACAATTAATTAAATTTAAGAAATTATAAAATAAATGATACTAAAATGTCCGGGGTAGGTGAGCGGTCGCGTGGAGACGCCAAGGAGCTGCCTCGTCACAATGCGTCTGGGTTGAGGGTCCGTCTTCTGGGCTTCTTGACCAATACCTGCAGCAAGGGCTGAGGGCAGGCACTGGTCGAGGTGGTGGTGAGTTGTACAGCAAAGGTTGAGGGCACCTCTCTACAGACAGCCAGACTGCACTTGACTCGTCAGGTTAACTGAACAACAATGGCCACCGTGACCTCTAGTGGCCACTATACAAAGTACATGCACTTTACACATGGCGTCACCCCCTCCACATATACCCCATAGTCTTTATAAAGTTTATTTCACTTTTCGGCCTTAACAAACCGCCCACCAAAATTTACAAAAATTTTTAATATTCTAAGAAGCTATACAATGCAAAACTTAAATACATTAATCAGAGATAATAGGCAGTAGCACTAGCTGAGTGATTGGCCGGACGTATTCACCTTTGGGTGTTTTTACCTTAACAACCCTGACGATCCCGTCCTTTCCAGGGTATGTATGCGTTACCCGCCCGGTAGGCCAAACAAGCGGCGGACAATGTGGTTCCCGTAATAAAACCAAATCATTAATTTCTAAATTTCTAGTTTTAGCATGCCACTTAACACGTTGTTGAAGACAATTTAGATACTCGTGTCGCCACCTATTCCAAACATCCTGGACGCTCCTTCTCAATAACTGCCACCGCGACAAGCGGTTAGTCTGCACGTCAGTTAAGTCCTGTTCGGGTAGAGCAACCAGTGGGCCCCCTACTAAAAAATGTCCAGGAGTCAAGGTGTCATATTCTGTCGGAGAAGATGATAATGGATGCAACGGTCTAGAATTAAGTACGGCTTCAATCCTAATGATGACTGTATTAAGCTCCTCAAATGTCAGTACCCGTTGTTCTAAAACTCTGACAAGATGACCTTTACACGCCTTTACCCCGGCCTCCCATATTCCTCCGAAATGTGGGGCTGCCGGAGGTATAAATTCCCATTGAATGCCTTTCGAGTTCAAATGACTGCTAATAGCATTTTGGGTTCTACTTTCATGTAACCATTTATACACATCTCGTAAGTGTCGATCTGCGCCCACAAAATTGCTACCATTGTCTGAAAAGATTTGGGATGGCAGTCCTCGGCGGCCAACAAATCTATCCAAACACGACAAAAACGCTTCGGTGGAAAGTTGGGACACAAGCTCAAGATGCACCGCCTTGATGCTCATGCACACAAACAAGGAAAGATAAGCCTTAACTATGCTGGCCTTTCGAAGTGTGGATGATTTAATTAAAAAAGGGCCTCCAAAATCTACCCCCACATTAATAAATACTCTTACCGGCTCAAACCTGGAAGCCGGAAGATCTCCCATGAAGACTGTGGCGGTCGTAGCACGAAGTTTCCAACACTTTATGCATATATGAATTCGGGAACGTATAACACGACGCCCCGACATGATCCAATACTGCCGTTGCAACAAAGAATGTAACAGTTTCGGGCCGGCAAGAAGGTTAGATTGGTGGTAAAGATCTACTAATAAATTTACAAAATGTGCCTTGGAGGGCATCAAAATAGGATGGGGACCGCCCACCCTGAGGATACCCACTAAACCAATAAATGGGAATAAAGTTACTCGGTTGAGTTCAAACTGTTGCACCGATTTAATAGACTTAAAACGGTATAATGCATGTTGATATGACCTGTCTTCTGGGTGAACCACAATTTGCAAATACATCTGACATATATCGGCAGTCAGAGCGATGGGAAACTTACTAAAATGGAGAATGACATCACGAATGTCTGAATTTAATTTTGGGCCTACGTGAAGTTTATCGTTTAAAGATCCAGATATAGTAGGCGCGGAAGAATCAAATACCACACGTAAACTAGTTGATGTGCTATCCTTTATAACACAATGGTGAGGAAGGAAATACTTATCTGGGCTGGTCGCAGGGGACATATAAAGCTCAAGATAATTTTTGAATACATGTGAATACTCAAGTTTAAGAGCAGGACTCTTGTTTAGGCGGTATTCTAAATTTTGAAATCGATGTAGTGCGGTATGATAAGAATTTCCAAAAGTTATGTTATCTAAATTTTTAAAAGATAAACGCACGGCATAGCGACCCGTTTGATCACGACTATGGGTTTGGACGAAATGTTCCTCACATTGAACTTCGTCCGGATTGGTGACCTGAACTCCGGAAACATCCTCAACTCCCCAAAAATTTTCTAAAAAAGCGTCTAGAGTGGGGGTTTGGTCAACTACCATTAACGTTGCCGCCTTACCGGTGGTAGTGAAGGGGTTATCCATAGGGCCTACCACAACCCAACTAAAGATCGTTTTGAGAGCATTGGGATAACCGACAGGAGTAGATAAGGATTCTCCTACGAAAATCTCACTGAACAAATCGGCTCCTAGCAGAAAATCAATAGAAGCCGGGTCCCCAAAAGATGAATCCGCAAGGAAATAATTTTCAAAGTAATGCAGAACCTCTCGAGGTATAGGAGACATGGGCATTTTTGAAGTAATTTGAGGGATTACTATAGCTTTGGTTTCAAGTTGGGGCTGAAAAGAGGTTTTTGGGGCCAATAAACAATTCACCTGAAATTTCCCACCTCTGATCGGGCTATCGGTGAATCCGCACAACATCTGCGAGTTAACGTACTGTTTTAGTCCAAGCCTCTTGGCACATGCCGAAGTTAAAAAAGACCGTTGTGCCCCACTATCTATTACCATTCGAATTCTTTGAAAATCTCCATTCGAATCTTTGATTCTAGCTTCAGCGGTACCTAAAAGGACACAAGGTTCGCCCCGCACCGATGAGGATAAAATTGCGCCTTTAGCTGAGAGATCTTGTTTAGCCGGCGGGATTATTTGAGGATCAGGTTTATCTCTAGTGACAGAGGTGTCCTTTGTAAGAAAGTGAAGCAAAGAGTGATGTGGATGGTTACATTTCCGACACCCAGACGATGAACACTTAGATCTGTTATGGTGGGGGGAAAGACAATTAAAACAAAGCCTTAAACGTTTTACTTGAGCAAATCTTTCAGATGGGCTCATGGATAAAAATGTATTACATCTGTACAAACGATGTTTTTCATTGCACAAAGAACAAGGAGACTGGAACCTCTCAGAGGCATCAGTCGACATGAAAATTTGTTTACGATTTTCGTTGGACTTGCAAGGAGGAGCGAAAGCAGAGGGCGCGCCCGACGTTAGATTCTCCGACTGAAGAAATACACTTTGTCGATGGACAAAATCGATTAAATTTTGCAAAGTGGGTAAATCGATTTTATTATGTTCAGTTTCAAATTTTTCCCTAGTTTTTTGATCTAATAATTTCAGGACGTACGTTAAAATGATAAAACCTGACTCGTCTTCAAGTTTCAACGCTTGAAACGCTTGTGCGCTTTCCAAAACAACATTTGAGTTAAATATTTTTAGATTAGTTTTGTCGGTGGCGACTGCTTGTCCTAATTTTTTAGTCTGCATAATATCACAATGCAAGTCCTCTAATTCGTCAATAAGTTCCGCTAAAACAGATTCGTTACCTGTTTTTAATTTCGGCGGCATGGTCAAAAATTATATATATATTATCTAGAGAAAAAGAGGTTAAAAAAAATCAATTAGAGAAAAACAAAAGAACAAGGAAGAAAACAAGGTGATATAAGATGGGTTATAAATTAATTAGTATTATATTAAACACGGCCGGCCAAATCACTATGCTAATATTAATTATTACAAATAAGCCAATTGCCATCCGGCCTGGAGGTACCATATGTTAATACCTAAAGCAAATAAATAATATAATTGATAGAAGGTAATTGAAAACAAAATAAAGTGGACTGTAAATAGGTTAACGAAACAAATTATAATAATGAAAAAAAATACTAAACAAATGGAAACAAAACGAAACAATTAATTAAATTTAAGAAATTATAAAATAAATGATACTAAAATGTCCGGGGTAGGTGAGCGGTCGTGTGGAGACGCCAAGGAGCTGCCTCGTCACAATGCGTCTGGGTTGAGGGTCCGTCTTCTGGGGCTTCTTGACCAATACCTGCAGCAAAGGCTGAGGGCAGGCACTGGTCGAGGTGGTGGTGAGTTGTGCAGCAAAGGGCTGAGGGCACCTCTCTACAGACAGCCAGACTGCACTTGACTCGTCAGGTTAACTGAACAACAATGGCCACCGTGACCTCTAGTGGCCACTATACAAAGTACATGCACTTTACACATGGCGTCACCCCCTCCACATATACCCCATAGTCTTTATAAAGTTTATTTCACTTTTCGGCCTTAACACCGACCTCAAATCATTTATTTTAATACTTTTTTTTTTGAATTGTTTACATTTGTTTTAAAATAGTGACCTGCCTTAAAGGTAAACAAAGATTTACCCCCCGACATCCTGCACACCCATTGGAAATGCATTGAAAACAAAGTCAACATTGGACGAAGTGTCCAGCCCTGGAGTCCATGAATGCATTTACATTCTAAACTTGTTGTGTTTGTCACAATAAGTGAGAAATGGTCAGGAAAGGTTTTTCTAATTAATACAAAAAAACATTTTATTGAATATCAGTTTATTTTAAGGTAATGTTACAATAGATTTATTAACTTTACAATAGTTTCTCTCTGCAGCTCAGCTTTATTATTACGTCCTTTTACCACAAGTGAAGATTAAGTTCTTTTTTTACCTCTCTCAGCTGTGAAATGTATAAGGGAAGTAGTAGGTCTGAAATGCAATGTTGAGTTGATTCCTTGATTCCAAAAATTAAAAAAAAAAAAAAATTGCTGTCTGCCTATGAATGTTTCGACACCAGATTTTATATGTGTATCCAGATGATCCCCAGCCAGATCAGCCAAAGGGAAGGGGGGAGGCTTAACACAAACATTCTCACATTCAAACAACTTCTATTAGGATGGGGGAGGGGGGGGGGGGGGGGGGGGGGTCTGATCTTAAAAACTTAAAGTATGAACTATCTTCATGAAATTTTATATTTAAGTTCAAAACCCTATAAGTATGGCACCTATTAATTTTCCACAAAATCGGCCAAAGGAAAGGTGAGGATCAGAAGCGGGGTCTAAACTCTAATAACTGCCGATGTAATGAATCGTACACAAAATTTAGTACTTATGAGGAATCAAAAACTCTTAAAAAAGTAACTATTTATTTTCAGCCCAAGCGCTCGATTGGTTTTAGAGGGAAAGTGAAAACCTGATTAATTCGATCTGGGAAAGTACATTTTTTTCTATCCGCTTCTCGTGGTACTTCTTTTTCAGTTTTCAAGTATCGTCCAGACTATGATTTTGGATGCGAGTGCGGCTCTTTGCGGTCACTAAATCGCTCGGAATCGCGTCTAAATATCTCATCCAAAATATCAAACGAAAAAATATCTAATTTTAAAAGTATCATGGAATATAATATCTAAAACATAAATATCATATTCTGTAATATCGATTTATTAATATTGGTCGTTAAAATAATTATCATGACTCACTTAGTTCGAAATGGAATGTTTATGCCTAGTTTAATACGTATGACTAATAGAGGGCGCCGGTAGCTCAGTGGTATGCGTGCTTGTCTTCTGAGCTCAAGAACGTGGGTTCGTAACCCGACCGAGGCACTTAGTTTATTTTATCTGGGAGGTAAATTAAACTTAAGCACGCCGTCCTTCGGATGGACGTTAAGCGATGGTCCCGAGCCTGTACGATGTCAGGTACTCGTTAAAGACCCCTACCCTAGGTGAATAAAAATTTAGGGTAGGCAAAATTTAGGACTCCCACAGTAGAGTCGGGCTCATGTCCACCAGAGTGACGAAAGAGCGCTCTGGTAGTAGGCGATATGACCTCGTAGTTAAAGCCCGGGCATGAGTCATAAAATCTAACCTAATACGTATGACTTGTTTTTTTCTTTATAATTACATATATTGAATTCATGGCCTGCGTAATGGTAAAGTTTTGCCCCTCGTATATGTTTTAGTTCCTAACAAATTATCTCGTTTGTACACAAAGGTCCTTAAGAAATTAAAAGAGTTGGAGCCTGATCTGAAGCCAAAGACTTTAATCGTTGACTTTGAACAACGTTCTTCGGATGGTCGAACGACACACGCCTTCTTCCCGGATGTACGGGCACGACTTGCCTCAACATGGGTCCAGCCGGACCATTGGACGTCCCAGATACTATCTGGTCATGGTGACTTCATCGCCAAGCTCTTCTTTTTTAAAAGAAAAGACAGCCCGAACTGCGCGTGCGGTGGCGTCGAGACTGCGGAACACGTAGTCATCGAATGTCCACTGTACGACGGGCCAAGGGCGGCGTTGATACGCTCGACCGGATCGTACCTGGGACTGACCCTGCAGCAACTGGTGGCCGAGTCCAGTTACCCGGCTTTCACCACATTTGTAGCGGAGTGGAGGAGGCGAAAAAACGTCTCCTAACCTCGAGCCTCGGCGGACCGCCGATGTCAATAACACCAGGCGGGCCTAACCCGGCATGAACTCTCCGAGAGTCAGCGCACGAGGACGAGGAGGGTGTTATGGTCCCACACCAGGGATGAAAGCACCCAAGAAACAGGGGGGTGGTTTTAGTGGAATCACCACACTGTTGGGATGCTCGCAGCATCCCTTCGTTGAAAGTATTTCCATCGCCCTGCGGGAAAAAAAAAAAAAAAAATTTAGTTATTGGGTTATCATTTTATTTACAGTGTTGCATTTTGGTATGCAACTGTACCCTAGGATCGTGCTAATATTTAATTATAATAATGTACTGTAATATTCCTTATTTTATTTATTCATTATAAAGCCAGTTATGAAAATTATTCAACGTATGTTTATTTTGTAGTTAGGAATTTTGTCGTTTGTTTTTTGTCGTAAGGTATTTTTGTATTAAATTTTTATCGTTTGATATTTTTGGTTAGATATTTTGGATTTAATCTTTGGACATGGAGCCGAAATCGCTCACATTACTAGTTTCAAAGGATGTATCCTCAGGATCATGCTGCAAATCCTGGGCAAGGATGTCCTCTATGTTGAGACTATTGTGAGAAAAATTTGAACATGCAAATGAGGCAGGTAGAGGGGAAATGTTGCCGGAAGAGCGGAGGCTGGTGACACTGGAAACAGGGGCGGGGCTTTGTTAGAATAGACCTTACCTTTGTTGTATAGTCGGAGTGGTCGTTGTCCATTGTAGCTTGGGGGCTTAGTGGCTCAACCTAGTCACCTACAGGACTATTTGTAACATGAACAGACAGTACAATTGAAAATGTTCCTAATAGTTAACCACCAAGATAAGGATGAATCGATATAAGTAAATACTCGATATTTGTTTTTAGGGAAACCTAGTACTTTTGGCATCGATACTTTACGACTGAGTTCAGAGTAGATAACGATCAAAAGTACTCGTATCGATTAATGGGGATAGTTGCAAATAGAAGCTTAGAAAAATAAAGACAGACAGTGAAGGATCTGTTAGTTTATATTAGATGTCAAAACTAGTTTAGCAATCTAACATCAAGCATATCCAGTCTTCCAATCCAATGTCCTAACAACAATTGTCGATGCTCCCTTCTATGTATCCAATCTCACCCTACATAATGACATCGAAATTCCTTTTGTCAACGATCTCTTGAAGCACCGTTTTTCTAAACTTCCATTCAAAACATCTTTCCATAAAAATCCTTTTGCCCAATCTCTGTCACCCCATTCCCAACCCGACAATCCTCCCCGAAGATTGAGGAGAAGCTGGCCAAGAGACTTGTTGCATTAATGTATGTAACAGTGGAGGAGTGTTGGCAGAGGGCTGGCAATGGACTGTTTCTCCCTCATGTATTCCTGCAAATTCAGCTCTTGCTATCCTCCTCGGTCTGCCACCACTGCTGGTGAAAAGCTGGCAGAGCGAGGTTGTATGGGGGATCACCCGGGCTATCATGGCCACTTCTACCTCCATTAATGAGGATGGGGATATTTATTAATAATTTGTATTTTATTATTATTATTATTTTATTTACATTCTATTTATTTTGTACATATATTATTTATCGTTTTGTACATATATTATTTATTATTTTATATTCACGTCATCAAATTTACTTATTTTTACTTTACTTTCTTACCGATTGTAAATAAGCCAAATAATAAAGAATAATTTTAAAGATGTCTAAGGTTGGTTAGAACTCCGTTCATTGTATGCTTGATAGCATTTTGCATTTTGTCAAAGATCGCTTCTGAACTTTTGCTTGATACTCCAGACAGTCCTGAAATGCTGAATTGAAATTTTGAAATAATTAATATCCTTGTAAAAACCTTTGAATTTGTTACCAAAAAATGTTCAGGACAGGATTATACTAGTATGTACAAAAGGTCAACAACCACATAAAAGAAGTTTTCAATCCTAACAGAGGGTCAGAAGAAGAAGGACGACGTTGATATTAAGAGGATCACCTGAGGGGGCTCAACTACTACCGATTTGTCATATAAGGATAATCCAGGATCAATCTATGTGTACAACACTTAGTCACTGATAGTCAGCCAAGTTGGTCCACAGAGAGGGGACGAACAATTAGTTGACCAAGTCACGTCGGGAAAGTTAATTGCTTTTTTTTTTTACAAATTAACTCTTTAATATATCAAAGTAATTGGTCCTAAATTAAGAAAAATCTTCTTCGCGATAAAAATTCTGGGCCTCACAAGTCCTTCCTTACTTCTGTATTAGTGCTAGACATCAGCTGATTAGTGTTCATAGGAAGTTTAAAACCCCTGGCGAGATCTAGCGGCACTCGATCAATTAGTAGAACATCTTTTTAAAGAATAAGTTAATTAGATAATTATCAAATTTCATGATTCTAGGAATGGTGTCCATTGCTGAAGAGAGAGAGCTAACTATTTGTTGATCAATTCACGCTGGGGAAGTACATTACAGGTGATTCCCCACCTATAGGAAGTATAGGAGAAGTTATGTAATCGATGCAGAGTTTTCAATCGAATTTTATGTTTTCCGATCTCGAGATTTCAAATATGAAAAAAAACTGTATCTCTGTATGTGCCTATGAACACGATAACTCCCGATAGAATGAATGTAATGACACGAAAATTTTTATGTGAATCCAGAACCCTTTAACGACGCCACCTATTGTTTTTCAGTCAAATCGACCAAGGGGAAGGGGATATCAACTCAAAAACCCTAATAACTGCAGATATAATGAATATCTCGACAACAAATTTTGTATGAGGATTTAGGAGCCCCTAGGTAAGTCAACTATCGACTATTAGCACAAACGGTCGACTGGTTTTTGAGGGGAAACGAAAAGTTAATTGATTAATTTGTATTGGGGAAGTATATTGCCGGTGATTCACCGACGACTTTTTTATAATTGAAGTAATCAATATATGAAGGTTATTGGTCTTAAATCCTAATTGAAGACAAATCTTAAAAGTTATCGTCGTTGAGACCTCTACGTTTATGGATGAGGAAGGTGTTTATAGATTACGGTTATCATAGTGTGACATATCACAGCATAGAGTGACAATATATCACTGAGTGTGATGTGCTATTGGGAGGATGACATCATGTCGATATTTCTGATCCTTATCATATTGATACAGGGGACAGGGGGTCAGAGCTCACCACACAGGAGGGGGTCAGACATTCCTCTGGCTGTGTCGTCTCTGTGCGGTCGGCTTGATGAGGTTTCCAAGTTCGATTACTTAAGCAAACTATTATCCGCATTAAAGGTTAATTCAATTAAACTCTAATCCATCCTTTATGCCTATTGAACGTCCAAACAGTATCCTATTGTTCTCATTAGTCTGTCTGTCTGTCTGTCTCAATGTTCGGGCTCCCAAACTGTAACACCTACAATAATATTCATTATATAGTCTATTATATTACATTCTATCACATATATTATATATATCGCCCCAATTCAGACAAATTATACTTACTAAATTCTATGGGGTATCCATACATTAAAATCAAGAATTTAAAAAATAGTCAAATGTAAGAGTTCCTATGTATTGTAATGTTCTATATTGTCCATTACATGTAATATTTAAGAAATGGAAAATAAAATACGTAAATACAATCAGTTTAGTAGACCTAAGGAAGGTTACTGGGGGTTATCTAATCGATTTGTACCAGGGTCGATATAGTTTCAAAATATATCAAATCATTTATTTCAATTATGTCATAAAATTAAATGTTAGGCTAATAATTAGTTAACAATAAATGTAAGCAATTAGGATTGTATACGGGAATATGAAAGTGGTATAAAAAAAACCAGATGTTTAGTGCTAAAGGCTGTAAAAATTGTGGCCAATGACGGAGCTGAATCCAAAACAAGAGAGAAGTGGGCTGTCCCCTCGTGGAATGAGTGGGTTTTTATCAGCTCTGTTCAGAGTAGGTAGTAGATGTATGAGAGAACTGTGCAGAGAGAGATGGGTCAGTGAAAGTGAGTGTGGTGAATGGTAGAAAATGTAAGTGATCTCTTAAAGGCTGTGATAAGAAGGAAGAGTAGCTGAAATACTTGGAATCCAGAAGAGAGGAGAGGACGTGGCCGCAGTTGCGACACCCCATATTCAACGTACCACGCTGGAGACATCATGTTACCCACCAGCACAATAGAAGAAAAGAAAGCTGTCCCGCAGGTTTAGTTGAATGTTGTGTTTACAAAGAAAAATCTCGATGTCTGTAAAATTTATGTGATACTAACCCATAAAAAAATGTGTCATGATGAAATTTAAAATAAAAGAAAAATGTAACAAATTATTTTAAAGTAATTATTTTTATTTATAAATCATACATAACCCGGTCCTCTAATAATCGTTATTGTATATAACTATTATTCATATAAATTTAAATTAGAATATCAAGTAGCGCAAAATAATGAACGTTACAAATGTCGCTTCGAACAGGGACTTGAAATATTAAATTTTTATATGGCGCCCGAAAAGAAAATTATAAAAGGACCTTATGTGTAATTTTGTAAAAATATTTGTAAAAATTAATTTTAAAACTGTATAAAAAGTTAGCGTCCAAAATGGCCGACTATAATAGAGGTTCTCAGAGAACGAATCCGAACAATAATGGCGGACAAAATAGAGTAACTAATGATAATTGCCTTCAGCCGGAGAGTGAGACAAATGTAAGTTTAAACACTATGATGGAAATGTTAATAAAAAATATGAACGCAAATCATTCGGAAATGAATTCAAAATTTGAAATACAATCAAAAAATTTTAATGAAATGAAGTCAGAAATAAAGTTAGAATTAAATTCAAAAATTGAGGAATTAAAGGAAGACGTAAGCATAAAATTTGAAAATGTAAAAAAGAATGTAAACAAACGTTTCGATCAATTTAATAAAATTGTTGATCTGAAATTTAGTGATCAAAGTTTAGAAATAAATCATACATGTGAACAATTAAATAATAAGATAGAAAGTGCGGTAGAAGCTGTCGAGAGTAAATTAAATCGAAATATGAGTGTAGAGGGACAGGGAAATGGAGAAATAAAGGAAAATATAAACATCAATAAGGTGCTAGAGAAATTTAAATATATTACAATTCAAATAACAAATGGTAGTGTGGTGAAAAGACCGAATCATAATAAAAATAAAGAAACAAGGAAATTATACAATAAAAAAATCACAAACTTAAGAAAACATGAGATAAATAAAATTAAAAGTCCTAGAAAGATCGGATATGGAAAAACAAATTTTCATAGATGTGTAAATAAACGTAACTATAACAAGTGTAAAAAACTTGAGTTCAAAAATAATCATAATAAAAATAATTTGAAAAATTCGAAAACAAAATATCTACGTCAAAGAAATAAACGAATAAAGAAAAAGATAAGTTTAAACATTAGTAACAAATTTAGAAAAATAGATAATCGAAAACTAAATTATAAATATAAAAGAAAGAAAATAATAAATGTTTAACCGATGAAATTTTGGATATTGAAAATTGCTTGTCTAGGATTATGATCTGGAACTATAAAATGTAACATTGAGATTAATATAAAAAAAAAAAAAAAAAAAATTAATTATATTGATGAAGTATTTTTCGTGGTCATGTATTGAAGAGATATATTGTGCATGTGATATTATAAAGAGTATTGTAATTGTAAAGGGGTATTTTATATGGATATTTATAAAAAAAAAAAAATAATAATTATAATTAAATTGAATTATATGTAAATAATGTGTAGTGAACTCTGCATTCTGTACAGAATATTTTTGATTTTAAATGTTTTTAAATAAAAACATATTTATTTATTGAAATATTATATTTATGGTGGTTATTTTTATGGGAAATTTTATAATAAGGGTTAGTCTCGAGTTGAACTATTTATTGATATTTATGCATGCATTTTTTTATGGTATTGGTGATAAAAATAATAAAATAATAATAAAAAAAAAAAAAATATTAGTTTAAAGGGTTTGTTAGTGTTATTTAACCGTAATTGTCAACAACGTGGGCCATGTTGATTTAAGGAGTTTGGCGTCCTTACGGAAATGAGCAATATTAACCCACAAATGGTTTTTGAGAGCGATAATCGCTAGTAGTTTCAGAATAATAAGTGATGAAATTAGAACATCCACATGGATGCATAGATTACAAACGTTAAAAAAAAAAAAAAAAAAAAATATTTTTTAATCATAACCTTGTAAGTAATTCAGTATAATAATAATAATAATAATAAATAAAAAAAAAAAAAAAATTTTTTAAGTGAAACGGGGAAAATGTTATAAGAATATTTTTTTTAAGAATATCATCTTAAGAGCATTATATATAAAAATTAGTGCAGTAAATCAATAGGGAAAGTAAGTCGAGATAGCGTAAATAAAAGTAGTAAAATATAAATAATTATCTGAGTTATGTCTAATTGTGACAGTGATGTTATTGATAAATGGAATATTAAATAATAAATAAATAAAGTAATTTAAGAAAGTAAATCTAATATAACATTATGGTAAGACGTAAACAAAATAATTGAATTGGATTTGTTACCTAATTGTTGTTTAATATTATTAAAGAGAGTTACCTTGAAGAATGTATTCCATAATAGACAAAAAATTTGTGTGTAATTAATTAATTATAGAAACTGTGTCACCATGTTATTTTGAGTCGCCAAGTGGTACAAATAACCATAAGATCATGAAATAGTTTGGTACTAAACACTTATGTAAGCAAATGAATGATATATTTTGATATTTTTAGCAGAGGGCAATGTAATGTTCTATATTGTCCATTACATGTAATATTTAAGAAATGGAAAATAAAATACGTAAATACAATCAGTTTAGTAGACCTAAGGAAGGTTACTGGGGGTTATCTAATCGATTTGTACCAGGGTCGATATAGTTTCAAAATATATCAAATCATTTATTTCAATTATGTCATAAAATTAAATGTTAGGCTAATAATTAGTTAACAATAAATGTAAGCAATTAGGATTGTATACGGGAATATGAAAGTGGTATAAAAAAAACCAGATGTTTAGTGCTAAAGGCTGTAAAAATTGTGGCCAATGACGGAGCTGAATCCAAAACAAGAGAGAAGTGGGCTGTCCCCTCGTGGAATGAGTGGGTTTTTATCAGCTCTGTTCAGAGTAGGTAGTAGATGTATGAGAGAACTGTGCAGAGAGAGATGGGTCAGTGAAAGTGAGTGTGGTGAATGGTAGAAAATGTAAGTGATCTCTTAAAGGCTGTGATAAGAAGGAAGAGTAGCTGAAATACTTGGAATCCAGAAGAGAGGAGAGGACGTGGCCGCAGTTGCGACACCCCATATTCAACGTACCACGCTGGAGACATCATGTTACCCACCAGCACAATAGAAGAAAAGAAAGCTGTCCCGCAGGTTTAGTTGAATGTTGTGTTTACAAAGAAAAATCTCGATGTCTGTAAAATTTATGTGATACTAACCCATAAAAAAATGTGTCATGATGAAATTTAAAATAAAAGAAAAATGTAACAAATTATTTTAAAGTAATTATTTTTATTTATAAATCATACATAACCCGGTCCTCTAATAATCGTTATTGTATATAACTATTATTCATATAAATTTAAATTAGAATATCAAGTAGCGCAATATAATGAACGTTACAGTATAGAGTAAGTGTAGACAGAACAACGAAATGTTGACAACAAACTTGCATACTACTTCCATCTGTTATTTTCATTATATTTTATATATAATATATATAGAGGGCTCCGGTAGCTCACTGGTATGCGTGCTTGTCTTCTGAGCTCAAGATCATGGGTTCGAAACCCGACTGAGGCCCTTAGTTAATTTTATCCCCTTCGGATGGGACGTAAAGCGATGGTCAGATGTCAGGTACTCGTTAAAGACCCGTACCCTAGTTGAATAAAAATTTAGGACGCCCACTGTAGAGTCGGGCTCATGTCCACCAGAGTGACGAAAGAGCACTCTGGTAGTAGGCGATATGACCTCGTAGTTTGCCCCTACTGACTGAAATTTATTTTATTTTAAACCTTGTCTGGGCATCCTCCCTTCTCTTTTATAATCAACCGTCACAGTATCATGCTCTCTCGATTTTATTAATCTATATATTTTTTTTATTTATATACTTTTTTTTTTACATACTCTCTTTTATTTATATACGTAGATAGTTTTATTTTATTTTTTTTCTTCATAATTAAGCTGTTAATTTTATGATTTTTCATGTTAATCTTTTGTATAGGCATCTATTATTATTAATTGTCTAGTTTTCTCCACGATATTCAGCTACAGGCGATTCGATTACGAATTTAATGTACCTCTTTAAAATAAGAAACTATTTATTTTATTGCACCCATCATTGAATTGCTATAAGAATATTTATTGTCAAGAGCCTTATAAATAAAACAATTATTTATTATGTTTTTTTTTATTTTTTTTAAGAAATTTCGACCAGAGCGTCATGGATGCCTGGTGTAGCAACATACATTATTTATAATGAACATATTAAAATGCAATGACATTGTTGATTATTGACAAGAAATTCGCTAATGCACTTTGCACTTGTTGCCTACTGCGCGATATTTTTCATTTGAAATGGAAAACACAGACACAAGAAACGGTCAACAATATTCTCTTGAAGGTTCAGAGGCAGAGCCAACTGAGCTCAAGATCGCAAGCTGACCCAACCGAGGCCTTTTTTATGTGGGAGATGAAAAAACATTGAGCATGACGTCCTTCGGATGGGTCTTATCCTAGAGGAATAAAACTAGGTAGGCAAAATTTAGTACTCCCATAACGACGCTAATATAGCCCGAATGACTCATGTCCAGAGCGATGAAAGAGCGTTATGCTAGTAGGCGATATGTCCACGTAGATAAAGCCCGGGCTTGAATCATAATGTTAATGTTAACTTGGTGCATATAAACTTAAGCATGCCGTCCTTCGGATGAGACGTTAAGCGATGGTCCCGAGCCTGTACGATGTCAGGTACTCGTTAAAGACCCCTGCCCTAGGTGAATGAAAATTTAGGGTAGGCAAAATTTAGGACTCCCACAGTAGAGTCGGGCTCGTGTCCACCAGAGAGACGAAAGAGCGCTCTGGTAGTAGGCGATGTGACCTCGTAGTTAAAGCCCGGGCATGAGTCATAAAACCTAACCTAACTTGGTGCATATGTTGGGCCAATCAACTCAAACCCCTTATAACTACCGATGTAATGTATTTATCGTTACAAATTTAATGAGGATTTAGAAGTCTATGTGTCAACTATTGAATATTAGCGCAAACTGTCGACTGGTTTTGGAGGGGGGAGCGAAAAATTAATATAATAATTCGTTCTGGGAATCGGTGGTGATTCACCGACGTCTTTTTTTTTTTTTGGAAATTCCTGTTTACGGTTTAATTAAATTTTTTCCCATGCCGGTGTCTGAGATGAACCCTCCCCCAATGACCAATTCCTAACAAAGGCAAGACCACAAAAGAAAATGGTGGTGAGTTTTCAAAGAGGTCCCGTCCTAGTAAGCCCTCTGTCCTTGGCGTCTGCTCCTCCATGGGGCTCTGTAAATGACTTCAGTCCTACTTCCAATTCAAATTCCTATGGTAAGTAGCCCTTCAGGCCCTACCACCTGTGCTACAAGTCTAGTTCAAATATGTGAGCCCTACTACAATAATAGCCAAATACTCGGGCCCCGTTTATCCGTAACCCCAGTTATCCGTTTACCGAGGGAGTTCTAAATCCATATACTAAATTTCGACACAATAGAGCTACCAGCTAAGGGATTGGATGCTTAGGTCCCTAGATGTACATTACCAGTCCTCCCAATATATCTAATGTAATGAGGATTCGATACGAAGGTACGAGGTGAACTTCTTTATTTAAAGAAGTATTCTTACACTAAGGAAATCAAACTTTGCTCCATGTGTAATAACAAGCAAGATGATGTGTTTCACTTTATTGCCGTTCTTAGAACAATTTCGTCTTATCTATTTTAGTAAAGCAGAGTTAAGCTATGTTCAGTTTATTGAATATGTAAATGGACGAAATTACAAAAGTTTAATTAACTATTGCAAAGCCGCCTGGAATTATAGATTTGAGCTCGTTTCAGAATTTAATTATTAATGATATATAAACAGCAAGATGTTTTTTTTCTTCTTATTTTTGTTAGTTTTTTAAGAAGGATCATTTAAGTTAATTTTGTAAATTATTGCATTTGTATTTGTATTTGAATTTTTTTATTTTGTCACTTTTATATATGTGTGAGTAGAAATAGAAAAGATAACCCCTCAGACAGTCAATTTGACCATAAGTATTGTCTATCAATATTATTATTATTAATGCACATTTGTAAAAAGAAAAAGAAATTAAGACTATTATTATTATTATTAATGCACATTTGTAAAAAGAAAAAGAAATTAAGACTATTATTATTATTATTAATGCACATTTGTAAAAAAGAAAAAGAAATTAAGACTATTATTATTATTATTAATGCACATTTGTAAAAAGAAAAAGAAATTAAGACTATTATTATTATTATTAATGCACATTTGTAAAAAGAAAAAGAAATTAAGACTATTATTATTATTATTAATGAGGATTCGGAAGTCCCGAAGAGATACTTATACGTCTTAATGACAGGAAATTTCATATGTAAATTCAAAACTTCATAAGGACGAAGTAGTACTATGGCAATTAATAATTTTCCGCGAAATTGGCCGGTGGGAAGGGGGGCAAGACTCAAAATTAATTACTACAGATGTAATGAACTATAATTATTGACACAACATTAAATGTGAGGATTCAAAAGTCATTAAGTCAAATATTGATTTTTGCACCTAACAATCGATTGGTTTTTGAGGAAGAGCGAAAACTTAATTGATTCGTGCTGGGGAAGTAAATTGTCGGTGATTTACAGAATATCCTTGAAAATTTCAGTGGGTGCCCCCTCTCCCTTTTCAGACAAAAAAACAATTTAGCAATAATCCAAGTGGTATGAGATTTCAACGAGTTCTGGTTTTGATTACAAAATTGACAGGTTTTTGATTAAAAGGATATGTATGGCTTTAAACATTTTTTTATCACATGTGCTTTTGAGCTTCCAAGGGGGGAACAAAAAAAGAAGACACAATGATAGCATCCTGAAACATTAATCCAAACCAGTTGACAATAAATCAATGTTTTGAGTACCAAAAAAAGTTTCATTACTTCAACGATAAAATTTATTGGTCATTGATATAGAACAGCCTTAAAATATCACTATCCTATCTATTAAAGCAATTATTTTTAACAGAATATTGAGGGTGCCGGTAGCCCAGAGTTAGCGTTCGTGCTTACTGAGCTTAACATTGCGGTTTCGAAACCCGGCCGAGGCCCATAGAGGTGTCGAGGTGAAATAACCTTGAACACACCGTCCCTAGGATGGGACGTTAAGCGATGGTCCCGAGCCTGTACGATGTCAGTTAATTAGTTATTATGACTCATGCCCTGGCTTTTGCCATAGTGCTCTTTCGTCATGAGCCCGACTCTACTCTGGGAGTCCTAAATTTTTATTCACCTAGGGCAAGGGTGTTTAACGAGTACCTGACATCGTATAGGCTCGGGACCATCGCTAAACGTCCCATCCCAAGGACGGTTTGCTTAAGTTTATTTTATCTCCCAGCTAAAATAAACCAAGGGCCTCGGCCGGGTTTCGAGTTCAGAGGGCAGACACGCATACCACTGAGCTACCGGCGCCCTATATGTACGATGTCAGATATTCGTTAGAGATTCCTACCCTAGTGAATAAAAATTTGGGGAAGGCAAAATTTAGGACTTCCATAGATGAGTAGGGCTTATGTACACCAGATCAAAGAAATAGCGCTCTGGTAGGAGGTCGTTATAGTCAAAGCCCGGGCATGAGTCACAATAATGTAATGTTTAACAGAATACTAAATTTACTTTTTTTTAAATATTTAACCAAAAGTAGATTAATTTCCAAATTAAATACTAAATTAAAGTTAATGGAGCGTTGCTCTTTTGAGATTGTTCTTAGAATGGTCATTAAGAGAAAATTAGTTCTGAGAAATTAGCAAATATGTAAATTACAAACAGGTTCTTTGCCTTACAAGATGTTGTTAATTTATTTCCTTTTAAGTAATACCCTAATTAATTTTTTTTTTACTCTTTTAGTATAAGGAAGTATTGTAATCGTGGAAAAAATAGAAATGTTTTTTTTTTTTTTTTTGTGTCCTTATGTAAGATGCATATTAGCCATGACTCTTAGTAACGGTGTTACTTAGTTATTAATGACATCCATGGCCCCGGGAGGGAGTTCTATCTATGAAATAAAACTCACTACCCGACGAGATTCGAACCCGCAAACCATGGTGAGACCATGCGACCAAAACCCTACGCTCTAGCCCGCACGGCCACCATGGCTCCCCAAGATATGGTGTTTTGAAGGAGATTTCACGTTTCATGTTCCCCGCGATTTCACTACTTCCTCAGTGATGTCTATGTATGCATGTATTGGGAACTTTGTGAACGCTCAGAAACCATAGTAACAATACGCATAATATTTTAGATGAAGAAGTGAGGGCGCCGGTAGCTCAGTGGTATGCATGCTTGGCTTCTTAGCTCAAGAACGTGGGTTCGAAACCCGACCGAAGCCCTTAGTTTATTTTTTTTGGGAGGTAAAATAAACTTAAGCACGCCGTCCTTCGTTAAGCGATGGTCCCGAGCCTGTACGATGTCAGGTACTCTTTAAAGACCCCTGCCCTAGGTGAATAAAAATTTAGGGTAGGCAAAATTTAGGACTCCCACAGTAGAGTCAGGCTCATGTCCACCAGAGGGAAGAAAGAGCGCTCTGGTAGTAGGCGATATGACCTCCTAGTTAAAGCCCGGGCATGAGTCATAAAACCTAACCTAGATGAAGAAGTCACAGGGACACTTAGATCTGATTATATCTTGGCCTGCATCTGAAGATAGACAAAGCCATGGAGACACTGAAGACATGAAGATAGAGGAAGGTCGCCCATTTTACTTTCTCTGCTATACGAAGTATAGGGGAAGTTATATAATTGGTCACAAATTCAATGTTGAGTTTTCATCGGGAATTCATGTTTTCCGACTCCCTGACTCAAAAAGTGGAAAAATGGCCTTTCTGTGATTACTCCTGATAGCATGAATGTATCGACAAGAAATTATATCCAGACCCTAAAGGCTGACACCTATTGATTTTCAGCAGATTCGGCCGAAGGGAAGGGGGGACCAACCCCCCAATAACTGCCCATTTAATGAATGTATCATTCAATACCTCAAAAGGACGGCAATAATCTGCGAAATTAACCGCTGGAAAAGAGGAGATCAGAAAAGGGGGTTTGTCTCAAAAACCCTAATAACTGCCCATCTAATGAATGTATCTATGTATATCAAATATTGGTTTTTAGCCCAAAAGGTCGATTTACGAAAATAATGAATAATGGGGTGCGGTCCAAAGAGTGTTCTAAATTCCCTTTTGTAATTATGCCTGTTTCCTTTGATGTAAAACTACTTTGGATTATGGAGGAAGTGGACTGACTCAAACTTGGGTCCTGGGACCACGATCCATGTCAGCCCCTCTTAGTCTGGAGCCCTGCTTGTGTCAACTATATTACAACAGAATAGTTGACAGTGAGTACAACGAAATTGTTTTGTTCTGTATTTGGCGAGAAGGATTAATGAAGACAGAGTGGACGTGGAACATATGGGAGGCAGGTCTGTGCACAAGACGAATAGGGTGATGTGGCTCTAAGGAGACTTACAACAACTCTAGGATAAGGGATTAACAACCAACAACCAGAGCGATTAGCACTTGGTAGATATAACCACAATATACTGGCATATTAATGAAGACAGAGTGGACGTGGAACATATGGGGGGCAGGTCTGTGGACAAGACGAATAGGGGGGATGTTGTGGTTCTAAAGAGACTTACAACAACTCTAGAATAAGGGATTAACAACCAACAACCAGAGCGATTACTACTTGACAGATATAGCCACAATATACTGGCATACTAATGAAGACAGAGTGGAGAAAAACAAGTTGACACTCATAATAATAATTTTTTTTTTGTTATTTCCAGTAAACCAATATATGGTAATAGGATTCGTCATAAGAATTAATACATTAAGATAGCTTATATATTAGATTTATAACTGTTTGATATTTACTATTTTGATTTATAACTATATTTCTAACACATGTATGATTAGAAATAACAAAGCTATTAAAAAAAATTAAATTAAATTAATAAAAAATGAATAAGTAAATACTTAAGAATATATGAGTACAATAATAATAATAATAGGTAATACATAGATACATTTATAATAAGTAGATACATTTTCAATTTAATAAAAATTAAGAAACTATTTTTTAAAACTCTTCCAGAAGTTCCAACGATATTTCGGGACGTTCCTACGTCCCTTCATCAGGTCCCAGTGTGCGACATATAGAAAAGAAAAAGAAAACAATGTAACAATAACAAATATATAAAAAACTAAAATAAAAAATGTATATAATAATCAAACATAAATGAAAGAATAAAAAAAATTATAAATGAATAAATAAAAAAATATAAATAAATAGATCCATAATAATAACAAGAAATAAACAAAAAAGTGATAACATATTGTTTTTTTTATAATTTATTTTTTCAGAATATAATAATTTAAAAAATAAAATAAATAATAAAAATACATTAAATAATATACCAAGAGAAATAAAATAAATAAATTAGTACACAGAAGTGAAAAATAATGATTAAACAACATAGATTTGACTGACCTTTAAGGTGTGGAGGAACTCGATTTTTTATTGCGGTTATTTTATTCTTTTTGAACAGTGAGAATAAAATTCCTTTTCCGAGTACTAAAGGGTTTCTTCAAAGATAAACATTTTTAGATGAAGTTTACATTTTTTTTATTGTATCAATTGACTTCAAGAAGTGGGGAATGCATTAAAACAATTAATTCCTTTATGAGCTACACCTTTTTCAAAAAGAGAAGAGCAATGTTTAGTTATTCTAAAGTCTTCTACCATAATAATAAACAGAATAAAAACATTTTTATTTACAACTACCGGGATAACGAGCGTTGCCCATAACTGTAACCGGGCTTATAAGGATGGTACGTGTGAAATTTTATGAGTTAGCTAGCATTAATTTTCTTTTTCTGGCCTCATAACCCCCTCTCGTCCTTCCGTTCAGAATTTTGAGATCGGTTCTAAGTTGAGCGATTCTTGAAAGCAGGGCGTGAGATATCTAGCTCTCTCATGAAAGGAACTTTGTGACCCGTGTGAAGGGTTTTGTTGGAGAATAATAAGAAGTATTGGCTATTTTATGAAGGGTTTAGGACTGAAGGGATTGGATGCGGTTTAGATTGGCTGAACTGTATAGATCAAGTCAGGCAGTCCACGTAGGTTTTATTGTAGAGCATTCGTTTTCTCTGTTAGAGTTTATAGCCTCTGTTTATTTCTTGTCTTGTCAGTCTTGTGTGTGTGCGTTCCAGGTTAGTCGTTTGTCAAGTTGGAGAGATAGGTAGTGGTTGTTGAGGTGTGCACTAGAGAGGTATACTCGCGACCACCACCCTCCACTTATGTGAGGACTGAAAGAACGTCAGATGTTCTTGCAGGTTTCTTAATGATAAGACTGGATGCTACCTTGAAGAACACTCTGTGAACAACCCGTTGTAATAGCAAGACCATGGTTCATGCAGATGTTCCGTTCGGTCAGTAAGGATCGAAAGGTCTGCTCTGAAAGATTCTTCGACATCCAGAAAGACCGCCCAACAGTACTATTTTTGCTCCAGGGTGGCTTCTACAACGCTATGGCCCTGATGTTAAGTATTCTAAGGATTCTCTCTTCAGAAATAGTTTTTCAAAAACTTTTCCTAAAAGAATGAGGAGGTTAATGGGTTCTCTAGGAGTTGAGGAAGTTTATTTGGTTGAGGGGGCGTTTTTATGACTGAGTGCTGCCAGGGTGAGGGGAATGTGCAATACGGAGGATTGAATTATATAAGGGGTGATTCAGAACCCTTTAACTTTTGAACCAGTTGAGATAAAAAGAAGACACGGACTTACTACTAAGCTCAAATAAAGTTCACATGTGTGAATACGTTTTCCTGGAGATTAGTGCTAAGCAGGACTTGAACCAACTTTAAAATCTTCAATAAGATCATGGTCATCCGAAACATGATTCTCGTTGTAAATTCCATCATAAAAACAGCGAACAATTTTTTTTTTACTTCCTCAGCTGTATTAAGTAGGTATAGGGGAAGTTATGCAATTGGTCAAAAATTCGATGCGGAGTTTTCTATAGAATTTCATGTTTTCCGACCTCTAGAGGACATTCTAATAACATGAGAAAGGAGTCGCTTTAATTTCTCCGTGCCAGACTCAATCAAAGGCTTGAACAAGATCGAGAAAAGCACCCATGCAACACTCGTTACGTTCAAGCGTGGAGGATCTGGTCTATGTTTCATATTTGGAATCTAGATTCCAAATATGAAAAAAAAGTCTATCTGTCTGTGTGTTTGTTTGTGTCTGTGAAAATATCGGGATAACTCGCAATAGAAGGAATGTATCGACATGAAATTTTTTGTGTGAATCCAGATACCTCTTACGACGACATCTAATGTTTTTCAGCCAAATCTACCAAACAAAAAAGGGTGTTATGGGGGAGGCTTAACATAAACATTCTAATAACATGAGAAAGGAGTCGCTTTAATTTCTCCGTGCCAGACTCAATCAAAGGCTTGAACAACATCGAGAAAAGCACCCATGCAACACTCGTTACGTTCAAGCGTGGAGGATCTGGTCTACAACTTGGAATCATTGCTGAATGGTTGGATGGAAGAATTGGTGATGAAGTGTGTGAATCTAAGTTGGGAGAGAATCTTTTGAGAAGTGACTCAATCTAATGGCTAATGGGACGTCATGAGGTGACCTTGTGTAAGGATATCTTAGGTCTTGGAATGAGGATGATAACAGAGTCTTTCGGAGGATGTGGTGCTCAGGATGGAGTTATAGCTATGGATAAGGAACATAATGGGCATCCAGGGAAGACGTCGGTCATAACATCATGCCCGCGGGATTTACCTAAGTATCTATTCTTCGTTATGTTTTTCCGCCATCTTCCAGAAGTGCCTTCAGCATGATTTGACTATAGTTTGGGACACTTCTACGTCTCTTCTTTTGAGCCCAATGAACTATTCTTGTTCAAAAAATGTTTCAGACAGGAAAACTATTGACGTTGTGCATAAGATCTAGAAGAAGAAAAACATTTTATTTGGACCAGTACTAAATATGTACTTTACACAAAATGAGCAAATAAACATGAAAATTATAATTAAAACAAAAAGTCTTGGTACAGTCTTGGTTGCAGCCTGCGAGCTACAGGCTGGCCGAGACTGTAGTGAACCGCACCAGAGCAGGCTGGCAGACCTTGATGGAAGCTTCGGGTGAGTTTCTCAATGTGGGCTGCAAAAGGAGCAACTCCCAGTTCCCGATGGATTTGGGTGTTCCTGATAAACCAGGGTGCGTTCACCGCTATCCGGAGGACTTTGTTTTGGAATGTTTGTAATCGTGTTATGTTAGTGTGGCTAGTGCAGAACCATACAGGGCAAGCGTAGGTTAAGAGTGGAAGTATTAGTGTTTTGTAAAGTAAGGATGTGCATGTGTGTCTGAGTGGTGTATTCCTGTTTATGAGTGGGTAGATGAGCCTGAGTCTTGTGTGTGCTTGTTGGAGTTTTATGTTGATATGTAGGCGCCATGTTAGTCTTGTGTCAAGATGCACTCCAAGATAGCGCACACCCTGGTCTTTAGGATTCCATGGAATTGGGAGTTGGTCGATTTGCAGCCTTTTGAGGTGTTCTATCGAGAAGCGGCGTAAAGCGAACACCTTCGCCTCCGTCTTCCCACCGTTCAACTTAAGCTTCCATTTTCCAAACCACTGGCCGATCTCATCCACCTGGATTTGTAGGGAGTCGATGGCCGCTTCCAGAGCTATGTTTTGGCTGAGGATCAACGTGTCGTCAGCGTAAGTCGCCAGGGTTGCAGAGACTGGTTCTGGCATGTCGTGACAGAACAGATCAAACAAGAGTGGACTGAGGATCGCACCTTGTGGGACTCCCGCTGATATCTTCTTTCTGGAGCTCAGTGTGTTGTTCAACCTTATTT
Source organism: Aradus depressus (assembly GCA_963662175.1). NCBI lineage: Eukaryota > Metazoa > Arthropoda > Insecta > Hemiptera > Aradidae > Aradus > Aradus depressus. Next base: position 56,098,104 of record OY759214.1, on the reverse strand, counting down.
GGAATGTTCTGTCACGAAGAAAAGAGCTAATGATGTTCTGGATGTATTGCGGAGGCCAGGTCTGTTTTAATTTGAAGAGCAAGCCCTCGTGCCAGACGGTGTCGAAGGCAGCTGCGACGTCCAAGAAGGCTGCTACTGTGTACTGCTTCCGCTCAAAGCCCCCCACAATGGTCTCAGCAACTCTCTGTAGCTGATGGACTGCTGAGTGGTTTGATTTAAACCCAAACTGGTGGGCAGGGATGGTCTCTGCAGTCTCCAGATGACGGAGGAGCCTCTTGTGAATTATTTTCTCAAGAAGCTTTGAGAGGCTATTTAAAAGGCTTATTGGTCTATAGCTGCCTGGGTCGTTTTTTGCCTTTCCTGGCTTGTGAAATGTTAAAACAACGGCGTTTTTCCAGTCTGCAGGAAAGTAGCCGTGGCGAAGACAGGCATGAACACACTTGCCTGGTAGGCTATGCTCTTCGGAGGAAGCTTCTTCAGCACCAGGTTGGGGATGATGTCTTCACCGGGGGCCTTCTTGGTGTGTAGTCGTGTAATGTGGGCGTGTATTTCTGATGGTGTGGTATGCTGTATGGATGCTTCGACTGTGTGAAGTGTGTTGGAGAGGTATGATTGAACTGTGATGAGTGTTTCATGATCGTCAGCGTTTGTCGTTGTGAATTTATTTTCCAAATGGGTCGCCAGTAATTCGGTTTTCTCTTTGTCAGTTGTGGCAGTCATTTGTCCGTCAGTTAAGATGGGTAGGGGTGTCCTTTGGTCTAGAAGTCGTCGTGTCTCTTTCCATAAGTTGTTGTCGCCCGGAGTCATGTCAGTCAAGTATTTCCGATAGTTCGTGATTCTGTCGTTCTCAAGTTCCCATCGTATGCGTCGGGTCAGGCGATTCAGTTCTCTTTTCTCAAGGGGATCTCTTGTTCTTTGCCAGTGTTGTCGTAGTGTGTTCTTTGTACGGATCATATCCATTATATGTGTTGGTGTCTTGTTGTGGAATAGGTGTCGTTTGTCAGTGAAATGTCGGTATGTTGCTTCATGTACTGAGGTGTGTATGGTTTGTGTGAACGTCCTAACTGCATTGTCAATGTCGTCCGTCGTGCTATAATGATGGGGGACCCCGAGACAGTTCATTCCGTCTTCAAACGTGGCCCAGTCGATCTTCCCCGTGATCAACCTTGGAAGATATTCCTCCTTCTGTGGCCGTGCTAGGAAGGTGCAGATAACTGGGAGATGGTCTGAGTCTAAGTCGGTCAGTGTCTCGTGAAACAGGGGCAAGTTAAAGTTGTGTATCAGTCCTATGTCCAGTATGTCGGGTTGGTATGTTCGTTGAGTTGGGTAGAATGTCGGTTCTTCAGGTGTCGATATTTGTATCCCCAGGTTTTCTGAGATGGATTGTAGTCTAGTCCCGTTGTTATTCTGTCTTCTGCATCCCCATAGCGTGTGTTTGCTGTTGAGGTCCCCGATCATTATAGTCGGTAGTCCTGTGAAAATATGTTCGAAGTCAGTCTGTACCAGTCTTGTGTTCGGTCGATGGTATGCTGATATGATGTTGAGTGTGCCGGAGAGTGTGGTGAGGGTGACTCCAACTGCCTCCAAGTTCTGGAGAGGGGGAATGTTAATCTGTGAATGTTTCAGGTGTCGTTTGATGAAAATGCCAACACCACCGAAACGTGTCGGTCGGTCCAGTCTATATGAACAGTAGCCAGAGAGTTTGAGTTTGTCTGTCGGTTTGAGGTGGGTCTCAGTTATGCATGCAATGTCGACATTATATCGTGATAAAAAGTTGGTTAATGACGGTTGCCTTATCTTTAAGCCGTCCGCATTCCAGTTTAATATAGTTAAATTTTGAAAAGTTCCCAGATTAGGGTTTGCCATGATTCATCGAAAAAAGGTTAGTGAATAAATTGCATAAGAAAGCTTGGATGTGGGGGATGAATGGTTTGATGAGTCCAGTCAGGTCAGTCGTTGCCTCAGAGCTAATTCCATTGTTTGCAGTATTAGGTTGCGGTGGTGTTGGCCTACTTCGGTTTTTGTCAAACCAAAAGTTCGTAGGTGGTTTGGGCTCCGGGGAGGTAGGTGCGTATGGTGGTGTATTGGGTGTGTTGGCTGAATGTGCGTGTGTGTGTTGCGGAGGTTGATTTGTATTAGTGTGAAATGTTTGGCTTGCGGTGGTGCCTGCGGAAATTGACTGTAGTTGCCGTTTCGGTGGTCGTTTCAGACAACCTCCAAAGTTGGCGGTATGGTCGCCCCCACAGTTGGCGCACTTCGGTTTGTCAGTTTTTTGGAAAGGACAAACTTTATAATGGTGATTCCCTGCACACTTAACGCAGGTCGACTCAAGGCGGCAGTAGTTCTTGGTGTGCCCGAATTTTTGGCAGTTCATGCATTGAGGAACGTGCAGGGACCGGCGTCTTTCCTCCACGTGGATACGACTGTAATATAGTTTCGTTAGTGAAAATATGGCTTTTCCCTGGTCGTTATTAGTCAGTTCGACTGCGCACAATGGCGTGGGCATTTTGTCTCTATTGTGCAACCTGGTGACCGAAATAACTGGGTAGTGAGGGAGCAATTCATTTTTGACGTCTTCTTCACTGAACGCGTATGGCACACCTCGGAGAATCACCGATACATTTTTAGTTTCTGGATTAACATAAGTATAATAGTTAATTTTATGCATATCGTAGAATTTTGTCAGGGCCCTAAAATCGTCTGACGAGGTCGCTTGAATTTTAATTTTTTCTTTTAGGCATTGTTTGGTTTCAAACGGTGATGTAGCCACCTTTAATATGTCAGCTGTTATTTCTTTTAGGTTATTGTAACCTACAATAAAAATTGGAGGTATTTTAATTTTTTTACTATTTTCGGAATTTGAATCGGCCGGTTGGGGCTTGGAAGTGTCTAAATTGGTTAGAGCGGAATACCTGTTAGAAACTATGACTGGTGAGTTGTAAGATTTATACCTCTTGGTGACGGCGAGGTGTGAGGCGGGTGTCTCCTGGTCAGGCTGGTCTAGGGTCCTCTTCTTGCCACTAAGGCCTGGATGGTCAACGGCCATCGATGCTGTGGCCAGGGGCTGGTGTGGTACCTGTTTGATGTTACTTGGCTGGCTGTGGCTGGCCGTGGGCACTGGTGCACTCTCTTCAACCCAGGAAGAGCGCGCCCCGCTGCAACTCATTCCGTTTGGTGAAAAGGTCCTCTCCCTGATACTTTTCACTGTTTCACGTTTTTTTCGGTAAAAACCGAACTATTAATTATTTTTTTGAAGAGCAATTTTATAACACTATTTTTGTTTAAAGTGAACAGCTGATCTCTATGATGTATCGCATAAGATCTAAAATCAAATATATATACAATTGGAAGAGGGGGCCGGTAGCTCAGTGGTGTGCGTGCTTGTCTTCTGAGCTCAAGAACGTGGGTTCAAAACCCGACCGAGGCCCTTAGTTTATTCTATCTGGGAGGTAAAATAAACTTAAGCACGCCGTCCTTCGGATGGAACTTTAAGCGATGGTCCCGAGCCTCTACGATGTCAGGTACTCGTTAAAGACCCCTGCCCTATGTGAATAATAATTTAGGGTAGGCAAAATTTAGGACTCATACAGTAGAGTCGGGCTCATGTCAACCAGAGTGACGAAAGAGCGCTCTGGTAGTAGGCGATATGACCTCGTAGTTAAAGCCCGGGCATGAGTCATAAAACCTAACCTAACCTATATAAAATTCCGTGTATGCATACATTACTTTGGCAGATTCGGTTGAAATTTCTTATGCATCATTCGTCCTTATGTTGTTGTGAATATAAAATCGATTTTCAATAAAGTCTGTCAATAAGGAGGGGGACTCAAATCAAAAATCCTAATTACCTACTTCAAGGAATGTTTCAAGAAGAAATTTAGCATCATGAAGATTATCGTCAATCCGCGTTGGGGAAGTACATTTTATTTTCACAAAAAAATTAATATTCATACATTCGGAATTCCGGAATTTTCGGGTTTGAAATTGGGAAATTATCGGGTTTGAAGTTTGGAAATTCGGGTGGGATTCCGCTATCCTCATATTGCCGCACCCTGAGCATGACCTCCCCTCTCTACTAATGAACTGGTCTTGTTTCTGTGAAACCTCTTTCCGGTGGAACTTTTTTTAGAAAAAATAATAATAAAAAGAGTAAGGTTTATTATTTTGTGTGTAACGGAACGTAATAGGCTCGGCTTACATGACTAACGCTAATGGAGAATTGGGCATGTGGAAAAACGGACCCAGACTCATTTTATTTTCTGGATTTATTTATCTTTAGCATGCCGTCCTTCGGATGAGACGTCAAGCGATGGTCTCGAGTCTGTGCTATGTCAAGTACTCGAGACTAGGGGTCTACAGAACTGGGTAGACAACAGACATCCACAGTAGAGTCTGGCTCATGTCCACAAGAGCGACAAAAGAGCGATCTGGTAGTAGGCGATTGATATCACCTCTTAGTTAAGACCTAAAACGATATTGGAAATAACAGTATAGTTCTTTTTGTTAAGCATTCCCCCCTTCCCTTTGGCTGATTTGGCTAGCAACTCAATAGGTTTCATCTTTAGGGGTTCTGGATACACAATTTCGTGTCGAGGTAAGGTTTTATGACTCATGCCCGGGCTTTAACTACGAGGTCATATCGTCTACTACCAGAGCGCTCTTTCGTCACTCTGGTGGTCATGAGCTCGACTCTACTGTGGGAGTCCTAAATTTTGCCTACCCTAAAGTTTTATTCACCTAGGGTAGGGGTCTTCAGGGGTAGGAAAACTTCCCTTATACTTCAGTTTTCTCTTATCCTACAACCAAAAAAGGGAGCTAAAGGCAGGAGAAGTTAAGCGCCAATAAAACGTATATAATCTTTAAGGTTTGGGATTTTTGACCGGGAAATAGTAATTTGGGACCACATTTCAGGGGGGTGTCAGGGAGAGAAGTGTGTGGGGGTCAGGATAAAAGAAAAACGGGACAAATGGACAGACAATCTGGACAACGGAACTTAGAGCCTACAAATGGGACAGATCCCGTAAAAAGGGACGTATGGCGGACCTACCTATATAATATGTTAAGCACTTGAGACTATTTACGCGACCCCTACAAAAAAAATTGAAAAAAGTGAAGCCTACTCTATGGGAGGTCATGTGACCCTCCTCTCTGCTAATGAAATTTCCTGGTTCTCTGGTTTTTATACCTCCACAGCCAGACGAAGAAAAATTACAAAAAAATTATGGCGAAACAGTCTGATTCAAAAGTCGTCTGTAAATCCAATCAGATACACACAACGCACAGACAGACATCATCGCGAAAACGGTCCAAACGTATTTAGGGGACATTAAAACGTGAAAATCCTTTAAAAACTCGATCTCGGATTTGCCTGATTACAATACTTCCTTATACTAAAGATATATGAAAGTAAAAAAGTTGTCGGTCAATCACAGGGGATGTACTTCCCCAGAACGAATCAATCCCCCTCCAAAACCAGTCGACCATTTGCGCTAATATTGTATAGTTGAAATACAAAATTCTCATACTAAATTTTGTCTCCATAAGCCCATCCCCTGAACCCCCCTTTCCTTCGGCCGATACTGCTGAAATTTGACAGGTTATGTCCTGTGGGACGTCCAGCTGGAGGTCTCCTATCTTCACCTCCTACCATATCACCCCACCTGCCTTCCTCTATATTTCAGAGATGTGACTTATGGACAAAGTAGTTACTCACCCTCCTATTTCCGACCGCTGGTGTCTCCATCTATCATCTTCCCTCTAAAACAGTCTACTTTATTTCCCACAATGTTTTACCTTTAAAACATCTGACTTCTTCCCTTTCCTCCCACAGTTTCTTAAAATATGGCAAATAACAGAAGAAAAAAAAATAAGAGAAAGTTTCTACAGAAGATACAGGTGTCAACATAGTGAAGAAAATCGTCGGTAAAACACCGACTATCTACTTCCCCAGCACAAATGAGCCAACTAAGTCCTTCCAAAACCCAATAGACCATTTGGGCTAAAAATCGTTACTTGACTTACTGATTCCTCATATTAAATTTTGTCAATCACTACATCGGCAGTTTTCAGGGTTTTTGAGTTGAGTGCTCTTCTCTGTTCTCCTCGTTCTCATTGGCCGATTTATTTTTTGGTTAGAAATATTTGACTAACTAATTTCGCGTAAATCAAGCAAAAGTTTAAATAAATGGGTTTTGAGATGACAATTTAAGACGGTTTTCGGCATGTATTTTGCAAACACAGCGACCTTCGAGAAAATACTTTTAAACAACAATTTAATTGAAGAGTGTTTTGATTAGGTCATAACTATAAGCCATATCTTGTACTTAGGCCCAGGAGTAAAGAATTGTTCTCTGATTTCAGCCAAAATCAAATCAGATCTAAGTTAGCACATGTGTAACATCTTCATCACAAATCTTTCTGAGTTGAAGCCCTCACAAAGTTGCTATCAGCATCATCAGAGACATCATCAGACCTTAAAACGTGAAATTCTGCTGAAACCTCGATCTCTGATCTTTGCATTATTACAGAACTTTCTTGTACTCAAAGTATAAGAATCTAAATATAAAATATTCAACGAGTTCAAACTGAAACTCAAACAGAGAACACAGAAAATATTAATTAGTGGCCTAACATGAGAAGGTTGAAGTTGTTATAATGGGCGTGTAGCGCTGGTGAAGAAGTGGTCCATCCCCCCTCCACTCGCCCTAGCCGTGACGTCAACCTGTTCAACCTTCCTCCCTCTCCATCAACTGTAAAATGTATATTATACAAGTTCGTATATAATGATAATGATAATAACTATGTATATTATACATGTTCGTATATCGTCACTCCAATGCCCAAACCACGAATGTGCAAACTCGCCTTTACTGGAAAAACGTGAATTAGACTTTGGAAAGTTTTTCCTTGGGTCACATTAGTGAAATAAGATGGTCAGTTCTACCAACTTTGGACTCACTATCACATTCGCTGTTTGAGCATTGCAATATAGTCAACCAACTCTACCGAAAATTTCATTTAGGTGAAAATTGTAAAATTTGCAAATTCGTGGGGTTTTGCATTAGAGTGACGATATAATGATAATAATAATATATTTTATATGTGTTCATCATATGAAATCCTCTCAGTTCCAATTCCTCTTCGATATACAATCCTCTCAGTTCCAATTCCTCTTCGATATACAATCCTCTCAGTTCCAATTCCTCTTCCATATACAATCCTCTCAGTTCCAATTCCTCTTCCATATACAATCCTCTCCCTCCGATTAGCCTTTCATTCCCCTTTCTTTGTATTTTCCTACAATTACCATCAAATCTTACTACCTCTGTGTTTAGTTTATTTATTCAATTCATTTTATTATTATCTCTGTTTCTCTTTATTATCTCAATATTATTTCAAACCGTCTGGGGATCCTCTCCTCTCTTACATTTTTAATATATCTATCTTCTTTTCGTCTTTATACAATAAATCTATTTTCCATTTAGTTAAGGTGTTAATTTATTTATCTATTTTTTTAATATCTATTTATATGTATATTTATTATTGTTCGGTACAGTAGCACTAATTTAATTTTTTTTTGTTTTGTTTGTGATTCTTTTCAGAGTTAACTGATATTTCATTTTATTGTTTCTTCAGGGGCTTCGGTCCCAGAATAAAGTTTATTTTAATTTAATTTCATTATACACGTTCTATCCAACGTCAACCCTTATATTTATTTAATTATTTATAAAAGTGCTCGTTGCTAAATTGATGTCATTTCGAAAAATTTATGCATAAATTAAATAAATGTAATTTTTTTCATATAATAGAAGAGAAAAAAAAAAAAAAAAAAAAAAAAAAGTTAAAATGATCATTAGTGAACCACCATTATTCTACTGGGTTAACAAGTCATTTTTTGCTCTCCAACTGAAATCATATAACGATTTGATTGAGAATCAATAGGTAGGCTTACTCAAACCAAATTTCGTAATGGTACTTTCATTACACTTTCTCTTTGATGGATTTGACTGATAGTCAATAAGTGTCGTCTGTATCAGGTTTTGGGTACACATGTATATTCATTCTCTCGGCAGTTACCGTGTTTACAGACAGACAGGAAAACTTTTACTTCTCCAGGTATACGGGAAGTTATGTAATCAATCAGAAAATCTATGTTAATTTTTCATCGGAATTTCATGTTTTCCGACCCCGAGATGGAAAACTAGGTGAAAAACTATTGATTTTTAACCCAAACGGTCAATTTGGAGGAAGAACAAAAACTTAATTGATTGATTCGTTCTACGGAAGAACATTGCCGGTGATTCACCGACGATTTTTTGGTTTATTATTTTTTGAATCAGTGAAATAAAAAAATTCGAATTTCTTATGGATTACATAACTTCTCCTATACTTCGGAAAGTAACAGTTGATATTGGCCGGCTAGCTCAGGGTGCCCTCAGAAATGTTCCCCTCAAAAATTGTTCATAAATTTACCCAATCAGAAGGTCGGAAAACATTAAATTTCGTTACAAAACTCAGTATCGTATATCTGACCTCGATCTGTTATAAATTAAAATTATAACAAAATAAAACTGCAATGCTGAAACAGTTTTCGTTTACGTATACATTTTTTGTGGAATAGACAATATTTTTCAAAAAACGAAATTTGTTTTATATATTTATTATGAGTTTCCACAATATGTCCGATTTTCTGAAAATTCACTAAGTAATTCTCGGACAACGCCAGTTAAGTTAGATACATTTTATATAACAAAACTCACTATACGAAAGAAAAACAAATATATGTATATACCTATATAATATATAAAATAAGAGATAAGAAACTGATGCATAAAGTAGAAAGAACGTGCTTAACATGAAGATAACTTGTAAAGTTTACGACTTACAAAAAGTTGGGATAAGCCTGGCCCAATGTATATTTTAGAGGAACTGCTGACTTTATTTTCCATGTAAATTGTACATAAAAACATTCCCCTGGAATCCTATTCCAATAACATCTTCACAAGAAGACTTCCATGAAATGTCAATAACAACATATAACCTTTTAAATATGGTCATTTTATCATTTTTGAAGAATTATATTATAATGAAGGATAAAATAATCATCAAAACTTGCGTTTTCATTTTTAACTTCTCGGCAGAGGTACTCCATCAATATTCTATCAATTCTATCGTAATAACTTTTATTTATTATCATGTTATCATCAATTTTTACCTCCCCAGTTATACGAAGTATAGGTGAAGTTTTATAATCGGTCAAAAATTTGATGCGGAGTTTTCAACGGAATTTCATATTTTCTGACCTTTAGATTCCGAATAGGAAAAAAAAAAAGTCTGTCTAGGAATGTGAGTGTCTGTGAACTTGATAAATATCTATGGAATGAATGTACCCACACGAACTTTTATATGTATATCCAGAACTATCTCATCTACTGATCTTCAACCAAATCCACAAAAGGGAAAGATGGGTTCAGAGGAGGGGGCTCAAAAACCCTTATAACTGCCGACGTAATGAATTTATGGACACAAAATTTAGTATGAGGACTTAGAAGTCCTTTATGTAAATCAACTGTTGAATATTAACGCAAACAGTCGACTGGTTTTGGAGGGAGGGAGAAAATTTAATTGATTAAATCGTTCTGGGGAAGTACATTTCCGGTGATTCACCGACGACTTTTTTTAGTTATATACTATTTACTTAACTGATATTTTGCTCTTTGTCACCTGAGGAAGGGCCTTATTGGAAGGTGCATCTTTTATTAAATTTAATAAATAAAAATAAGACATATGATTTATAAATTGGTTTATTTTTAGTATCTTTATACTATTTGCCTGACTCTTATTATTTTCCCTGTGTGAAAAATAAGAGTAATAACTATTTGCCCACGATAGATACCTAATGCAGCCAATACCTGTGAGTGTAGTACATCCATGGATAGACTGGAGAACACGAAATTGGTCCTTGGATGCAATATAGCAAACTAAAGTACAATTGGGGAGATATGGGAACACATAACAATAGACTGGGTCTCAATGGTGGTCTAGGGGGGGGGGGGGGGGGGGGGGGGGTGCATTCACTGTCAATAGCGCAAATATCCATTCAGATGTGAGCAAAGTCAATCATCAGTACTGCATCAGTGATCATCAGTTCATGCTCATTAGGTTTACATCCCCAGATGTAACCAAGTATAAAGGAAGTTATGTAGAAGAAAAACATTTTTATTAGGACCTGTACTAAACATGTACTGGCAAACAAATTGGCAAATAAACATGAAAATTATAATTAAAGTAAAGTCTTAGTACAATCTCGACTGTAGCCTGCGAGCTATAGGCTGGCCGCTCCAGAGCAGACTAACAGCTTCGAGTGAGTTTTTCCATTTGGGCTGCAAATGGAGCAACTCCCAGTTCCCGATGAATTTGGGTGTTCCTGATAAACCAGGGTGCGTTCATCGCTATCCGGAGAACTTTGTTTTGAAATGTCTGTAATCTTGTTATATTAGTGTGGCTAGTGCAGAACCATTAGGGGCAAGCGTAGGTTAAGAGTAGAAGTAATAGTGTTTTGTAGAGTAAGGATGTGCATGAGTGGCTGAGTGGTATATTCCTGATTATGAGAGGGTAGATGAGCCTGAGTCGTGTGTGTGCTTGTTGGAGTTTTGTGTTGATGTTAGTCTTGTGTCAAGGTGCACTCCAAGATAGCGCACACCCTGGACTTTAGGATTCCATGCAATTGAGAGTTGATCGATTTGCAGCCTTCTGTGGTCATCTAGTGAGAAGTGGAGTAAAGCGAACACCTTCGCCTCCGTCTTCGTACCCTTCAGGTTAAGTTTCCACTTTCGAAACCATTTCATTTACCTGGGTTCGTAGGGAGTCGATAGAACTACGTTTTGACTGAGGATCAATGTGTCGTCAGCGTAGGTCGCCAGGGTTGTAGAGGCTGGTTCTGTTACATCGTGAACAGGTCAAATAAGAGTGGACTGAGGATTGCACTTTGCGTGACACCTGCGCTATCTTCTTCATTGTGCTCAGTGTGTTGTTCACTCTTATTTGATATGTTCTGTTAGGAAGAAAAGAGCCAATGATGTTCTGAACGTACTGCGGAGACCAGGTATGTTTTAGTTTGAAGAGCAAGCCCTCGTGCCAGACGATGTCGAAGGCAGCTGCGACATCCAAGAAAGCTGCTACCTCACGAACCCCCCCACAATGGTCTCAGCAACTCTCTGCAACAGGAAGTTATGTAAGAGGTCACATTTAAATTCCATGACAAGTTTTCATTGAAATGTCATGTTTTCCGACCCAGCAATAAATGTAATAAATGTATCGATACGAATTGTAGTATGAGGTTTCACAAGTCTCTGAGTAATTCACATTATGGTTTTATCCAAATAAGTTAATTAGGTTTAGAGGGAGAGTGAAAAAGTAGTTTATTAATTCGTTTTAGGGAGGTACATTGACGGTGATTCACCGAAGACTTTTGTTTTTTTATTTTTTGAATCAGTGGAACAAAATCAGTTCACATCGTCTTCACCCTTCCTCGAAAATATACCTGCCATCCAGTGTACCTTAACAAAAATCCCATCCCTTTAAAAAACGAAGTCTGCTATCTAGGCCTCATACTCGACAAACGACTAACTTGGAATCCTCGCACGAGACTAAAAAGACAAGAAATGAACAGACGTTATAAACTTCTACTAAGACTACTAGACAAAAGATCCAAACTAACTTTGACAACAAAACGACTTATATACAACGCAATACTCAAACCTATATGGACTTAGGGACTTGAACTCTGGAGTTCTGCCAAAGCTTCCAATCTCCAGCGCATCCAATGCTTTCAATCCAAAATCCTTCGTATAATAGCCAATGCTCCTTACTACGTCTCCAACAAAACTCTTCACACTGACCTTAACGTACCTTTCATCACTGAAGTTGCTAAATCCAAATATAAAAAATTATTTTCCCTTCTTAGTTCCCACAATAATTCTCTAGTCCGTCCCCTCCATTCTGCCATACTTCCCCAACAACGGCTTAAGCGTCAATGGCTTAGAGAACTCCTGAGCAGAAGCAGTGACAGTGAAAGTGGTTAGCTATAAATGAGAGAAAAACAGTGACTAGGGAGTGTCACCACTGGGTGATTTCTCCCCTCATGGCATTTTGACATTACCATTATCTCTGTATTAGCATATTTGTTTGTTGTATATATTTTTATACAGCTGTAAATATCTCTTTGTGAATGAAAAAAGAAGAAAAAAAGGATCAGTGAAAACAAAAAATACTAATTTCTTATGGATTACATAACTGCCTTTATACTTGGGAAAGTAACAGTTGATATTGGCCGGCTAGCTCAGGGTGCCCTCAGAAATGTGCCCCTCAAAAATTGTACATAAATTTGCCCATCAAAATGTTAACGTTGAAGGATTTGTATGTAAACACAATACGAAAGGCACATACATAATGGATCTGCCGTATGGCATGGCAGCAAGAGTGATATATAAGGCATGTCTGGGTAATATAATGTAGCTCTATTTTTTCACATCTATCACCCGCAGTCCTTAACATAATGCCTCACAAAACTTCATATGTCATCACTTTTTGTCCATTTTTAAACAAATTAACAGGGAAAAGTAGACGTTTTGTATATACTATAGAACCTCGATTATCCGAGGTAATTAGAGCCAGAAGCCTCTGAGTAATGCACATTATGGTTTTAACCAAATTAATTATTTTTAGAGAGAAAGTGAAAACTTAGTTGATTGATTCGCATCAGTGTTTCCCCCTCCACTTTTTTTCTCTAACATTGCTACCTCCCACGGATTATTTTCATTGAATGCCTTCTAGCTATGATAATTTTATGTTTTAAGTAACCAAATGAATGAAATAAATTTTTCTATAGTTTATAGACTCTTATTATGTACTCAAAAATAGAAAAATGAAAAATATTCATAGACATTTTGTATTCTATAAATTTTGTTGGTGAATTAAGGAATAAAACATTTTCGAGTAGTGAAAAGGCGAGAGGTAGCAAGGTGCGGATGGTAGGGACGAAAGTGGTTTGAGCGGAGAGAAGGGTGCCTCGCTCACCTGAGCAGCCTAACCCACTCATGGCACACCGTTCTCTCTCTACTGTTTATTTTCGTTATATTTACTGGTAATATCCAATTAATATTGACACATGTTCATGGAATGGCCCGACGTAAACGACTGGTATGCAGCAAGTTCTGCAACCCTCGGAGAGTATTTCTCCTCTCTTAATATCAATAGGAAATAAAAAAATATTTAAATATGTTATAATTTGTGTTTCAGTGATCGTGAAAGAGCGGATGGAGGCCGGGCCATGTACAGCGTGGTAGCACACCAGAGCTATGGACGAGGGGAGCGGCCGCGCAAAGGACAACCACCACAAACCAGTTCAGGAGGACAACAGGGGAGCAACTCTGGGGCGGGATCAGGGGGCCAGGAGGACAGCGGGGCCCACCGACATCGGCACAAGAGGCGGCTCTCTTTGGCAGGTCGCCTTCTTGGCTTCATCAGGAGGCGGTTCCATCCAGAGCCAGGTCAGACGTCCTGTATTTCACACCTCTCAATCTCCACCCTGCTGCCACCCCATCTCCATCTTCGGGTTCCTCTTCATTCCCACTTCCCACTTCTGACACTACACATCAAATTTCTCACCGATTACATAACTTCCCCTATACTTCGTCTAGCTGGCAAAGTAATATTTATAAAAACTAATCTGAGTTCCGGAAGTCTTTTATTGTTATCTACCTGTCACTTGGAGCCTCCAAACCCACTTCAATATTATATCATAATATTAAAATCTATGCTGACCAGTCAAGTGACTAAACATAAAATGGAGAGAGGGGGGAATGCACATAAAATTCTGGTTATACACAGGCTACAACGCCAGTGACTGAATTTGTTGTACATTTGGTTGTGAATTTCCAGTTAACAAACAACGAATTCAAACAATCAAACATTTATATTTGTATGTATAGGCTGGTCTGTTGACCGAGGTTTATGGGCAAATTCGTTGGTTTATCAAAATATAAGCATCGCACATTTAAGGAAAACTAATAGAAATTTTAAATGAAAATTTCCACTAATAAATTGAAGCTAATATTTTGGTTTAGTTAATCACAATAGCGGTCAGAAAAAAAAAAAAAGTCATCTGAACTGAGAAAAATGTTCAAAAATAACAAATTTCTCCGGAGAACGCAGACCGGAGACAGAGACAATGTCTTTTTTCCTCCACTTAGCGACAATATCTTACAGTACACACTGACTATTACTATAACTAATCAATTACCTTTTGTCTCTCTCTCTCCAGAGCCAAGGGCGGATCCAGGATGTTCATCAGGGGGGGGAGGGGGGGGGGGGGGGGGGGGTAAGATTTCGTTGTTAGGTTGAGTAACAGTCTGAGTCTGTAAACGAATGACAACATTAAAGATTAAAGTCTGTGCACAAGACCGCAAGAGACCCTTCGTGCATCACTAGGATGTCTTTCCCAATTTAAAGTGCATATTTCCTTAACCTTAACGAAACTGACTTATGAGCCTCTGCGCTAGAGGGAGGGGGGGATTCTGCTTCCCCCCCCCCCCCTCCCTGTATCCGCCACTGTCTACAGCCAATTGACCATTTGAGTAAAAACTCATTACTTGGCTTACATACTGGCTCCTGAATCCTCTTAATAAATGTCCGATACTTTAGTTACATTGGCAGTTATTAGGGTATTTGAGACGAGTCCCTCTTCTCTGGTTCTCCCCTTCCCTTCGACCGATATAGTGGGAAATTAATAGGTGCCAACCTTTATGAGGTTTTGAATTTAAATATAAAATTTCATGTCGATATTTTTCTTTTATTGGCAGTTATTGGCATTTTTTGAGTTGAGCCCCCTCTGATCCCTCCCTTCTCTATGGGTGATTCGAGGCGAGTGCCTTATATGGTTGTGGATATACATATGGAGTTTCGTGTCAATGATTTCATTACATTGACAAGTATAAGAGTTTTTGTGATTTGGTTCAAAAATCAATATGTGTCGCTTTCAGAGGGTTATGGATTCACGCAAAAATATGTTATCGATACATTCATTCTATCGAGAGTTATCGTGTTCACACAGACATTTTTCTTTTTCTTTTTTTTTTTTTGAATCAGGAAATCTTCCAACCGGAAAACATAAAATTCCCGTTGAAAACTAATTGAAATTGTGACCGATTACAAAACGTCCCATATCCTTATACTTGAAAATACAAAAAAAAGTCAAATTTTAGTTGCTAAAATATGTACATAAAATATTGTATATGTATATATGCCTTTGATAAATAAATTCAATCAACAAAGAACCAAAATAAATTATAATAATTTGATATAAAAAGCTTTAAAAATTAACATACCTTGAAAAACATAATTTAGAATTTCTAAAAAGGGTTAGGTTTTTAGTAAACATTTTCCTCTAACCAAAACGTTTAGTCTAATTCTGTCATCACAGGGAATAAATTGGTAAGTCTAAATTCGTAACTTTTCAAAACAGCACTTATTTACTTTTCATTAATCGTGTAAATCCAGTTTTTGGAATAAATAAATCATGTTTGCATCATTATTAATCGTATACCTTCTAAATCTATATGAGTTAATGAAAATGAATATTGTTAATCGTTTCTTAGATTTTCCCTTAGTTACCTAATCATTCCCCATCACACACCTAATTATTGACCATACTTTTTGAAATACTCGTGAATGATGCCTCTCCAAAGTTGAGCAAGTTGATTTAACCGAAAACACCCTTTTCATTTGGAATAGTTGAATAAATGGTTAAATGCCCCCCTGTTATCCCGTGAATGATTCCTCAAAGAAGTAGATTAAGTTGATTTATTATTTATTTGTTTGGAATGTGTAAGGAGATACTTAATTCATGTACAATATTATTCCCTATAACCATAGTATTCTAACCTATAATTGCACAAAAAATGGATAAGCAATGTTCATAATTGTTTCAATAAAAGAAAATAACAGAAAACGTTGGCAAACTGAAATATTGGGGAATTGATCTAACCTGTCTTTATGGACATTTAATTAGATGGTAGGTCAAATAAAACGTTTAGGAACCTCGACTCTAGAGAACTCTGTTGTCACTTCTAGGAACTTATCTCACCGTTCAGTAGCTCCAAACTTCTCTAACAACTCAAACACACTTATATTTATAAAGTCCATTCTTGTCTGTCTGTCATCACAAAATATATAGGAAGAAAAAAGGAAACAATTAGTGAACCGTGATATTGTAATTGATCCCCACATAAATATAACATTTATGAAATTAAAAAATATATCAAACCTAAAAAAATGTCAGTGAAGTCCTAATAAATAATAACTCGACTTCTTTGATAAATTTATTATTTTATTATATAATAAATGTTGACTAACCCTCGATACTTATCGATTTGTAGTGCTCTAGTCGCTATTTCAGACATTTACATTACTAAATCGATTTTCGTTGACAACTTTCTGTATCAGTATCAAAACTGGTCCATTTAAATTCACTAAAATGTCTGAAGCAGTGAGAATTGGTTATTTTATAGGTGTCAAATGAAATACTCTGTAAAAATTGTTGTTTATGTTTGGTTAGCCGGCTTTGTTTTCTTATGATGAAGCTATCTGCTATGTACCAGTTTATGAACTGATAAACCACCAAATTGTTATAGAAAGTTGAACAAGAAACACTAAAATGTATTGTGGAAAATTAAAATAAACATTCGTTATGATAAATAAATGTTAAGAAGAAAAACAATTTTTTCATATTCCTCTCCTGAGTGAAAACTGGCATTAATTGTTATATTCAACAAATTAATGTTAAATTATTAGTTATTAGAATTTTAAAGTTAATGTTTTCATCAATTATGATAGTTTTATTAATTTTTTTAATGTATAAATGAGTATATTTAGTTTCACACTTATATCACTATCAAAATCATATAAAAACTATTTTTGAAATAAGGCTTATCTAACAGTTTAGCCAACCAACTTCATTACAAATATCCATTTTTTTTTTATTCATATTATTTATTCGTTTGGGATGTCTATGGAAAAGATGAAACAAAATGAAAAAGATGAAACAAATAAAAATGTACAAATGAAAATTTTTTTATTACAATATAATATTATCACTATGCGACACACAATGTACTACTAGTATCTCCTAAACGTCTTTTAAATTCTTCAACAGTACATTCATGATGTTATAATTTTCAATTATTCATACGGAATAAGGCTTATAGTCCTTCAACGTCAAACACCCCAGCTAGTAAGTTTTTAGGACCCCTGGGCATCACAGCTAGTATGCGTCTTTCAACGGCGGAAACCACAGATAGTGAATACTTAGCATCGCTGGACATCCTAGCCAGTGCGTACTTAAGAACGCTATTGACCGCAGCTAGTAAATGCCTTGCAACAGCGGACCCCACAGCGAATACATAGTTACTACTACTACATGTGAAATTCATGCCAATCCGCTTACCCTTTAACAGTACATTCATGATGTTATAATTTTCAATTATTCATACGGAATAAGGATTATAAGTAAGTTTTTAGGACCCCTGGGCACCACAGCTAGTATGCGCCTTTAAGAACGTTTACTTAAGAACGTTTGTGACCACAGCTAATATATGCCTTGCAACGCTGGGCACCACAGCTAGTACGTAGTTAGGAACGCTGGGCACCAGAGGTAGTATATGCCTTGCAACGGCGGATCCCACAGCTAGTACGTAGTTAGAACGCTGGTCACCGCAGCTAGTATGTGCCTCGCAAGAGCGGACCCCACAGCTAGTACGAAGTTGGGAACGCTGGGCATCACAGCTAGTAAGTGCCTTGCAACAGCGGACCCCACAGCTAGTACGTAGTTAGAACCACTGGGCATCACAGCTAGTATGTGTTTTGCAACGGCGGACCCCACAGCTAGTACGTAGTTAGAAACGCTGAGCATCACAGCTAGTATGCTTTTGCAACGACGGACCCCACAGCTAGTACGTTTTTAGGAACGCTGGGCCCTACAGGTAGTAGGTGCCTTGCAACTGCGGACCCCACAGATAGTATGTAGTTAGAACCACAGGGCATCATAGCTAGTATGCGTTTTGCAACGGCGGACCCCACAGCTAGTACCTACGTAGTTAAATACGCTGGGCCACACTGCTAGCGCCTTGCAACAGCAGACCCCACAGCTAGTACATAGTTAGGAACGCTGGGGCTGAGCACTACAGCTAGTAAGTGCCTTGCAACAGCGGACCCCACAGCTAGTACGATATTAGGAACGCTGGGCATCACAGCTAGTAAATGTCTTGCAACAGTGAACCCCACAGCGAATACATAGTTACTACTACTACATGTGAAATTCATGACAATCCGATTACCCTTCAATGATTCAGCATTATTTTTATGCTTAGCCCCCCCTCCCAAATTTTTAAAATGTCACATAGTGTATTTTTTTATATGACCATCAAGAATACTACATGTGAAATTTCGTGACAATCCAATCATCCGTTAATGACCTATCACTATCTTCAAATTTAGGCCTACCCCCATAACCCCCCTCCCGTTCACAATTTTTTGACGTCACACACCCTATTTTTCTATTTGGCCTTTATGAATACTTCATGTGAAATTTCGTGACAATCCGATCATCCGTTAATGACGATCATCCGTATCACTATACTTATACTTAGGCCCCCATCAACCCACCCTCCCGTTCAAAATTTTGTGACATATACACTCTATATTTCTATTTGGCTTTTAAGAATACTACATGTGAAATTCCATGACAATACGACCAACCGTTAATGAGCTAGCACTATATTTATACTTAGGCCCCCCCGCCACAACCCCCCCTCCCGTAAACAATTTTGAGCCGTCACACCGCCTATTTTTCTATTTGGCCTCCAGGAATACTACATCTGAAATTTTTTGACCAACCGTTAAAGAATTAGCTCTATATTTATACTTAGGCCCCCCCACAACCCCCCCTCCCGTTCAAAACTTTGGGACGCCACACACCTTTTTTTCCTGTTTGGCTTTTAAAAAGACTACATATGAAATTTCATGACAATTCGACCATTAGTTAATGTGTTAGCACTATTTATATACTTAGGCCCCCCTTACAACCCCCCCTCCCGATCAAAACCCGATCGACCCAGACTCTCAGTCCACCCCGCGTGGTGACCAACTGGTCCCTCTCGTTGTTAAGAGACGACTCACTTTATACCCGCGTGGTAACAGCCAACTCAACCAACTCAGTCCACCCCGCGTGGTGCCCAACTGCTTACTGACTCATGTAGTTCAATAGTCCCGCCGACTCCTATCGATTGTCTCGGCGTGTTCCCGAATTCACCCACACTCAACTCGCGACTTAACAAACCCCGTTTCAGCTTTATTAATATAGATTATGTGAATATTCTTATTAAATTGTATCAAATAAATGTATTAAAAATTTTTGTTGGTTGTTTAGATAGGAAAAAAAAAAATTTAAATTCAATTTCCAAAAAAAATCAATATTTTTCAGTTGACAGAATGATGTAACTCCTTATTTGTTTATATTGGCCCTTTATTTTAGTTCCAACTGAATTTTTTTAAAACCAATAATACCTTTATAGAGAATTTTATGTTATTAGCTCAGTTCAGTTTGAGTTGAGAAACCCTTAGAAAAACATCTATAATCATGACTTCAGAAAAATCAGTAAAATTAGTTGAATATAGTGATAGTGATTCTTCGGACGATTCATTCGGCGTAATAGAGATAAAGCCCGCAAAATTGAACATATTTTTCGAGAAGACAAAATATATCTTTGATGGGCGGGAAAAAGAGTACAAGTCCATTTTTGGCCAAAACAGTATTATTATTAACTATTTCACAATGTGAAGTCAGTCTCTAGAAGTGGTGAGAAGAGGACAATTCGTTAATGTCTCTCACGTAGTAGAGACCTAATTTTTTGGCAGTTAAAAAAAAATGTGACCAGTGGCAAAAGACATTTTTTGTTCTCCTGAAAAATTGACTTTTTTGATTTGTACAGTCATTGCCTCCCACCAAAGATATATGGGAGAACTGATGCTATATTAATATATTCTTTATATATATACATATATATATATATATATATATATATATATATATATTTTTTTTTTTTTTTTTTTTTTTAAGACAATAAAATATTTTTTGAGGGAGAAGAAATATTTCAATATTTTCTTGAACAATTTTGATAATGTCAAAAAAGTGAAGTACAAAATTCTACTTATTTTTATTCATACCAATAATACTTTTATAGAGAATTTTGTTATTAGCTCAGTTCAGTTTGAGTTGAGAAACCCTTATAAAAACATCTATAATCATGTAATGTTCTATATTGTCCATTACATGTAATATTTAAGAAATGGAAAATAAAATACGTAAATACAATCAGTTTAGTAGACCTAAGGAAGGTTACTGGGGGTTATCTAATCGATTTGTACCAGGGTCGATATAGTTTCAAAATATATCAAATCATTTATTTCAATTATGTCATAAAATTAAATGTTAGGCTAATAATTAGTTAACAATAAATGTAAGCAATTAGGATTGTATACGGGAATATGAAAGTGGTATAAAAAAAACCAGATGTTTAGTGCTAAAGGCTGTAAAAATTGTGGCCAATGACGGAGCTGAATCCAAAACGAGAGAGAAGTGGGCTGTCCCCTCGTGGAATGAGTGGGTTTTTATCAGCTCTGTTCAGAGTAGGTAGTAGATGTATGAGAGAACTGTGCGGAGAGAGATGGGTCAGTGAAAGTGAGTGTGGTGAATGGTAGAAAATGTAAGTGATCTCTTAAAGGCTGTGATAAGAAGGAAGAGTAGCTGAAATACTTGGAATCCAGAAGAGAGGAGAGGACGTGGCCGCAGTTGCGACACCCCATATTCAACGTACCACGCTGGAGACATCATGTTACCCACCAGCACAATAAAAGAAAAGAAAGCTGTCCCGCAGGTTTAGTTGAATGTTGTGTTTACAAAGAAAAATCTCGATGTCTGTAAAATTTATGTGATACTAACCCATAAAAAATTGTGTCATGATGAAATTTAAAATAAAAGAAAAATGTAACAAATTATTTTAAAGTAATTATTTTTATTTATAAATCATACATAACCCGGTCCTCTAATAATCGTTATTGTATATAACTATTATTCATATAAATTTAAATAAGAATATCAAGTAGCGCAAATATTAAACGAGCGTTACAAATGGCGCCCGAACAGGGACTTGAAAAATTAAGGACTTGAAACATTAAGGATTTGAAATATTAAATTTTTATATGGCGCCCGAAAAGAAAATTATAAAAGGACCTTATGTATAATTTTGTAAAAAATATTTGTAAAAATTAATTTTAAAACTGTATAAAAAGTTAGCGTCCAAAATGGCCGACTATAATAGAGGTTCTCAGAGAACGAATCCGAACAATAATGGCGGACAAAATAGAGTAACTAATGATAATTGCCTTCAGCCGGAGAGTGAGACAAATGTAAATTTAAACACCATGATGGAAATGTTAATAAAAATAATGAACGTTATAAATGGCGCCCGAACAGGGACGACAAATGAAAGGGAATATTGGAAACTAAGAATAATATTTATGGTGAAATCTTTAACTTTTTTTTCTTTTCCTCTATTTTTTATTTTTAAAATCGTATTTTTTTTTTTAAATCAGTTTTTACTTTATTTGATATAATGTATTGTTTCTTCTCTCTTGCCAGAGGAACTCCGTCGAGGCCAAGAGGGAAATAAAAAATTTATTCTTAAAGAAATACAAAAATATTATTCTTAGTTTCCCCTATTCCCTTTCATTTGTCGTCATAATTTACATCTAAAAGGGAAATTACAATTTTTTCTCTCTCTGTGAGAACTACATTATATTTTTTAGTGCACTCGTATGTCGTTTCCTCAGTTTTTTGACTGCTGAATGCAATAAAATGAACGTTACAATATATATATATATTTTTTTTTTTTTTTTTTTTTAAGACAATAAAATATTTTTTGAGGGAGAAGAAATATTTCAATATTTTCTTGAACAATTTTGATAATGTTAAAAAAGTGAAGTACAAAATTCTACTTATTTTTATTCATACCAATAATACTTTTATAGAGAATTTTGTTATTAGCTCAGTTCAGTTTGAGTTGAGAAACCCTTATAAAAACATCTATAATCATGACTACAAAAAAACCAGTAAAATTAGAGTATATTGGCTAAATGTAAATACCACAAATGTAAAACTCGGTTTTAATAATAATTATTAACATAAGTGTTTAGGTTTAGAATTTAAAAATTGTAATGAAATAACGAATCGTTTTTCACATCAAAGTGTGTTTGATGATACAAACAAAAAAAATTAATAACTAGAGCTTATTTTTTGAAACAAATTAATGAAATTTACATTACGATAATCTATATTAATAAAGCTGAAACGGGGTTTGTTTGTTTGTATGTTTGTATGTTTGTTCCAGCATCACGCCCATACGGCTGGACGGATCTTCATGAAACTTCACATGTAGCATTCTTTTGAGCCCGATTGAATGATAGGCTATGTGGCGTCCCAAAATTTTGAACGGTAGGGGGGGTTGTAAGGGGGGCCTAAGTATATAAATAGTCCTACCTCATTAACGGTTGGTCGGATTGTCACGAAATTTCACATGTAGTATTTTTAAAAGCCAAATAGGAAAAAAAGGTGTGTGGCGTCCCAAAGTTTTGTGGGGGGGCCTAAGTATAAATATAGAGCTAACTCATTAATTAATGGTCGAATTGTCACGAAATTTCACATGTAGTATTCCTGAAGGCCAAATAAAAAAATAGGCGGTGTGACGGCTCAAAATTTAGTACGGGAGGGGGGGCTGTGAGGGGGGGGCCTAAGTATAAATATAGTGCTAGCTCATTAACTAATGGGCGAATTGTCACGAAATTTCACATGTAGTATTCCTGAAGGCCAAATAAAAAAATAGGCGGTGTGACGGCTCAAAATTTAGTACGGGAGGGGGGGCTGTGGGGGGGGGGGGGGGGGGGCTAAGTATAAATATAGTGCTAGCTCATTAAAGGTTGGTCGTATTGTCATGAAATTTCACATGTAGTATTCTTAAAAGCCAAATAGAAATATAGGGTGTATATGTCACAAAATTTTAAACGGGAGGGTGGGTTGATGGGGGCCTAAGTATAAATATAGTGATAAGTCATTAACGGATGATCGGATTGTCACGAAATTTCACATGTAGTATTCATAAAGGGCAAATAGAAAAATAGGGTGTGTGACATCTTAAAAATTTGGGAGGGGGGGGGGGGGGGGCTAAGCATAAAAATAATGCTGAATGATTAAAGGGTAATCGGATTGTCATGAATTTCACATGTAGTAGTAGTAACTATTATGTATTCGCTGTGGGGTTCACTGGATGCCCAGCGTTCCTAATATCGTACTAGCTGTTGGGTCCGCTGTTGCAAGGCACTTACTAGCTGTAGTGCTCAGCCCCAGCGTTCCTAACTATGTACTAGCTGTAGGGTTCGCTGTTGCAAGGCACCTACAAAACATTTACTAGCTGTGATGCCCAGCGTTCCTAATTACGTACTAGCTGTGGGGTCCGCTGTTGCAAGGCGCTAGCAGTGTGGCCCAGCGTATTTAACTATGTACTAGCTGTGGGGTGCGCCGTTGCGAAACACATACTAGCTGTGATGCCCTGTGGTTCTAACTACATACTATCTGTGGGGTCCGCAGTTGCAAGGCACCTACTAGCTGTAGGGTCGAGCGTTCCTAAAAACGTACTAGCTGTGGGGTCCGCCGTTGCAAAAACATACTAGCGGTGATGCCCAGCGTTTCCAACTAGGTACTAGCGGTGGGGTCCGCCGTTGCAGAACACATACTAGCTGTGATGCTCAGCGTTTCTAACTACGTACTAGCTGTGGGGTCCGCTGTTGCAAGGCACTTAATAGCTGTAGGGCCCAGCGTTCCTAAAAACGTACTATCTGTGGGGTCCGCTGTTACAAGGCACTTACTAGCTGTGATGACCAGCGTTCTTAACTTCGTACTAGCTGTGGGGTCCGCGTTTGCGAGGCACATACTAGCTGTGGGGTCCGCTGTTGCAAGGCGCTAGCAGTGTGGCCCAGCGTATTTAACTACGTACTAGCTGTGGGGTCCGCCGTTGCAAAACTCGTACTAGCTGTGATGCCCTGTGGTTCTAACTACATACTATCTGTGGGGTCCGCAGTTGCAAGGCACCTACTAGCTGTAGGGCCCAGCGTTCCTAAAAACGTACTAGCTGTGGGGTCCGCCGTTGCAAAAACATACTAGCTGTGATGCCCAGCGTTTCTAACTAGGTACTAGCGGTGGGGTCCGCCGTTGCAGAACACATACTGGCTGTGATGCTCAGCGTTTCTAACTACGTACTAGCTGTGGGGTCCGCCGTTGCAAAAACATACTAGCTGTGATGCCCAGCGTTTCTAACTAGGTACTAGCGGTGGGGTCCGCCGTTGCAGAACACATACTGGCTGTGATGCTCAGCGTTTCTAACTACGTACTAGCTGTGGGGTCCGCCGTTGCAAAACACATACTAGCTGTGATGCCCAGCGTTTCTACCTAGGTACTAGCGGTGGGGTCCGCCGTTGCAGAACACATACTAGCTGTGATGCTCAGCGTTTCTAACTACGTACTAGCTGTGGGGTCCGCCGTTGCAAAACACATACTAGCTGTGATGCCCAGTGGTTCTAACTACGTACTAGCTGTGGGGTCCGCTGATGCAAGGCACCTAATAGCTGTAGGGCCCAGCGTTCCTAAAAACGTACTATCTGTAGGGTCCGCTGTTGCGAGGCACATACTAGCTGTGGTGACCAGCGTTCCAAACTACGTACTAGCTGTGGGGTCCCCCGTCGCAAGGCACATACTAGCTGTGATGCTCAGCATTCCCAACTACGTACTAGCTGTGGGGTCCGCCGTTGCAAGGCATATATTACCTGTGGTGCCCAGCGTTGCAAGGCACATACTAGCTGTAGTCACAAGCGTTCTTAAGTACGCACTGGCTAGGATGTCCAGCGATGCTAAGTATTCACTAGCTGTGGTTTCCGCCGTTGAAAGGCGCATACTAGCTGTGGTGCCCAGGGGTCCTAAAAACTTACTAGCGTTACTACAGTTGAAGGACTATAAGCCTTATTCCGTATGAATAATTGAAAATTATAACTAATGAATGTATTGTCGAGGAACTGAATAGCCTTATAGGAGATATTGGGAGAAAAGTCAAAGTTCCCCGGGCAACGCCGGGTATTACTGCTAGTTAATAATAAATATAAAATAATGGTACGAAGTTTAATTGTTGGTAAAATGAACATTTAATATTTCAGATTGTGTTCATCGTGTTCTCGTTGAAAGCTCTGTTTCCAATAAATATATATTTATATAACAACTGAACTATAACACATCATACGTGATGTGGCTATAACAGGACTTTCTTATACCCGATATAGGATATAGACCATTCTTATATTCGAGGGCGCCGGTAGCTCAGTGGTATGCTTGCTTGCTTACTGAACTCAAAAACTGAAAAAAGTTAAGCACGCCGTCATTTGGATGGGACGTTAAGCGATGGTCTCGAGCATAAAGACACTGTATAAGAATTTAGGGTAGGCAAAAAAACTCCCATAGTAAAGTGATGTGACGGCTCATGTCCAACAGAGTGATGAAAAAGCACTCCGGTAGTAGGCGATATGACCTTGTAGTTAATGTCCGGGCATGAGTCATAATAAATAACTACCCAACACTTTTACCTAGTGTTATTTACGACATAGCCCCGGAGGGAGTTCTATCTACGAAATAAAACTCACTCCCGGACGGGATTCGAACCCGCAAACCAAGGTGAGAATGCCGACCAATGCCCTACGCTCAAGCCCGCACGGCCACCATGGCCCCAACTTTTTATTAATGTGTTTCACAATATCTTTGCAAAAAATGTTTAGTATTATTAAAAATAAATGTTTCAAAACAACATTCAGCACGGTTTTCGATATAGTTAGAACCAATTTGATATATAATGTACACTTTCACTTTTCTCTACAACTTGTATTTGTAAAGATTTTTATTATATGTATAAGAGGTATCTTGTAAAATATATGTAGTAAGGTCTTTTTCATTTTCCTTCCGATTTAGCCCTAATCAGATCTATGTGTTAGCACAAGTGACATCTTCATTTCCAATTTCAAATGTGTAACTACAATCGTTTCTGAGTTAGAAACAGAAAGTTCCAATGCCAAAAATACGAGTACATAGACAACCACCAACGCGGAGAAAATGGTCGAAACATTCATAGGACTTTGATACGTGAAAATTAGTTGATAAATCTACCATGGATTTTCGCACTATTATAATAGTTTCTTTTATAAGAAAGTAAAAAAAAAATGTAGTCAGGGAAATTTAGTACCCTTACAAAAATTAAGGAGATATCCTTGTAAATACATTGCTAAATTACATATTTACAGAGGTGAACCACTGATTTATGAGAAATGCAACATCCTGCATATAAACATGTAATAAGCATTTGATGGAACACCCAAATTGAGTTAAGGGGAGCATGTTTGATATGTGGGGGTAGTTTTTGCCCTTTTTACAGATTGAGTGAGCGCATAAGCTAAAAACCCTCTAAAAATACATTCACTGAATATTCTTGAAGGTTGAAAAAATATATATATATTATATTAATTAGTTACTATATTAATTATTGTTATTACCACTATATTAATTAACTGTTATTATTCTTTTTCAATTAATATATAATATTGAACATTGAAATTCATGGAATAATAATGATTGTCAGAAGATGAATTGAATGGGACGTTTGGCAGTAGTTTCAGAGTTGGCCGACAGATGCCAGGAAAGGCTTTACTGCTCTTCACTTCAGATTTTACACTAGAAACTATTTATTATAAAAAGGAATTATTTATACTCTCTTTCTGTATGAACTCTGGCGTAGGCAAACAAATCCTTCATAAGAGTTTAAAAAAAAAAAAAAAAAAAAAAAAAAAAAAATGAAAAAAATACAGAAAAGAATGAAGAAAAAAACTGCATCTGTGAATCACCGACAAGCTTCCCCAGCAATTTCCAAGTTGTCGCTCTCCCTTTTAACGCTTTGTCTTGTCTTCATTACCCGATTTGGTTGCCAACCTTGAAGGCATCTTAATTATAGGCTTCCGAATCCACCTAAATACTTTCTGGTTTTGAAATGTTCATTCCATCGAGGGTTACTGGAGATTTTGAAGTTGTGTTCCTCTTCGACTCATTTGGCTGAAAATATACATTTTACTCTGGGGTAGTTTTAAAACTTCGTCAAAAAATTGACTAGCTGGATTTTTTAAAAATTTTTCCGGAGAATTTGAAAAACGACACCCATCAATGAAAACGGCAAAACACTAATATTTCATCTTCAGCCACGACAATACTGAGTATTTGTTAAGTTGCGGCTGAAGATGGTAGCAATACCGAAAGTACTCCCATATATTTTATATATCTTGTGAAATGGAGAATATTTAAAAAACATTGTTTTTTTTTATAACTAATATTTGTGTTTAACGTATGTAAATATGCGGGAAATAAATTTTAGTAAAATTATTATTTGCAAATTGCAATACTTTTTAAAATCAATAACTTCATCAGAAATGTTTACATTAATGGAATTAATTCTGTTTAACTACAACTTTTTTTTTTTTTGTCATGCCTGGACTTCAACTACGAGGTTAGATTGCCTACAACCGGAGCACGCCCTCATCGCTCTGGTGGACATGTGGAAGTCCAAGTTCGACTCTACTGTGGAAGTCCTAAATTTTCAATATACCCAGGGTAGAAATCTTTTACGTGTACCTGACATCTCACAGGCTCGAGACCATCTCTTATCATACCATCCGAAGGACGGCTGCTCACAACCTTTTTTTGTGTGTTTTTAGAATGCTCTATGGACGACACCTATTGATTTTCAGCCAAATCGGCAAAAGGGCTTCTTAACTCAAAAAATCTAACAACTGCAGTTGTAATGAATATGTTGATACGAAATTTCATATGTAAATTCAAAACTCCAGAAGGACGACACTTATTAATTTTCAGCGGAATCGGGTTTAAGGGAAGAGGGGATCAGAGGGTGCTCAAATCAAAAACCCCGATAACTGCCGATATAATGAATGAAAACAACATGAAATTTCATATTTAAAGTCAAAACCTGTTAAATTTCAGTGAAATCGACAGAAAGGAAGAGGGGGGGGGGGGGGGGTTGAGGCTACTAGAATATTTAGTGTTGAATATTTAAGAGGGTTGTGGGGGGGGGGGGGGGGGGGCGAATGGAGCCCGACCCTCTCTCATGTAGACTCACTATGGCTATGGAAATGAAATGGACTTCTGAGGTCTCACCCTCTCTCCTTTAGACTATTAAGGTGATAGATGAATCACTTCTACTGTAATATCGACAATGAAGCAATTTTCAAAAATAGCTATCAAATTAATGGGTTTTTTTAAAAAATGGAAGCAGCCCTTTGACTATTATACAAGAAAATCAATTAATCAAATGGTGTCCTTAATTAACACAAGTTCATCCTCAGTGGCTCCCTCTATACAATATACAGAGATAGAGCCTTTTTTGAAAATTATACCCTTTCAAGGCTTTCCCTTAAAAAAGTCTTTATTTACAAATTGTATGTTAAAACAGGTAAAACTGTCATTTAAAAAAAAAAATTCAATTATTATAATTAAAGTTTAACTTTACGAACATGTTTTTTTCAGTTTAAATTCGAATTGCTAGATAATTTTAATAATAATAAAATAACTCAGTCTTTATAAAATTAGTTTGAATTTTTTTAAAGACCCATCAGGGTCGCTAGCCGTCTTGCTTTGACTTTTAAAGTTAATCCCATTGAATGATTCGGTCGAAAGTTGACTTTTTGTGAATGTATCGACATGAAATTTGGTATGAGGATTAAGAAGCTCCTATGTAAGTCAACTATTGATTTTTGTCCCAAACGAACTGGTTTTGGAGGAGGAGCGAAAAGTTAATTGATTAATTCGTTCTGGGGAATTACATTGTCGGTGATTCACCGACGATTTATTTCATTTTATTATTATTTTTTTTTTAAATATTCAGTTTGAATAGTTATGAGACCTCTACTTCGGCGTCAAAAGGAAATAATCTAGATGTTAAGTGCGTAAATAAATAAATTGAAGTAGAGGAGAAATGGAGAAAATGTAGTTTAATCATTAGTCAAGGCCTGGGTGGCGACCAGTGAACTGTTGTGTGGGTGTGAGTGTGAAGAAGTGAAAAGGAGGGGTTTAATGGAACCTTCAATAGAGTGAATGATGGTCTGTCAGCCACTGGACCCAAGTCCACTCACCTCAAGTCGAGTATACCAACAAGGAGAGTTCAACTGGAACACCAACCAGTGGAACTCTTGTGTGCTTAGAGGGAGAGAAAGTAGTGAAGAGAGTGGTTGGGAAAAGGGAGATTGGTGAGGAAGGGAGAAAGTGGTGGGGGAGAGCAGTGGAGGAGAAGGAGAGTGGTGAGTAAGTGGGATGGTGGTGGGGGAAAGGAAAATTGGCGAGGAAGAGAGAAAGTGGTAGGGAAGAGCAGCGGAGAAGGAGAGTGGTGAGTAAGTGGGATGATGGTGAGGGAAAGGAAGATTGGTGAGGAAGAGAGAAAGTGGTGGGGGAGAGCAGTGGGGGAGAAGGAGAGTGGTGGGGAAGTGGGATGGTGGTGGGGAATAGGTTGAATGGTGGAGAAGAGGAAGAGTGTTGGGGAGTTGGAGGATGGTGGAGGAAAGGGTGATTAGTAGGGGAGAGGGAGGGTAGAGAAAGTAGTGAAGTGAGAGTGGTGGGGAAAAATGAGATTGGTAGGGGAGAGTAGAAGAGCAAAGGGGGTTAAAGTGAGAGTGGGGGAAATAAAGAGTAATAAGGAGAAGGGGGAGTAGTAGCGCAAAGGGGGGGGGGGGGGGGGGGGGGGAACTCGAAACCTGAATTAGTGTAAGAACGACGATCACTGGCGCGAAATTAAGTTCCCTCAAAACCAATATACTACATACCGAGTGAGAAGAATTGTGTGGGGTAGGTAAGGGGTCCTGGTGAGTCGCGGTCAGCGCGATGTCTCCGCTCCTCTGGTGTGGTCTTCTGGCGGCCGATGCGACACGCTGGACACCTTCCTGTGAGTGTGCTGTGTGTGTTCAGCAATATCGCACATCTGTCTTTAGAGTGTTTGCAAAATTGTTATCCAAACATTTCGGTTCTACTACCTCCCAGCTATTCGAGTACATAGAGGGTATGTAGTCGTTCAGAAATTCTATAATTTTCCGCAAAATCGACCGAAGGGAGGGGAGGATCAGAGAAGGGTTGCTAGACTTAAAAACCTTGTTAACGCCGATGTAATGAATGCATCGACACAAAATTTAATATGAGAATTGAGTAGTCCATTCGTAAGTCAACTAGGTATAGATTTTGAGACTACTGTTTTAGTTGTTTCGGGACCAGGGGCTTTTTTTAATCCGTCTTTCCTATCAACCATACATGTACATATAGTTATTTAATTAAGCTACCTATTTAAAAAAATAATATACAAAATTCTATCACCAATAAAAAAATCTCGATTTTTTACGGTCGATATCCCGAAATGAACTAATTAAGAGTTGGTCAACCTGGAGGAGGAGGAGTGGATATGGCTGGTCTAGACGGATTTACTGTTACGGCTGGATTGAATGATATAAAGCAACTAGATTTAAAAGTTAGCCTTGCAAGTGATGCCTTCGTTAACTGAATCTAGCAGTGCTATATAACCCAGACGAAACAGAGGATGGACAATAAAAACACCGTTTTATTAGAAAAGTAAATCAATTCCAGGTTTTGGGCCATCAAACCATCATTTTACTTCCCCAGTTAAATAAAAAAAAAGGACTTCGGTCAATCACCAGTAATATACTTCCCTGGCTCAATTAAGTTGTCTCTCTCCCTCCAAAACCAATCGACTGTTTGGGCAAACCAATCGACTGTTTGGGCAAACCAATCGACTGTTTGGGCAAACCAATCGACTGTTTGGGCAAACCAATCGATTGTTTGGGCAAAAAATATATAGTTGGCTTATTTAGGAGCTTCTGAATCTTCATACTAAGTTATATTTTGACACTTTCATTATAGTCCAGTCCATATATACATTGTACCTTACAAAAGGTGCGGTACAAGATTTTTTTTTTTTATTTTTGTATGTTGGTACCAAGATGGAAAAAACCGAATTTGCTAACAAAACCGACCTCGGGACAACTTTTGGCAGCCGATAAACCGCGAAATTTTACGACTTTTACGTTTTTTTCACAATATCTCAGAAACGGTCGACTTTATCGACTCTTTTATCATTTAGTATTTTAAAGGGGAATAAATGCTCTACAATTTGCATTCCCACAACGTATTTGTAGAATGAATAGTGAGCGCGCTACAGCTTCCCAAACATTGACAATTTCAATCTTCTCAAGTACCCCCAACCCCCTCCTCCGCCTCATCCCTCTCTCTCGCCTCCGCCCCCTGACCATCACACCCACTATTCTCTCCTGACTATTGCCGTTCTAGAGATAATTATTAAACTTGACAATACATTCTATCCTGATGATTTACCGACAAAGAAGCAATATTTGAATGTACAAAAACATTGGGGTGATAAGTTATAAGCAACAACTCTAGACTTCAGTCTATAAAAGGCATAATGTTAATAAAAAATAAGTAAAGCAAATAATATGAAATGGTGAATAGAATAAATCAGTAATAATTATTCATCATTCATCAGTAAATATACATCAGTGATAAATCAGTAAATAACATAGTTAACATGATTGTCATGAATAACAACGAAATTTTTTTCATATTAAAAATTTGCACGTTGAAAGTAATGATTATGTAAACATTTTGGTAGGTAATAGAAATATGTATAGAAGAGAAAAATGCAAATTGGTTTGAAATAACATTAATCCTTCTTCTATGACGTTTCGGAGGCCCAGGTTCTTCTTCACGTTCTTTGTTTGGAGGTAGAAATACGCTTTCGTTATCAAGGCCTTCGTTTGATGGGGGCTTCAAAAGCTGGTGGAACAGATCCTCGTCATCTTCGCTTTCATCCAAAGACGAAATCGTTACAGAATGTACGCACATCATGCCACTGCAGTGCTTACAAATGCTGGAGGATTTCAACCCTGCCTTGCAACAACAGCACCCTATTTAGCAAGAGCACGACACACTGTTAAGAAGAGACGCAGGCGCTGGTCTCTTGTTGTTTGAACAGGCATCAGACCTTCCCTGCTGCTCGCCCAACCCCACTCCTTTGGGTTGATGTAGTTACCCCACCAACCACATTCACTCAATGCGTGGACGAACAGGATACTGGCTGGGTCGAACCTATATGATGATAGTCGAGTAGAACACATCCTCAGCACTCCCTCTCCCAGGCTTGAGAAAGAACAAGTTGCTGTATGACTGTCCTAACCCTGTCAGCAGCACTAGCAGATCGATATCCTCCCCAACTATGACCACATTTTCATGTTCCTTGGCCTTTGAAATGGCAGTGTTGACGATTAGTAAGTCAGCATCCTCTTGAGCCTGCTTGACTTCAATGTCACTCTTCAAAATCTGTTTTAAGCAGTTCGATCAGACGACTCTTGTTCTCATTTTCCAAAAACTTTTCTTGAGCAACTTGATTGATCATGCTTTTCTCGAAGATTACTTTAGGGGAACGATGCATCTTCATCGCTCAGATCTCTTTGTACCATTATGTGCAAGATATCCATCAAATACAACCACAGCCTGGGGTCCTTAATGTCTGATCAGATATGAAGAATAACTCTTGGCTAAAGAAGCATTGCAAGGCCAAATGACTTTATGAAGGAGGTATCCTCCATCTATAACAGCAAAATGTTTTTTCCCTACCATTTTATTGTACTCTATGGGGGTGAAAGCCGTGTACAATGATTATTTAGTGCCTTTCCTCATGCCTTCTTCGGAGAAAAAAGACATAGGGTGGGGCGCAAGTTCTGTTGAAACTGTTGTTACAAGGTTACCTTGTCTTTCCTTTTAAACGCCATCTTCTTTAAATTACGATGATCGACCATTTGTGAAACCCTTTCCATGCCAACCTCTTGAGCCAAATGACAGTTGACGTCTACTCCTCCAAACAATACCACTACTTAATGACATAATGGCATCAGTATCTGAAAAGGCGGGGTGTTGTAAAAGCCACTCCCGCAATTTATTGGAGTCACCAGCGTCTCGGTCTCACGAGAAGTTCGCATATCCACATGTTGCTCTGGTGTTTCATAATGTATACCACATCATTACAGACAATCTGCATGAATACCTTGGCCAGAGTCCATTTTGCCAAAACATTGTCTGAAATCCCTCTCCCACGTGACGTGTGACACCTCCACGGGCATTCATAATCTTCATTAGTGTTTGTTTGTCAATAATTTTACCGGACCAGTACTTGTTGAAGCGTCTCATGGTGATCGTCTTATTGCTTCTTTGTCGGTAAATCATCAGGATAGAATGTATAGTGAAGTTTAATAATTATCTCTAGAACTGCAATAGTCAGGAGAGAAGAGTGAGTGTGATGGTCAGGGGGGTGGAGGCAAGAGAGAGGGAAGGATGCGGAGGAGGGGGTTGGGGGAACTTGAAAAGATTGAAATTGTCAATGTTTGGAAAGCTGTAGCGCGCCCACTATTCATTCTACAAACAAGTTGTGGGAATGCAAATTGTAGAAATGTTTATCCTCTTTAAAGTATTAAATGATAAAAAAGTCGATAAAGTCGACCGTTTCTGAGATATTGCGAAAAAAACGTAAAAAGTCGTAAAATTTCGCGGTTTTTCGGCTGCCAAAAGTTGTCCCGAGGTCGGTTTTGTAATCTTGTACCGCACCTTTTGTAAGGCACGCCCCTTTTTTCATACCTGCGGACTGGACTATTACGGTTTTCGAGCCGGCTCCCCTTCCCTTCGTCTCATTTGAGGGAACTTAATTGGTATCGTATCGTCTAAAAAGGTTTTACAATATTTTTAAATACCTCCACTTATGTAAAAAAGGTAGACCATAAGATTCTCTGGAACAGCTAGAAATTAATAGAACCCGAAAAAATAGGAATTGTTTGAACGACCAGACACACTTCAAATTTTCTCCTTAGTTAATCCCTTTCAGCTAACAAATATCCATGGCAATATTAACCTAGGTTAAATAATTTTCTAC
This sequence comes from Aradus depressus, assembly GCA_963662175.1. NCBI lineage: Eukaryota > Metazoa > Arthropoda > Insecta > Hemiptera > Aradidae > Aradus > Aradus depressus. The sequence continues at coordinate 56,063,851 of OY759214.1, read as the reverse complement.
TTAGACATATATTTTATTTTCTTGTTTTTCAAATTAGTGCACAGTTAGTTATTACCGTTAGAATAGAGATTTCCACCTCCTGGTTTTACCAGAAATCCCACTGAAAATTCAAAATTCCTGACAGACTACACTCAGTGCCGGATTAAGCGAATAGGAGGCCCTAGGCCCTTAAAATTTTTGGGGCCCTCCCTTTTTTTGCAAACTGCAATAAGATGTTTATTTTCTATTGTTTATTTTCTATGCATTTCTATGCATTTAATAATGGATTTATATTATTTCTCAGGTATAAACATGAAATAAATTTTATTTTTTGTTAAAGTGATAATATTTTCAATAGTTTTAAGTTATAAGAAAAGTTCGAGTAAAAAAGTATAACAAAAGTAGACATTTCGATTGAATCTGATGAGTGTTGTGTTTTTTTGTATAAATATGGAATATAAAAGATAACTCATCTTCTGCAAGCAAACTGGTAGTTATTTTATAAATATTATTAAATCACTAGTATTCAATATCAGTTAAAACACAACTCGAGTCCACACTATTCAAATGAACATTTTTGTTTCGATCCTGAAACAAGAAAAGGTTGTGTTCTTGAGCGCACATTTTGAAAGTAGAAACTTGAGATGAATAAACAATTGGAATCATAAATTGATTCAAAAAATTATTTGCCGTAAATACAATGGTAGATATGATGAATGTATAGATATAAAAAAATTGATGAAACATAAATTTGATTCATTTGTAAATTTTTAATGAATAAAAAAAATTTATAATTTTGAATTTTTCGGAATAAACTTTGTTTTTTTAAAATCCATTTTCGATTTTTACGGGGGCCCTTGATCGACGGGGGCCCCAGGCCATGGCCTAGTCCGGCCTATTGGGTAATCCAGCACTGACTACACTGTATAACTGGGGAAGCAAAAAACTTGGAGAGTGTTCTGTATAAAAGTGGTTGGTATAAGATGGTCCCATCACGTATTTATTCAGATTTTCCAGTGGATCTATTGATTTTCTGCAAAGGAGACAAAGAGTTTAGAGGGAGAGAGAAAACATTATTTATTGGAAATAATTGAAGGTGTTTGAAGCAGCGTTGCGGTAAGTTGTCTGACGACCACTTTTAGTTAATCTCAGACAGCCAGCAGTCATCTCCAGATACATAAAGTCCAACTTTATTGTCAGTAGATTGTTTCAGTCAAGTCACTAAACTGCTTTATTGACGTCCCAGGCTCATGCCCGTCCCGTCAGTTCCCACACTGATCACTGATTGAAAGTTTTATGTGAATTACCGAATTATCTGAAAAAAACTCGTTTATTTTTACTGCTTGTTGTATTTTCTATTTCTTTCATTTCATCTTTAGTATAAGGAAGTATTCTAGCAAATATCTGAGATCGAGGTTTCAACGGAATTTCACTTTTTTTTTCAAGGTACTCTGAACAGATTTTGATGATTTTCGAGAAAATGTCTGTCTGTGTGTATGTGATTGGAACTTAGTGAACACTCACACAGAAATGATTGTAGCAATGATGCTGAAATTTGAGATGAAGATGTCCCAAGTGCAAGCTTAGATCTGACGTAAATTGAGACCACTTTACTTCGGGGCCTTAGTGCATTTTACCAAATACTCCTTATAGATAGATAGATAAACTTTATTGCACAAAAGATTACAACCTCATGGCAATGAGTGTGTTTTTTTTTACAAAATAAATATTCTTATAGAAAAAATATTTATACAAAGGATTGTAAATAATAAGAAATATAACAAATAAATAAAAAGATGCCAAAAATAATGAATAGTAAAAATGGACATTCTCTTTAAATGTGAATAGTGCAAGCAGCCAGGATAAAAGAAACAATTCAAAAATTATATAAAACAGGATATGACATGAACATGAATAAAAAAATAAAAAAAATAAATAATAATAATAATAAGGTTAGTTTTATGATTCATGCCCAGGCTTTAACTACGAGGTCATATCGCCTACTACCAAAGCGCTCTTTCGTCACTCTGGTGGACATGAGCCCGACTCTACTGTAGGAGACCTAAATTTTGCCTACCCTAAATTTTTATTCACCTAGGGTAGGGGTCTTTGACGAGTACCTGACATCATACAGGCTCGGGACCATCGCTTAACGTCTCATCCGAAGGATGGCGTGCTTAAGTTTATTTTACCTTCCAGATAAATAATAATAAATATATATATATCCATCTTACATGCAACAAATTAAATTATGTTATTCTTTATTTTCAAGGCAACAGTAAAAAATAAAAATAAATTGTTCATTTTTCTAACTTCTAAATTATTTAAAATATGCACAAATGTTTCTGAGTAATATCCTGTTTTATTGGTGAGATAATTGTGGAGAAATGCTTGCCTGGGGATACACAAAGAGGGACAATGGAACAAAAAGTGTATGAGGTCGTCCTTTTCGTTTAAGGTACAGAGCCTGCAGACACTTTCAGGACAAAACTCATACCTAAGCCCTCCAAGTAATATTCTAAAATTTCTATTGCTATTGTGGAGACGGATTTGTGCTAGAAGTCGGAGTAAATACTGCTTATGTTTATGATCTAATATGAAATGTCTTCCGATAAAGTACAAAAAATTGAAAAGCAAATTTTTCGACGGCTTTGGTTTGCGAGATATGCCGAAATCCGTCTTAAAGTGACAGAAGAGTACTTCTAAAAAAAAAAAGTCGTCGGTGAATCACCTGAGCTACCGGTAATGTATTTCCACACAATGTGGAAATGAGTGATTTTTATATTTGAAGGATTTGAATTAATCAATTAAGTTTCCGCTCTTCCTCCAACACCAATCGGCCATTTGGGATATGATCAATAGTTGACACACTGGGGGCTTCTAAATCCTCCCTCATACCAAATTTGGTGTCGTATTCATTATATCAGCAGAATTAATTGGTGCTGTATCTTTTTTTTTCATTTTTGGAATTGGGTTTCGGAAAACATGAAATTTTGTCAAAAATTCATCATCAAATTTCTGACCGATTACATAACTTCCCCTATTTGTATAGTTGTGGAACTAAAGAAAACGCATTATTATAAAATTTTCCTATGGGAAAGTGAAAATAAATACTAATTCTTAGATCTATATAAACAGTTTTTGTGCCTCATGAAAAGTTTGGTAAACTGGAACCACGAGTTAGAAACTTTAACCATCTATGTATATATAGACTTCATTAGACAAAGCAATTCTTTAGAATTCTAATCCTTTGATAGATGTAGAGAAAGTCTCTGGCTGCCCGTCTGGTTTGACAGGACTATCACAGGTCGATATAGGAGCTGGGGGTCATCAGTCACAGATTATCATGACCTGGTATCACATTTAACCTAACCAGCCACAATGATAGCTTCCCTTCGACCTGTGTCAGTGAGAAATCGTCCTGAAAACAATATATCAATATGAAATAAACGAAACGGGAAATACTTATTTTCTATAGAGAACTTATGTTTCACTTTATGTTAGGATCTAGGAAAAAAATCTCTCAGCTGAATAACAACATTCAACAACAACAACATTTATTTGGACCATCAATATACAAGATGCTATACACAAATACATAATAAAATAAAGGGGTTAAAACAGGAAGTCCTGGTACAGTCTTTGTTTGAGTCGCCTCGCAGGAGTAGGCGCTCCAAGACTGTAGTGTACAGCCCCGGAACAATGCACAAGGGCTTCGTGGTGATTCTTCACAAGCTTCTTGATGTGAGCTGCAAAAAGAGGAACTCCCAGTTCTTCGTGGATTTTGTGATTCCTGACAAACCAGGGTGCGTTTGTTGCTATTCGGAATACTTTATTTTGAAATGTTTGTAGTCGTTTCATGTTAGTGTTGCTGGTACCGATCCAGACTGGACAGGCGTATGTTAGAAGTGGAAGTAGGAGTGTCTTGTATAAGAAAATAGTACATGTGTGTTTAAGTGGCCTGTTTCTGTTTATGAGATGGTAGAGGGTGTTGAGTCGTGAATATGCTAGCTGTAGTTTTCTGTTTAATGTGTAGTTTCCATGTGAGTCGTGTATCCAAAAGTATTCCAAGATAGCGCACACCCTGGTTCTCAGGATTCCAGAGAATGGGGAGGTCATCAATTTGCAGCTGACGTTGTTCTTCTATGGAGAATTTGCGGAGAGTGAAGAATTTAGCTTCAGTCTTTCCTACGTTCAGTTTTAGTCTCCATTTTGAGAACCAGAGAGAAACTTCTGTCAGGGCTTCCTAGAGCTGTTCAATGGCGACGGAGATGTCACTATGCTGACAGACGATCATTGTGTCATTGGCATAGGTGGCTAATTTCGCAGTGGGAGTTTCGGAGAAACGTAAAGTAAAGTTTACTAAAGAAAGGAAAAAGAAAGGAAAGTTTACTAAAGGAAACGTAAAGTTTACTAAAGAGATGCCATATTGTTTTCTAATTTTTGTAAAAATGTTAAATCTGATCCAAACATTTTTAAATTATCTTACTGGGTTAACAGGGAAAATGAATAGCTTAGAATAAGAAAACAAATGTTTGAGTTTATTTACTTAATTCTACATTGTACATTTCTTAATTAAATTTTGAAAAATAAAAAAACATTAAATTAATTTTTTTAAATGTTATTTTGGCCATATACATTATGTACCTTATAATGAAATAAACGTACCTCCTTGCGCATATTAAGTTTCCAATTAAAAAATTCAAATTAATCACAATCAATTCACACCAAGATGGTTCACCGCACCTTACGCACACTTTTCTCAATCCTAGACTGACCACCATCACATCTCATCTCCACAACATAGACTCGTCCACTCTTTGTAGAACAGGTGATGGTCTTCTTTTGTTTTCCACTCATTGGTTGTTTTAAAACAAAACGACTTCATATATTTATTCACTAATTTAGTTGCTTCATTGTTTTTATACAAATAAATATAATTAATTTTATAATATTTTAATAATTACAATGTGTGTAATTTTATACATCACAGTCATAAGACTTAGGAATCAACTTTATTTAATAACTAGCAGTATTACCCGGCGTTGCCCGGGGAACTTTGACATTTTTCCATAATATCTTTCATGCGATTCCTAGGCATACATTCATGACTTAGCAATTTTCAATTAATAATATGGAATTAGGCATATAGTCAAATCCCGTAAAAAGGTAATGCTGTTTATTTTTTTGGTATGAAAACTAATTTAAGACCTAAACTAATTTTTAAAAAACATGAGCAAGTCGTCCTTCGGATGGGAACTTAGGCGATGGTCCCGGGCCATTTCGAATGTCAGGTACTTGTTAATGAGTCGTATCTTATGTAACATAAACCTGGGAAGGCACAACTTCGGTCTTCCGCTGTAGATCTAACATGGAAGGGATAAGAGCGTTCGATGCTTAGGTCCCTAGGTGTATACAACAACCCTCCCAATATATCTAAATCTGTCTATGGTTGACCATCTTCGTTTCTGGTTGCTACCTGTCCACCAACATTGCTGTCCTAATGTGTTTTCAGAAAATACGTGAAAACGGCACCACAAAGCCCACCTATATTTCTTTGTTGACAATTTTAGTTCGAACTGAACGACAAAATAGTATTTTATCTTTACACGTGGTGTCTAATGAGTTCAGGATAGCGAGTTGGAAATCAAGACGGGGCCCTTAGTAGTTGCTAACTGAAAAGTGAACAAAACCTTGAGAACATCGTCCTTCGGACCGGACACTAAGTGGTGGTCACTTAGCCAAGGGAAGGGAAAAAACGTTGAGCACGCTGTCCCTCGTAGTCGAAACCCGGGCATAGATCAAAATAACAAAGTAACTAATTTATGGTTAACTATAATCGTTTTTAGTCGACACCTATACACCAACAGCCCCCTCTCTCAAGGCCCCCTCCCCTTAAGAATTTTGTGACGCCAGATAGTTTATATTTCAATGTACTTACATATATCCTGAAACCTTTCACCCATAACATAAAAACTGGGGTAATTTTGTTTTTTCTCCTTCTTAAGCAGAGAAAAATGTTAACTACCATCGTTTTTACAAAAAAAAATATCGATATGAAGGAAGGACGGTATGAAGAGTGCCACAACATGGCGGCCATTTTAACGTTTTTCATCTACTACTTTTCATTACTCGTGTAATTTGTGTTTTAGTTCCCCAGCTTTACGAAGTATAGGGGATGTTATATAATCGATCAGTAATTCGAAGTTCAGTTTTCACCGAAATTTCATGTTTTCGAACCTTCTGATTCCAAAAATAGGCACGAAATTGTATATGTGTATCCAGAACACCTTAACCCTATATATTGGGCACCTATTGATATTCAGTCAAATTGGCCAAAGGGAAGAGGGGGATTACAGGGGCGGACTTAACACAAAAAACCTTATAACTGCGCCGTTCTAATGAATGAACCGAACTGGAAGTACTTAGGCCAAAGTAAGTAGGTACTATTACCCAGATTCATTTTTCCAAACTAACCAAAACCACAAGATACTGAACGATTCTAATAAAAGGATACTGAACGATGAACGATACTAACGGGAGCTAGGCGCTCCGTGCGGAAGGTAGCATTACTGTTACCAGTCTAACAAATCCTCTACTATGTTCACCATTGATCACCATTTGATATTAGCTGTAAATATAATGGAGATTAACTGTAGTCAGAGAAATAGAACGGTGTACATTGGTTGGAGAGATTACTGGAAAGTGATGAGTGAGAGCGCCTCTGTCCACTCTCTACTCTTCGATACCTCTCGCCTCTTTCGCTAGCCGAAAATGTTATTTATCTCCGTTATTTATAAACTTAGCGAAAAAATTTATAGAACAAAAAATGTTTAGAATACAAATCTCGTTAAAATTGATTGTTTAACGTTTTCAGGTAGCATGAATAGTAACTGAGGAAATATGAAATAACTATTTCTATCTTTAAGTAAACATTAACCCCTCCATAAAGTAATTCTGAAATAATATGATATATTATACATTTTTTATGAAATTTTATCGTATTATATTCTTTTACCTGTGATGATGAAACTAACAGACACAAAATATAAAAACCACTTGTGTAGTCCATGTTTGACTTGAAACAGATAAAACGCAAACAGTTCTCAGAAATATCCAATCTACAGATCTTACAGTATAATTTATAAAAAAAAGACTGTTATGGAGTTAACAAACGAACAATCCTGCATAGAAAGGAGCTGAGAGTGGTGACAATTAGGGGAGATGTGATCGCAATTAGCAGGAGTCCAATCTAGGAGATAGTCCTATTGATTTGGGGCCCGAAATAGAGAGAAGTCTTCTGTTAGAGGAGGGGGGGGGGGGGGTAACTGACCTTCCCAAAGGTCGTCCTCCTTCATACGGCTCAGCAGTCATTCTGCATGCTCTGCAATCTGAAGAGAATCTTTTCCTCAATCATTCTTCATCTTAAACATATTTCATGAGATGGCTAAAGTAAATCAAAAAAAAAAAAACAATCGAAAACCCGGATTCATCCATGGATGTTTTTTCAAATTATCACTGCTGTATTAAAACTCGTTTGTTCATACGGAACCACTGGACCTTCACATGCGATGCATTCAATGCATGAAAATTGTAATGTATTGGCTGGAAAAGCAGTCGAATATTTGTAGTATTTTACTACACGAGAGAATATTGATAATAAGAAGTATTTTACTCAGGCGTATTTTTTTTTGAGAGCTGATGGTATCATTGCGACCAGAGTAGGCCTATTGTGTGTCTTTTGTGTGTTGGTCTCTACAGCAGCCCTGTATCTTTAATAAAGTTCAAGATTCTGCTGCAAGTTTCTTCTATAGCCTATCTCTTTTAAGGCTGACCCGAACCAGCAAAACCTCTTGCTTTCTAGAGTTTTTCTCAGAACATGAACCGAAGTCTCATTTTCCTCGCCACATTTCCTGCACAGATGATTGCCCTTTCCAAAAGTAAAAATTAATGTTATATACGGCTATTATACCAACAGTGAGTTAGAGAATATCAGAAACATTGTGAGAGAGCTGGTTATTTGTTGTTTCTGTCTGTTTCCGGACCCAATGTCTGCATTGCATCTCAATGTTTACATGGATCATCCAGCTATTCGAAGTATAGGGGAAGTTGTGTAATCGATCAGAAATACGATGTTTATTTTTCATAGTTTTGACATGTATCTCAAAAACGAGCGCTGTTACGTCTATACCAGGTCGGAATTTTTGTTTTGTTTGTTCAGGATCCCGTTTCAAGTTACATAGAATCCACCCATAGAAGACCATCAGTTTACTTTCTATCTGTATGTTCGTTTGTAGTATCCGAAGAAGGGACGCGGAAGTCTCCCGAGGTATTATCGAATAACTGAAGACAACACTGAAAGAAATGTCCGAAAAATGTATTCAACTATTATCCCAGAGAAGTCTAAGTAATTAAGTCCTCCAAATATGTAGCCTATCAAAAACAAATTATCTCCCTACCACCAAGTCATTTACAGCTTTTTTATCAGTAAAATTATTCTCCCTCAATTTGAGAGAGCTGGTTATTTGTTGTTTCTGTCTGTTTCCGGACCCAATGTCTGCATTGCATCTCAATGTTTACATGGATCATCCAGCTATTCGAAGTATAGGGGATGTTGTGTAATCGATCAGAAATACGATGTTTATTTTTCATAGTTTCGACATGTATCTCCCTCAAATACTCATTTCACAGTTCTTGTAATTGTTACGCTTCGATGGGTGAAAAATGTAATATTTACCAGAAGGAGAAAGAGGAGGTGCGCAGGCGCGGAAGAAGGGCTTCAGATGGGCCACAGAATAGGGGAGTCAGTCTTGTCCGGGACGTGAGCCTTGTAGCCCCTTCATATCGGCCGCCTGCTATTCCGCAAAACGTCAACAACTAAATGCATTACAAAGGTTTGTTCTCCCCCCCTACTCTCCAAAACTGAAAAAAAAACCACCATCAAAAGTTGACAAAGAAAAAAATTAGGCAACAATTAAAACAAAATAAAATAAACCAAATAATGAATCAAATTTTTCAATTTGAAATTGAAAAAATACACTACTATTTGAATAATTTTTTTTTCCACACTTTCTCCAATTTAATCCTTACTTGTATTTAAAAAGTATATAAGATTTTTTTTTTATTCAGGAAAATGTTATAATTTTTTTTATTCCAAACAATTTATTGTCAACTGTATTTCCTATTAATATTTATAACAATAAAGAAAACTGAATGTATCCGGTAAACATGTCCACCTGTAAATGTGTTTTTCTTAGTTGGTTTAAAAAAAATTGTTTCCTCTGGCGGTTATTTATTAATTTTAGTAGACTCCTATTGTTAATATTTGTTATAAAAGTTTGTTAACTATTAGCAAATCTATTTAATAGTAAATTCCAAACCATTTTTTCTTAATACCTAATAGATTTTTGAGATCCTCAACTAGTAAAAGACATCTTTAATCAAGTATTTTATTAAAGCTTGAATTGAGTGTGGACGGCCGTACACACATGCACACTCTCAGGTCAGGCCCTGCCACTCTAATGTCCACTATACTATGTGTGTGGAGAGAGACCCGGGATTGCAGTTCCTGGTCCCCTAGTCCTGTCTCGCCGCTCGTTGGGTTCCTCGGGGTTATGTGCTGAGCTCCAGTCGCCCATTTTATTTATTGATTATTAATTTATTTTATTATTTCTTATCCATTATTTTTATTTCATCTTTAATTTTCTAACTTTTCCAATAATATGCATTGTTCATAAGAGAAAAAAAGAAGAAAAATGAAGGCTAGAGAACAAGTCAGATTGCTGTCTATTTGTTTTGTTGCGTCTTAATTCTGTTAATTCTTGTATTTATATTGGTATTTTTTTTCTGGGAAATGAATCCAGGCAGAAAAAAAAATATGTCAGCCCGTAAAATTTGTCTATATTGCGACCGATTTGAGCAGTAAAACATAAAAAAAAAAATGTTGTCAGCAGTTATGTACTTCCACAGCTCGAACTATTTGTAATGAACTAAGTTTCCGCTCTCGCTTGGAAATCTGCTACTCCTTCGCTTGTGAGTCCACTTATAAAACTTTGTCTATATATTCAATCCTTCAGGAGTCATTCTGTCCTCTGACGCACACAGACGACCTCATTTATTTTTACTTCCACAGCTATACAAAATGTAGGGGAAGTTATGTAATCGGTCAGAAATTCGATGTTGAGTTTTCACAAGAATTTCATTTTTCTCCGACCCACTATATCAAAAAATGCGCTAACATTATTGGAAATACGAGTATATAAATGAAAAAGCAACATCTTCCTGGGGTAGCTACTTGTCATTACCGGGGAACAGCCATGGGGGTTCGTGACATAAATAATACAACTGTGGTTTCCACAGTAAATAAAATTGAATTTGGGGAAAAATTAACAAAAATTTATTAACAATAAAAAAAATATACCTACTAATAACGTTTTTAAAATGAAGGCAAAAATACAGGGAATTTGACGGAGCATATTTCTGTTAGAACTTTTGCGGTATACCAGGCAGTGTTACCACTTGAAATAACTGAACATTTTTAACTTACTATCAGGGGCAAGAACACTTTTTTTTTAAGGTAGATTGACCCTATCATCTTGCACGCCCCATTGAGGGTTGGTTTCTGTGGTTTCCGCCCGCTGGAGCGAGGCTAGTCGAACAGGAGCTTACAACATTTTTTCAGGTAGATTGACCCTATTATCCTGCGCGCCCCATTGAGGGTTGGTTTCTGGGGTTTCCGCCCCCTGGAGCGAGGCTAGTTGAACAGGAGCTTACAACATTCTTTCTGGTAGATTGACCCTATTATCCTGCACGCCCCATTGAGGGTTGGTTTCTGGGGTTTCCGCCCCCTGGAGCGAGGCTAGTCGAACAGGAGCTAACAACATTTTTTCAGGTAGATTGACCCTATTATCCTGCGCGCCCCATTGAGGGTTGGTTTCTGGGGTTTCCGCCCCCTGGAGCAAGGCTAGTCGAACAGGAGCTTACAACATTTTTTCAGGTAGATTGACCCTATTATCCTGCGCGCCCCATTGAGGGTTGGTTTCTGGGGTTTCCGCCCCCTGGAGCGAGGCTAGTCGAACAGGAGCTTACAACATTTTTTCAGGTAGATTGACCCTATTATCCTGCGCGCCCCATTGAGGGTTGGTTTCTGGGGTTCCGCCCCCTGGAGCGAGGCTAGTCGAACAGGAGCTTACAACATTTTTTCAGGTAGATTGACCCTATTATCCTGCGTGCCTCATTGAGGGTTGGTTTCTGGGTTTCCGCCCCCTGGAGCGAGGCTAGTCGAACAAGAGCTTACAACATTATTTCTGGTAGATTGACCCTATTATCCTGCACGCCCCATTGAGGGTTGGTTTCTGGGGTTTCCGCCCCCTGGAGCGAGGCTAGTCGAACAGAAGCTTACAACATTTTTTCAGGTAGATTGACCCTATTATCCTGCGCGCCCCATTGAGGGATGGTTTCTGGGGTTTCCGCCCCCTGGAGCGAGGCTAGTCGAACAGGAGCTTACAACATTTTTTCAGGTAGATTGACCCTATTATCCTGCGTGCCCCATTGAGGGTTGGTTTCTGGGTTTCCGCCCCCTGGAGCGAGGCTAGTCGAACAGGAGCTTACAACATTCTTTCTGGTAGATTGACCCTATTATCCTGCACGCCCCATTGAGGGTTGGTTTATGGGGTTTCCGCCCCCTGGAGCGAGGCTAGTCGAACAGGAGCTTACAACATTTTTTCAGGTAGATTGACCCTATTATCCTGCACGCCCCATTGAGGGTTGGTTTCTGGGGTTTCCGCCCCCTGGAGCGAGGCTAATCGAACAGGAGCTTACATCATTTTAGGTTTTGGACACCTCCCCCTCCCCCCCCCCCCCTACCGTTTGAAATTTTGAGACGCCACTCAGTCCATTTTTGAATTAGGCTTATAAGCATGCTACATGTGAAATTTCATGGAAAACCAATCTGAATCGCCAATCGGAATTTTTAGTTGTGATCTTTGGGATTTGTTTTGTGATATTTTAAATTATTCACTTGCCTAGCACGAATTAACTCGTTGCGTTTTCTTTTCTTCTCTTAAATCAATCTATTATTTTGGCTATAAATCAATAGTTGACTCAAACAGGGACTTCTGAATATATTAAATTTCGTGTCGATTCTTTACATGGGCAGTTATTAGAGTTTTCGTGTTTAGCCCATTCCCAATGACCTCTTCCCTTTGGACGATTCGGCTGTATGTCAATAAATGTCTTATGGGGTTCTGGATACATAAACTAAATGTCGCGTTGATACATTCTTTACATTAGTTATTAGAGTTTTTCTGTTAAGCCCCCTCTCTCATCCCTAATTCACCCCATCCCTTTGGCCGGTTTGACTGAAAATCAATCAAGTGTCGACCTTATGGGGTTATGAAAACAAAGACATTTCGTGTCGATACATTCCTTCTATCGGAAGTTATAGAGTTCACATACTCAACATCGAATTAATGACGAATTAATCGGAAACAATCACCAAAAAGTAATAAGTAATGAACACAAAATAACTATAAACATTAAAAATTATGCTTTGTATGAAAGTAAATTATTTTACCATAAATTCCATCTGTACACCTGTCAAAGAACGTTTATTTATTAAATGAGATTCTTCTCATTAAAATGATCACGTAGCCTCTCTATCCTCATGAATTAATTAATTATTTTAATAAATAACTTCAATTTTAATAATAAAATATCAACTTATATATTATTGAGTAAATTTACAATAGGGTAAAAACCATAAGTAAATCTGATGACAATTACGGATATAGCACAAAGTAAAATAGAGTATGGCCATGGGTAGTAATAATAATAAAATATAAAGAAAATAATAAAAAATAAATAAAAAAATTAAAATAAAATGAATAAATATAAAGATATTATAATAAGTTAGAATTATATAGTATTATAGTTAAACATGATAGTGATAATGTAATGTTGGAGGTGGAGAGAGTGCACTTCTATGTCATGAAGCTACCACAGTCCAGAGCCCTTCCGAGGAACCTCAAGAACAGGATCTACAGCTTCATGGTAAAACCAATCCTGATATATCTGTGTGAGACCTGGAGCCTCACCTTACATCTGGTGAAGCGTTAACGGACTTTGAAAATATAGTGTTGAGGAAAATAGGGAGAGCGTCTTCTGGCAATACCCGACCGTCATGAGGTCGGGGGGCTTACGGAGAGCGGGGGTGGAGAGAGGCGGACCGCAGACAGCCATAGAGAAAGGCAGGAGAGGGAGATGAGACCAAAGAGGGAGCATCTTCTGGCAATATCCGACCGTAGTAGCAGTCATGAGGTCGGGGGGCTTACGGAGAGCGGGGGTGGAGAGAGGCGAACCGCAGACCAGAGAAACGCAGGAGGGGAGTATCATGAATGCGAATGTAGGAGACATAAGCGAATTCTCTCTTCCGAATACACACATAAAATGAAATCAAAATATTTGATGGGACCATAACCACACTTTCTTATATCCATTACATTTTTACGGACCACCCCTTCTCCCTCTCAAATTCATTTCTTCCTTTTTTAAAACCTCATTACTGACTATTATAAGGGAGTCAGGAAAATAGAATCTCCTTTCGACGAACTTTTTTATTTTTTCGCCGCCTGCGATTTTCGTCTATAGAATATTTTACTGTATGATTTTTTTTTTGTTTTTTTTTTCTGCGCCATGTTCTTTTTAGTATTCAAACAGTAAACGTAATCTATAAAAGTTTAGCGGAGGTCCCCAACCTCCCCGGCGGTAGTTTGGTGGAAACAAATGTATCTGAAGAGAGGGGGGAGACACCTGGGATGAATACTAATGACGTGGCCGGATTATTTCAGGATAAATAGGGTCAGTCCCCCCTCTCTAGTCCAATTTTTAAAATTTAAATGATAAAAAATTGCCAGACTTCAAGTCATGCCAAATTCAGAGTTTATAACTAACTAAACGTTTGGGCTGAGAAATTCGAGCAGTCTTTTATTTACTTCTTCCAGCTTCACGGAGTAATTATGTATTCACCGAAACTCAATAACTATATATTTAACTTACTATATTTAAAATCAAAACACCACTTGAGGGAGAGCGAAAACATAAATTATTAATTCGAGCTGAGGAAGTACATTGCTACTGGTTCTTTTTGTTCCATCAATATGTATATCAATTAATAAAACAAACTTATTTTTTGAATTTATGCATTCGACAAAAAATGTCGTCATACCATAGTCAGGTTTAGTTATTAATTAGGACAACTTTGCTGAGTGTGAACAGTTCTTATTGGAATATCAGGTAGGTAAGAAAGGGGTTAGGAGTTTGAATTTAGAAATCTCCTTGGCTTTATAGTTAGCAATTTGTTAGTTCTACAAACTTCTCTACAGTTCAGAACAATCAAATTCTCAACGTAAAGCCATAGGGATTTCCTCGTTCGAAATCCAATTCTTTCCTTACCTCCCTTCGTCTGTAAGAACGGATCGCACTCTGCAAACTTGTCTTAGTTTATTTCTAAAACTACCCCTGGGAAAAAGAGGTATTGGAAAAGTAGGGATTTGAATGAATTTGTAATAATAATAAATTTATTTTCCGGTAAACCAATACATGGTAATAGGAATACGTCAGAAGAATTTATACATTAAGATAGCTTGTAAATTGGATTTATAACTACTTGAGTCTAACACACATATGATTAGTAGTAATAACAAAACTATTAAAAAAAGTAAAATGAAATTAATAAAAACTGAATTAATAAATACAAGTATAAAAAAAAAATTAATACTCAGATACATTTATAATAAGTAGACATATTTTTCAATTTAATAAAAATTAAGATAACTATTTTTCAAAAAACTCTTCGGAAGTGTCTTTATTCCAACGATGTTTCGGTACGTTCTTACGTCCCTTCATCAGGTTCCAATGTGCCAGATATAGAAAAGAAAAAGAAATCAATGTAACTATAACAATATATAAAATAAAATTTATATTTATATATATTAATTGAGGGCGCCGGTACCTCAGTGGTATGCGTGCTTGTCTTCTGAGCTCATGATCGTGGGTTCGAAACCCGACTGAGGCCCTTAGTTTATTTTATCTGGGAGGTAAAATAAACTTAGGCACGCGGTCCATCGGATGGGACGTTAAGCGATGATCCCGAGCCTGTAGGTGTGTCAGGTACTCGTTGAAGACCCCTACCTAGGTGAATAAAAATTTAGGCTAGGCTAGGACTCCCACTGTAGAGTCAGGCTCATGTCCACCAGAGTGACGAAAGAGCACTTTGGTAGTAGGCGATATGACCTCGTAGTTAAAGCCCGGGCATGAGTCAAACCTAATCTAACCTACCTATATATTATTCAATTATAAATGAATAAATAATACAATAACGTATATTCGAAAGACCTTTAAGGTGTGGAGATTCTCTATCTAAAAAATAAAAATGAATAAAATATATATACGTATATATAATAAAAAAATAAGTTTGTTTTATTTATTTATTACATGTTTCCACATTATGTCCGCGTTTCTCAACTTCGAAGTTGTAATAAGTACATTACTATTGAACTTACAATCGTCTGAAGTTCACACTTCTTTCAACTTATTTTAGCCTAAGGAACTCTTCAAAGGATAATATAATTGACACTTTTTGTCTTGTGTCGTACTTCTGTATCTTCTGATTCCAGATCAGAACTGAGATCGGAGAGTGATCAGACCGTCACACTGACCCTATAACCAGTCCCTTCATGCTATATCGAGCGCTCTAAAGCCTAATTCGCACTATGCTAGTAATTTAGTAACTAAAACGACTAGAACTAACCAAAAAGTGTTCATACAGTCGTGTAAGTACAGCGGTAGTGACAGTGAGTGCCAAACGCTTCTGGTGAAAAATGAACAGGCTGCAACGCAGCAAAATAAATAAAGTAATAAAGCTAATTGCAGTGGCTATTTTGGAAGAGGTGGAAGAAGAAATCAGTGAGATGAAAGAAAAGGAAATATGGTTAAGAAAGTGGATTAATAGAAGAGATGAACTACTAATTCAACATATGTCGACTGTTTTATTAGTTTATTTTTACGGATTTTACGTTCCACAGGCACTTATGTTGCAACAAATTTTAATGTTGTCTTTTCGCTCCATCGAAACGGCTAGATATAGGTTCTGAATGAGGCGAACTTGTTTAGTGGATGATTTAAGTAAACATTACATGATGGGGGCGCTACTCGCCCGAAAATATATAAATAAATGGATTCCCTTACTAAACAACCTGACAAAATTTTCGTGGTTCACACACGTTTATAGTTACTAAATTACTCACCACTCGAGTAAATTACTAGCATAGTGCTAACTAGGTATAAGAGGGCCGGGCTAGTAACTCACTCAGCCACCAGTTCTAAGTGGAAGTCAATTCTTGGCAGGTCAGCGATGAATTTCCCCATCGAGAAACCTCACCAGAGTTCCGGAGCCATTATTAAATAAATCACAGTTACTAACTTTCCCCCTCCAATTATTTTGCTTCCCCGAGATTTACAACTAACACCCAGATCAGCTCGTCGTAATCCGTCAACCTCAATTGTCTAATCATTTAAATTATTTACTTATCCCATTTTTTTTCTTTTTTTTTTTTGTTATTCTCTATTTTTATTATATTTCTTTTATCATATTTCCTAAATTATTCGATCATAATCTATATTATTCCTTTTTTGTTCATTTTACACATTTATATATTTTTATCATGCATTTATTTATTTATTTTTTATTTTATTTTGACTATTTATATTTTTCTTCTCTCTCCTCACACTTTTCTATCTAGCCTACTATCTAAAATTCATTTTATTGCAAACCTTCTCTTTTATAATCAACCATCATAGTATTATATGCTCTGTCGATTTTTATAATATATTTTATTTTTTTACATATTCTCTTTTATTTATTTTTTTTCACTGTAATGAAGCTGTTAATGTTTTTTCCTGTTAATCTTTTGCTAATCTAGTTTTTTAATTGTCAAGTTTTTCTCCATTGTAGCACTAATTTATTCATCTATTTATCTATTTCTTTGTACATACTGATACTATATTTCATTGTTTCCTTTTCTTTACTCTACAATATGTGTTTATTCTAAGGGGATATCGGCCCCAGAATAACAAATTTTTTTTTCATTTCATTTCATCTTTAACTTATTACCATCTTCCTGGCCATACAGATTTTTCTTCTTAATTTTCTGAAAAATGCATGAATCAAAAATCGATTTCGGTAGAGTAGACCGTCATTAATATTGTTATGAACAAATTCCTTATGAGGTCAGATGACAATAATTTCAGAGAATTTCGATTGTACGTTAATAGGACCGTCGGCATCTTTGCAACAACAATCTATTGGTTTTTAGCTAATTCGCTCTTCAGTGAATCACTGATAATGTAAGCGATATGACCTCATAGTTAAAGCTTGGATATAATACACAACACCTAACTATCGATTTAAGTTAAATCTAATGTTATCGTATAGAGATGACCTAGAATATGTTTGATCTCGTAAAGTCATTAGTTCATAACATTTATCGTCTGGGTCATAAGGTCAAAAGGTCAGTACGCGTGTCTATGAACACGATACCTTCAGATAGAATAAATGAAATGACACCAATCCGATTCGTGTATATCTAGAGCCTCAAAAGGACGATATTTATTGATTTTCATCCAAATGACAGAAACAAATGACATTAAGGATTTAACACAAAATCCCCAATAACTGCAGAAGTGGAGACGTATCGACACAATATTATATATATATATATATATATATATATAGAGATCCAGGGACCCAATAAGGAAGACACCTGTCAATTTTCAATGAAATATGCCGAAGGGAAAAGTTAGACAAAAAGAAAGGGACTCGACTTAAAAACCCTAATAACAGCTGATTTAATGAAAGGATCAGCCCGGAATTTTGTATTATTCAGAATTCCTTGAGTATTATCCCATCATTGATCGTCAACCAAATCGGGTAATTGATTTCAGAGGAAGCTGATGTATGGGGAAGTACAACCACGACACTTCTTTTCTATATTAAAACCAGTTTTAACATTTTAAATAATATCATTTTTCTCATTCAAGTGTTTAAAACCATTATTTCTACAACCTACCAGTGGTCCTGGCCTCCTCAAGCAGTGAGATGAGTTCTGTCTTCCTCTTTTCCTCAACACCGATCAGGCTTTTCGCGTTGCCCACGTAGATCATCCATCGCAGCCTGGGTCTTCTACTTCTTGGATCCACCTTCTGCCTAGTTGCCCCCCCCCCCCCCCCCCCCCCCGGCCGTAGATTCGACGGTTTATTTCAATTACCAAGTAGGTCTCTTTCATCCGTCCTGGATATCAGAGTGTACGAGGGACCAGTAGAACCCTCTCTTGGTCAGACAGGAGTCATCCTACTTTTCACTTTTGCAGTCATGTTGAGTAGCCTGGGTGGATCGAATGTCCGTAATTACGTGTGTTATTTACCGGGAACGCGAAGAAAGCCGACTTTGCGACTCTGTATACTATTTACTAATATGCGACCCAGCTAATGGCCCAACTCCTAGCCGGGGTACAGCCATAGGCACCTCCGGACAGGGCATATGTTATTCAAGCATTCTAGAAGATTAGATGAAGCAAAGTTGACTTTAACACAAAAAAAGTAACGTAAAGTTGACATTAACCAAAGATGACATTAGGAAGGTTAGACAAACGGAAGATGACATTAACAGGACTTGAAAACCGTAAAGGCAACCAACAGTAAAAACCAGCTCCTGTTTGTACACGTTTTTATATTTTTCCCCGGGGGGCTTAACACTCTGAGGTGTTTTAGGTCAAACATGAGACCCTGGTTTTATGTCAACCTTCCAGTTTTTACAAGAAACTAGTCTTTTAAAAAACAAATCAAGGTTTCTTTTGCGCAGCAGGGT
Organism: Aradus depressus; assembly: GCA_963662175.1. Taxonomy (NCBI): domain Eukaryota; kingdom Metazoa; phylum Arthropoda; class Insecta; order Hemiptera; family Aradidae; genus Aradus; species Aradus depressus. The sequence goes on along the minus strand of OY759214.1, from coordinate 56,044,950 downwards.
TAGTCCAAAGACTTGCCTTTGTTTTTATACACATTTTCACGTTCCGTATAAGAAAGGATTGTAATCATGTTTACACCACAAAATTTAAATTCACATTTTTATGAAATGCGATTTTTTGAAGGCCGCCCATTTTTTTTGATACTGTCCTAAAATGACATCTCGGAATCAACTGTAATAATTAAAAAAATTTAAATAAATATAAAATTAAAATAAAATGAATAATAAATACTACCACATTTCTTGGTCTTTTACTAAATTTTGATTTTTACAGTAATTTCCGAAAAGGGCCCTAAAAAAAATATTGTAAGTTCAAGAAGTAAAAAATTTGAATTAATAATTATCTTATTTGGATTTTTTCTAAATATATTAATAAGATGCTATATTGTTTTCCTTAATTTGCAAAAATGTTCAATCTAATCGAAAGGTATAAATTATTTTTCGGGGTTACAGGAAAATGAATAGCATATAATAAGAGAACAAATATTTAGTTTTATTTCCTTAAACCTACATTATAAATAAAATCAAAATATCTATATGAAAGAAATAATCATATAACTAGTCCATCTTTGTATATTTATTCACTATTTGTTACTTCACTTCTAACAACTGTTTTTTATACAAATAATAATTGAGTCACTCAGATACAAACCCTGCTAAGTAAATGTTAAGCAAATTTTGGCAAAGGGCGAAAAACTGTTAAAATCAAACGGTTAGAGATGCAAAGCTGCAATTTATCAATTATTGATTTTATAATACAGTAGAACCTCTATAAGTCGAAAATCAAGGGAGACGCCAAAAAATTCGAGTTATAGAGTTTTCGACTTATGGAGGATTTCGACAGGCGAATTTTGATTCGACTTGTAGAGGTTAAGATTCATTCTAACTAATTTTGAGTTAGAGAGGTGAAATAAATAAAAATTCAAGTTACAGAGGTAACAAACATATTTCTATTTATTATAAATCAACATTATTTCAAAACATCCTTAAAATAAAAAATACGTAGTATATGTAGGTATTAAAAAAAGTCAGTAATTATTTTTTGCTTTAGATAATTGGTAGTCCTATTTATTGTATACTCCTAAATTGTTTTCTAAGAAAGAATGGTGTACATTGTCGGCAAATTTTTAAAGTCGGTAACTTATTTTTCTTCGAGCTATAGAGGTAATAAGTTTCAAATAATCGAGTTGTAAAGGTTTTAAAATAAAACATTGCTATGTTCGAGATACAGAGGTCCAATTTATTTTTTCGATTTATAGAGGGAAAATATGTACCAAAATGGCTAGTAGGGACTCGCTGATTATTTCGACTAATAGAGGGTTGAGATTTCGAGTAATGGAGGTTATGGGGCTTGAAGGGAAAGGAACAAAACTTTTTTTCGAGTTTTGGAAGTTTTCGACTTATCGAGGTTCGACTTAAAGAGGTTCTACTGTATTTTAATAACCCAATGTGTGTCAATTTTTTACATCACACCACATTTTTAGACATTTACTTGACTTACAAGAAAACGGTTACCTATTCCTATCGAAAAATTAGTCTTTACGTTTAAATTGTAACTCATGTTAACGAATTTTAAAATATCTTTTCTATTCATTTATGATACTTTTTTTTTTTATTAAAAAACATTTTGAAAAAGAAAACAAAAGTGATTTGGTCATAAGAAATATGTAGTTTCTCTACCAACGACAGATAGCTCGGTTAGAATTAGTTTTGTGTAGCCAAGTAATGCCAGTATGAAATGATTTTGAGGAGGGGGTAATCTGTAAAAACATGGTCGTTATTGAAATAATGACCTCTTTTATTTCCAAAGCTGACAACAATATGATTTCATGAAACTGCTTTACCTAATGGCTCCAGTGGAGGGGATGAGGGATGATTCATGGATCTCTTCTGTGACAGACCACTCTCATTCTTCTCCCTCCATCAACCTCCGTTTCAACCATTTAGAAAATTTCTCCAAAATAAATAAAAAAATATAATAGACATAAAAAAAATATGAACATAGTGAATAAAGCAAGACATCATCAAAGAAAAAAAAAAAAAAATCCGTTCATGAAAATTTGATAACCTTTTTGACTTAATGAATGCTTTGATAAATGAGAAACGAAAAGACCCTCCCATGCTCTTAATTCCAGAAACAAGAGCCACGCTCCTTAATTCAGGTCCTTAATTGGAGTTTTGTTTCTAGAGAATTGTTCCCTTATTATGATTCCTTCAGGTTCCCTGACTTCTGTCTTTCGTTATTTATCAACACAATGAGACATCAACATTTTCAGCAGAGATATTCTGAAACATAGGAAAATCGTCGGTGAATCACAAACATGAATGACAAGACTATGTTAAGGCTATGATAAGGCTATCTCTTATCTCAACCTTGTCTCGCATCTATTTCCCTCCCCTTTGCTCATTCTTCGTCTTGCTGCTCCTCTCTTCATAAGTTAGTTATTATGACTTATGCCCGGGCTTTAACTACGAGGTCATATCGCCTACTACCAGAGCGTTTCGTCACTCTAGTGGACATGAGCCCGACACTACTATGGGAGTCTTAAATTTTGCCTACCCTAAATTTTTATTCACCTAGGGCAGGGTTTTTTAACGAGTACCTCGCTCGGGACCATCGCTTAACGTCCCATGCAAAGGACGGCTTGCTTAAGTTTATTTTATCTCCCAAATAAAATAAACTAAGGGCCTCGGTCGGGTTTCGAACCCACGACCTTGAGCTCAGAAAGCTCTCTTCATAAAAGAAAGAAAAACAATTTTATTTATTTTTTTTTTATCTTGTTTTCATTAAAACCTTAATGAAATTTTCTCCTTAATTTAAGCTAATCTAATTAATTTTGAGTCTAATGAAACCTGATTTAGCACCTTACTTTACTACCTCAATTAATACTAACACCATCGGTTGGGACGAAAGAGAAAAGAAAATGCATGGTGCAGTGTAGTGAAGCGGAAAGGGGGGGGGGGGGGGGGGGGGGGGGGGGACGAGAAGCAGTTGAATTTTGTAGGCGACAAATCCTCAAAAAATGGTAACTTAAGTAATTGTTAACTTTCGTGAACGGTGATGAACACGCTGAGAGAGGTTGGTCCTTGTGGGATCTGACAAATCAAAACAGCCTTCTCAACTCCCTGTCTGAAGATCTCCGCTTGAAATTGGTTATTTAAAATAAATTTAGTTCTGTTAGTAGTTGTAAAAAAATAGTTGCTCCTACATCTTTTTAAATTAATAGGTTTATAAATAATAAATACATGTTATTTCCGTTAGACCAATATATGGTAATAGGATACGTCAAAAGAATTTATACATTAAGATAGCTTCTAAATTAGATTTATAACTACTTGAGTCTAACACACTTATGATTAGTAGTAATAACAAAACTATTTAAAAAAAGTTTTTGAATCTGGCAACAACGTTGTCATAAGCGCCATTGTCTCATCTACTTAATATACTAACTAGGAAGAAAAATTAAGATAAATAAATGTAATATTGAAAGGAAAAAAAATAAAAATAAAATAATAGAAAGTAAATACATATTTGAATGACAATGACTCGTTGAACAAATTGGCCGTCCTAAGAAAGACCACTACTTTGCCTACCATTTGAATATGGTTGCCAAGTGCCCGGGCTAGAGTGGCCGGTATCCCCATCGTCCTCAGTAGCTACCGAAGTAAGGAGCACTCCGCAGCAGAGTGTGGACTAGCCCCTGGCTAAGAAGGCTGGGCTGGCTCCTGGTGATGAGGCTATGTCCCAGCCCCAGTCTCTTCTATTCTTCCGAACCGATGAGGCCCATGGCTTCAGATCTCTCTTTTTATTCTGATAAAAAATTGATTTTAATTACTTCTTTTCTTTTAATTTTTTAATTAATTTTTTTTTATGTGAGGGCCACGCTGCTAAACCCAAAGTTTTTGCTCTGGCGGCCCACAATTTTTGTCTTGCCGCGGCTCTTGTGACGGATGGGTTTAACGTCATTCAAAAATCCATATTCGAATATTCACCAAAATTAACGTTTTCCAATATCTAAATTCATAAATAGAGTGAAGTAAGCCCGGGCTTCAACTACGAGGTCATATCGCTTACTACCAGAGCGCTCAGGTGGACAAAAGCCCATCTTTACTGTGGGTGTTCTAAATTTTGCTTAGCCAGGTTTCGAAGGAAACCTTCCTAATGAAAAAAAGTATAAGGGCCTCGGCCGGGTTTTGAACCAGTCATCTTGTGCACAGGAGGCAAGAACGTTAACTCTATGCCATCAACGACCATGCTCTTTTATGGCATGTGAACACGAACTATGCAACAAGCTGCACCCTTTACCTGCCTCAAGGCTATTAGATAAAAGCAACATCTAGGACACACATTAACATCAAAAGTCCCGGCAATGACATTATAACTGGGATCGATCCAAAGCAGACATTATAAACAGAATGGACAATGTTCCTACTCCAGTGTTCATTTTTCAATATGAGTATGTAGGCAGCAAGCTCTACAAGTGGGGGTGCATATTAACGTTCTTCTAAGAGAAAAAAACAAAAGTCAAATTTCGAAACCCAACAGTTCCATTTCTAGGCCTTGAAATATTCTAGTTAGTTATTATGACTCATGCTCGGGCTTTAACTACGAGGTCATATCGCCTACTACTAGAGCGCTCTTTTGTCACTCTGGTGGACATGACCCCGACTCTACTGTGGGAGTTCTAAATTTTGCCTACCTTAAATTTTTATTTACCTAGGACAGGGGTCTTTAACGGGTACCTGACATCGTACAGGCTCGGGACCATCCCTTAACACCCCATCCGAAGGACTTTTTTACTATTTCTTGATTTTGGTCGACAATATTATATGTATAAGGTTCCACCTAAATTAATTAGATCTATCTCGTTGTTTTCGTTTGAACTGATTTTGTGAATTAACTGGGTCAGCATGTTGATCAGTCGTTCCTGAACGGTAGTTTTATAAGGATTGTTGGCGATGGGGCGGGATATGGATGTAGCTGAACCGGAGAGCAGCGGGAGGGGGGTTGCGGTCGGGTCGCTTCGTAGATATCGTTTTCGTAATTCGACCATAGCTCGGACCTGGCACGGGTGCTACCATTGTCGCTCGTGGCATGAAATTTATATTTTTGACTGTCGGAAGGTCAGGGTAGAGCTGAGAATCTATTAAACCAGCGTGTCCCAACCTTTTTTTGATCGCGTACCACTTGTAGTACATCATGCTAAATTGTACCACTTCGTAAAAATGATTGTATTTCGTGAAAGTTATTGCGAGTGTGTTATTTTATTTGCATTATAAATTTTATAGGGTGACCATGTATTCACATCACATCGAAACACGCCTAAACGCGGTGAAGTGAATGAGAATGCAGCGCCATCACAACAGTGGCGGCGACATCTCAAGTTACTGATGGCTAAGGTTAAATTTAAAAGTGCACTCTAAAAAAACGATATCGATTGCTGGATTTTCGATCATTGACTGTACATATTAGCAACTTTACTGAATAATATTATTTATTAAAATAATTTTTATGAATTTATAGACTAGACTCCTCATATATAATTTTAGGAAAAAACGTTTCTATAATATTTTTATGATTTAATTTTTTAAAATTTTTATGTCCGCCATTATTGATTATTTTTCGCGTACCACCAATGGTACGCTTGCCACAGGTTGGGAAACGCTGTAATAAAACGAAACAAAATTACTTTTTTTGTGAGTTTCAGCGGCCTTTTTATATGGGATTCCCTTTTCTGCCATGGTTCGCTTGATGCTATTTTGTCTGTTATATTAGGTACAGTTGTTCCTATCAGTGGGCTTGTGGGGTGTTTTGCCTGTTATATTGGGTACAGTTGTTCCTATCAGTGGGTTTGTGGGGTGTTTTGCAATTAGTCAGCTTGGCACAGGAATCTCCTTCGTCGTCCGGCTCTTCCCGACCACAATTACCGCATCTAATTTTACTTCTACAGAATTTTTTAATATGGTTGAAATTGTAGCAACGAAGACATTGAACTACATTATAAACATACGGTTCTACTTTACGCGGAGCTAAAAACAAATGTACTTTTTCAAGAAGATTTTGAGAGTAAAAATAAATTTTAACAGACCCGAAATTTACATATTTAGTTTCCCCGTTCTCGTCTCATATCCTTCTCTTTATCCTTACAACATCCAGGACTGTTTTACTAGACAAGTTTTCTTTAATTTCACATTCTTCCATGTTGTGGGGGATGTTTCGGATTACTCCTATTCTATTGACGCACTCTATCGCAATTTAGGCTTCACATTTTAATAACTGGGTGGGATACAAAGCAATTAGCCAGGTCCGCTTTCAGATACAAAGCAATTAGCCAGGTCCGCTTTCAGATACAAAGCAATTAGCCAGGTCCGCTTTCAGATACAAAGCAATTAGCCAGGTCCGCTTTCAGATACAAAGCAATTAGCCAGGTCCGCTTTCAGATACAAAGCAATTAGCCAGGTCCGCTTTCAGATACAAAGCAATTAGCCAGGTCCGCTTTCAGATACAAAGCAATTAGCCAGGTCCGCTTTCAGATACAAAGCAATTAGCCAGGTCCGCTTTCAGATACAAAGCAATTAGCCAGGTCCGCTTTCAGATACAAAGCAATTAGCCAGGTCCGCTTTCAGATACAAAGCAATTAGCCAGGTCCGCTTTCAGATACAAAGCAATTAGCCAGGTCCGCTTTCAGATACAAAGCAATTAGCCAGGTCCGCTTTCAGATACAAAGCAATTAGCCAGGTCCGCTTTCAGATACAAAGCAATTAGCCAGGTCCGCTTTCAGATACAAAGCAATTAGCCAGGTCCGCTTTCAGATACAAAGCAATTAGCCAGGTCCGCTTTCAGAAAATTTACTTTGACTTTTTCGTTATTTACTCTTTTAATTTCTATAAATTTTACATTACATATATTGTACAGGTCACAGGTTTTTGGCCGACAAAAATGTGGAATTTTTACATTTCATAGATAAAGGTCCCACACTCGACTGGTTCGAAAAATTAGAAATTAAGAAATGTCTAAAAACAAAAAAAGACCTCTGCTTAAATAGGATAACTCAATTTGAACCCCCCCCCCCCCCCCTTCCTGAGCTTTGTTTTGGGGAGTGGGAGTCTTCCAGTTAGCCAGTGTCCAGCTGGTCCCTGATGATACTCGATCGTATCCCTTGACCTCTTCTCTAGAAAGGTATTTTTATTCAGAATATTTAAATTTATTGTTCTGTTTTTAATTCAACTTATTGTACCTTTGATAATTGTTACGTATTTTTAAATTGTTATATTTTATTTTTAACTTAATGATTGACATGAACTGTAAAAGCTCGCAAATTCTAATTTAATTTTGGTTTATGTATGTTCAGATTCACCACCTGATGATGGCAAATTACCGAAACTAGTTGTGATAAAAATAACAAAATATGTTGGACTGATAAATCTTATTACTTATTTAACAAGTTAGTCCACTACAGTGTTAGTCTGCCTTCCACCAAGAAATATATTACATATATTGCATCAATACTTTACCAACCTTTATTTCATGTAAGTCGTTTTCTGCCTGTAAAATTACATAAAACGGGCCTTGAATAAGGCAGGTATTTAGCGTTTATTTTTCTTTGCTACTGTCTCCTTTTTGACTCATTATTTATTATTATTATTTTTTTTTTGGCCTAATGTACGATGCATATTAGACATGACTCTTATAATGGCGTTTTACCTAATTATTTACGACATCCATGGCCCCGGGAGAAAGTTTTATCTAGGAAATAAAACTCACTCCCGGACAAGATTCGAACCCGCAAACCAAGGTGAGACCATGCGACTAAAGCCCTACGCTCTAGACCGCACGGCCACCATGGCTCCCACTCATTATTTATATTTGACCTGGGTCAGTAATATCTGGAGGCTCCGAGTCCTCCATTTTCTTATTATCTAAAACTCAAACTATTAACTTGTATGAAATAAATCGAGATAAAATGTATCTCTTATATTATTTAATAATATTGTAGATACATATATAAATTAACAAAAGAAGAAAAGAAAGTTAGCGAGTACGAGTTGAGTGAAGTAATCCTCTGGGCAGGATGTTCACTCTCCCAGTGGTAAACACAGACTGTTTATTTCATTTTATTTATTTTTTTAAATAGTATTGTTACTACTAATCATATCTCAAATAGTTAAAAGCTGTTTATGTATATAATTTATAAACTATCTTAATGTATACATTTTCCTATTATCATGTTATAGTTTAACGCAAATAAATATTATTATTTATGCAAAGCTTTTTAAATTATTATGAGCCCCCCATTGACCTCTTGGCACGGGAACGTACGCGACACTTCAAAAGGAAACAAGACCCGGTTCAGGTGGAAGTGGTGCAGCGCTTCGACCACAGGGGAAACCGGGTCTTCTATCAGGACGCGGGGGCCAGCCCTGGTCCAGCAGAGCCAGAGAGGGCCAGGACAATTAGGGAGTGGCAGGAAGAATGGGACAAGTCCACAAAGGGACGGTGGACCCATCGGCTTATCCCTCGAGTCGAGCCTTGGCTCACCAGAAAGCATGGGGAGGTGAATTACCACCTCACCCAGGTACTCACGGGACATGGTGGGTTCCGGGGGTACCTCCACAAAATCGGGGCAGCAACAACACCAGACTGCCCCGCGTGCCTTGGTGAGACGGAGTCGGCGGAGCATGTCCTCCTCAAATGCCCTAGATTTGAGGAGGGAAGGAAAAATCTGGAGTGCAGCATGGGCGCCCCGCTGACTGCTACCAGTTACGTGGACGCTATGCTGCGCTCCCAGGAGTCGTGGGATGAAGGCTGCGATTTTGCAGCGCTCATCATGGGCGGGTTGGCCCTTCAGGAGAGGGCTGACAAGGAACAGTAGCGGTAATAAAACAGAAGAAGGGGCGTTACCAGCCACCCTTCCTCCCTTCCGCGAAGTAATGACAGACAGTCAGTTCCGCGGAAGGGAATCAGGATCGGCAAGGAGGGGGTTTTAGTGGGTATGGTGATGGTGAACCGTCTCGAGTCCCACACTATCCAGGGCTACCTTCCCTGGATGTGCGTCACAGCATTTCCCCCTCCAATGCAAAAAAAAAAAAAAAAAAAAAAATTACATTTACATTTTATAAATGTATCTTTAAATCTTCCATCAGGAGGATGTTTTTTTTTTTTATTTGTATTTATAGGTTAGGTTATATGACTCATGCCCGGGCTTTAACTACTAGGTCATATCGCCTACTACCAGAGCGCTCTTTCGTCACTCTGGTGGACATGAGCCTGACTCTACTGTGGGAGTCCTAAATTTTGCCTACCCTAAATTTTTATCGTACAGGCTCGGGACCATCGCTCAACGTCCCATCCGAAGGACAGCGTGCTTAAGTTTATTTTACCGTATGTATTCATATATATTCTCGAGTAGAAATAGTGGAGACAACCCCTCAGACGGTTAATTTGACCAGGAGTATTGTCTGTCAATATTATTATTGTACAACTGTGAAAAAAAAAAGAAATAAAGACGTTTATTATTATTATTATATAGTGCCGGGGATTCACCGTCATTTTTGGAATTGTAAGGTTGGAGAACATGAAACCTCAAGAAAACTAAATATCGAATTCAGATTGATTACATAACTAGCTGGGAAGTAAAAATTAACTTAATGCCGAAGCAATTCTGTGGATTAACTTTCTGGTATAGGAATAGATTAAAGTTGTTTCTTTGTGGGACCCCCGACCTGTACTTTAAACCAGTCGATCCCTAGGGGATACTGAGTTGGAGCTTGAGATCCGGCCAAATTGCTCCCCTGTCTTTCTTGAAGACCCCCCCCCCCCCCCCCCCCCGCCACCCCCCCCCCCCCCCTACAACCTATTCTCGCCCCAGGTGTATATAATCGCCGACGTTCAACATTCTAAGTTACAGTCCTTCAGTACAGTTTGCCCGCTTGGGAACTCTAAACACTGAGTCAGTCTCCAGGCTGTTGGTACCCCTGGCTTCTCCTCTCTCCTATAAATCCCCCCCCCCCCCCTCCATACCGGTAACGTACCACCTTCATGCGGTTCCTCTATAAGTTCTCGTTAAGTAGTACTGAGATACGAGGTCGGCTCTATCCCGCTCGGAAATTAGTTCTACCTCGGTGTTATTTGTGAGAACCACCAGCCATCGATAAATCTTTATTTCTCACACATTTCATATCTTTACATTCTTATACCTTTCGTATATGGAAGTATTTAATGTCGCAAAAAATCGAGATCGAGTTTCGACGTTTCATAGAACTTTTTGAACGCTCTAACTCAGAAATGTAGCAATGATATGATGGTTTTCGGCCAAAATCGAATGAAAATTGGAACCCCTGCACTTCGGATAGTAAATTTTACAAGATATCGCTTATGCTTTAGATTTAAGATATTCAAACTTATAATCAACATAACGTATATTCACTCTTCAAATTAAAATTTAACCGAAATCTGAAAAACACATTTCATATTTATACCGTTAGTATAAGAAAGTATTGAAATCGTGCAAAGATGCGAGATCGTGTTTTCAATGGACTTCACGTTTCAATATTTTTTTCATAATTTTTGTGAAGATGTCTCTCTCTCTCTCTCTCTCTCTCTCTCTCTCTCTCTCTCTGTCTGATTGGATCTTTGTATGAAGATGTCACATGAGCTAATTTATATCTGATTAAATTTTGAGCAAAACGAAGATTAAGATCATTTTACTTTTGGTACTTAAGTAGTACATTTTACAAGATACCGGTTACATTTATGACCTAATCAAAAATCATTTCAAATAAAAGTTGTACAGAAAATTGATAACGTAAGATATGTCATTTTGACGACTGCCCGACTTTGCGAGGTACATGCTGAAAAACGTATTTAAAAAGGCAACCTACAACCAATTTTTTTTTTACTTTCGCTTGATTTATGCAAAGCGGTTAGTCCTATCGAAAACTTGATGCTTACTAAAAATGTTCCTCATGAAATTTCCAACCTTTGAATTATCCTCAGATTTTAGATAGGACCAATACGAGGAAACTCAAAGAATGTTTTACACTAAATTGATAAAGAAAATAGTTCAAAGTAATTTTTCAATTGTAAAGCATGGCAACAAATTTAAAAGAAATATCTGATCGAAATCCCTTTTTAGAAATGGGTTACTTGAAGTCAGAAAAAGGTGCTTCATAATGAAAGCTGGAATTCGGTCTTCCCAAACTTCAATCTTTAATATTTAAGGGAAACTTTCGATCCTAAGTTTATCATCAGCCCATCCTTAGTGCTTCAATTTTTAGTTAAATAATCAAACTGAAGAAGAAAAAAATCCCTTGGGCCTAAGAAGACAGTCACAAAGATAAGAAGTGAACTTGTGGATAAGAAGTAAGTCTGAGTGACGTCTCTTTGGAATATATTCAAAAGACGGAGCCTCCCAGCTAGAAGTGCTTCCTTACTGAACTCATGATCCCAGCCAATGAAAGAACCCTCAGCACGCCGTCCTTCGGATGATCCTGAGCCTGTCCGTTAAACATTACCCTACCCTAGGTGAATAAAAAAAAAAGAAATGCAAAATTTAGGACTCATGAGTTGAGTCGGGCTCATGTCCACGAGAGCGCAGAAAGAACGCTCTGGTAGTAGACGATATGACCTCATAGTTAAAGCCCGAGCCTGATACCTCAATAACGACAACTCGTTATCAGGATGCCGCTTTAGGTTATGATATTCTGAAAAAATAATCAAATAAAAGATGACTAGTTAAAAAGTTTAGTTCAAAGACTTTAACGTTATTTATATTTTCTTTTGAAAACTTTCTTTTTCTTTTTCAAAAGATTTAATGATCATTTAATATTTTGATCAAAGAAAAGAAGTTGGGGTAGACGTCAAATCCACTTTGATATTATGTTATTAAGTTTAATATTTATCTCAAAAAGGTCAAATGAAACTGGTGGATATTAATATTTTCAGTAACTTGTGGAAAACCTGAAAAGGACATTGTCTCCCCACTACTTTGTTTTACATCACTATTGGTTTTCTACACATCTTCATCTTCAGTGGTACATCATCAATTTTTGTTGACTTTGAGAGGGGAGGGTGGAGAGGGGCTTCTGCCTCTGATACAACCTTATGAAAGTTAACTTTATTTCTCATTCCCAAAGTTGAAACAGTTTATGTTACTTGGACGACCCTCGCTCGGGGTTAAATTGACAGTAAATTGAATTTCTTCTAACGATATTTGTAGGAGATGTTCCTAACTTGGAGGTCGGATAGGCAGAGGATCTGTTAAACCACGTTTGACGAAAAGGAGAAAATGTTTATAAAAGAGCCAAAGTGACGGAAATTGGTAATATAATGATCTTGGCGCGAACATGTAGGATGATAAGATAAACATCGGAAGATATAAGAAGGGCAATTGGGTACCTAAGGCTGCTCTTACATTGCAGCAACTAACAGGCGATATCGGTCCATCGCTTTATGGCTCTCACAACGGGGCAGCTAGCAACTGTCAACAAGCGATATCAGTACATCGCTCGACGGCTTTCACACCGGAGCTACTAACAACAGGCCATATCGGTCCATCCGTCGGCAACTCCCACACCGTAGCTACTAACAACAGGCGATAGCAGTCCATCGCCAGATGGCTCTTACAACAATTCCCTTTGGCACATCAATATGTGTCATCCTTATGGTGTTCTGCATACTACAGTTTTAATTTTTTTGTTTTTCTTATCTAAAGTTAATAAATATAAATCTTACTGTACTATACTCTACTCATTTATTCTCCAAAATGTTGGAGTGTCCTTCCTTTGAACCAACAAAACTATTTCGTCCGGGAGTTAGATGTTATTTTGGATTCCATTCCTGGACTGTTTTGATTATTAATCGCAACTTATCATAATGTGTCCGCTCTCCTCCACTTAGAAGTTAAGACTAACTAATAATTCTTCCATAAATTACGTAACGCAATTTTCGAAAATTTTGGCCCGCCTCCGTAATTTTATTATTAGGTAATAGACGAGTGAAATAAAAAAAAAAATAGGTTTATTGCGTTTGGTAACATTTTCCAAGACCTTGCCGCCCCTGTTGTAAAGTTCAACCCCCACACTAAAGACCCCTATAAGCCGGGAAGGGAGGCGCCAAAGGGGAGTTAACGGGCCGACTACCTGTTGGCTTCCCTCTCTCTCTGCTAACCTGATATGGTCTGGAATATTCATGGGAGGATAGATAAAATCGCCCCCCCCCCTCCCCTCCAGCTCTCAGGAAGGGGGCGCCAATTTGCCTATGAGATGGGAGAATGGTGAGACCACAATCCGGGCCTCCTCATAATCCCCCAATATATAGGAGCCATCCCTTTTACCTACCCCATCCAATTATCACTTACTAACATTTAACATTCCTACGGTGTACATAAATATTTACAACCCTTAATCGATACTTGATATGGCTCTATCAATAGCCAATTAAACCTGTGCAATTCCGCCGGTCGTTTTTCATGTTACTGTTTAATTGATGTTTCACTTGAATTAACCTCTTTTAAAGTCCCCGTATCGATTCCTGGTTATTACTTCCCCAACTCTATACGACTCCAAAAATGCAAAAAAAAATGTATATCGCCCGCGGCCGAAAAGTTGGGGAAAAAGGGTCTATTTATTTTTATTAAACAAATCAATAATTGGTTGATGTGGTTGGCTGGGACGACCACCGGCGACCAGCTCAGACGATCGAAGTCGTTCTTCCTTCGGCTTCTTTCTTCTTTATCCACCAGGAGAGGTCAAATCGGCTGAACTATGGATAGCCGGTTTCCGTCACCGGCTGCCGTAAGTCGAGTTCCAGATACGATCCTGTGCCGCGTATTATATTCGAGGACTACCCACATGCACCCGGATGCCAGGGAAGTCATTCCTCCATTAGACAATGTGTGTGTGTGCAAATTTATTGACACAAAATTACATAAGGACGGCATCTATTAATTTTCCGCGAAATCGCAGAAGGGAAGAGGGGATCGAAGAAGGGGCTCGATTCAAAAATTCTAATAACTACCGATGTAATAAATTTATTTACACAAACTTTAATACGAGGGTTCATAAGCCCCTATGAATGTCAAATATTGATTAGCACAAACAATGGAAAGTTTAAGGAAGAAGTGTGGAAGTACATTAACGGTGATTTACCGAAGTATTTTTTTTTTCTTCAGTTTGTTTAATTGTTAAATAACTCGAATATACATCAATATAGGGGTTCTGGATATATATGAAATGACTTCAAAGTCGAGGAACGCGGACATATTGTGGAATTTGTGCCATATAATTTTATTTTTATTTTTTATTTATTAGTCAAAGGATTTTATTTTATGTAAATTAAGAAAAATTAGTGTTTTGTCAAATATATTTCATGATGTAGCTAACGGTTAAGCCGGGGGATACCCTAATTGAAGTGACACCTTTCACCAGAGATGTATTGGAGGGGTCGCACTCTGCAAACTAACTTAGTTCATAACTAGACCTGACGATGGTGTGAGGCCGAAACCGGTAGTTGTATTTTTATAAATATCTTTAGTGGAATAGACAATATTTCAAAAAATAGTTTGTTTTATTTATATATGAAATGGTTTGTGTTTATGTATTCTTTCTATCAGGAGTTGTTGTGTTGACAGACACACACAAACAGGAAGTTGTTTGGAATGAGGGAGGGAAACACACGAAATTCCAGTGAAAACTCATTGAATTCCTACAAATAACTTTGTAAAGCTGGGATGTAAAGCTCTTTTCTCTGTGCGTCAATTTCAAGAATAGAGGGTAAACTAAAGCAGTCCATGAAGTAGATTCATTTTCAATTGTAATTGTCAAAGTATGAGAGTTTTTCTTGATGTATGCCTAAATTATATGTGATAAATATAATTCATTAATAATTATATATTAGTAATAATTTAATTATTCTTCATTAATGAGTAATATTTTTTTTATTTTCCATTCAATATTCTCTGATCTAGCAGTTAGTATTAAGTATACTTTTTAAAATTCTTTCATTATAGTATTTTTTCGTTGTTACTATGGTATTTTTTTATTATACTTTATTGTTATATTTATCAATTATTTTACTTATTATTTTCAATATGAATAAATTTCTTTTATTTCATTAGGTGACAAATCATGCATACATTTCTATTAATATTTACATGTTATACAAATTTTTGTACATACGAATACAGCTTATACCTGTTATTTACAGACAATTAAGTATAAAAAAAGGACAATTACTTATAGTAAGTTATCAATGAATAAAAGAAGTCTGCATTCAATTCTTGGCAGTACATGCTATTTTCACCGTCGCAGAACCTTAGACAATTTTTTCGCTACTGAAGTTCTCGGAGTCATTTTTAACGCTAAATGACCGCACTGTGAAGTAATGTTTTACAATTTTATGAATCAGTTCGCAGTAGCAAGCAGTGAAAGCAATGTTTGCCTTTTTTATGATCAATTCTATTAACGGTAGCATTCCATTCCTCAACATAAAGTCTTTGTAGATTTTGTAATAATGTTCGCAAAACAAACTCAAACGTTATAGTGAAGCACTTCAAACTGTTTACAACGTGAAAACGAATCACTTTTGTAGATTCCTTAATTTTTTCATTGAATTTTCAATGAAGTTAACAAAAAAGTACCGGGATTGCATTCTTATGCCATTGTTGACAATCCACGACTGGGTCCAAAATGGCGGACGAGAATACTCCTATATTCTAGTTCCTTAGGTAGTACACAAGGGTAGATTCTTAATACTGATAAATTATTATCAGAATTATTGTAGAATGATAAACATTTAAAATAGTGTTAGGACAAATTAATTATTCTCCTAAAGTAAATTAATGGTCAATTATTTCCTCAGAGATTTTAATGATTATCTTTATCCTTGAATAATTGGGTAGAATATCAACCACAAAGAGTGTAATCAAAGATAAGAAAATCTATAGTTTGTGAATAAATAATTAAGAAGCAATGAAGGAATGAAATTAAAGAAGAATGCTGAGTTTCCTTTGTTTAATGTTTCGTCCAACGGAACCAATTGTACCCACAATGTCTTCACAGCAAGATATTTCTTATTCATTTAGATATGATGATTGACTACCAGTCAATAGAGATGAACACATTTTTTGATTTATCTCAGCTAAGATAACCGTGGAAGGAATATAAGGTGTAGGTCGACGTTGTGGCAAATCTCGTGTAATTTCAGAAAAAAAAAAATTGTAAACTTATTCAGAGACTCCTGAATCCTCAAACTAAATTTTGTGTCGATAAATTCGTTACATCGGCAGTTATTCGAATTTACCAGTTCAACTTCTCCCCTAATAAACCCTCCATCCTTTTGGCCGACAACGCTGAAAATTAATAGGTGTTGTCCTTATGTAGTTCAGGACACACTTATACAATTTCTTGTCGATGCATTCATTTTATCTATATATATGTACACAGGTGTAGACGCGAACCCCCATAGCCGAAGTATATCGATTGGCCCATATTCCTTCGAGAGGGCCAAAGAATTTACGTACTTGGGCTCTCAAATCACCACCAGGAACGAGACATCAGCCGAAATTAAGAAAAGGCTTACGGCAGCGAATCGATGCTATTTTGGATTGCTGAGGCATATGCGAAGCTCTCTACTGAGCAGGCATACCAAACTCCGGCTCTATAAGACCCTGATCCGTCCAGTCCTTATCTACGCCAGTCAAACATGGACCCTATCCAAGTCTGACGAGAAGGACCTGTTGATATTTGAAAGGAAAATTCTTCGAAGGGTTTTCGGCCCTGTGAAGGATGGACTGGTTTGGAGAATTCGCAAGAATAGGGAAATCTACGAGCTGTTTGGTGAGGCTGATGTAGTGAGGGTGGTGAAGTTGGGAAGGTTGAGTTGGGCAGGCCATGTAGCCCGAACGAGAGAGGGCGAAGTGCCAAGAACAGTCCTTGAGGAGCCTTTGTACCGATCAAGAAGAGCAGGCAGACCGAGGCTAAGATGGGTGGATGGTGTGGCAGCTGACGCGAGAGAGCTTCTTGGTCAGCGAAATTGGAAAGCAGCTGCACAGGACAGAGCCGAATGGCGGAGGCTCATTGAGGAGGCCAGGACCCACTATGGTTGTAGCACCAGATAGATAGATAGACATTCATTTTATCGGTAGTCATTAGAGTTTTTGTTTTAAGCCTCCCCCTTCTCTTTGGTCGATTTGGCGACTTTTGAACTTTCTGCTCACGATGGCGTAAACCGAAACAGGTTCATTTTATGTATATTTATGGAACTAGACAATATAAAAGTTAAGTACTTTGTTTTTATTTATTTTATTAGCTTTTCACTATATCGACAGAGATCGCAGAATGTATTCGGTGATCTAAAATATCCAAAGAAGGAATATAAGGAACAGATGGACCTTATGGCACCAATCCCACATTATTTCTGAGAAACACCTCAAACTTGGAGATATTTCAAAGGAGATTTTGATTCTTTTTTTATCTGGGAGGTGAAATGTAGGGGAAGTTATTTAATCGGCCGGAAATTCCATGTTGAGTTATCTCCGGAATTTCATGTTTTCTGAATTCCAATAATATTCTGTCTATGTGTGCGTGTGTGTGTCTCTGAACACGATTACTCCCATCGACACAACATTATATGTATGTGAACCCTACAAAGAGGATACTTAATGATTTTCATTAAAATCGGCCAAAGGGAGGGAACATAAGGGAAGGGCTTGTCACAAAACCTCCAATAACTGCCGATCCACTGAATCTATCAAAATGACATTTCATATTTAAATTAAAATTCTCGTAAGGACGACGACATCAAATAATTTGCAGAGATCTGGAGAGGGGGCTCAACTTAAAAACCCTAATAATTGCCGATACAATTGATGTATCGATATAAAATTTATTAAGATTCAGATCTCCGTATATTGGTCTATTGATTTTAGACCAATAGTCTATTGTTATTGGAGAGGGAACGAAAACTTAGTTGAATAATTCTTGGTTGGGTTTAGCAAGGGTTTCAAGTACATATAAGTACATTGTTTTGGTAAAAGGTATTAAGAAAATATGGGAGAAATAACTCCATTGTTAACGTATTACAGCCCTCGAGTAGCAGAGTTAGGGACGATGACGTCATATCCTCCCTCATTCACAAACTATTTGTTTTTAATTTTCCTTTTACTATCTATCTATCTTGTTCTTGCATCCTTCGCAGAGAGTGACCTTGGGGTGCTGCTCCTTGCCCCCTGGCCAGGTTTGGGTAGCGCCTGCTTGGTGCCCTCCGTCTCGTTTTTGCTCTTTTCTTTGTCCGATCTGGGCCACTTAGTTTATTATTGCTATTTGGTTTACTACATTTTTATAACTACATTTGAAGGGCGATGATAACCTTGCAGTTTTTAGCCCTTAAAAATCATATCTATCTTTCTTGTTCTTCCATCCTTCGCAGAGAGTGACCTTGGGGTGCTGCTCCTTGCCCCCTGGCCAGGTTTGGGTAGCGCCTGCTTGGTGCCCTCCGTCTCGTTTTTGCCCTTTTCTTTGTCCGATCTGGCCCACTTAGTTTATTATTGCTATTTGGTTTACTACATTTGAAGGGCGATGATAACCTTGCAGTTTTTAGCCCTTAAATCATATCTATCTATCTTGTTCTTGCATCCTTCGCAGAGAGTGACCTTGGGGTGCTGCTCCTTGCCCCCTGGCCAGGTTTGGGTAGCGCCTGCTTGGTGCCCTCCGTCTCGTTTTTGCCCTTTTCTTTGTCCGATCTGGCCCACTTAGTTTATTATTGCTATTTGGTTTACTACATTTGAAGGGCGATGATAACCTTGCAGTTTTTAGCCCTTAAAAATCATATTTATCTATCTTGTTCTTCCATCCTTCGCAGAGAGTGACCTTGGGGTGCTGCTCCTTGCCCCCTGGCCAGGTTTGGGTAGCGCCTGCTTGGTGCCCTCCGTCTCGTTTTTGCCCTTTTCTTTGTCCGATCTGGCCCACTTAGTTTATTATTGCTATTTGGTTTACTACATTTGAAGGGCGATGATAACCTTGCAGTTTTTAGCCCTTAAATCATATCTATCTATCTTGTTCTTGCATCCTTCGCAGAGAGTGACCTTGGGGTGCTGCTCCTTGCCCCCTGGCCAGGTTTGGGTAGCGCCTGCTTGGTGCCCTCCGTCTCGTTTTTGCCCTTTTCTTTGTCCGATCTGGCCCACTTAGTTTATTATTGCTATTTGGTTTACTACATTTGAAGGGCGATGATAACCTTGCAGTTTTTAGCCCTTAAAAATCATATCTATCTATCTTGTTCTTCCATCCTTCGCAGAGAGTGACCTTGGGGTGCTGCTCCTTGCCCCCTGGCCAGGTTTGGGTAGCGCCTGCTTGGTGCCCTCCGTCTCGTTTTTGCCCTTTTCTTTGTCCGATCTGGCCCACTTAGTTTATTATTGCTATTTGGTTTACTACATTTGAAGGGCGATGATAACCTTGCAGTTTTTAGCCCTTAAATCATATCTATCTATCTTGTTCTTGCATCCTTCGCAGAGAGTGACCTTGGGGTGCTGCTCCTTGCCCCCTGGCCGGGTTGCGTAGCGCCTGCTTGGTGCCCTCCGTCTCGTTTTTGCCCTTTTCTTTGTCCGATCTGGCCCACTTAGTTTATTATTGCTATTTGGTTTACTACATTTGAAGGGCGATGATAACCTTGCAGTTTTTAGCCCTTAAATCATATCTATCTATCTTGTTCTTGCATCCTTCGCAGAGAGTGACCTTGGGGTGCTGCTCCTTGCCCCCTGGCCAGGTTTGGGTAGCGCCTGCTTGGTGCCCTCCGTCTCGTTTTTGCCCTTTTCTTTGTCCGATCTGGCCCACTTAGTTTATTATTGCTATTTGGTTTACTACATTTTTATAACTACATTTGAAGGGCGATGATAACCTTGCAGTTTTTAGCCCTTAAATCATATCTATCTATCTTGTTCTTGCATCCTTCGCAGAGAGTGACCTTGGGGTGCTGCTCCTTGCCCCCTGGCCAGGTTTGGGTAGCGCCTGCTTGGTGCCCTCCGTCTCGTTTTTGCCCTTTTCTTTGCCCGATCTGGGCCACTTAGTTTATTATTGCTATTTGGTTTACTACATTTTTATAACTACATTTGAAGGGCGATGATAACCTTGCAGTTTTTAGCCCTTAAATCATATCTATCTATCTTGTTCTTGCATCCTTCGCAGAGAGTGACCTTGGGGTGCTGCTCCTTGCCCCCTGGCCAGGTTTGGGTAGCGCCTGCTTGGTGCCCTCCGTCTCGTTTTTGCCCTTTTCTTTGTCCGATCTGGCCCACTTAGTTTATTATTGCTATTTGGTTTACTACATTTTTATAACTACATTTGAAGGGCGATGATAACCTTGCAGTTTTTAGCCCTTAAAAATCATATCTATCTATCTTGTTCTTCCATCCTTCGCAGAGAGTGACCTTGGGGTGCTGCTCCTTGCCCCCTGGCCAGGTTTGGGTATCGCCTGCTTGGTGCCCTCCGTCTCGTTTTTGCCCTTTTCTTTGTCCGATCTGGCCCACTTAGTTTATTATTGCTATTTGGTTTACTACATTTGAAGGGCGATGATAACCTTGCAGTTTTTAGCCCTTAAATCATATCTATCTATCTTGTTCTTGCATCCTTCGCAGAGAGTGACCTTGGGGTGCTGCTCCTTGCCCCCTGGCCAGGTTTGGGTAGCGCCTGCTTGGTGCCCTCCGTCTCGTTTTTGCCCTTTTCTTTGTCCGATCTGGCCCACTTAGTTTATTATTGCTATTTGGTTTACTACATTTGAAGGGCGATGATAACCTTGCAGTTTTTAGCCCTTAAATCATATCTATCTATCTTGTTCTTGCATCCTTCGCAGAGAGTGACCTTGGGGTGCTGCTCCTTGCCCCCTGGCCAGGTTTGGGTAGCGCCTGCTTGGTGCCCTCCGTCTCGTTTTTGCCCTTTTCTTTGTTCGATCTGGCCCACTTAGTTTATTATTGCTATTTGGTTTACTACATTTTTATAACTACATTTGAAGGGCGATGATAACCTTGCAGTTTTTAGCCCTTAAAAATCATATCTATCTATCTTGTTCCTCCATCCTTCGCAGAGAGTGACCTTGGGGTGCTGCTCCTTGCCCCCTGGCCAGGTTTGGGTAGCGCCTGCTTGGTGCCCTCCGTCTCGTTTTTGCCCTTTTCTTTGTCCGATCTGGCCCACTTAGTTTATTATTGCTATTTGGTTTACTACATTTGAAGGGCGATGATAACCTTGCAGTTTTTAGCCCTTAAATCATATCTATCTATCTTGTTCTTGCATCCTTCGCAGAGAGTGACCTTGGGGTGCTGCTCCTTGCCCCCTGGCCAGGTTTGGGTAGCGCCTGCTTGGTGCCCTCCGTCTCGTTTTTGCCCTTTTCTTTGTCCGATCTGGCCCACTTAGTTTATTATTGCTATTTGGTTTACTACATTTGAAGGGCGATGATAACCTTGCAGTTTTTAGCCCTTAAATCATATCTATCTATCTTGTTCTTGCATCCTTCGCAGAGAGTGACCTTGGGGTGCTGCTCCTTGCCCCCTGGCCAGGTTTGGGTAGCGCCTGCTTGGTGCCCTCCGTCTCGTTTTTGCCCTTTTCTTTGTCCGATCTGGCCCACTTAGTTTATTATTGCTATTTGGTTTACTACATTTTTATAACTACATTTGAAGGGCGATGATAACCTTGCAGTTTTTAGCCCTTAAAAATCATATCTATCTATCTTGTTCTTCCATCCTTCGCAGAGAGTGACCTTGGGGTGCTGCTCCTTGCCCCCTGGCCAGGTTTGGGTAGCGCCTGCTTGGTGCCCTCCGTCTCGTTTTTGCCCTTTTCTTTGTCCGATCTGGCCCACTTAGTTTATTATTGCTATTTGGTTTACTACATTTGAAGGGCGATGATAACCTTGCAGTTTTTAGCCCTTAAATCATATCTATCTATCTTGTTCTTCCATCTTTTTCTTTTAATTTATTTTATTATCAACTATTCTTGAAGACAACTTATATTGAAAACCATAAAATTTTCTAGTTTATTTAATGTTTAGATAGAAGCTCTATTTCAGAACATTATAATCATTAAATCTGCATTAATTAATATACATGTCAATAAATGTTCCCCTATTGCACCGAACCAATTATTGTATTGTGTTATATAAACAAAATATAAAATAAAATTGAACAAAACTTGTAAGTTTCACAATTCAGTTTTGTCACCCGAATACATAAGTATAATAACATCAAAACAACTCCTTCAACGTTCACAACAATTTTGCAAGATTGCATCCCACGCTAGGTCGGCCATCTTTCTTAAAAAAAAATAACTGACTAAACTAATACTGTTTTTATATCTAAACATAATAAAAATTAATTAAATCTATTCAAAGTTATATACATAATAAATATAGTAAGACATGTATATAACTTTGAATAGATTTAATTAATTTCTATTATTCTTAGATATAATAAAGACAGTAATAATTTATTTAGTTATTTAGATATTTTGTATACGTTATCAAGTATTATTTTATTTTTAAGAAAGATGGCCGATCAAGCGTGGGGATGCCATATATATGTATATGTTGTAATGACCCATATTGTTCATTACATGAATATTTAATAAATGGAAAATAAGGTACTTAGTTGCAATCATTGTATTAGACCTAAGGAAGGTTACTGGGGGTTATCAAATCGATTTGTACCAGGGTCGATATAGTATCAAAATAGATCAATTCATTCATTTCAATTATGTAATAAAATTAAATGATAAGCTAATAATGTGTTAACAATAAATGTAAGCAATTAGGATTGTATACGGGAATATGTAAGTGTTATAAAAAAAACCAGATGTTTAGTAGTTTAAAGGCTGTAAAAACTGTGGCCAATGAGAGAGCGGAATCCAAAACGATGGAGAAGTGGTCTGTCCCCTCGTGGAAGAGTGTGAGAGAACTGTTCAGAGTAAGGTGGTCAAAAGTGCGGAAAGTAATGTGAGTGAGTTAGTTTAAAAAAAAAAAAAATATACAAAGTGTGTGTGAGATGGAAGAAAGGCATTCAGGGGAAGTGTCCCGAACAACTCCTACTACAGCGAAAAATGGAAACATGACGAGTATGAGCTAAATTAGGATCCGAAGAGAGAAGAAAACCAACGTGGCCACAATGTCTCCCACCATCTAGAACTTACCATGTTGAAAGCATCATTCCACCAATACGAACAATAGGCGAAAGGAGAAACGTCCTGCAGGTTCAGTAAATGTTGTGTCAAAACAAAAAAAACAAAAAAAATATCTATGTGTGTAAAAGATTTGTGTCACTAACCCATAAAAATATGTCTTTTATGAATTTTAAATATATAAAAATGTAACAACTTATTTTAAAGTTTTTTTTTATTTATAAAAAAAATATATATAACCAGGTCATATCGTAATATAATTGCACATAACTTTTATTCTTAAATTTAAATATAAGAATTTAGATATAAGCGTGTTAGCGTACGCAAGCGCTACTACATAATTGGCTCCCGAAATAGGGACTTTAAAAACTTAAATTAGAACAAAAAGTGTAAGAAAAGCACCATTACAATGTATAGTATGTATATATATATATATATATATATACTTTAAGAACAAACAGGTATACTATGAATTAAAACTATTTCTAAAACTAACATTATTGAAAAGTGAAGTGATCCTTCACACTATGGTACCCTTCAATGCGTAATTGATTATTTTTGTGTAGTAAAGCGATAGGAGAGGAAGTTTGGGGCTCAAGTCACCCCCTTCCTTTTGTAAAAACACCCCTCGGAGCACGCACGTATTGTCTCGTCTTTAGTCCTCTGTGAACCTGAAATGAATGAATCTGAAGTAGACTCCACTCTGATCTCTGCACTTCATCGGGGATCCAACGATTGAATTCTTTTATTTGAGTCAGTCATTCGTGAATGTTCCAACTCCAATGGAAGTTAGATTATAAAAGTGTGCATGAAGCTGAGTGATAAGAGAAGGGTGACTCAAATCAAAAATGGTAATAACGCTGTAGTAAATGTATCGATACAAAATTTAGTATGAGGATTCTGAATCTCCTATGTACGTCAACTATTGATTTTAGTCTATATATCTATATTGTAACAGTTACTAGTTTCTCATTATTTCTTATTTATCTTGTTGAAGAACTAGTTATGGGCAATGAATTCTTTTAATGAAAACAAGTTTTGATGAATAGCGTTTTAATATGTATATATATATATTTTTTTTTCAATCTTTACATAATTGGAGACATGATCATATAACATTTATTTGTTTCACTCTCTATCTCCAACCACCGACAACAACCTTCCTCCTTCACTCTCTATCTCCAACCACCGACAACAACCCTCCTCCTTTACTCTCTCTCTCCAACCACAACTTCCAACAACCTTCCTCCTTCACTCTCTATCTCCAACCACCGACAACTCCTACCCCCTCCTTCCACTGCTCTCTCTCTTCCCCCACCCTTCTTGAGTCCTCAGTACTGACACCTCGTTAATGGCTTTATTATATATCTTTATTTATTAAAATACCCCCCTTATTTCTAAATGTTACAATATATAGTATAGCGAAAACTTAAATGATTATTACGTGCTGGGGAAGTACATTGCCGGTGATTCACCGACTTTTTTATTAAATACTAGAGTAAAAAAAAATATTTTTTTAAATTATTGATTCAAAAAGAGATTGACTTAAGTTTCAGAGGGAGAGCGAAAACTTTTTCATTACTTCAGGCTGGGGAAGTAAGCCGGAGAGTGACGGACGACTTTCTCGCTGTACGACCCTCAAAAGGGAGATGTTTGTAACATGAAAGGGGAAGCCCTGACCCGTGGCGAGACGACAGACATTGTCCACTCGACTGTCATCCAATTGAGCTCATCCAAGGACAAAGTACCATCATTGACATTCTTCACCGTGAGGATAGGGGTGAGGGGAGGGGGGCCTGGCCCCCTGGTAGCTCAAAGATAGCGGTGCTTGCTTACTGAGCTCAAGATCGCGGGTTCGAAACCTGGCTCAGACCCTTAGGTTTTTCTCTGGGAGTTGAAAAAACCTATATAGGCAAAATTTAAGACTCGCAGCATAGACTCCCCCAGTGACGAAAGAGCGCTCTGGTAGTGGGCGATATGACCTTCTTGTAGTTAAAGCATTATTTTTTTTTATTATTTATGTCCTAATTTATTTTATTTCTATTAGTTAATTTTTTATGTATTATTTATTTTTTTAATTATATTTTTTTTTACTTTTCTACATTTTGCACAATGTATATGTATCACAGTTTAAATTCTAATTAAAAACTGTATCTACAGTATATATTTCTATAATTATTTTTCTACTAATTTATTTTCAATTATTTATTTACTCATTTTATTTTTTTATTATTTTTGTTATTATTAATCGAAAATATGCCCTACACTAAGTGTTAAGAACTGTTTTTGTTTATAATTTATAAGCTCTCTTCATATCTATCCTAATACATGTTATGTCTCTTAATTTGGTTTAAAGAAGAGAAGATTGTAGGAAAATAGAGTTCGTGATATGAGGCGGGTTTGAGCTAATAAAAATGAGAGAAAAGGAAGAAGGGATGGGGGGTGTGGTCTGTATATTAGGGGAGGCTTTATATCTGAGAGCTTTCTGTCTGGGTTAGTAGGAGGGCGCACTGCATTACTAAACCATTGTGTCTGGAAAGAAGAAAGGCCCAACGGTCATGTACAAGATAGCAGCTTTTCAAGGACAAAGTCTGCACGCCCACTTCAAATCTAACCAACTCAGAGGGCGCCGCTAGCTCAGTGGTATGCGTGCTTGTCTTCTGACCTCAAGATCGTGGCTTCGAAACCCGACTGAGACCCTTAGTTTATTTTATCTGGGAGGTAAAATAAACTTGAGCACGCCGTCCTTCGGATGAAACGTTAAGCGATGATCCCGAGCCTGTACGATGTCAGGTACTCGTTAAATACCCCTATCCTAGGTGAATAAAAATTTAGGACAAGCAAAATTTAGGACTCCCACAGTAGAGTCGGGCTCATGTCCACTAGAGTGACGAAAGAGCGCTCTGGTAGTAGGCGATATGATCTCGTAGTTAAAGCCCGGGCTTAGTCATAAAACCTAACCAAACCTCTTACCAGGTCGGAAAATATGAAATTCTGTTGAAAACGTTTTGACCGATTACATGATTAAGACGGCCACACACAGGTATACCTGTGCAGACAAACCTGTACAGTAGGGTGGAGTGAAAAAAATGAATTTTTGATTTTCGGAAACGGGTACCTTTCAATTACTGTGTATGAGGCTTAGTAACAATTCTGTAAAATATTTCATTTTTACGACGTCATCTTGAGTCTGCGCATTTGACTTAAAGTTTTAAAATTTTTGAATATTTTTAGATTTTTCAAAAAAAATTTTAAAGTATTGGAAATGAAAAAATTGATGACGGGTGGTTATTAAATGGCAGAACAAGGCCTAAAATATACAAAGAATTTGTTTAAACCATTTTAGGTTATGGTTTCAGTCTGCGCATTACGCCCAAAGTTCATCAAATTTCCCGAAATTTCCGATATTTTCAACATTTTTATAACTCAATATTTACTTAAAGTGTCATCAAAACTTTGTCTTATTCCTTTTGTTATTATTACCTCGCATTGTGCATTGCACAATGCGAGGCAAATAAATAAAATTCATTCATCACATTGATGACACAGGAAAATACAAAGGTGTAATTAGGAAACTGGAAGAAAAACTTGGTAGACCTCTGCAGTGGGTCATTTGCCAATTGCATTCGAATGAACTTCCTTTGCGGCATTTATTGCAAAAGCTAGATGGACCAACTGGTGGACCGAAAGGATTCGTTGGGCCTGTTGGTCGATGCTTAACAACATGTCATACTTTGAAATCAGTTCAGTTTGAGCCCATAGTTTGTCATTGATCAGATCGATCGTGGCAATAAAAATGATTTGAGTACTGACCAACAGTATCTTTATGATATGTGCAAGGCAGTTTCGACTGGGAAAATATCCCAAGAATTAGAAAACAGAAGTCCAGGAAAGCTTTCCCACGCCAGATGGTTGACTACAGCAAACAGAATCTTAAGACTGTATGTAGCTACTACTACTCCAACTCAAACTTTAAAAGAGCTCGCAACTTTTTTGCGAATTGAAATTTGAACAAAAGGATTATCGAAATTATTTGAGAATGAACGAAATGGTGGTACATCTTATTTTTTATTTTCCAAAAACTGGGTTCACTCTTATACGTCTCAATAAACTCCTCCATAACTTTTTTTGACAAGTTTTGCTTAGACATTTTCTGTTGAAGTAAGAAGACAAAGAAAACAAATGTAAACAAAGAAGTGGAAATATAAACCTGCACTTTTGCAACCTGGCAAAACCTTGTCTCACTGCGCAGCTTCCAGGGTGAAGAATAGCCGGGAGAAGAAGAGGAGAGAGAATGGACGGTCCAGCTCCGGAATCCATCAGTTCCAAGAGAAGTGGGAATGAGGGAGAGGTCCCAACACTGGGAATAGAATGTCATAGTTCCCATCCACAAGAAACGGATCCATACAATTGTGAAAAAGATTGTGTACTGAAATATTTTAGTTTTCACTACAGCGATTTTACTTCCCCAGCATAATGAAGTATAGGGGAAGTTATGTAATCGGTCAAAACTTGCGGTGCATCAGTTTCAACCAAATCGGCCAAAGGGAGGAGGGGGATTAGGGGAGGGGCTTAACTCAAAACTCGTAATAACTGCCGCTGTATTGAATTTGTCAACACAAAATTTAGTGTGAGGATTTAGGAACCCTTATGTAAGTCGACTGTCGAATAATAGCTCAAACGGTCAACAGGTTTTGGAGGGGAAGCGAAAAGTTAATTGATTAATTCATATGTGATACATATAAAATGCAAAAATCCTTGTTAATTATTCTAATATTTAGTAACTAACTGTTAGAAGTAATAAAAATGTGTAACCTATATCTCTTATTGTTTCATGTTTATTTGTATTGATAGATGTGCAGCATCGGTGCATCTGATAATTTATATTAAATTAGTTTGTTGTTAGAATCGATAAAAGATTATATATATAAATGTATTATATTATATATATATATATGATAATGTATAGAAGAAGGGTTATTGAATATTGTAATATATACTGCTTTTGAGTTGCTTATAAATAAGTAAATTTTGTTTTATGTAATTCAGACAAGATTGTGTGACCGAAGGGCCGCTACAGATGCTTTTATTTTACGATATAATGTTATTACTATCAATTTGTTAATAATGCTAAATATTAAAATAGTTTTAATAAAAATGTATATTTAATTTCACAATTTTTTCGATGTAGGTAATTAATTTGTGCAGGTGGTAGCAGAGAGTAAGTTATTGTGGGACGAGATTTCTTATAGAAATAAAAGACGTTGTCTTCCCACTGTTTTATTTTACACCAGAACCGGTTTTCGACGCAACAGCGTCGTCATCAGTGGTTCATCCCACCCACACAGCACAGCGGTTAGAAGACAACTCTTGCAAAACTTCTAACCGCTGTGCTGTGTAGGTGGGATGAACCACTGATGATGACGCTGTTGCGTCGAAAACCGGTTCTGGTGTAAAATAAAACAGTGGGAAGACAACGTCTTTTATTTCTAATTGATTAATTCGTTCTGGCGAAGTGCATTGCCGTTGAGCACCGACGACTTTTTAGTTTAGCTGCAATTAAGTCACATATACATTCCGATTTTCATGTGGCTGTGGATTTGTCATGAGGGGGTTGAAAAGGCTGGCCACAGACAGAAACATGGCCGAAACCATGAGGAAGAAATATTTAATTACCGTGGGAGGAGAGAGATGGTTCATTTCTGGGGTGGAATCCATCTAATAGCCGGGAGAGTCTGGGAATCCAATATACGTAGGCAGGCGGGTGGGTCCTTCATTATACCCCAACCCAATCAATACACTCATTTTCGAAAAAAAAAAAATATGTTTTTATCCCTTCATTAGTTTTTTGAAAATTCGTCTTATTATTTAACTACCCCACTCATTGTCACAATTTCACAACCTCTCCCCCCATTAACGTCCGCAAATTAAAATTTTTTCTTAGCCACCCCTAAGGGTATGTGGGTTCCTAACAGTAGTTCACCAACTCTTTGTACCAAAATCCAGTGCCAGTGTTTTAGTTTTCTCTTTAGAAGTTATCAAATTTTTGGAGGGTTGTTTTTTAGATCTTGCCGAGAAGCTCATTGGGTATTTAATTCACCAGTGACGAATATACGAGTAGAATATAGCATCTCAAATTTGCGAATGGAGGGCTTGTGGGGGAGAAGGGGGGACTTGAAATTATTGCTATCTTTGTATCGCTTTATCGAACTTTCAATAAATTTCTAGGTTGAGAAACTCATCTTTTGGAAACTTGTAATAAATAAATAAAAGAAAATTATTTTTTGAAATATTATTTATTTCACAAAATATTATACGTTTTGGCATTACACCATCGTTAGGTTTATTAATAACTAGGGCTGTGATTTGTATGCAATAAAAACAGCGAAATATGCACATACATATATATGCAAATATATTTGGCAAAATATACAATTAAAAATATGCGAATGGCTGCAAAGGAAAAAATTACATATAGAATAAATAAACTACAGCAGTAATAGAAAATCTTTATAGACACAAAATTTATTAAATAAAAAATATATAAGCAAAAAAATAAAGTAAAAAATATGTATAGTGATATAAACAATTATTTGAACAGAGAAAAACAGGGGGGAAATTTGGAAAAAAAGTGGGATTAATTTTTATTAATCGTCAGTTTAGAAAAAAAAAAAAAATTGCGTAAAAAAAAATTAAAATAAGTATGTGCCTACCTACTTTATATACAGAGTATATCCTTGAGCTGCCGAAAAAACTCAAAAATATGAATAAAAATATGCGAATAAGGATCAGATATGCAAAATCATTTTCTATAGCGATATATGCAAAATAAAAGTAGGTAGCTTAAATTGATTCTATATGGGTCAAAACGTACAAATAATGTTTAAACAGGATGCTGAAGTTAAATAGAAAAAAATATGTTAATGCATATAAATCACTGCCCTGTTATATAAACTAACATCACTCATATTCTTTTTGTGAAATAGATAATATTTTGAAAAATAAGTTTGTTTTATTTATTATTCATTATACGTCACACATAGTAAGTCCAGTTACAGCCTACTTAGTAACCTACGTGCTTAAAGTTAGTTATCGGGAAACATGGCCGGGCTTTAACAACGACGTCATATCACCTACTACCAGAGTGCTCTTTCTTCGCTCTGGTGGACATGAGCCCGACTCTATGGGAGTCCTAAATTTTGCCTACCCTAATTTTATTCACATCATCATCCGAGAGACTGCATGCTCAAGTTTTTTTTTACCTCGCAGATAAAAAACCTACGGGTCTCGGCCGGGTTTAGAACTCGCGATCTCGAGCTCTGAGCTATCCTCGTGCTTGAAGTTAATTCTCTGACAAGGCTGGGCAACTTTCTAGTTTTGTATACGTTATCAAAAATGCTTGAAACATATTATTTTTCTTTTATTATTTTTATTTACACACCAGAGGAAATCCTAATGTTGGTAGAGAAAGGGAGGGGCAATTTCACTGGTTGCCTATTTTCCGCAGGACATCTTTCCTGGCTCTCTTCCCTTAGAAAGATATTCAAATCCAATATCCCTCGTGCCGAAGACAGTGGTGCTCCCTGGCAGTGTAAATACACAACTGAACAGACAGGGCCCCCTCCCTCTGGGGGTCTGCCAATATTGAAATGGACATACCTTCTATTGATTCCTTCTAAGCTCCCATTTCTTTCACCTTCTTCGTATCTTTGTCCCTTTATCCATTTTGTGTAAAAAACTATACAACTCCCACATTCTCAGTGGCCAAGCGTAAGGGCAAACAAAGCAAGCAGTGTTTGTTTGTCTTTGTAAAATGTGGCTATAATTTCCTAAACATACAAAGTTTCCTCATACAGACTATACTAAGTATCACCCTGTATTTGCCAATTATTATTATTCCATTCCGCCTCTGCTCGGTGAACATTTATTCGAATTCAATTAATGTATTTAATTCAGAAAGTAATTAACGCTTGTGTAAGCAGAGCTTAAATCTTTTCGTTTTAAAGTTTTCTCAGAGTTATAAAAGAAAAAAAGAAACATCTAAAGAGCTGAATGGGCGTGAATTTGATGAGTTCTTTTTGAGGAACTTTCAAATGTAAATACGATTAGTAATTCATTTATATAGCAGCAGATTTACAGCCTTAAGTAGTCAGTAAATCATCGGCAATGTACTTCCCCAGCATAGATCAATAGTTGACTTATACAAGAACATATGAATTCTCGTACTCAATTTAGTGTTTTTATTTCATTAAGAGTTATCGCATTCACACATACACATGAATAATTTTTTTTTTTCCATTTGAAAATCAGGGGTTCGGAAACAACAAACCGGACAAATAGTGTTTGAAATTCCAGCTCCTGTATGATTACTCATTGTTATTGGTAGTGCCTGGATAAGCCTAGAAAGTAAAGTGGCATCCCTTGTGAGCATGTTGTTATATTATCCTGTGGTACATGGCCATATTAAAAGTGGGACTCAAAGCCTTTACAATTCTTCACCAGACCATTTATATATTATGTATAATCACCTCAACCATGAACAAAATACACGCCGTTGCTTTCTTATCTTTTACATACACCAGATACCTTTGTTCTCTCTTATCTATCCCTCATGTTGGAGATGGGCAGAGAAACTCTCCCACTCTTGTAATAAGATCATAAGAACAAGGAAATATTGATGTAATGCGGGCCACATTCACCCTACTCCCTCAAAGTAAGCAACTAATTCAATTTCACCCCTTCTCACAATATATAATTATATTATTTTTACGGTTATGTAAGCTGCAGTAGGGGAGGGGGGGGAGGGTTTTTATTTAAAATAGTCTCAGTAAAACACTTTCAGCTTCAAGCAGTGGTGGAGCTGTGGGCGGTATAATGAAATTCCGGTGAAATTTCAAAATTGAATTTCTGACCGAAACAGTAAAATAACAATTTGTTCAGTGGAGTGAGAAACACATGAAACACAGGAGAACTGTCCCATTTGCTACCCTTACGAATCCAGAGGATTGCTGAGTAAGGAGGAACTGGAAAAGTAGGGATTTAAATGAATTAAGGGTAGGAAAGGAAGGATAAGGAAAGTTGTTGTCCTGGGGGGAGGGAGGAGGGAGGAAGGACCTTCTGATGGATATGGGATTAAAATTGGATCATTTGGAAGATGTAGAGGGGGGCTATTGCAAAGATAAGGTTTAATAAAGGAAGGAGCGTAGGGAATATTTTCTATCTTGAGTATTACCTCGTTGTCTGACTCCATCGCCCTGGACTTTTCATGCCGGTATCGCAAATCTGATATTACCCATCAAGGAAATTTCCCCATTAAACACAATATTTCCCTCATTATCAGGATGAGCTTCTTTCTTTGGACTACGCTTGGGAAAAATCTTCTTCTTTTTCCTTTACCCTACGTTGATTATCCTTTGGCAGGATTGACCAGCCTGTTCCAGGTGTAACGTGGACGTCTCAGCTGATACTTTGAGTAAACTGAACCCTGAGCTCATCTAGGAAGCGCCTAAAATTACAGCGACCAGCAAAGCGCCTCAATGCATACGAATACAATTCAAATGTTATCGTAAATCATTAAATAGTAAATCATTCACCTTTGCCGGCTGAAAATGGTCATTAACAATTTTGAAGGAGCGAGGTTCTGTTGAAGGAGCGAGGTCCTGTTGAAGGAGCGAGGTCTTGTTCATAGAGCGAAGTTCTGTTGAAGGAGCGAGGTCTTGTTCTTGCCAAAAGGAAGTCCCTTTTTTCTTTTAATGCCTTTATTGCTCTCATCCTTAGCTTTCCTTTTTTACTTTCCCTGTGCCGATTTCTTTCAAATCATTGAAACTCACTTTGTGACATGTTTAAATTGTGTATTTAACATTTAGTACGTCCAGTTACAGACAACTAACAATGTAACATATGTACAAATGTTCAAACTTATATTAGTCACACTGATTCACCCTCTCTCTAGAGAACTAATCTAACTATACCCGTTAATAGTTTTCCTCCCTCTCGACAACTACTCTTTTCTACGAAGTATAGGGGAAGTTATGTAATCGGTCAGAAATTCCTTGTTGAGTTTTCACCGGAATTTTCATTCATAAAAAAAAAAAGTCCAAACACATAAATCGAAAACCAATTGAAATGCTGACCCTTAACTTTCAGTGGAAGGTTGAGAGTGAAAATCTACTTTGGGTGGAGAATCGTGTTATATATGGGACAGATTGGCCCAGGGAAGGGACTGACACAAATCTGAATACATGTCTCATTAGACTGGGCAGAGGAACAGAGACCATATGAAGGGGTCCGTGGGTGCAGTGCCGGGGTAGTCGTCGGTTTCGATTTGTTGAAAGGGGGTAATCGGGGGTTCATGCGTTTGGGTCAATCAGTGTGTTGAGCAATGGCTGAACAGGTAGATGGATGTACGATGCGGTCTTGGTGGCTCCTGGCAGTGCCTGATCTTAAGGTCTACTTTGGTAAACATTAGAGGATGAGTAGGATTAGTGGGGAGGAGACCGTAAACAGTCCGACTTCAGTCCAAAATAAACAATGTAATAAATATTGGTAATGTTGACATTTAAAATGAATGCGGAAACACATATATAAAAATTGTATACATAAAAAAGATGAAAGGTTAGCAACAGTTGCTAATGTGCCCCCCTGATTGTTATCATTACAAGAATTAGAATTGTTTTACTCTTATTAAAATGTTATGAAGATCTATAGAATGAGACAAAGCCACTAGGTTCTAAATGTCCCTTTGAAGGGCAGGGAGAGGGCTGGAGGAGAATCATATTATGTTTGTTTATTTGATTGTCGTATTATGAAATTAAATTGTGTTATTAAATGAAATTATATTATTAAATTTTATTTGTTTAAACATAACTTTTCACAAATGAGGTTGGACAGTAATAAAAATAAAACAAATAAAACATTGAAATGTGTCGTCCAACACAGTCTCTCTGTGTGGCGCCCTATAGCACTCCTCATCAGCGCAGCAGCAGCACACTGCACTAGCCACACTTCAGCTAGTGAGACGTGCACGTGAAGAGGGCTGGATAGCTCAGAAGTAGCGTGCTTGCCTACTGAGCTCATGATCGCGGGTTCGAAACCCGTCCGAGATCCTTAGATTTTTTATCTGGGCGGACCTTCTGTACGATGTCAGTATTGAAACTAGTATGTATTGAGAAGGCAGTGGATAGTAGAGAGGTGAGAGCTAAGCAGTTGTGAACAGTTTATGAAAGGGGATTAAAGTTGTACTGTGCCTGAAAAAGTGTTTTATTGTTTTTCTCCCATGAAATTGACTATTATCATAATAAAAGTAGTCAGTTTCAACAGGTTATGGGCCCAGTGAATGTGAACGGGTCGATGTGTTCCTTTTATTTAACATATTAAATATTCATCATTAACTCCGAAACAAGTGTAGTGAACATGGCTTCCGCAATGAACTTATTACCACAGCTCACAGCTACAAATTTCTCCAACTGGAGGTTCAGAGTTGAATGCTTATTGGATGAAAAGGGTGTTAAGAAGTTGATAATGGAAAATAAAACCGATTTCACAGATGACAAAACAAAGACTGAATACCTTGTACAAGATGCTAAAGCAAGGTCAGTAATCGTACAATGTATAACAGATCGCCATATTGATATCGTGAAAGATGCAACGTCAGCTTTCAGTATGATGGAAAAACTTAAAAATATTTTTGAAAGGAAAAGCACTATTACAAAACTCTTTGTAAAACGAAAATTAATAACACTCAAATGCGAGAATGGAACAGATCTTCAGGAACACTTCATGAAATTTGATACCATAATAAGAGAATTAGAGAACACTGGTACAAAATTGGATGATAGCGATAAGATTTGTGATCTTTTGTTAACTCTGCCAGATAGCTATGAAAGTGTAATAGCCGCATTAGAAACAACAACAACTGATTTAAACCTGGACTTTGTCAAAGGTAAATTACTTGACTTTGAGCTTAAAATTAAAAACAGTAGCGTATCAACTGATGAGAGTTCAGTAAATGAATGCTCATTCAGCGCCAAAAAGTGTTACAAGTGTGGCAATACAGGTCACTTTATAGCAAATTTCTCAAAAAATAGGCAGGGTACCTTTCGTGGAAGGGAAAATAGATACCCTAGACGAGGTGCATATTATAGAAGTAATTATGATGACCAACGAGGTCATTTCGCTAATGAAGAAGGTGAGACAGATAAAATATCCTTTGTAGCATTTTCTGCCGAGTTGGAACCTTCACAAAAGGGATATATAAACTTTGTACTAGACTCAGGAACAACTAGCCACCTAGTCTCAGGAAAATATATGAAATATATGTCAGAAGTTACAAGCATTCCTTCAGTATCAATAAAAGTGGCAAATGGAGAGTGTATTACAGCAAATAAGGTTGGTAAATTAGAAATGCGATCAGATCAGAACTATAATACAGTTGTAAACATTGATGCGCTGATAGTTGATAACCTAACATGCAACCTTATCTCTGTGAGAAAAATAACAAGATCAGGACTAAAAGTTGTGTTTCAAGAACAGTGCGCCGAAATAATTGACAGCAATGGAAAAGTTATGTTTTCATGTGAATTGCAGAAAAATCTGTTCTTAGCCAAATTCAAAACAGTCAACAGTAGACAAAATTGTGGAATGTCAGCAACATTAGCCGATGTAGACACTTGGCACTTGCGACTAGGACATCTAAACCGTAGAGGCTTACAAATACTTGGATTACCCTCTTCAAAGGAAAGATGTGATTCATGCATGAAAGGTAAATTCGCACGACCTCCTTTCAAGAGTACAGATCATAAAAGGTCAAATAGAAAAGGACATCTACTACATTGTGACGTCTGGGGGCCTGTAACTACACCAACAGCCTCAGGTGAGAGATACTATCTATCAATAACAGATGATTATACGCATTTTGTCGTTATTTATTTAATGAAACACAAGAGCGAAACAGCAGCAAACTTAATCTATCACATAAATAAATTGAATAATGATGGAACAAGAGTATCTAGAATCAGGACTGATAAAGGAGGAGAGTTCCTAGATGATAATCTTAAAAGATATTTTTATGAAAATGGAATTTCACAAGAATTCACAGCAGGATATTCACCGCAGCAGAACGGTGTATCCGAAAGACTGAACAGAACAATCCTAGACAAGGTAAGAACAATGTTTGTTGACTCAAATCTCCCTAAAAGTCTTTGGGGGGAAGCAGTAAGAACTTATCAGCTTAACAGATGCCCATCTAGGGCATTGAACGGAGAAATACCAGTTAAGCTATACACTGGTAGATTGGACTTGAGCAGGTTGCGAATTTTTGGAAGCAAGGCATGGGCTTCAAATTTGCCAAAAAAATCAAAGTTAGAGCCTCGTGCAAGCGAGTACAGACTCGTAGGATACGGTGGACCTGGATACAGGTTGTGGGATCCCTCTAGTGGCAAAATAATCGTATCCAGAGACGTCAGATTTGATGAGAAGAACTACTTGTACAAATGTAAAGGAGGTATTAATAACCTAGAAGACCTGGAACAAAAATCTCCAGTGATTTTAACTGAGAATGACCCTGAGTGTCACGTCCAAGATAACTCGATTTATAATGAAGGTCAGATACAAGGAGAATCAGACTCAGAAGAAGAGAAAGAATCTCAAGAAAAAGTAAGAAAGCAGTCACAAAGGCACACTAAGTTTCCCTCCCGTCTTGATGATTATGAGTTATATTATGCATATTGTCTACTTTCAGATGGGGATGACCCTCAATCATATTCTGAAGCAGTTGAAGCCGGAGAAGAATGGCAATCAGCTATTCTAGAAGAAATGAAAGCCCATGAAAAGTTCGAAACCTGGGTCCCTGCCAAGCTTCCCGATGGCAAATTAAAAAAGGCGCTCTATGGATTGAAGGAAGCCCCACGTCAGTGGAACAAAAGGTTCAATGAGTTCGCATCAAGCTCTGGGCTTCTACGATCAGAGAGAGACGTATGCCTATGGTCCAAAGAAAACTTATGGCTCCTCATTTTTGTGGACGACATTCTTCTAATTGATGTTGAAGATGAGGTGACTGAGTTTGTAAAAATATTAAAGATAGAATTCAACGCCAAGGATCTTGGACAGATAAACTATTTTCTCGGTATGGAAATAGTTAGAAATGAGACTGAGATAAAAATAACCCAAGGAAAATTAGTTGATGCAATTCTTAAAAAATTTCGAATGATTGACTGTAATGGATCAAATACACCAATTGCACATGGTGCTGGCCCAGAAAATTTAGGCGAAATCGTTGATTTTCCATACAGACAACTGATAGGAAGTCTGATGTATCTGTGTATGGCAAGTAGATCCGACATAATGTTTGCAACTTCGTACCTTAGCAGATTTCTCGACAAACCTACTAATTCATTATGGAAAGCAGCAAAAAGAATCGTAAGATACCTGAGATCAACAAGAGACTATGGGCTAATTTTCAAGAAAAATCAACTTGCGTTCGTGACAGCCTATTCGGATGCTGATTGGGCCGGAGACAGAAGTGACAGAAAAAGTACTAGTGGTTCAGCCGTATATTACTTAGGAAACCTCGTATCATGGCAGTCAATGAAGCAAAAGACTGTGGCTCTATCAACCGCCGAAGCAGAGTATGTAGCAGCAGCTCAGACAACCACAGAAATTCTCCATGTATGTGGTCTTGTTGAAAGTGTTTTAAAAGGCGAAAGTGATAGTGTACCAGTGTTATATGTAGACAATAAAAGTGCCATTCATATGATTCATAATTATGAAAATTCAAAGAGATCGAAACATATCGATATTAAAGCAAATTTTGTTAAAGATGTTGTATACAAAGGTCAAGTCAATGTAAAATATGTTAAATCAGAAGAGAATGTCGCTGATATATTCACTAAGGCACTACCTGTAAATAAGT
This sequence comes from Aradus depressus, assembly GCA_963662175.1. Classification (NCBI taxonomy): domain Eukaryota; kingdom Metazoa; phylum Arthropoda; class Insecta; order Hemiptera; family Aradidae; genus Aradus; species Aradus depressus. Next base: position 56,006,897 of record OY759214.1, on the reverse strand, counting down.
TTGAGTACCTTAGAGACAAACTGTCAGTTTTGAATTGTAACTAATTTTTGTTTGTTTTGTTCATGATTGTATTATTTTTGACCTATGTTATTCTCTGTATATAATTGAATGCAATTTATAGTTTATAAAAAAAAAAAAAAAAAAATTGTTAGAGAAACTTTAAATTGAGGAGGGGTATTGAAACTAGTATGTATTGAGAAGGCAGTGGATAGTAGTGAGGTCAGAGCCAAGATGGCAGTTGTGAACAGTTTATGAAAGGGGATTAAAGTTGTACTGTGCCTGAAAAAGTGTTTTATTGTTTTTCTCCCATCAAATTGACTATTATCATAATAAAAGTAGTCAGTTTCAATAGTCAGGTACTGGTTTAAGACCCCTTACCCCTGCTCAATAAAAATGTAGTACTTCCATAGTAGAGTAGGGCTTATGTCGACCAGAGTGACGTAAGATTGCTCTAGTAGTAGGCGATAACCTCGTAGTTAAAGCCCGGGCATGAGTCACACTAACATTAGGTTTTATTTAGTTAAGCTTCCCCCCTTCTTTTGGCCAATTCTTGAAAATATTCTATCGTATCCACGATATAATAAATAATGCTAATACGTTGTTTTCTATTATATTTTAAATTATAATAAAATATGTTTTTATAATTCTTTCACAAGTTTTTTTTTTATTTAAAAGCGAATCTATTTAATCTTCTTATATTTATAATCACTTATTAATTTACATATTTTTAACAGCTTTTTTCATTAAAAAAATCAACATTTTGGCGATTCTTAAAAAAAAATAATTTATTTTATAGAATTTTTATATTTATAATGTGTGTACTTTTTGTACATCACAACGTAAAGAAAAAAAAACCCAAAGGAACAAAACCCTGAAGGTTCTTATGAACTTTGATAGGTCTATGAGAAATTGAGATGTCTGGAGATGACGTAGAAGGTGCCATTGAGGACCCTTGCTCTCTGTGACTAGGCCAGTACAGGATCATCAAGCGGCCTACTCACCTCCTCATCTCTCACTTTGACTTGGCTAATGAGCCTCAATCCTACAGTCGAGGCACCTCATTAGGATCCACACTAACTCACCATAACTCTAGTGCCGTGTCTCTCACCAAACTCACTTTTTTTTACAGCTCTTCAATTTTTACCCAGCAATACGAAGTATATATATATATATGTAGTACCCAATCCTAGTAGTACTAAATCATCATTCCTAGGATTGGGCATTTCGATTTGCTCAAACCCCGAAAAAACTGAAGCATTTCGGGTTTTGGGTAAACTAAGAATGCACAATCCTAGGAGAGGGCATTTTAGAAATGCACAACGGTGCACGTCTTCCATTTTCGGGGCTTACGAACATTTCTTGTATTATTGAGTCGCTTATTATTCTGCTGTTGATTTTCAGTTTATTTACGAACATTTCTTGTATTATTATTATTATTTCAGTATTATTTTTTGAGTGTTCAGGTACCAAATGATGGAATCCGCTTTCCGCTAATAAAAATGCCAATGCATTAAGAAACAAGTAAAATGCAATTCCAAGTGTCCAAAATCAAAAGTTTGCAAAAATAAATAAGTTTTGTATACTTAATATTCTAGTCGAAAAATAAAATAAAATAAAGAATACCTCCATGTTTGTGATTTAAAATATTGTGATATGAAATTGTGATTCAAAAATTTGACTCATTTAAATACATATATAAGTTTTTCATTATTTCATTTTTTTTATTTCTATAGCGTTATTAATTCTATAGATCTATTTTCTGCTATTGAGCGTTTTTTAGTGCACTGGGCGGATTTTTCGGCCAGTGGACGTTTTGAATGTTCAATGCTCGCAGCGGTTGTACCAACCCATTCTCCTTGAGGTTTCTATCTTGAACATTTCGGGGTTTGAGCAAATCAAAATGCCCAATCCTAGGAATGATGATTTTTTTCTGTCAATGGCCGAGTTCGGGGATTGGGTACAACATATATATTGAATATTCACCCAAATTTCGTATTTTCCGACCCTCTGTTTCCAAAAATGAAAAAAAAAGAAACTGTGAAGTGTCAGTAGGTCTGTAAAAACCCTAATAACTGCTGATGTATCGACACAAAATTTAGTATGAGGAATCGATTGATGTTAGAGAGAATAAGAACATTAGATTTATTCATTAATGACGGGGAAGTACGTTTCCGGTGAGCTCCCGACGACTTATGTTTCTTCTTCTTCTCCCTCGGATCTACTGGAGTGTCTCTCAAATCCAGGCAAGATCAAAGTTTTCAATTTGCGAACACATTTTGTAAAAACGCGATAAAGGCTTGAATTTATCATTTTCAGTCCGTAACAGAATATATATACATTGTTCTCTTTAATTTAGCGTTCTGCCTACCCAGGTTCAATTAGAGGTCTTTAACATGGAGGCTTGGGACCGCCACTTAATGACCCCTCCGAAGGACAGCGTGCCTAAGATAAAAAGGCGTGTTCGAACGCGCGGTATTGAGATCCGTAGTCTACTGGCGCCGTCAAAAGCCTAATAACTACGGATGTAATGAATGTATTAAGCCGGTAGGTTGATTTGACAGGGAGAGCGGAAACACTGGTGGGGAACTGGGGAAGTATATGGCCAGTGGTTCTGCCATTATCTAACGAAGCGGAAGGTCTGTGTTGGCCGGCTCAGTGGTGTAAAATTCCGCCTAGTTTCCCCCGCTCAGCCCGTCAACCCTTGAATTTATACCGCTTCCCGGGCGGTCTCCCCTAACTAATGTACTTTTCAACTTACTCGCCCCCCTCTCAGAGAGGGTGGGACGCACAATTAATTTGAGTAATTAAATTTCTTAATGAAGTGCTATGAGCTGTTCTTTCAGCACCCCTGGACCGTGGGCTAATTTATTTCAGCACAATCCAGCCTAACTCTAAACCTGATATATCGCTGTTTTAAATAAGGCATATGATCGGCAGATATATTTTACTTTACCAGCTGTACGAAGCATAGGGTAAGTTATGTAATGATAGAATTGATGCTTTTCAGTCAAATCGGCAAAAGGAAAGAGGCACTAGTGGGAAGGCTTAACACAAAAACGCTAATAACCGATGTAATGAATGTATCGACACAAAGGTATGTGAGTATATATGAGGATTCAGAATTCCATTCGTTAAATATTGATTTTTAGCTCAAACGGCCGTTTGGTTTTGGAGGGAGAGCGAAATCTTAATTGAATAAACACGCCAATGAAGTAACGAACTATGCCACCAGAAAGTGGGAAAATAGATAAATTACTAGAACCATGCTGAATACAAGTATATTCTAAAGCAGCAGCTTGAAAAATAAGCTTAGCCACCCCCCACCCCAGCGTGATTGGCGGCGCCATCACTCGGTTTTCAGTACAGAAACCGCGCTAACTCAGCTGATATCCGAAATCACAGCTCAAGCAACACACTCCAACGAAACATACACCGAAATATCGGATTTTTTTAAAAAGTTGTTTGGGTACCTACCTATGAAACGATGAATTTCAAAAAACAAATTAACAAATACGATTTCGTTCTCAAATGACCTAACTTGATGGATTCGAGCAAAAAAAAACTCCTCTTTAATATGACACATTTATTTTAGTTAGTTAAGTAGAGTTGTAATAGTAAATGTGCGGAAAGGTAAGATTTTAAACAATTTTTCAATCAAACTTCTAAAAATATGTGTTTCAGCACGAGATTTTAGGGTGGTTTTCGGCATTTATCTTGCAAACCGGCAACCTTTGGAAAATTATATTTAATATAAAATAAACCTAACAGTTTTCTCAACAACTTTTATTTTTGGAGATTTTCGAATAGGTTTTGAATATTTGGCGGCTCCGAAGTAACGTGGTGCTAGCCTACTGAGAGCCATCGGTTTTTTTTTATCTGTGAGGTAAAAAAACATAAAGCACGCCGTCCTTCGGATTGACGTTAAGCCCCAATTGACACGAGCCTGTACCTTGGTAACTTATGCCCACTAGTGCGACGAAAGAGCTCTATGGTAGTAGGGGATAGGGTGGGTGAAGTGCCTTCCAATCTCGGATAGACATCAGTTAGCAGGACCAACATTTAATATTCACCCAACCTCCATAGTAAGATGCTTAGAGCCGTCCACTTAAGAGGGCTGAACCTGCTCTTTAATGAACCACTCTTGTGCTCGGGTTACGCCCATTAGTTTCATCAACCCCCTTCTTCCAAATCTACTTTCCCACTACGCCCTACTAGCGATGCGTATCCATACTCTATATATATATCAATGATATTAAGCAAAACATCAATATTTTTTTACATTTGATATTTACTGATTAGTTATTTTTGTACCGCTATATGTAAATTTACTGATTAGTTATTTTTGTACCGCTATATGTAAATTTACTGATTTGTTATTTTTGTACCGCTATATGTTTTACTGATTAGTTATTTTTGTACCGCTATATGTAAATTTATTGATTAGCTATTTTCATACCGCTATATGTATATTTACTGATTAGTTATTTTTGTACCGCTATATGTATACAGTAGAGCCCCGCTAATCCGGACTAGATGGGACCGGGCCCCGTCCGTTTAAACGGAATTTGCAGTAAAATGCACATGATAAATATTTAAGCGATTTTTTTTCTTTCCGAAGGGAAGAGGAGGTTCAGGGGAAGAGCTCAATCCAAAAACTCCAATAACTGCAATAATTATGAGGATTTAGGACCCGTATGTAAGTCAACTATTAAATTTTAGCGCAAACAGCCAACTAGTTTAGGAGGGAGAGCGAGAAGTTGAATGATTGGGGGCCATGGTGGCCGTGCGGGCTAGAGCGTAGGGCTTTGGTCGCATGCTCTCACCATGGTTTGCGGGTTCGAATCCCGTCCTGTAGTAAGTTTTATTTCGTAGATTTTTTTTTTAAATTCGTCTTGTGGAAGTAAATTGCCGGTGATTCACCGACGACCTTTTTCTCTTGTGTATGTGTTTTACTGATACATTCTTCAATGAAAATTATATATTTCCGATCTTTTCGCGGTTGCTTTTTGGCAACCCCAAATGAAAAGATATATTCAAGAAGGGACAGCTGTTTTATCTGCCCGAAGAGAGAGGAACCTACTTACTAAATTAGGTTAATTTAATTATTTAAATTAATATTGAAATTTTAAATAATTGGAGTACCTAATTAAAATAATTATCCTACTCGGGACGAATTTTATCCTTTTATAAAACTTATCTCAAGTAGCAGAAGTGTGTCCTTAAAGAAAATCAAATTACCTGAGGTGGGTGTGAGGGGTCCAGAGGCAAACCTAAAGGACTTTTCTTCGTCCTTTTAGACCTTAATAACAAGAGTTGAAGGAAAAATAGGAAGTTTCCCTGCTCTTCATCCTACCTTAAAGGATATTACTGAGAAGAGAATACATGGAAGGGTTCCGTACTTGTACAATACTTAGAGAGATAGAGGAAGTTATATATCGTTCAGAAAGGGGTTGAGTTATGTCTGTCTGTGATCACGATAACTACCGATAGAATGAATGTATCGACATGAAATTTCATACGTAAATTCAATAGGATGATACCTATGAATATTGAGCAGAATTAGAACAGAGGGCTTAACAAAAAATAACTCAATCAGAAGAAAAGGGGGTCAGAGGGGGCTTAACTCAAACCCTTATAACTGCCGAGGTGTCGACACGAAATTTTGAATAATAATAGGATTGAAAAATAGGATTGTGAGGATCTGTGTAAGTCAATTATTGATTTTTAGCCGAACCGGTCGACTGTTTTTAAAGGGGGGGGGGGGGGCGAAAATATAATTGATTAATTTGTACTGGGGGAGTACAGTGACGGTGATTCACTTTTTTATTGTTTTTATAATAAATTCAGTTGGTCATTACAGCAAATATTAACATGGCCTATATGTCTACAGACAGAGAAAGGTACGCAAATATTTAAATATCACTGAAAGGAATTGTTGTCAAATAGATTTAAATATGAATAATAATAAGCATATAAAAATAAAATATAGATGGTCATATATTTTATTTAAATTACTTTCAGACTTAAATAAAACGAATAAATTAAATGTCATAATTGGCTAGTTGGCAAGTGCCCAAGTCTTTGTAATGGCTTATATAGGTTCAAAAACAACATTTGAGGGCGCCAGTAGTTGAAAGGTACCGTGCTAACAGACTGTGCTCAAGATCGCGGGCTCGAAACCCGGCCTCGAGCCTGAGCCATGTCAGTTACTCGTTAAAGACATCTATCCTAGGTGAATAAATAAACTTAGGCATCCCACAGTAGTGTCCGGCTCATGTTCACCAGAGTGAGGAAAGAGCTCTCTGGTAGTAGGCGATAGTTGAAGCCCGTGCATGTGTCACAATAACTAACAAAAATATTTATTTGAGCCAGGAAAATATAAGTTGCCATGTACAAATTTATGAAATTAAGGTTTTGAGGTAAAAAGTCCTGGTTCAGTCTCGGTTTGAGTCGCCAGATGACGCACATAGACTGTAGTGTACAGTCCCGGACGCGAGGCCTTCACTAGCTTCTCAATGTGTTGCTCCATCTCCAGGACGCGGTTCATCCTGTACTATGTGGTTCAGTCTCGGTTTGAGTTGCCAGATGACGCACATAGACTGTAGTGTACAGTCCCGGACTCGAGGCCTTAACTAGCTTCTCAATGTGTTGCTCCATCACCAGGACGCGGTTCATCCTGTACTATGTGGTTCAGTCTCGGTTTGAGTTGCCAGATGACGCACATAGACTGTAGTGTACAGTCCCGGACTCGAGGCCTTCACTAGCTTCTCAATGTGTTGCTCCATCTCCAGGACGCGGTTCATCCTGTACTATGTGAGGGTCATTTCATTTTTGGTGAAATGATGAAATTCCTGTTAAAACAACATCGAATTTTCTGACCAATAACGTAACTTCCCCTGCACTCGGTACAGTTGGAGAAGTAACGATGTCCTGTCTGTCTTTGTGTGTGCCTGTGAACACGATAACTCCCAACTTTACATGCATATCCAGAACCCCCATAAAAACCATTCACCTATTGATTTTCAGCCAAATCGGCCGAAAGAAAAAGAGTACTTTGGGAATGGGGGCTCAATTCAAAAACCCTAATAACTGTTGATGTAATTATATATGAAAAGGGAAGTTAGTCTGAGGACTGAGTTAAGACACCTTTTTATTTTCATATCGGTAGATTAGTTTCAGAGGAAAACCAAAAATTAGTTGATTAATTAGCGCTGGGGAGGTACACTACCGATGATTCACCTCCCCTCTCTCTTAGATTCAGGGGAAAACTCAACAGCGCCAAATTATATAACTTCCCCTATACTATGATCAGCTGGAGAAGTAAAATAGCCTGAGGTTTTCCTTATCGTGACGTCCCCTTTCCATTTGTCATTTCTAAAATAACGAGTTAATTGTATGGCTCTCGTGGAAATATGGAAAAATGCTATAACGAGAGTTGTAAAAATACATACCGAATATTAAATGAAAATAGTTTACAAGGATATTTCCTCCATCAAAAGTTATCACCCTCATAAAAAATAAATATATATGTATATCAGAAATATTCACATAACATAATATGTTATAGTGTCGGTCAAGTTAGTCCAGAATTTATGGTAGGAGATACTTAAATATAAGAACAGAAATGTATGGAATTTCATTATTCATCAGTGCTTCGATGAGACAACTCGCCACGGGAACCGTCAACATAACTTCTTGGGGGAGCCGCCGGGCTCTCTGGACTGAAACTGTCACTTGGAGGGTGCGGTCGGTTGTAGGAACGAGCATACCCTCCCTATCAAGCCTCGGCTGTTCTTCCTACAAACTGCCTACTGCAGAGAGTGGCCTGGACATGCCTCCCCTCGTATTTGTCCCCTCGTCTGGCCTCGCCGCTCGCCGGGGCTTCTTGTTTCTGCCTGGGTTCTCCGCCTCGCACTTTGGCACTTTGGACTCTTGGCCCCTTGGTGAAGAGCATGACGCTGACAGTAAAGATCGTTGTACCAGGCACTCATGACTCTTCGGGGTTGAAATGCCCTCAAAACAAAAAAAAAAAAAACAAAAAAAAAAAAAAAACTACTTTCTTCTGGTTAAAATTTTAATGTTGATTTTCCATTGGAATTTCTTGTTTTTCATCCCCCTTCAAGAGACATTACTCTGTTTCTCTCTTGTACTGGTAGAAGACCCAACGTTTTGTGAAATATAAATTTCCCAGAGGGCTAAATAGAAAACTGAATCTGTGTATGTGAAAAGGGGGCAGGGAGATATAATTCTTGTGAATTGATTTTCTATCTATTCACTAGCTTGAGCCCTCTCAACCGAGCTCACTATTCTCCATTCACTAAGAGATGTATGAGGATCGCTATTCACTCTAAGCACCATGGAGAAAAGTTATCGTTGACCCATTTCTTTCAGATAATTATTGTCAACTCTCTTAGTTTATTTTATTTATTTATTTTTCTTTTCTTGTTTTCTTTATTTTTGTGACCCATGACCAGACTTTAAATCATGGCACCACCTTACTAACAGTGCGCTCTACTGTCGCTTTGTTGAACGATGATCCTGACTCTACTCCGGAAATCATGAATTTTACATTTTTTTAGTTTAAAGAATACCTTACAACGCGCTAGCTCAGGGCCAAGGTTTAACGACGGCGTGCTCGGGTGAGTTCCGCACGCAACAAAAGTCGTCGGTGAATCACTTGCAATGTACTTCTCCAGCTCAAATTATTTGTCATCAACTAAATTTTCACTTTCTCTCTTAATTATTTTTCTCCAATTCGACTGAAAATCATTTTCATCCTCATTGCCTCGACAGTCATTAGAGTTTATAAGTTAAAATTCCCTCTCCTCTGAAGCCCACTCTGCCTTTGGTCGATATAGCTGAAAATCAATGGATGGGGTTATCGATAGATGTATACAAAAATAGGTGTTGATTCTATTCTTAGTTATCTTGTTCACAGACACACACACACTCAGTCAGGAAATTTTTAATTTTTTTTTGTTTCAATTTTTGGAATCAGAGGATCGGAAACACAAAATTTCGGTGAAAACTCAATTTCGAATTTCTGACCGATTACGTAACTTCCCCTACACTACGTATAGCTGGGAAGTAAAAAAGTGGTCAGTAAATCAGCAGCGAATTACTTCTCATACTCGAATTATTTATGATAAACTAAGCTTCGTACTCCCTCTCAACATCTATAAGTCTCTTAATTACTTATTTCTGAATTATTAAGTTTCGAGTCGTTGAAGAGTTGTAAGGGATTTGGAGTTAAGCCCCCTTCTAATCCACCCCCATTCTCTCTGGCTGATATGGCAGAAAATATTTATTGGTGCCTCCCCTCCCCCACACGAAACTATTTTCTTCCAACGCCACTAAATCCTCCTATTTTCTCATCTTTTGATGAATGTATCCTTCTGTCTATTGATTTTTTTCTTTGAAAGAGTGGAAATTCATTTTCGACTGGAAAAACCCTCCTCTGGTCCCCCAAAACGACAAAATGTTTTTCCTATGCACTTCAACTTTTTCAACTTTTGATGGTGGTATATCAAGATATCTTAATGATTTTTTTGGGGGAGGGGGTTGGGAATGGAAATTTATTTTTGACAGAAGCCCTCCCCCCTTTGAACTGATTGATGAGGTATATGTCTCCACTGTAGGAATGTAGATGGTGAAGATTTGGAGACGTGAACTGAGTAGACACAGCCTTCACCACATCACTAGCAGCAATGGCAATGTTCGGCAGCAAAAAGAAAGGTAAGACTCGCCTCAGTGAATTATCAAAATAGGCAAAGGCAAACGTAACCGCTTCTGCGCACCTTCTCAACGCACCCATGCTATTGGCCATGCTTGTATCTCATCCTCATTGTCTGTTCTTCTCATAGGTTCGACTCATTTCAGAGTTTCTCCACAGGACTCCTAATCCGGATATGAAGAAAACTGCACGCCGTCTTTTGGATTGAAAGTTACGCATGGTCCCGAGTCTATGCAATGTGTAGGTTCTCAAGACACCTCCCTAGTTAACTAGACTTAGGTAGGCAACATTTAGGACTCCCACAGTTGAGACGGGCTATGTCCAGTAGATAATATGACAATATGAAGATGGCTGATGTAGTGAGAAGTGATTATTTCACAGGTTGTCAAATAAGATCTAGTCTGACCTCTCACACATTTTTCATTTGTATTAGCTAGCCGCCTTTCGAGGTTTCCCTCATCATCAGACAGTCTGATAAAAAATAAACATTTTTTGAAATAACCTAATTAAAATAATTTAGTAGATAAAATTTAAAATATTCTATAATACAATTACTATAAATAAATAAAACACTTTAAAAATTTTAAATTTCATGGATGGGGACCGATAAGTTATTCCTGTCCCCCATCTGAGTCACAACTCTAATAAACTTCATAGTTAAAGCCCGGGCATGAGCCACAATAACTCACCAACTGACGCTGTAGAGGGGTTCCTTTAATGACTTTTTATTTCATTATTTTTTATTATTATTTATTTACTGACTGGTTTTATTTTTGGTTTATACATTTTTTTTTATTAATATTTTTTTTTTATACTTTGCACATCAAAACCTGAGGAAGAGATGTCACGAAATATCGTCATGAAAGAACTTTTGGAAGAATCATAAATATCTATTTATTGTATTTATTAGTATTTTTATTTTTATTCTTGTATATTTATTTTTATTTTATTGTTTACTATTATTGTTATTACTAATCACCCTAAGATCTAATAACTGTTTACGTATCTAATTTCTAAGGCATTTCGATGTAAACGTTACAGTAAATATGTATGGAGCGGCTAAATTGTACATTCACTGCACTTCTTCGTATGAAATATTAGCCATTGTGGTAAATACAACATATGATTGCTTTTTACATTCCCAGCTAAAAAATTCGAAGTGAAGTTTTCAACGGAATTTCGTGTTTTCCCATCTCCTGATTCCAAAAAATAAAAAAAAAGCCTGTATGAACATAACTCCCGAAAGAATAAATGTATCAGCACGAAATTGTATATGTGTATTCAAAACCCTCTAAGAACGACACCTATTAATTTTCAGCCAAATCGGTTGAAGGGGAGGGGAGGATTAGGGGGGAGGCCGAACACAATAAATCTGTTAACTGCCGTTATAATGAATGTATTGACACGATATTTCATTTGTAAATTCAAATCGGCCAAAGAGAAGGGGGGAACAGAGAGGGATTCAATTCATATCATAATAACTGCCGATGTAATGAATGTATCAAAAAAAAATGTAGTATGACAATTCAGAAGCCACTATACTAATTAAATATTGTGTTTTAGAGCAAAGGATCGATTGGCTTCGCAGGGCGAAAACGATATCTTTTTTTTTTCATCTTTTATGAGGAGAACCTTCATTGGTTCACTAAAAGGACAGACGGGAGACTGAAACGTGTATTCCTTCGGATATATGATACTACGATAAAAGAACAAATCATATCATGTATGATGTATCGGAAAGAATAAAATGTTGACTCTCCTTTTAGTTATGCAACCAAATAAATGAAAGGCTTTCTCTACTTTCCGCGAGCTCTTTAGGAAATGAACACTTTCTCCGGAGATTTGTGCACAAGGACCGCCTGCTCATATTTTTATGACATCTCATACATCATACATAACATTTTTTTGCAGAGATATTGTGAAACACTTTATAAAAAATGGGTTGAACTTCCATTTAGTATTTGTTAAGTCGTGGCTGTCTTCAGCTCATCTTTGATAATAACGAAAGTACTCCCATATTATATATATTTTTGTGAAATAGACAACATTAAAGAAAAAAAAAGTACCTAGGTACGTTTTTTCTCTATTTATCATCTCATATTTACTATTATTACTACGACCAAAATATTCATTTAGAACATCGTAAAATATGTAAAGGAATTGTGTTGAACCTTTTTTCTTTTTTTAGAAATATTTATATACAGGATGGTTTAGTTTAAAACGGGCATACTTCATGATCCGCAATAAGAAAATATGTCGTCGGTCAAACATCGGCAGTGTACTTCCCCAGAACGAATTAGTCAACTAACTTTTCGCACCCCCCCAAATCGAGTCGACCGTTTTTGCTAATATTCAATAGTTGACTTACATAAGGGCTCCTAAATCCTTATACTAAATTTTGTGTCGATAAATTAATTACATCGGCATTTATTAGGATTTTGAATTGAGCCCCTTCTCTGAACCCCCCTCCCTTCGGCTGATATCGCTGAAAATTAATAAGTGTCGTTGTAGAGTTTTGAATTTACAAATGTCGTGTCGATACATTCATTACACCAGCAGTTATTCGAGTTGTTATGTTATGTCTCTCTTCTATTCCCCCTCCTCATTGGTCGATTTGGCTGAAAAACAATAAGGTGCTGTCGTTAGAGGGTTCTGGATCCATATATAAAAATTTCGTGTTGATACGTTCATTCTATGGGGAGTTATCGTTCTCAGACACACAGATAGACAACTTTTTTTTTTATATTTCGAATCTTGAGGTCGGAAAACATCTAATTCCGTTCAAAACTTCGCATCGAATTTCGACCGATTATATAACTTTCCTTATACTTTATATAGCTGGGAATATAAAAAAATTGTATAAATATAAGTTTGCAAATGCATTTTTCAAGAACGGCAGCCAAATAATGTCAACAAATCAAGTTCATTTATACATTTTGCTAAAAAGTCAATTATAACTTATCAAATAAAAACAAAATTCATCTCCCACTCCTTAATAACATGGCGGCTCCTTGAAATAAAATATTTGTTTTATAATAAGCTCTTCTCTGAGTCACCTGAAGTGCCAAACAAATAAGTCATTCCTTGAGACTAACAGACATCAAAACTAGATCTTAGACCGAGTGACCAATTTTAGAAAATGGGGCTTAGGACCTCTCCAAAATATGGTTCAAACATATAAGGCCTCGGATAATTGAATTTTCTGGTACCCAGTTCTCGCTTCCAGACCCGGAACCGGTTCAACGGTTCCAGGCCTGAATCCGGGATCCACGGTTCCAAAACCCGGTTCCAAATTATCACAAGCTTCCCCGATAAACTAAAACGCCTGTAATATGTCCCTCTAAATCTTTGATTTTTATATTTGTCCAAAGAATGGAGGTTTAAAGTGAGAGCGGAAACTTACTTATGAGAGTGTATGTACTCTCAAATTCAGAGAATGAAGGACACTCTAAAGTACCAAGGCAGAAACTTAGGGTCAAATAATAAAGTTCACAACGATTTAAAAAGAGAGCGGAAACGTATGAGAGAGTTGGGATGTAGCCTCAAATAAGAGATCGAAGGACCCCAAAAGAGCAAGAACAGAGAGAAAGGGTCCAAAAAATAAAAAGACCGTAGGTTTAGTGAGAGAGAGCAGAAACTTAAGAGAGAGTTTTGATGTAGCCTCAAATAAAGAGATCGATGGACCCCAAAAGAGCAAGAACAGGGAGAAAGGGTCCAAAAAATAAAAAGACCGTAGGTTTAGAGAGAGAGCGGAAATTTATGAGAGAGTTGGAAAGTAGCCTCAAATAAAGAGATCGAAGGACCCCAAAAGGGCAAGAACAGGGAGAAAGGGTCCAATAAATAAAAAGACCGTAGGTTTAGAGAGAGAGCGGAAATTTATGAGAGAGTTGGAAAGTAGCCTCAAATAAAGAGATCGAAGGACCCCAAAAGAGCAAGAACAGGGAGAAAGGGTCCAACAAATAAAAAGACCGTAGGTTTAGAGAGAGAGAGCAGAAACTTAAGAGAGAGTTGGAAAGTAGCCTCAAATAAAGTGATCGAAGGACCCCAAAAGAGCAAGAACAGGGAGTAAGAGTCCAATAAATAAAAAGACCGTAGGTTTAGAGAGAGAGCGGAAACTTATGAGAGAGTTGGGATGTAGCCTCAAATAAGAGATCGAAAGATACTGAAAAGAGCCAAAACTGAAGATCCACCAAATATGGAGATCAAAGGTTTAAACTTTAAAGGGAGAGCAGAAAATTACTTATGAGTGTGGATGTAGTCGCAAATTCAGAGATCGAAGGACCTTCAAAAGAGCAAAAACAGAAGCTAAGGATCCAGCAATAAAAAATATGAAAGATTTAGAGAGAGAGTGGAAACTTATATAGATTATTGAAAAAATAGGTATCCGAAATCGATAAATTTTGGTGCTCGACAGCCCCGTTTTACACAAAAGTTTCCGCTCTCCTTCTAAATACACAGAATATTGTGGTTCAGTGAGAAATCAAGTTGAAAGGATTTTGAGAGTACATAAGCAATCGAGAACCGAAAAGCAGTAGCCATGACATAGACGGACAGACGCGAAAGCTAAACACCATTTGTATGGTTTTCGTTTAATTTGAAACCAATAAAAACAAATCGTTTTCTAAAGTACCCACTATACACACAGCCACTCCCGTTATTTATAAAGTTATTTACATATGTATTTAAATTTTCCTCTTCCAACTGAAAAATATTATAAACAACGTTCCCCCACCTCCCCCTTTATAACTTCATTTCCCTAATGTTTTTCCGGGACTATAGAGGAAATATACAAAAGGGGAGAGAAAAACAGACAAGAAAAATGAAAGACAGGAACGAGGAAAGTGGACTAGTTGGAGGGGGGAGTCTGGGAAACAAATGTATGGTAAATGTTGTTATCGTTGTTGTGAAGATATATGTAAGTGAGGGATATGAGGCCTTATGGTGAGGGGATATGGGCCCTTATGGTGAGGGGATATGGGGCCATATGCTGAAGGATAAGGGCCCACATATGTCTGAAAGACATCGAACAGAACATATATCACCCCTCAGCTCCCTCAGTTTTCAAACCATATCTTCACTAAACATTGACACCTTCTACCAAGTAGATGTTTTCCTTCGTTAAGAAAGAAAGGGGGAGGGGAGGTTGGATAATTTTTTAACCCTCGTCTATGGAGAGATAAAAAGGTTTTTTTTTTTGTACGTTCCCAAGTAAATATTAAAACGTTGAACCGATTTGGGTGCGATTTGTTTTCTTGTGTTTATAAATATACTTAACTTGGAAAATCACCATATTGAATTTCTCTATCTGATAGAAGTGAAATTGAAAGTCTAATAATATATTTGACTGTAGGATAAATTTTATATAGAACTAAAAAAAAAAAAAAAAATCCCTTTTTTTTGGCTATGGGTAATTCCACGCGAACTCAACATGACGTTACACCGATCGAATTTTTTTTTGGAGAACTGATATTTTTTTCAGATTCCTCATTAAAAATTAGGCCTAATCCAAATTTTTAGATTTTTTTGTTTGACCTCCTGCATCCTAGAAAAAAATACATTTTCGTTTGCAATTCAAATATTCTTCACTCATCACTTTTTATTCTTTCTTTTAAACTACAGCAGTTATTGTAAAAAATAAGTTTTGCACAATATTCTTATAGGAAATTTTCCGTAGATTTCGAAAATTTTGTCAAAATACTTGCTGCGATTGATACAAACACCAAAAAACGTGATTTTACGATTTTTATGACTTTTTTTCAGGATTTTTTTCTCAAAATTGATACAACTATTTTATATGTTTTAAACGCCAAATGTGTTCTTCAGGAGTTGAAAATTGACAAAAAATGTTATTTATTCTGGGGAAAGTATGTTTTATAGGTTTAAAATAGACTTCATTTCATTACTGCTAGGCCAACTTCGCTTTTTTGCACATCGCGTTAGCGGCTTCTTGAATTTTTCGTTTCAAAAAAGGCATCTTAGATGTTTCATGCAACTGGTTCAGATTGATATGCTCCAAATTCAACTGATCAAAAATGTCCGACAGTTTCTCTTCGCATACTAGAGAGTCGGTATTCGAATAATTTGATATAGCCTGGGAGGGAGGATCTTGACTATCAAATTCGCTTGATGTGTGTTCACACTCATCAGATTCTTTTCCATGAGAATCTGCAATTTTTTTTTCAGGTTTTGGAGCCGGGTCGATTTTTTTCATTTCGCTGGAAACTGATTTACGGCAGGTGTCACAATACTTCATTCCAGGAATCACATTTATTTGAAGTATGTTTTTCAGATCTTCAGCGACATCTATCGTTACTTCCCGTAAACCTTTCGTGATTCGAGTCCTATGTTTTTCGAAAGGGTCGAAGCAGCTTCTTTGATTTCCGGCATACAATCGGAGAAATGAGTCAATGTGTCCTTGATCTCTGACTGCGAGAACGCTGTGGCCGAATTTCTTGATGAATCAATTGTTGCGGAACGTCTGAACAATTTTTATCTGAAATTTATGATCTAGATATGGCTAATCCAAGTGAGTTTTTTCATTTGTCTATATTAATAAATTTGACGACAATAGGTTTCAAAAATAAAATTCATTTCATTTTAGGCGCAACAAAATGTCACATAGGAGAGCATTTAGACCTCATCTGCAACGCAGCAGGATTGTTGGAGTTCAATTCTCTTTCTGATGAGGACAAAAAATTACTAAAGTGGCGAACAGGTACTTTTATTAGGTCAAATTGATGGTTACTAGGATTTTCACTAAATAAAATGATAAAAAATAATATTTCTTTTCTCGGCAGGTCTAAACAATTTGTTGCCCGATTCAAAGTTCTGTCCAGGACACATTGACTCATTTCTCCGATTGTATGCCGGAAATCAAAGAAGCTGCTTCGACCCTTTCGAAAAACATAAAACTCGAATCACGAAAGGTTTACGGGAAGTAACGATAGATGTCGCTGAAGATCTGAAAAACATACTTCAAATAAATGTGATTCCTGGAATGAAGTATTGTGACACCTGCCGTAAATCAGTTTCCAGCGAAATGAAACAAAAACGACCCGGCTCCAAAACCTGAGGAGAAAATTGCAGATTCTCATGGAAAAGAATTTGATGAGTGTGAACACACATCAAGCGAATTTGATAGTCAAGATCCTCCCTCCGACTCTCAAGTATGCAAAGAGAAACTGTCGGAAATTTTTGATCAGTTGAATTTGGAGCATATCAATCTTAACCAGTTGCATGAAACATCTAAGATGCCTTTTTTGAAACGAAAAATTCAAGAAGCCGCTAACGCGATGTGCAAAAAAGCGAAGTTGGCCTAGCAATAATGAAATGAAGTCTATTTTAAACCTATAAAACATACTTTCCCCAGAATAAATACAATTTTTTGTCAATTTTCAACTCCTGAAGAACTCATTTGGCGTTTAAAACATATAAAATAGTTGTATTAATTTTGAGAAAAAAATCCTGAAAAAAAGTCATAAAAAGTGAAGTTGGCCTAGCAATAATGAAATGAAGTCTATTTTAAACCTATAAAACATACTTTCCCCAGAATAAATACAATTTTTTGTCAATTTTCAACTCCTGAAGAACTCATTTGGCGTTTAAAACATATAAAATAGTTGTATTAATTTTGAGAAAAAAATCCTGAAAAAAAAGTCATAAAAAGCGAAGTTGGCCTAGCAATAATGAAATGAAGTCTATTTTAAACCTATAAAACATATTTTACCCAGAATAAATAAAATTTTTTGTCAATTTTCAACTCCTGAAGAACACATTTGGCGTTTAAAACATATAAAATAATTGTATCAATTTTGAGAAAAAAATCCTGAAAAAAAAGTCATAAAAATCGTAAAATCACGTTTTTTGGTGTTTGTATCAATCGCAGCAATTATTTTGACAAAATTTTCGAAATCTACGGAAAATTTCCTATAAGAATATTGTGCGAAACTTATTTTTTACAATAACTGCTGTAGTTTAAAAGAAAGAATGAAAAGTGATGAGTGAAGAATATTTGAATTGCAAACGAAAATGTATTTTTTTCTAGGACGCATGAGGTCAAACAAAAAAATCTAAAAATTTGGATTTAGACCTATTTTTTAATGAGGAATCTGAAAAAAATATCAGTTCTCAAAAAAAAAAATTCGATGGTGTAACGTCATGTTGAGTTCGCGTGGAATTACCCCTATACTGTTTACTCAATAGTCTTCTTATCATTAGGATAACAGTACCACAGAGGATAACCTTAATAACATTCCAATCTTTCTTATACTTGCGTAGTCTAAGGTAAATCATTTTAATTAAAAAGGTAAATCATTTTAATAATTCACATTATGATATTATTGTTGAGACCATTTTTATGCTCTTGCAATCTAATCACTTTACCAGTCTTTCAGATACATATCTTCAGTTCAATGACACAACTTTTGGACCCATTTCGCGTTCAGAACGACAACTATTAATTTTCAACGAAATCAGACAAAGGGGAAGGGGAAAAGGGGATGAGGCTTTACTCAGAAATTCTGATAACTGCCGTTGTAATGAATGTATCGATATGAAATATTCATATTCAAAGTCAAAACCCAATCAGGATATGACCTGTCAAATTTCAGCTATATCGGCTGAAGGGAAGGGGGGTTCAGGGGAGAGGGCTCAATTCAAAACCCTAATATCTGCTTATGTAATGAATTTATCGACACAAAATTTAGGAGCCCCTAGGTAAATCAACTATAGAATATTAGACAAACGCTCGACTGGTTTTGGAGGTAGAGCGAAAAGTTAATTGATTAATTCGTTCTGGGGAAGTACATTGCCGGTGATTTACTGACAATTTTTTTTTTTTTTTGCAGTATATCAGTCAAGGTGCAAAGATGGGAAATGCAATGCTCAATATATAATAATAATCAGCCACAAGAAAATTGCATGTGATCATTGTAATTATCATTATAATTTCGGTTGTAAACATCATCGTTGGAATTTTGTCACTTTGTGATGGATAGGATGAGGGTGTTATGTGCACTAAAAACTATCATCTACTAGAATAATGAGGAATTTATGGTTTCCAGATTTACTTTGTGAAGCTCCATTCTAGGAATAGATAATTAAAATACACAATTTCTTTGTCAGACTTCACTATATATCCTCAAATACTCAACTAGATAGAACTCTGTCAGTTTATAAGTGACTCTTGATAATGCCATAACACGGCGAAACTAGTTGAGTATTTGAGAATATATAGTGAAGTTTGACAAAGAAATTGTGTATTTTAATTATCTATTCCTAGAATAATAAGATCACATAATACCTTTATCCGTTAGTATCTCCTAAAATATAACCTATCGGAAATACAATAGTTATCTTGAGCATAGTAGGCAAGCACGCTATCTCTTGGTTAATATGAGACAACGGTCTGACTGACTGACTGCACTTTGCTGGGTAAATGTTGACTGAGCAAATTGATGTTGGGTAAAAGTTGCCCTCGGATACCCTTTAGTTCGACTTCCATGATGTCTGCCATTATCCATGGGTGACTGATAGATCCGACATTATCCAATTTACGATGAGCCTCACCCAACCTTATCAGGTAGCGTAAAGACGTTCTCGGAAAATCCTTCCTTGAGAAATGTCAAATAGGTGATTCACCGGCTATGTACTTCGTTTTACTCTTTTCTTTCTCGGTCAATTTGGCTGAAAATCAATATATGTATTTTATGTGGTTCTGGATACATATCTAATTTCGTGTCGATATATTCATTCTAAACAGTTATCTTGTCGTCAGACACGCTGACAATGTCAGCCTGACATTAACTTTTTTTTCGTTCGAAATTTCTCAGTTTTAGAGCCTATTAGTATCGTGTAAAAATACAGGTTTTTTTGAAACTTATGAAAGCTGCAGTTCCACTACAAATGAATAAATATTAGATAGCCAAATAGCTCCTCATCGTTCTGAGACAGCCAGATCAGTATCTATTTGACATCTGTGCTTATCTTCTAAGACAGGTTGGAGGGAAAGTTTGCTTCCGAATTACGTTTTTAAATTCGCTTCCTCAAGAATTTTGGTATTTTTAAGTTAAAAAATAAATAAAAATAAATAAATTCCGTTTAAGTTGTAGGTACGTAAGTTAAGTGTCAAACTCGCGAGAGGAAGGCTACCCAGCGGTAGCTACTCAGGGCGAAATTTAAAATAATGAATGAGGGATTATGACGGTTTAGTTTCAAGAAGTGGGGTGGGGGGATCGCAATTTTGAATTCAAGTCACGGTTCCATCTCCTCTTCAATCTCCTGGGAGGATTGTGTGGCAAATGTGGTAAATAAAGTGAGTGGATGTATGGATTTGTGTGTGAATGCATTCTGCTATGGAAACGTCTGTAAAGGTAGTGTAGTGTGTTTATCATGAGGTCATTGTGGAGTGTTTTGTTGCTTACATAATGGTGGGCATTGTGTAATGAATCAGGCAGTGTGTCTTTGACTAGAAAACCTAAATATTGTACCTTTTAGAATCGTAAATTTGTGAGCCGCAGAGTCAGTGAAGCTTGAGTAGGAATGTGTTGCAATTTTGAATGTCTGTGCAGAAGAGAAAAAACATTTTAAGTCTTTTAGTGTATTATGGGTGTCGTGTATCAGGGTTCCATGTCAGGGTTCCATGTCAGGGTTCCATGTCAGTCTTCATGTAATAAATAAAACAAACTAATTTTTTGAAATATTGTCTATTCCACTAAAGATATCGTCGATGGTGTGAGGCCGAAACCGGTAGTTTTATTTTTATAAATATCTTTAGTAGAATAGACAATATTTCAAAAAATAAGTTTGTTTTATTTATTTATTACAATGTGTCCGCGTCCCTCAACTTAGTAGTCTTCATATAAACAAATATTGTTCGATTATTCTCTTTTCATTCTTCACGCCATATTATTGAAATTTGACCATCGATGTTTTCTTCTTATCGACGGTATCATTTGATGCTGTAGTCTGCCCCCCCCCCCCCCCCCTCTGCCTTCTTCCATCTTTTTATGGGGGGAAAGAATTGTGTTTTTTTAAATTTGACCTAGGCTATATTATAGTATCTATTTTCTATATTGATTTATGGGTTACTCATATAGAAATAATTGAGGGTTGTGTGTTGGGGGCTAGATAAACACGAAGGAATATTTACGAGCTGATTGCTTGTAGTGTGGAAGCTGTAAATCATAAATGCGGGAGGGGGGACGTAACTGCATGAAATATATCGCTAACAAAAAACACTTCAGTTCCGATCGAGGTTGGGTGAAGGAAATCTCGAGGAATCATTTACAATGGGGATTTAAATTGGAAAAAATACAAATAACAAGCATATTAAGTACTTTTAATAACAAATTATATAAGCAAATTTACTTAAAATATAATAATAATATTTATTCCCCTTAAACCATAACTTTTTTTTTTTTTTCCTACGCTTGGAATTTTCACCATGCGTCTCCTAGCAGCCCAGTACACTGCAGATTTTTTTGTCGTAGTGCAGTTTCCTCTATTAGCAGTTCTGACGTCCTGGAGAGCGGGACACACGTCGATGCTGCGCTGTCATATGCTGCTTTCTCTGGCAGAGGACGTAGTAGAGGTTGTCCACTACTCCGATCCGATGAAGGTGTCCCTGAAGAAAATCGTGCCCATAACTTGGTAATAGGATACGTCATAAAAATGTATACATCAAGATAGCTTATAAATTAGATACATGAACAGTTGTTCCAATCTTCAGCGTATCCAAAATCCTTCGCACAATAGCCAATGCTCCTTACTACGTTTCCAACAAGACCTCCCATACTTACATCAGCATTCCCTTCGCTACCGAAGTAGCTAACTCCAGGTTGACAAAGTTATTTTCCTCCTTTAGTTCTCAAAATTCTAGTCCGTGCCCTCCATTCTGTCACTCTTCCTCAACGACGTCTTAAGCGCCAATGTTCTAGAGACCTCCTCAGTAGCAGCACTCATGTAATTAGTAATAACCGTACCTACCTAATAGTAAAAACTTTTTTTTTGTTTTTTACAAATATGTATTAAGCCGTTGGGGTGGGGGGGGGGGGGAGGAGGAGTATGGCATAATGTTGGGATCGAAGAAAATGTGGCAGAAGTGTTGGGATCGGATTAAAGGATTATTGTAGGAACTAAAGAGGAAAATAATTCTTTATACTTCGATTTAGCAACTAGGTGACAGAAGTGTAAGAGTTTTGTTTAAGATGTAACAAGAAGCATTGGCTATTGTACGAAGGGTTTTGGATTGAAGGTACGAGTAAGTAAATTATAAATATAATTTAAAAAAATACATTTTAGAAAATAAATTAATATAAAAATAATTATACTAATAAATACTGATATAATGTGAGAATACGGTGAAAACTCAACATCAAATTTCATAAGTTTTCGCTGAATTACTAGAAATAACAGCTTTGATACTGGTATAGTAAACATCAATTTTTTTGTGCTCAATAGTATATTGTGTAAACTTTATTGTTTAAATTAATTTCTTATTTTTTTTATTTAAAGAGAACTGTGGTTCGTTACTTAGGAACTCCTGAGTCCGCATACTAAATTTCGTATGGATACATTCATTACTTCCCAGGATTGTGACCTGTCAGTTCCAGGCTAACCCATGGCTGTCTTCTTTAGGAGAAATGTACTCTATGTCTCTTTGAATAATGTTCTTCTAGAAGTGACAGTCTTGGATCTGTGACAAATGATGTGGTTGTACATCGGCGAAGGGCCTGTCTGGGCTCTCACACAAATGAAGATACTGTCCTCTCCAAATGACATTAATATTTATTTCTGTTAAACAGAAGGATACATAATAAAAATGTATACATCAAGATAACATCATAAACAGTTATTGTGACTCATGCCCGGACTTTAACTGCAAGGTCATATCGCGAGGGCTCTTTCGTCCCTCTGGTGGACATGAGCTCGACACTACTCTGGGAGTCCTAAAATTGCCTACCCTAGTTTCATTCACCTAGGGAAGAGGTCTTTAACGTCCCATCCAAAGGTTGGAGGACAGGAAATGTTCTTTTTTTTTATTTTGGATTCAGGAGAAAACTAAACATCGAATGAATAAATAAATAATAGAAAATAAAGTAGTATAAAAATACTTATAGAATACTGTATAAAAATTTAGGGAAGGCAAAGTTTACAACTCGCAGACTAGAGTCGGTTTCTCAAAAGAGCGTTCTGGTAGTAGGCTAAATGAACTCGTTGATAAAGCCTGGGCATGAGTCACTAATAAATAGTTTTTAATTTAGTAGATAAATATTTTTTATAATTCTTTTAAAACTATGGGACAAGTCACATAGATAGATAAACCTTTATTGTACTGAAGAATACAACGTTTATGGCAATGAATTGTTTTTTTTTGTGTTTTTTTATAGTTATAGAAAATAAAATAAAAAAATATATATATAATAATAAAAAGTAATATAGATAGATAAACTTTTATTGTACTAAAGAATACAACGTTTATGGCAATAAATGTTTTTTTTTACAAAATACATATTCTTATAGTTGTAGAAAAAAAAAAAATATATATATATATAATAATAAACAAGTAATATAGTAATTAAATAAAAAGATAAAAAAAAAATATATATATATATATATAATAAACAAGTAATATAGTAATTAAATAAAAAGATAAAAATATATATATATTTTGTTGTCTTCAATTTATTAGGATGCAACTGTTGCTGTGTGCCACAACCTGCATCTATAATGTACAAATAGGTAGATATGGTGGCGTGTGAGAGGAAGGCCACCCATTGGTAGAAAATTCGGGACGAAAATTTATCTTAATTATGAGGAAACTGCAAGTGTGAGCATATCACAATAAAAAAAAAATAACGTTAATCCGTCTGTCATGTAAAAATATGTCCAGTTCATTTTTATGTTGTAGAAGTCCGTTTGCATTTTATAGAAGAACTGACAAGGAAACAATGGTGAGTGAATTAGTGTGTGTACTGTTGTGTCATTTGTGGTTGTGAAAGGAGGGTGACAAGGGGCTGGATAATATTTTGAAGACTCGTTAAAATGAGGAGGGATACCGACCACTGGGACCCTTCCTCTCTCAGTCCCCCTGACGGAGGATCCGATCTGTCCAGTCCAGAAGAGGTCCCAGGGCATCTGCGTAGCTAAGATGTCTTCCTTGAGGCTGTAGCAGACAAATAATAAATAAGGACTTGCACTTTAGAAAACAATAACAATTCAAACTTATATAAATCAAAATAAAACCTTTGATGAGGGAAAATTGTAAAATAAATAGTAGTGGCCCTGACACAAAAATAAAAACTGAAAAGAAAAAAAATATATCTTATAAGCAATGAATTAAATTAAATTGTTCTTAATTTTTAAGTCTATAGAAAAAAATTAAAATAAATTGTTGATTTTTTGACACCTGCATTAACAAAAAATTCCACATCTGATTCTGAGTCGAATTTTGGTTTGTTAGTAAGATATTTGTTTAGCAATGCTCGCCTGGAGATTCACAAAGAGAGACAATGGAACATAAAGTGTAAAGTGTTCAAGGGCGTCCTTTACGTCTAACGTATAGAGCCTGCAAAAACCTTCAGGATAAAACATACCGGGACAAGTCACACGAAAACCTGATTATTAGTATATAACTTTTTTGCAACTTGGAATGAATAGTTTTTTTTTTTTAGAAAAATCCCGAATAATAATAATTTTAAATGCAATTAAACAAAAATAAAGATTAAAGTACAATAAAGTTTTATATTGTCTATTACACATACATAAATACATAAAGTGCAGCAGTTTCGGCTTATGCCATCGTCAGCACAAAATTCATAAGTTCACTTTTGTTTGTTCTCATAAGCCGAAACAGACACATTTTATGTATTTATTTTTTGTGGAATTAGACAATATAAAAGCTAAGTACTTTGTTCTTATTTATTTTATTAACTTTTCATTATATCGACACAGATCGCAGAAATGTATTCGGACATCAAATGCAATTGCAATGAAAAACCTTTTGAGTAGAGTTTCTCTTATTTTTTTAAATTTTAAATATACGCTATATTTTTCAAATTTTAAATATAAGCTTGAAATGGAAAATGTGTGAAATTAAAAATTACAACAAAGGCACAAGGGTTTTTTGTGTTAAGCCATTATGTATCATGGATATGACCACGGTCATGTGGATTTATTTTAAAACAATTTACAATAATACATATTATTATATTTGGAGCTCTGTGCAGGTTAACCGCCCTCAGGCTTCTAAGTCCGGGACTTCCTTACGAAGTTGAAGCTGATTTAGGCTAGGGAAAGAAAAATTAAAAGAATAGATAGAATTAATTTACTATAAAATTAATTAATCCTAAGAGAGAAGTTTGACAAGAATAAGGAAGCCTTTGAGAAGCCACCTGAATTAATTAATTAAGTTTAACAGGAGGTTTAACTTATCGAAAATGTGAAAGTGAATCTTGATCCAAGTCTCCAGATAGGAACTAGGATGAGATACCTCATCCTGTCCTAGACTGGAGGGTTTGGTATCATTACAGTTGGGAGGCGCACAACAACCGTTAATTGTCTTCTAGTCTCTAGCTTCAAATAACCTGATATTCAGACATCTGGCTTCAGATAACCTGATCTTCAGACAATCTCCCGTTGGCCATGCAATCCTAATAGCCAAATTATGACAAATAATATTGTTACGAACTGAATCATTTATTTTGGTAATTTCATGTATTCATTATTGATCTAGAAAGAATCATTATTAATCTGCCGGGATAAGTTCCATTTAGTAACCTTAATAATCAAACTTTCCATTGTTCACTTCATCATATTCGGTTTATTGAGTTTACTCATATATGTTTACTTTCATTCAAAAAAGTTGTTGCGATCTTTTTATGTTTATAATAAGTTTTTATAATTCATAATTTTTATAATTAATAGAGTTTTTTAGGATTATATGTATATTATATATCATGACAAACTATTCTGTTAAGCTTCTTCCAGGTAGACAAACACACATAATTTTGTTTAAATTCATTTTTGAGGGTCAAAATCATGAAATTTCAGTGAAAACTCCGCACCAAATTTCTGACTTATTTCATAACTTCCCCTGTACTACATATAGCTGGGAAAATAAAAAAAAATTTATTTGAAGCAATCCAACTAAAGCCAGAGGTTTTGCAAAGTTACTGTAATTTAGCTTTCAATATTTTCCGAGATATCGAGGAACAGACAGATGAAAAACACTCGTTAACAGGGTTTCACAGATGGTCTTCGATAGTATTTCTTTTGTTCCAGGTTGTATTCTAATTAGCTTCTTAAGAAGCGAGAAAGAGGCACATAGAAGTGCTTAGTTCAGATAGTCTGTGTCTTGGGAGTCAACTGAACTAGTCGTTAAGTATGCAACTCAGCTTAACAGGGAACTAGTCTGTTTAACTTCCATCGGATCGATAGCCATTGTCGTTAAAGCGGCTTAAGACAACTGCTCTGATTCGCTTTACATATAGTTCTATTGTCGTTATATACCCATCAACCTCCCTGTAATCCTAGTAACCTTGAAGCTAACAAATTCTGAGAACTTCAAAAGATTTGAGAATCGATCTCTGATGTAAAATAATTTTTAAAAAATGATGTCATAATCACAGAAACACATAGACAGAAAACTATTTTATAATTTTTGAATTCACAGATTCGGAAAACATGAAATTCCGTTAAAAATTCAACATCAAATCCCCAGATATTCGAAGTATTGGGAGTTTTATAGATAATTGGAGGTTCTTGTGTCCACTTTGTATAAAAATTTAAATAATAGAAATTAATGCGCAGAACATGTCTTTTGGAAATGGATTGTCATCACTAGCGGCCGCCGTTTTAGAAATTTCAGCACATTATGACCATGTACATATTTTCTGTCTTCGTCCTATCTTATTATGTTCTTGTGTCAAATGGTCTCTAGGCGAAAGATCATGTGTTTTGAAATATCTGCGCCATTAACGGCCGCCATTTTGAAAATTCCATATTGAAGACTTCAGTCCCTTCAATTTGATATCTAACTTGTATTTTTGGAAATATACTAAATTTTTGGAGCATTGCCCCTTCTCTCTCTCCCCCCTCCCTTGTTCTCGTCCTGCACAATTTAAGATTACAAAAATTCAGAAGAGGGATTGAAATTATACGTCAAAAAATATAAATGAAATTTAAATATAGAAGAGAGATGGAAAGTTAGGGAACCGTGATGGCGCGCCGGTGCTGCTCTGGTATCTGTCACAGTCCAGCGAGCACCACCTTATCAGGAAACAAGGAGTGTGACTTCCCCTTCAGAGGGGGAGGTAGGCTTCTCACGCCTCACTCCTCTCAGTTGGATCCTCTCTACACAAGGACAATCCTTTATTGACCACCATGAAAAATCATTCTGTTCATGTACAGACAAAACTTTTATATATATTAAAATATATATTGTGATAGTCGTTGGGTTACAAATAAATAAAATAAATTTTCTACTTTTACTTTTAAAGCAAAACCCAAAGTTTGGAGCCATTATTTAATAGTTAGTGTGCTCTGAAAGTAGACGCCATTAAAATTACATTTGTAATTTTAAACTCATTTAATTCGATTGGACCAACGTCTCTTATCTCAGGGTTATTAGTGATTTTATACTGAGGGTTCTTTGAAGGAGTGGATAATACACAGAAAACAAATAGAAGCGAACTATTATAATATTTCACATAATTAACATTTAAAAATTATCAAAAAAAAACAACACATAACATGCGAGTTGCGAGACTCATAGATTATATTAAAAATTAATAATAATTGTCCTCTATCGCGAGTTCACTTTTGTTTATTAGACGAATTAAAAATGTTTAGAATTTAAAAATTACTTTTAGGCATATTGATTTATTTATTGGTGGTTAATAAAATATAGTGGGAATGGTACTCAGCCACATGCGACGATCATGATGTCCTGTCCTTGGGTTGGTTCCAAGAAGGGAATCCTTTATCCATGTGCGTTTTCGGATCCATTAACATCGGCTGCCTATAGTGTCTCAGTATGGTAGAAATCACAGCCTCCATACAACGTACTGTTGCTTCTTCTCTTCGTCTTCAAAATACTGGACTACTGTAACATGATAAGTAACAAGATGAATTTTGCTGTATAGCAAAAGCAGGTGATTTCCCCCTGGAGTCTTAAACTTTCACCCTCCTGGTCAAAATTTCGACAGAGACTCCCTAGGTCCATATTTCAGCTGCTCTCCCAACCTCTCTTTCGCTGATCACTGCCACCTATAATCTTTTTTTAATGATTTGATGCTTGTTTTTTATTAGTTATGATTTATTTATGATTTAATAAAAAATTTAATTATTTGGTATTATTATATCTATCATAGGAAAAAATTTCCAAGCAAAAATATATCAATATCTCCGCCGTCAGTCGATATGTTATTGAGTTCGAATAAATCGATTCTTACTTCATCATTGACAAGATGTCTCTTCAGAAACCCCCCCCCCTTTTTTTTTTCTTTCTATACAAATTTCACATGTGGAGGTTAATCGAACCGTCACAATATATACTTTAACATATATAAAAGTGTATATAAATATATATATTGTGACGTGTAGAATGGGGGGGTCACGAATCATAAAAAAATGTTGTTATTCTTTTTTTAATAAAAAAATCATGTATCTTTATATTTAATAAAGGAAAAAGGTAGTAATCATGAATAATAATCAAAGATTGGAAAAGTATAATAAAAGAAAAAAATGTGGATTAAGTATAAATTGGTAGAAGATGAGGACAGCCTGATTGTGTATGGTGGGGGAAGAAAATGGCGAGGAGAGAAAAACAAAAGGACTCGTGGTAGTATGAGTTTGGAAGATCCAGTGGGAGGTATTAGGTTTTTGGAGGATCGGGGAGTAGATAGTTGGAGAAGCTTGGAGGTGGTTGTGGACTTTTGGAGGTGTTAGTCATGGAAAGTTGGAGGATTTTGGAAGAGGTGGTAGGAGTGTGATAGATCAAATGAGAAGGTCCTGAGATCGTATCCCCAAGAAGGCAAAGGATTTATTTTTATCTATGGTGGAGTGGAACTGGATAGTGATCAGTACAGATGTCTAGCAGTTTGTCTGGTCGAGGAAGAAGGAAGGAAGAAATGAGAAAGGATGGAAGGCAGGAGGATTGCAAGAAATAGAGAAGGAATCCAAAATGGCGACGTGAGTTTCCCAATATCTATATAAAAAAATACATCCATATCTTCGCATTGTCACTATATGAATTCTAGGAAATATTTAGCTTAATTAACCAATTCTTATATAAAAATATTGTACGAATTAGTATTTGCTCACTAACACACTAACATTTGCTAGTCAAAAAAATATAATAAAAAATTAAAGAGTTATTCACATGAAATGTCGTGACTTATAATTTATATAATTTCCATTTCCTTTAATTTCCACACAAGAACTCTATGATAAAAGAATGCCACCCCTTTTTATTTTTATTTTCCTTAACCATTAATTGTTTCAGAAGGCCCAATATGAGCATTTGAAAAAAAAAAAGAAATAATATAAATATATCAGGATAAGAAACTTTACAATATAGAGAGAGAATTACAAACAATTCAAAATATTTCAGTTAAGAAAATGATCTCCGTATTTTTTATTCGCTTCTTCGGAAGAAACTTTTCAGTCGTCCAAATATTTTTACAGTAACGTTTTTCCAGATAATACGATGAAAACGTCTTAGATGAATCTGTAGGAATGTACTTCCTCAAGTAGAAGTACTTGTAGTATCTTTTCGCTGTCGGTTCAAGCGTCTCCCCTTCGATCGATTTAGTTGTGGTCAATCCACACAAAAAACTTGAAAGTTTTGCCACTCAAGGTTTTTTTACCCCTCTTAAATAAAAAAAAAAAAAAAAAAAAAAAAACTAATGGACTCGGCTAATAATATAAATTTTTTTTTTTTCATGAAAATTAGGTGGTGTATATAACTCTGTATACACCCATAAACCGCATGAGACATAAATATCGTAAAAATTATGGTGTTACGGATAATGTTTTTAGATGTTGTTCGACCTATGAGACATTAAAATTCTCTCTGTATAACTACTACATATGTGGTACTAAAAATGTTTGATGACGAGGGAAGACAAAGCAATTTGGAAGAGACAGGACAGGCTCACAGATGGGCTTTAATAATCCAGAGCAGACAACAGTATCGCCCTCTTGT
This sequence comes from Aradus depressus, assembly GCA_963662175.1. NCBI lineage: Eukaryota > Metazoa > Arthropoda > Insecta > Hemiptera > Aradidae > Aradus > Aradus depressus. The sequence continues at coordinate 55,976,958 of OY759214.1, read as the reverse complement.
GTTGCCATGTCCCATCCAACTGTGGCATTATTCCTATAGTTTTGTGGCATTTCAGCTCGATGGGGATGATATATAATATTTACGTTCGGACATAAAATTAGAAATTGGAAACATTTAATCAGGCAGACATAATGTCGTAAAACATCAACACCTGTATTTAACAACATTCATCATAAAATGTTACAACGCAAAACAAAATGACGGTAAGGAGAACCATCATGACTTCTATGTTCCAGAACAATTTGTATTATGAAAAATTAATGAATGAGTACTTGACTGGTGGACATGAGCCGGACTGTACTTTGAGTCTTAAATGTTGTTTACCCAGGTCTAACTGCCTAACGTAAACAAGAGGGTCTTGAGACCATTACATTGTCTCCTTCAAAGAACGGCGTTCTCTTTTTAACTCATGTTCTGGTTAGGCAAAAGTCGCCTAATACTCTCTCCTTGATTCATACTGGCTCCCTACTTTGACACATAGTCTGTCGTATTGCGGTAGCCAAAACTTATCATCTCACTTGCGTCTTTTTTGAAGTGAAACTTCTTTTAAATCTTTGTACGTTACGAAACCCTAGTTGCAACGGAAGTGACGAAAACGCAAAATCCAAACTGTACTTTGGTTCGTGCTGAACATGCGATGAAAGTGACTCACAATGAGGAAAGGGGAGTGCCACGAGCTGTCGCAAGTACGACATTAGCTGCCGATTTATATAATTAGTTAAGTTCTTGCAACATCAGGAATAGAAAAATTGAGTAGTGATCATAAAACGTCGGAATTACATAGTGCGTCGATAAAATCGTCACAATGCTATGTTTTACTTATTTCAGCTATAATGTTTCATTTTAAAAAAATTCTCCAAATTAATTGATATAACTGATAATGAACGAAATGACAATGTCGTAAGTAGTAATAATAACGAAAATACGTAAATAAAATACATAAAGCATACTTTGATAAAATTGATTTTTTACATTTTATAAGGCAATTCTTTCTAAGTTTCACTGAGAAAATTAGGATTCTGTGGTCACATCTGATTTTCTCATTGTTTCCACCCCTGTCTTCTCTCAGTAACAAATATTTGAAACTTATATGTTTTTAATATAAATATATATTTTACCAAATGTTTCTCGACAATTCTCGGGATGTTCCTACCAGCCGTGTTGCCGGTCAAAGCCCCCCCTGTCATTAGAAAATAATGAATGAGCAATTAGACAAATCAGATTGGTCCTCGTTAGTGACGTTGGAGGTGGTGCCACTGTCGACAAATTCCAATTATGCTCTCCTGAACCAAAATGTCATTTCAATCATTCTCAAATATATCTGTTCCAATAATGATAATTTTAGAAATGTCTTTTGAATAATTTTACGTATATTAGAAAAAAATGTTAGAATACTGATGAATGTTCTATTTAAAAGTACAAGTCGGACATGGTTGAGGATTGAGGTCTGAGGTTTTACAGGTGAAAAATATGAACACTTCTTTAGGGTTTTTCTAATTTGGTAGCTGAATTCCTAAATTTAGGTGAAAAATAACTAGGATAGTCAATTGTAGACCACAAAATTTCCTATGAGACAAGGAAACTTTCAATTTTTTTATGGTTTATGGATGACAGGATATAGGCGACACATTAAGGGGTTGTTTAAGTTTGGTGAGAAATGTTCCATTTTTTTTTTTTTACATTTTACTAAAACAATCTATTTGAGCAAAAACATCTAAGAAGTAGCGAATTAAAAGAAAAACCGACACAATAAAAAAATATTTTTTGTTCATTCTTTTTCTACTGGAATTTTGTTGAAGAGCTTTTTTTTTGGGGGGGGGGGGGGCGCCTTAAAAGATCCCTATACAGGTTCTGATGAAACCTGCATATCTTGGAGACGACGTACTCGATTTCCACCAAACATGGCTAAGAACCATCTCGCAAATGCCAGCTTTTGAAACGAAAAAAACCGCTTTGAAATCGGTTCAGCCGTCTTAGAGCTATGATGCCACAGAAAAAGGCTTCATACTTATAACACCCCTCCTTGTGCGTCGGGGGATGAAAAAGTAAAACTTCATGCTCTGTAGTTTTATGATAGTGTTTTTCCTACGTCCAATAGATAATATTAATATTTATTACCGTTGGATCATAAAATGGTAATAGATTTTGGACATCAAAGTACATTAATTATAAAAATAAATGAATATAAAATGTGTTATTTTCTTTGATAACGAGCATCGACCACGAGACCGCCGTGATTTACGCAGACTATCCAAGCTACCTACCCGCTTCGCTCATTCATCACTTTTTCTCCTCTCTCTCTCTCTTCGCCATATTTTAACTATTTCCTTTAACTCGTCTGCAATAATCTCTATCCCTTCGACCTGGTATCTTCTACATCAGCTCTCTATCTTCCTTTTCATTCACGTTCCTCTTCTCCTTTTCCTGTTCCTTCGCCAATCTCTTTTCCTTTCCATATACTTAGTTTCTTTTTCCGATTGTTTTTTTCGTTTGTTTAGTTTCCATTTAACTCAATAATAAAAAATTAATAAAATGATAGTAATATTGAAAATGAAAGTGAAAATTCCCCCACACCTCGTAACTATAAATCATGTTTCACGGATGCTGTGAACGAAGATAAATATAATAGATACTATATATTTTTACAATGATGAATATTTTATATTTACATTTCTCTACAATAAATCTTTATTATTATTCACAACAATGTTTCGGGACGATTACTCGTCCCTTCCTCGGACCACATGATACAACCCATTCGTTCCCCTATGTTGATTTTAACGTAACATTTTGTGACATGTTCTGTCCCTCCCCCCATTTTCGTATATAAACTATCCCTTCTGAAGGTTGCGTAAACTAATCATAACAATTAGTCTTTTAAAAAAGCTATTTTCCAGTGAACGGGGTGTCAATGAAAATAACAAAAATAAAAATAAAAAAATCAAATAAAACCAACGGGAAGTGGTTTCTCCTCGACAATTGAATGGTTTCTGGTTTCAATGAAACCCATATTTCATGGACCCCCCCTCCCTCTATAAAATGTAATACTGCCACGCTTTTTTTTTTCTCTCTGAATGTTATTATTCATTGACAATATTTGTTATTCTGATTAATATTTTTTTGCTTTATTGTGGCTATAAATGTTATTAGTATAATGTTGTTGTTTTTTTAAATCTTTTGGGATCTGGGGAAATTCTGATGAAAACACGACTTTGAATTTCTGACCGATTACATAACTTCCTCTATACTTCGTACAGCGGGAAAATACAACACATTAAAACACAGAGATATTCCTAGCCTACAACGAGAAGTACTTACAGGGTGCCAATAAAGCACTTTCTAACGTTAAAATCACACCTAATGTTCTTTTTTTAATTTATTTTTCCTCGACAACACGAAGCATTACAAAACTTTAAGAGGCTTTCCATTTCACTGACAAAAAGCAAATTTAAAAGCTTTTTTCAATAGAGTCCGAAGGAGCCGAAATGGTTTTGTGTGAATAACCTCAATAAAACAAGGAATTTGTTTTAAATTAAGGAACAAGAAGGAAGAAGAAAGAAGAGGAATAAAATATATGAAAATACTAAATAACGCCTTCTTGATCAGCTGTCCACCTGCTAGCCCCCATCAATAGATCAAATTATTAATAATAAAGATATGATTGAGGGCGCCTTACTGAGCTCAAGTTCGCAGGTTCAAACCAGGCTGAAGCCCTTAGTTTATTTTACCTGGGAGGTAAAATAAACTTAAGCACGTCGTCTTCGGATGGGACGTTAAGCGATGGTCCCGAGCCTGTACGATGTCAGGTACACTTAAAGAACAAAACTTTAGTAGGCAAAATTTAGCTCAGTGGTATGCGTGCTTGCTTACCTTGGCGAGTTCAAAACCCGGCTAAGGCTTGAGCACGCCGCACTTTGGATGGGACGTTAAGCAATCGTCTCGAGCTTGTGCGATGTCAGCTACTCGTTGGAAGACCCCTACCCTAAGTGAATAATAATTAAGGCTAGGCAAAATTTTGGACTCCCATGGTAGAGTCGGGCTTGTGCCGACCAGAGTGACGAAAGAACGCTCTGATAGTAGGCGACATGACGTCGAAGTTAAAGCCCGGGCATGAGTCACAATAACTAACAAACGAATTAATCGGATCCTTCGAAACCCTCACCCTTCGTTTGGGCTAAAAATCAATAGTTGACTTACTTTTAGGCGCTTCTGAATGTTCATACTTTTAGTGTTGATACATTCATTACATCGGCAATTGTTAGGGTTTTTTAGTCGAGGTGATAACCTTATCAGAATTTTTTTCTAGCCAACAATAGAAGTAACTTATCGTTATACAGAAAAATGAATTTAATTGGTACACATATGAAATTTCGTGTCGATTCATTCATGTTATCTGGAGTTATCGTGTTCAGAGACATTTCAAACACAAAAACAAATTATTATTCTAAAAACTGAATTTCCTGATGAACGTTTTTATCGCTCGCTGTTTATGTCTACCTTTTATAATTTTGAAAATGTTTCGAATGAAAGTAAGCAACGTGATTCAAAAACTTGCTCGAACAAAAACTATTTCGTTTTTCGAGAAAAGAAAGTTTAAAATAAATAATTATATAATATGGTGTCCACAAGTTTCACGGAGCCCCGACCACAAAAATGTCAGCCTGTACTTTTTTTTTTTTAAATTTTTCAATGCTTTTAAATCATAACAAAATTAGACAAATGATAAATATGCTACCTCCTCCCAGAAGACGGAGTCTGATTGTGGGAGGGGGACCTGTCAGCTAGGACTGTACAATGGCTGTTAATAATTAAACGTATTCAATCTATCTTTGACATTATCAATAAGAAAAGAAAGTAAATATATATTATACCATCTCTCTCCTTGCGTGAGTGCATTTTTACGTAAATAGTGAATATAAAATTATATCGGAAAAGTTATTAAAATTGAGTATTTTTACATCGCGACTTTAATAAAAAACAATATCTGGATAGCCAAATGCACTCCCACGAGAAGGACGGGTACAAGTTCCTAACTGTGGGTTGACATTAGTAATTAACAATAATTAATTATTGCTGTCAACCAGAAGAAGAATGGGAGGGGGGAAATAGAATGGACAACTCAAACCCTAGAACAGTAACATATTTATTTTAGAAGAAAATATCATATTTATAAAAGAAAAAACAAGTGAATATAAATTGGCCATTTGTCTGAAGGACTTTCTACGTTAATTACGAGGTACCTCGATAGTGATCCCTGCAGGTGGCGATGTGGTCATCCTTGATGTACATCCCTACGACCCCATCTACTCACCTAGTCCTTGTAGGTCTGCCTGGAGGCCACAATAGAATTTAGATTGTTCACTGAGTTTATGTGCGTCCGAAATCAAAATGTATCTCACTCGCCTAAATGGCCCAAAACATGAACGAACACTGCTCAATTCACATATTCAAACTCACTGTCAAATATAAACTATACGTGTTGATCATCCGAGACGTGAACCAAAAATCTACAATCACATACTGAAACTCACTGTCAAATATAATAGTAACGTGGTGAACTGTTGGCACAAGAGCGAAGAGAAGACTAATGTTGGCACCAGAGCGTAGAGAAGAATCATAGTTGAATAATCTGTTGAAGAGCTCTTGAGCCAAGAGCTAAGAGTGAAGAGTGGGGATGATCCTGATGTCTCATTGGTCGTCAGTCTCCGCCCACCCCATCCTCAGCCAATCACCGGTGACCACTTCTGTGATTGCCTGCGGATGTCCAGCTGTGAATCCCAGCGGATATTAATTAGAGTTATGTGAAAAACTGTTTAACAAAAAAAAATGATGCCGACAATATAATTACCACACAGGATGCCGACAATTATCCTGGCTTCCTTTCTACTCCCCATCTCCATTGTTCTTTGTTCTTGCTCCCAGCGATTGCGATTTCCTCACAGCAATCGCTGGTTTCGAGCATGTTCTTTCGAATGCAATTCTCTTTCGTTCAACACCTCACAAGCCATATTTTACTCCTAGCGATCGCGATTCTCTGCAGCATCGCTAGTTCTGAGCATTATATACTGGTCTATAAGGTAGGCATGCTACAATATAGACTTAGATAATATCTAAGTGTATATATATATTTACTTTTTACGTGTTCATTCTCATTATTATTGCTCATTATATTATAATTGAGAATGGACACGACAGTAACTCGATAAGTTAATAAAATAGGTACATATTAAGGTAGAAGAATCCCTAAGAATAAAGAAAACTAATGAAGAGAAGAAATAATTAAAACTGATGTGTTTCAATTAAATTGTAGGTCGGGAATTTTCTAAAATGTAATTCTAATTTTTGTGCAAATGGGATTTCAGTTTCACAGAGGAATTTATTATTATACAGTTGACTCGCGATAGCCCGACACGCTCGGTAGTCCGACGCCGCGCCGTATGAGTCATCGGTCTGGTCTGTATTGTGATTCACAGGATCGTCGTATCTCACGTATCGCCGTTAGTTCCTCGCTGTGTTCAGTAGCAATAACGTGAGTGTGCAGTTGCTCTATTTATGATATTATTTCAGTTAACCCTACGTTTTTTATCATTAAGTGTGATGGCAAGTACAAGTGGAAGCAATAAACGTAAGCATAAAACATTAACTCTTCCTGAAAAATGGGAAATTATTAAGAGGCATGACCGCGGCGAAACTCCCACGGCTATTTCTCAAGTTTATGGTATAGGGCGACCTACTGTTTATAATCGAGGAGGCCGTGGAGACGAAATATACAGTCACTTGTGATGAAGCTATGTCGGCTGCTAACACTTTAATACGCTGGTGCGAGGAACGTGAGCTTGACGTGAACAATGTGTTGATTTTAAAAGACATTCAAGAAAAGGCTATGACTGATTGTATGCGTGAAAAGAAACAGAAGACCATCACAGATTTTTTTATCAATTCTCCAAACTTATACGCTGCAAATTCAATTAAATAGAGCCAACCTTTGGTAATCCGACATTTTTGGTAATCCGACAACCCCGCGGTCCCGTAGTGTCGGACTATCGCGAGTCAACTCTATTTCCATTCTAACCTCATTTGGATAGATCATTAAATCCGTTTTCCATAGCTGCATCTGATGAATGGGCGATTGATAAGTCAGCTGAGCTGTCCCAACGTTAATGGGCGACCAACAACTTTCAACGTCTCTCCTTCTGAAAGACCGTTAAACTGAAGCCAATCAGACATTAGTTGTGGCTCCATTAATTGTGACCCAGTCTAGTGTTCAACGCTCAATGGATTCGTCTGGCGTTGAAAAGCGGCTTTCTCCAAGAGCCAGTAAGACCTGTACAGAATAGGCTGGCATTATTTTGCGGCAATTAATTTGATATGTCAATAAGAGCAATTGGAAAGTCATGAACGTTGGAAAGAGACTCGACGATGACAAATTTCCAATACTCGAGAATATATTGTAGTCGTCGGGTGCTGGAGGGGGAACCCTTTTCAGCCCTTCACACAATCCTCATCATTCACCCATATTTACTTATTGAAAGGAAAAATAAGAAAATGTCATCGGTAAATCACCGGTAATGTACTTCCCCTACGTAAATTAATCAAATAAGTTTTTGGTCTCTCTCTGAAACCAATTCACCGATTTGGTTGAAAATCATTGTTTTATTCATCGGTGTCTTATTCATGGACTGTTTATTATCGGACTAAATTCAACATTATCCAACACAGAAGCAACATTTCTAAACAATGGCCCATAGAATATAACAGAATAAGGTTCGGGAGGCAAGAGTATAATTAAAAGAATTATTATGGTTAGCTATAGAATTAATTTATTACTTAATTGAATGCTCTAAATCCGCAGAACTAATTTTGTCCGAAAAAGGAAATGAGCCTGTTTGATCTATAATTTTTCATATAATGTCACCTTTAATAACAAAATATTCCCAGCACGAACTAATCAAGTAAGTTTTCGCTCTCTCTCTGAAATCAATTTTCTGTGGTGTTTTACTCAGGGACCTCTGAATTTCGTGTTGAAACATTTCTCACTTCGACTGTTATTAGGTTTTTTGAATTGAATCGCCTACTTTCAAGGTGTAACAAAAACAGCGACGAAGGAAGGGGTCCCTAAAGCGTAGATCTAGAGGGGGGGGGGAGGGGGGGAGCAATAGAAGTAGAAATACAAAGAGACTAACTTTCATCAATCACTTATGTATTTGACTCCCACTCAAAGATTTGCAACGATAATGAAGATTGAATATTTGCGATCGTCATGTGACTTATATACTCTTGGCTCACAGAATAAGCGGAAATTTATATTTAGTTTAAATTCAAACAGAAAAAAAACGTAACTATAAAACATTATACATACCTAGCGTTTTCATTATCCCAAGTAATTTCAACTAGAAATGTTCTCAACCTTATTATATATTTATTAATATTATGAATTAGTACTCTGAGTTTTTTAATTTTTAAGAGTGAAATTTCAATTCATAAATTTTAAAACATTAAATAATTTGAATATTAAATTGCAAATTAAAACATTATAAATTAATTATAATTAACTTTGAAACAAAATCCCGCTCGGAAAATAAAAATCCTTAGCAACATAAATATTGTTGATTAAACAATTTAAAAAGCAAAATTATAAAATGAAGAATACTAAAAATAAAACCCTCTTATTTCCTTAGAATGTCTTTAAAAAAATTTAAAAACCCATTTTTTGGGGGGGGCACCGCTTTATTTTGATATGTGGGCGTGTGCAAAATTTCGTGTCGAATGTTATTGTATAAAGCCTCTTTCTATTTGGCCGATTAGTTTGAAATCAACTTTATTCAAATTTTCGATACACATATACATTAGGTGGATATATATCTGAAATTATAAGGAGTTACCTATCCTGTTTACAAAAGACAGAAACAGACAGAAAACTCAGTAAAGCTTGTATAGTAGAAATGTGCTTGGGTTGAAGATAGAGGCTCTGGACCCCATTATCTTCAGATTGGAACTTCCGCCCTCCGCCTCTGATTCCCGGTATTCCCAGTATATAACCCTGGAGATGCCATGACCACCCTCTAGTTTTGGTCTCTATCCAACTCTGCTACAGTCTCTATGCTAATAGACTCATGTTCCTGTCATTGTGATCTATTCGAGTACCCAGCCAGGCCTCACAACGGTCCCTCGGCTACTCCCGATGTCAGGGGTCACACCTCGTTTCACTCTTTAATGAACCTCCATCCATATACCCACTTTAATATTTATTCACTTTCCCTAGTTAGCCATTCTCTCAATGTATGCCGATTTAAAGGGTGCTGGAATTCTTCCTCAATCAATTTTGAATAAATATTGCCCAAGTCATCTGATAAATCTGTATAAAAATTCATCCATGAAACACCAACAATATACCTCCCCAGATTGAATTAATCAACTAAATTTTCCATCACGTCACATCCATAGTTATTATTGATTCGGCTGAGATTTGAAAGATGTCGTCTTAATGAGGTTCTACGTACACATATAAAATTACGTGCCGATATATTCATGTAATCGGAACTTATGTAATCGTCAGAAAACAGGAAATAAATTACAAAAACATGAAATTCCGGTGTGTGTGTCTGTGGACGATAACTCCCAACAGAATGTATGTCCTTAGACTGTCCCACACTATTTGAAACAGCTGATCGTAGTCTTTTGTTCTTCATTCATTGTTTGTTCATCATAAAAGCAGTAGACAAAATATTTCCGGTTTCGATAAATTATAGATTTTTTTAATCAGTTAAGAACTTAATGCACAGTTTCTACAAAGTTTTAAAAATGACACTTAGCCCACTTTGATTCTAACCCCGTCAATTATGTGGTTTTGCACGGCACCTTTTTCGGTGAGTGCAGAAATGGTATTTTTTTTACTTCCAGATGGAAAAAGACTGGAATTTTCCAGCATCGAGATTAATTTTAAATGAATTATTGCATTTTAAGAATCATTTGATATACTGGGAAACTATTGCCATTTTGCATTGCAACGACGTATTTCACAGCAGACCTGACCTGGACATCTGACGTTCATACTTCCAGCTACGCTACTCTACATTTCAATGTACCACCTATATATATATATATATATATATATATATATATATATATATATAATTGCCGGGACGGCAGGTTCGGTTCCTTGTAGCTGTAGATATCAAGATGGGATTTCCATGTTCTCCTTATCCAATGAAATGGAGTTTAACAGATCTCCGTCTCCCCACCTCAATTCATAAATTTTGTTGGAGTGGATATCATTGGTGAAACATCGTTGTACTCACGTTTCGCTCTCCCTCCAAAACCAATCGAGTTTTGACTAAAAATCAATAGCTGACTTACACAAGGACTTGTGAATCCTCATTTTAAATTTAGGACTCCCAGAGTAATCGGGCTCATGTCCACCAGAGTGACGAAAGAGCACTCTAGACGAGAAAGGACTACACTATAATAATCAGAGGAATCAGCAGAAGGGAATAAGGGGGATTTGGGGAGTGGCTTAACTCAAAAACTGAAGTTGTAATGAATGTATCGACATAACATATCATACGTGAAATCAAAACTTCACAAGGACGACACTTAATAATATTTAGCGGAATCGCCAGAGGGGAGGTAACTGTCGATGTAATGAATGTATCGTCACAAAATATAATATGAGGATTCAGAAGTCAATATAAAAGTCAAATATTGAGATTTAGCCCAAACGATCGATTGACTTTGGAGGGAGAGCGAAAACATAATTGAATATTTCTTGCTGGGAAAGCACATAGCCGGCGATTTTTTTTTCTTCTTTTTCTTACAATATTTCAAATTACACCATAAAATATTATATATCAATATTAAATTAGTTTCTAAGAATTAGACGAGCAGTTAAAGCAACTTCAAATTGATATAACTCAAAACTATAATTCTGTGTCGTTCTCCCGGCAAGCATTTATATATGTATGTATATACAATACTTTCTTACAATATTTCAAATTACACCATAAAATATTATATATCAATATTAAATTAGTTTCTAAGAATTAGACGAGCAGTTAAAGCAACTTCAAATTGATATAACTCAAAACTATAATTCTGTGTCGTTCTCCCGGCAAGCATTTATATATGTATGTATATACAATACTTTCTTACAATATTTCAAATTACACCATAAAATATTATATATCAATATTAAATTAGTTTCTAAGAATTAGACGAGCAGTTAAAGCAACTTCAAATTGATATAACTCAAAACTATAATTCTGTGTCGTTCTCCCGGCAAGCATTTATATATGTATGTATATACAATACTTTCTTACAATATTTCAAATTACACCATAAAATATTATATATCAATATTAAATTAGTTTCTAAGAATTAGACGAGCAGTTAAAGCAACTTCAAATTGATATAACTCAAAACTATAATTCTGTGTCGTTCTCCCGGCAAGCATTTATATATGTATGTATATACAATACTTTCTTACAATATTTCAAATTACACCATAAAATATTATATATCAATATTAAATTAGTTTCTAAGATCTAAACGAGCAGTTAAAGCAACTTCAAATTGATATAACTCAAAACTATAATTCTGTGTCGTTCTCCCGGCAAGCATTTATATATGTATGTATATACAATACTTTCTTACAATATTTCAAATTACACCATAAAATATTATATATCAATATTAAATTAGTTTCTAAGAATTAGACGAGCAGTTAAAGCAACTTCAAATTGATATAACTCAAAACTATAATTCTGTGTCGTTCTCCCGGCAAGCATTTATATATGTATGTATATACAATACTTTCTTACAATATTTCAAATTACACCATAAAATATTATATATCAATATTAAATTAGTTTCTAAGAATTTGACGAGCAGTTAAAGCAACTTCAAATTGATATAACTCAAAACTATAATTCTGTGTCGTTCTCCCGGCAAGCATTTATATATGTATGTATATACAATACTTTCTTACAATATTTCAAATTACACCATAAAATATTATATATCAATATTAAATTAGTTTCTAAGATCTAAACGAGCAGTTAAAGCAACTTCAAATTGATATAACTCAAAACTATAATTCTGTGTCGTTCTCCCGGCAAGCATTTATATATGTATGTATATACAATACTTTCTTACAATATTTCAAATTACACCATAAAATATTATATATCAATATTAAATTAGTTTCTAAGATCTAAACGAGCAGTTAAAGCAACTTCAAATTGATATAACTCAAAACTATAATTCTGTGTCGTTCTCCCGGCAAGCATTTATATATGTATGTATATACAATACTTTCTTACCTGCATTATCGGAGATATTGCACTAGAACGGTCGAGATGAACGTATTGCTTATCATAAACAACAAGTATATTTGTTGGATACCACTATTTTTTTACCTCCTAAAAATCAAACGAAATTCTACACTACTACTACTCTACACAACATTGAATTATTTAATTAATACTCTTAATAACAATTTACAGGCTGAGAGCGCCGGTAGCTTAGTACACGTGGTATGCGTGCTTGCTTACTGAGCTCAAGATTGTTTGAAACCTGGCCAAGGAGGACCCTTAGGTTTTTTTTTATCAGGGAAGTGAAAAAATCTTGAGTACGCCGTCCTTCGGATGGAACGTTAAGCGATGGTCACGAGCCGGTGCGAAGTCAGGTACTCGTTAAAGACCCCAAACTAAGTGAATAAACCTAGATAGGCAAAATTTAGGACTCCCACAGTAGAGTGACATGTCCACCAGAGTGACGAAAGAGCGCTCTGGTAGTAGGCGATATGACCTCGCAGTTAAAGCCAGGGCATGAGTCATAATAACTAACTTATAATTTACAGGAATAAATTACAAACAATGAAGGAGTGGGAATTTGTTTCTCTTCTCCAGGTATACAAAAAGAAAACAAATTCTCTAAAAAAAGATACCTGGCAACCATATTTCATTAAATAAAAGCTCAATAAATTGCTAAGTAGTAGAAAATAGACAAAATCAGATACCAGTTTAAGTACCTATATAATGTTCAAGTTCTTTTTGTTTTCTGCAGTTGACTGAGGATGGCAAAAAAGCCGATTCATCTTCTTTGAAAATAGGCTTAAGTATCGCCAGATATTTGGCAATTTCATAATGGCCTTTGTACATTAACTTGACGATATCTCAAAATTTCTATCCATTTTGCCGAGAGAAGACCTAGAAAAAAAGGAATGAAAAAACATTTTTCGAAATGCATTGTAGAAGTGAATACTAATTTGAGTATGGCTTTTAGTGCCTTATTAGCATAAAACAAATAAGTAATAATTAATAAATTTTAAAGAAAGAAAGAAAGAAAACGACTCATGAAAACTGGGAGGTTACTTAACCCTTTTGGTTACCGTATCCTTCAACTGCTGCCAACTATCGATATATTCACTTGATTTTTTTATTTTTGATAGTATTTTTTTTTTAAAGTAGCATTTCAAAAGTTAAAGTACGGTTTTTGGTTATTATGGGACAGCCTAGAACCGATTGTTTTCTTCGAAATCTCGATATTCAATTGCAAATTAAAAAAAAATAAAACATTACAGGGGGAGGCAAAATTTACATTACGAAAACGTTAGTTAGTTCTTGTGATTCATGTCTGACAACGAATTAATATCGCCTAATATCAGAGCTCTTTCGACTCGCTGGTGACCATAAGCCGGATTCTATTATGGGACTTCTAAATTTTGTTGTCCTTGTGGCACCAATTCTTTATATTTTCTAAAAAACATTTAATATGGTATTATCGCGAGATAGGCTTCAACCTACATACGATGATATGATAGTCAACCACCGTAAATAAAGATAAAAATATATTCTGGTTGGTCCCAACTAAAATAGTCGAAGAAGAAATATATAATAGGTGGTCCTTGTGACACCGATTCTTTATATTTTTTGAAAAACACAATATCAGTAGAGACTTCTACTTGATTAGGGCTGTCGAGAACCCTATTTTTTTTTCGAAAAAAGATCAGTTCCGGGTCCAAAACCGTGGAAGTAAGTTCTTCTTGGACCCTGCCCATCTTCTGCTCTTTTAAAGGTTGTTCGATCTCTGAATTTGAGGCTATACCCCGCCTCATACGCGTTACTTTTCGCTCTCTTTCTCTCTCTAAAGCCACAATCCTTTTATTGAGGATGAAACTCTAACATCTGTTTCCGCTCAATCGGGGTCCTTTGATCTCAGTATCTCGGGCTACAGCTTTACAAGAAGAAAGAGTCCACCATATAAAGAGATGGAAGGTTTGAGAGAGCGCAGAATCTTACGTGTGAGTCGGATTTAATGAGTTTAATTCAAAGGAAGCTTATTGAGAAGCTCGTGAAAACCCCTGAACATTGTCAGAAACTCATTTTTAAGGGTGGTTTATTAAAATTAATAAAGTCGGTGAATATTAATTAATAATGGCCAATGTGCACGTTCTAATAAGGCCAAAAAGAGAAAAAAAAAAAAGTCGGTGAATCACTGTACTTCCCCAGCCCAAATTATACAATTACACTCTTACACTCCCCCAATCGACAGTTTTACTCAATATTTGACTTACATAGTGGCTACTGAATCCTCATACTAAATTTTTAAGTCGATAAATAGATTGAATCGGGAGTTAGGGTATTTAGCTCGAGCCCTCCTTCTCTGCATAATATTGAAATTGGATACGTCATATTATTGAGTCAAAATAACATAAAAACCGTGAGCACGCCTTCCTTCGGATAGGACGTTAAGCGATGTTCCTGAGCCTGTACGATTTCAGGTAAATTTATGATTCCTACTGTAGAGTCGGACTCATGCCCACCAGTGCGAGAAGAGAGCGCTCTGGTAGTAGGCGATATGACCTCGTAGTTAAAGCCCGGGCATGAGTCATCTAACTAAAATATTTTCAACTTCTGACATGACTTCATCATAAGCCGCAACACAAATATATATAACACCTCTCCCCCAACATTCTGTCTACGTCACTCATCTAGAGCTGGAAGAGGTGGTTTCAAATCTCCCACCTTTCTCCCACAGAAGCATCCCCCCTGTGTTACATTATATATTTACACCCCTTCGGCCCAACCCCTCCCTCCCCCAACCCTTTAACCCTCCGACCCTCACAGATAATTTTATAACCCTTTACCAAGACCCTTTACTTTATATATTCAAGGTTTAGCGTTCTTTTGAACTTTCTATGGTTGCTTCTAACTCATTCATTTTATCATTCTGCACGATACTTTTCTTTTTTATGGTAAATCTTAAATTTTTTCTTCTTTTCTTGTTTATGATCTTACTTTTTTTTTGTGCAGCACAAAACTTTTACATAATATGAAAGGATTCTCTCTAAAGTCGTGTTTAGTGACACATAAGTTTCCTGTGATTTTGAAAACAAATTTGAAAATTAAAATGAGCGTCTTATGTTCAGCGCAAGAATGATTTGAATGGCTGTCACTTAGCTTTCTACAGGTCCCCACCCAATTCTAACTACGATAGTAATGTGATTATGAATTAACTGCCCATCTAATGACTTAACGACAAGAATTGTTTTCCAGAATCCATTAAGAACGATACTTGTTCATTTTCAGTAAAATCGGCCGAAGGTATGGAGCGGAATAGAGGTGGGGGGGCTCAACTTATGAATAAGACAACTAATCAAATCAGATTGGTAGGAAAAGAGGGAGTACAAAAAGTTAGTTGATTAATTCGCGCTGGTGAAGTACATAGCGCGTGATTCAACTGTGACTTTACAAACTTATTTTTGTTCGGAGCTATTTTCTCACCAGTGTGATGTATAAAAAGAATACACACATAAAAAAATTATTAATATAAAAAAATTAATTATATTTATATTTCTATAAAAAGAAACTGAATTATTAAATAAATAATAAGAAACCATTTCTTTAAAAAAAAAAATTAGTAAAAAAAAAACACGGCCATCAGCTGTTTTTTTAGTGTGTGGAGTCGGGGTCTGGGTTCAATGGAGACGGTCTGAGTATGTGGTGTTTAGGCTTAAAATGTGATGAACTAAATAGAAGTGAATAGACGGGGAAAGTGATCAGCAAAGAAGATACTGTTGTTTGTTTATATGTACAGGATATGTGCCCAGAAATATATACCTTAAATTATAAAAAAAGGGCCAAAATATAAAACAAAAAAAGATTGAATTAGTGTTAAGAATTTAGTTTTTAAGATTTTTCTTTTGATTCTTGTTTGTTTCAATGTTTAGTTTTTTTTTATTTTATAATGTAGATGATTTAAGAAAATAAACCCAATATTTGTTCTCTACATTCGATTCTATTAATTTTCCCTGTTGCCCCAGTAAGATAATTTGAAAACCTTTGTTTATATCAGATTTAATATTATTTAAAATTATTAAAAATGGCATCTCTTTAGAAATCCTAATGAAAAGTTGATCAATTGATATATTTTTTAAATACGTGCACTTTCTTAAAAATTGCACGTCTTGAACTTTTGATATTTTTAGGGCCCTTTTCGAAAACTACTGAAGAAATAAAAATTTAGTAAAAGAAAATAGATACAATTTCTACAGGAAATGTGGTAATTTATTATTTATTCTTATTGTTTATTTAATTTATCATTATTAATTCAATTATTATTTTACATTAACACAATTCATTTTATCACACCAGATAGTTTCTCTTACATCATAGTTGAAAACCCTTCAACGACAAAGAGGCTGATAGAGTTAACAACAAAGTTTGGAGCTAAGGAATGTTGCGGAGGAAGACGTTAGATAGTTGCGAATTTAATGGAGTTGCGGTTGGGGGGCGCCCAGCAAGGGGGGGAGGAGGAACTTGAATAGCGCTACGTAATTCAATATAACTCTGATTATATTCCTAATTTTGACAGCTTTAAAACAAAAATATTCATATTGATTTGAATTAAATATTACTTAAAGGTTATTAATATATTTGTGATAATTAAAAAATTGTTTAAAAAAAAAATGAAAATAATAGAATTAATAAAATTATAAAAAAAATTAGCTCATTTTCTCAAGGAATTATAGCTGGTCTTCCACTAAATTTTGATTTCCACAGTAGTTTCCGAAAAGTGCCCTAAAAAAATATCGAAAGTTCAAGACGTGCAATTTTGAGCAAAGTGGAGGAAGTTGGTTGCGGAAAGTTTTTTTACAAAATTTCAATTAACAAATTTTTCATTTGGATTTCTTCTTTTACTAGAGAGATGATGCCACCTTGTTTCTTTTTTTTTTTTTTAACGTTAAATCTAATCCAAAGGTATAACTTATCTTTCTGGGTTCACAGGGAAATGAATAGCATAGACAAGAGAACAAATATTGGGTTTATTTACCTAAATCTACATTATAAATAAAATCAAAATATCAATATCAAATAAAAAAACAAATTACTTACAATAAAAATCTTACTAACTAATTTCTACATCTACTTTAGTCTTTTTTCTGTTAAATATTCTTTAATTCAATGTTATTTTGGGCATATAAACATATAAATTAATAAAAGTGCCTTTGCGCATCTACTTCACTGTTATTTTCACTCCTACATAGTTCACTACCTTAACCCTAAAAACAACTCTATCTCTAGGCTGTCCATCTCCACATCTCTCCTTAGACTGTCCCACACTATTTCAAACGTCTTTCGTTCTTCATTCATTGTTTGTTCACATTTCCTCTTAAAACAAAATGCGACTAGTTCATCTTTGTATATTTATTCACTATTTAAGTTACTTCATTCCTAACTTCTGTTTTTATATAAATAATAATAATTGAGTTTATAATTTTTTAATAATCTTAATGTGTGTAAATTTTTTACCTCACAACATTATTTACTATTTTTATTTTATTTAAAAAGATGGGTTTATAGGATTATGTTACGGTAAATGTGAATAGAGCAGCTAATGTGCACATTCACCGGTCAAAATGCAAACCCCCCATTTTCGAATTAGATTTTCATTCGTGTTACAAATACATTATATGTATATATTCAGGTAGTGCTTCACTAAAAGAAACTAGGGGAAGGTTAGAATTATATCCGAAAAAATAAAATGTTGTCCCTCCCGTCCGTTATTTTAGTGAAGCAGCACAGGTTTGATGACCTCATAATTTGATAATTAAGTCTTTATGCTCTTTGGGAAATGTACACATTCTCTGGGGAATATCCACATTCACCGCCTAGCCACTTATAACGTATAACTTATAACATATTAGTGAAGTGGGGATCAACAATTTATAAAAATTGCATTTCGGAATTTAAGGATGGCCTCTCATAAACGACTAAGTACTATATTTTATAATTTTTAATTGACAGATAAAGAGAGAATTTCATTAACTTAATTACTGTATAGTTAAATATAAATTTATTATACAGGGTGTCCTATGGTTAAGGTGTGACAAACTTCAGGAATCAATTCTACACCTGAATAAAACAAACTTATTTTTTGAAATATTGTCCATTTCACTAAAGATATATATACATATAACTACCGGTTTCGGCTTTACACCATCGTCAGGTCTAGTTATGAACTAGACCTGACGATGGTATAAAGCCGAAACCGGTAGTTATAAGTATATATATCTTTAGTGGAATAGACAATATTTCAAAAAATAAGTTTGTTTTATTCATTTATTACAAGTTTCCACAATATGTCCGCGTTCCTCAACTTAGAAATTCTACACCTCATTTGGAACAAAAAATATTCAATTGACATTATTCTGAAATCGCTTCGTTTTCTAGTTATTTCACTTTTCTTTCTATTATCGTCTTTTTTTACTTAAAAGTAAACATAACTCCAGTTTTATTCTATATTATATTAGATTTACCCTTAGATCTTCTGTAGCACAAATAAATAACTAGAAAACGAAGCGATTTCAGAATAATGTCAATAGAATATTTTTTGCTCAAATGAGGTGTAGAATTGATTCCTGAAGTTTGTCATACCTTAACATAGGACACCCTGTATAATAAATTTATATTTAACTATTCAGTAATTAGAGTGTATCCAGAACCTCATAAGGACGACTTCTATTAATTTTCTATCAATAGTGACCTTGAAGTTATGTCATTTTGCATTGCAACGACGTGTCTCACAGCAGACCTGACCTCGACATCTGACGTACATACTTCCAGCTACGCTTCTCTACATTTTAATGTACCACCTATATATATATATATATATATATATATGTGTGTATGTGTAGGGTTATTATTGCCAGGACGGCAGGTTCGGTTCCATGTAGCTGTAGATATCAAGATGGGATTTCCATGCTCTCCTTATCCAATGAAATGGAGTTTAACACATCTCCTTCTCCCCACCTCAATTCATAAATTTTGTTGGAGTGGATATCATTGGTGAAACATCGTTGTACTCACTTTTCTCTCTCCCTCCAAAATCAGTCGACCGTTTTGACTAAAAATCAGTAACTTCTAAGTTGAGGAGCGCGGACATATTGTGGAAACTTGTAATAAATAAATAAAACAAACTTATTTTTTGAAATATTGTCTATTCCACTAAAGATATATATACATATATAACTACCGGTTTCGGCTTAAGACCTGACGATGGTATAAAGCCGAAACCGGTAGTTATATATGTATATATATCTTTAGTGGAATAGACAATATTTCAAAAAATAAGTTTGTTTTATTTATTTAAAAATCAGTAGTTGACTTACACAGGGACTTCTGAATCCTCATTTTAAATTTCTTGTCGATACATTTTTTTTTATGTTAAGCCCTTCTCTCCCTAACCCTTTTCGGTAATTTTGCTATGTATAAATAAACGAAGGTTCTTACGGGGTTTTGGATGTACATACAAAATTTCGTGTCGATATATACATTCTATCGGATGTTATCGTGATACACTTTTTTTTTATACATTTTTGGGACAGGATGTTGTATTACATAACATCCTCTATACTTCTTATATCTAACAAAATCTGAGGGTGCCGGTAGCTCAGTGGTATGCGTGCTTGCCTTCTGAGCTCAAGAACATGGGTTCGAAACCCGACCGAGGCTCTTAGTTTATTTTATCTGGGAGGTAAAATAAACTTAAGCACGCCAACCTTCGGATGGGACGTTAAGCGAAGGTCCCGAGCCTGTACGATGTCAGGTACTCGTTAAGGACCCCTTCCCTAGGTAAATAAAAATTTAGGGTAGGCTCCCACAGTAGAGTCAGGTTCATGTCCACCAGAGTGACGAAAGAGCGCTCTGTTAGTAGGCGATATGACCTCGTAGTTAAAGCCCGGGCATGAGTCATAAAACCTAACCTCTAACAAAATCCTTCAGAAAGCAGAGAGTGAAACAAGCAATGTGGGACGGTGAAGAGGAATTTATGAGGCGTAACCTTACTCCATTCTCCGGCTAATGTAGAGGCGGTCAGAGCTTTAGGGGGGGTGCGGTTTGATAACCCAAAACAGGAAGCCGCGTACATCTTAGGACGGCCATACACGATGTAAGTCCGAGTGAAGTTAGCTGGTAACTAGTTATAACTGTGTTACTTCCCCAGCTTTAGGGGAGTCATCTAAACGCTAAAAAAATCGATTTCGAGTTTTCATTGGAATTTCATGTTTCCCGAACCCTTGAATCCAAAAATCAAAGAAACGAAAAGTGAGCCACCGGCAAAGCACTTCCTCAGGACTAATTAATTAGTTTTCGCTAGCCCTTTCTCGAGGGTAACTACAGATGTAATGAATTTATCGACCCAGTATCTTATATGCTCACCAAAAACCCTATAAGAACGACATTTTCTGATTTTTAGTCGAATCAATTCAAAAATTCTGAAAAAAAAAATTAAAATAACTGCCAATAAATAATATCTACACAATTTTTTTTTTTTTGAAAATAAATTATTCGTTCCTTCGGACCTTACAGCTAACAATTGTCAGTCAAAGAGGAATGGGGGATCAGAGGGTCAAACTTCAAAGGCCTCGAAAATCATCGATATAAATAAATATTATCAAGAAATTTAGTATAAAGATTCAGAAGTCCTTGAGTTTCGATTTTCAACCAAATCATTAAACTTGGTTCAGAGGGAGAGCGGAAACTTTTATTGGCGTGGGGAAGTACATTGTCTGTGATTCACCGATCTTTTCTATGTGATATAATCACTTCTCTCTAGTTCAGCCATCTTCTAGGGTGATGTGACCGACCCCCCTAAGGGGTCAGGAGCACCCGAAAAAAAAAAAAAAAAAAAAAAAAAAAGTTCAGCCATCTTCACATTAATACAAGGTTGTATTCGTGAGTGGCTATCCTTCTTATGTTATTTATCTTCTGCTCTGTATGATCAATATTGGTGTCATATGATTATTTGGGTTTTATTGACATTTCTGATGTGACTGACATATTGGAAATATTTAGCATACAATTGATTATTTTTTAGTTACAACGCAATAAATGAGTGAAAATCTCTATGTATAGAGGTAATCCGTATATTACGTTATTTGTACAAAAAGGGATTATATCACCACGAAAACCACTCCGTTTGTAAAATTATATCAAATATTCTTAAAGATAGAACCTCGTTCAAAAAAAAGCAATAATATCGAAAATCATTGCTGCCAAGTAGTACCTGCTCGTTACCTGACTCCAGCCACCAATAACTGTTACAGCTGCAAAATGGCTGTTAGGTTGGTCATTTTGTACTCCCAACTCGGGCAGAAAATATGAGTTTTTTTACAAGTTGTTGCACTTTTTTAGATCTAAAATTGACTCCTCACCAACCTCAATTTTCTTCTAATTCCTTCAGTATATTTCTAACTGACAGTTACCCGGCTTCGCTTGAATTACTTTAAGCAGATTAGTAACGTTATCTGCCTGATTAGTAGCTTTAAGTAACATGGTTTCAAAAATTACTTGAAATTTTCAATGATTTTAAGGCTGGAGGTTTGTGATTCCCTCCCTCTGACCTTCTCAGCATAAATGACAATTTCTGATCTCTTACAGCCTTTAAAATGGTGTTATAAGCTTTATGTTATTGATAAGTATATGCTGTCGCAGACTTTTTTTGTAGAGCGACAATTCCTTCATATGTCAGGCAGAGTATGCAATTAATGGCGCCCGGACGACCGTTTCTCCTCCGACTTGGTTCACATTTACCATGACTGCTCGGCTCCCTCTTGATAAAGCGTCAAGATATCCTATGTCCACCGGAGGAGAGAGAGCAAAAACTGAATTGTTAATTCATGCGGGGAACTACTTTGCCGATGATTCACCGATATTTGTCTTGAATGAGGTTCCGTCTTGAACTGAATTCTACTACGTAGTAATTTTTAGGTACAAACAAATCCTTCCTTGGAGCCCCCCTGCCCCCCCCCCCCCCCTCCCCAAAACTGAGATTCTGATTAAACTTAAGTTATTAGGAACAAATCGATATGACGAAGGCTGGAGAAGGGATGGGTGGGGAGGGAAGGGGAGGGGTTGTTATTGCTAATTTCCTGCTGTTGGGAGAACTACATTCGTATATTAATGCAAAGGGTGTGGGGGTGGAACCAGTCCAGTTCTGGAACAGACAGATTTACTAATAACTTCTCCTTAAGGGGTTAATATTCCATCCGTCCCGAAGCCTGCCCCATGTTCCCCCTAGATCTACGTCATTTTGAATATTTCCACCTATGATGCACTGAAACTTCATATAAGCGGATGCCAGTAAACATTGAAATTTTGTCTGAAATTTAAAGGAGCTTAATAGAATATGTATTGAATAAAAATTATAAAAAAATCGGGTGAACATTTTTAAAATTTAAAATAAGTTTACTAAGCAAACAAATTGATTTCAATAATTAGAAACCTATTTCATATATATTTTTTTTCTTAATAATCTTGGTCGCAACCAGCTACCAAGAGGACTTGATTGATA
The DNA here is from genome assembly GCA_963662175.1 of Aradus depressus. Lineage (NCBI taxonomy): Eukaryota > Metazoa > Arthropoda > Insecta > Hemiptera > Aradidae > Aradus > Aradus depressus. The sequence goes on along the minus strand of OY759214.1, from coordinate 55,954,107 downwards.
GTGGATGTCCTGATTGGCGTGAGAGAGGAAGGCCACCCAGCGGTAATCTCCTCAGGGCGAAATTTAACAATGAATATTATTATTAATATTAATGAATATTATGGGGATATTATGATTTTGTTTCAGGAAGTGGGTGGTTGCAATTTGGGATTATAGCAAGTCACGGTTCTATCTCCTCTTCAATTTCCTGGGAGGATTGTGTGGCAAGTGTGGTGAAGAAAGTGAGTGGATGTATAGATTTGGGTGTGAATGCAATTTGCTATGGAAACGTGTCAAAAGGTGTCGTGTACTGTGTTTATCATGAGGTCATTGTGGAGTGTTCTGTTCCTTTTGTATGGGTGGGCATTGTGTAATGAGTCTGAGTGTCTTTGACTGGAACACTTGGATACAGGATTTCAGGTTAGATATTTTAGCCGAACCGTAGATTTGTGAGACATACATCCAGAGTGGTTTTAGTAGAAATGCGTAGCAGTTACGCTTTTGTGTTAGGTTAATTTTGGATGTCTGATTTCATAAAATATGTTATTAATTTTTGTTTGTGATTGTAAAAATATCTACATATTTTAGAAAAAAAAGTATCTTAAATTTTTTTGAAGAATTATTAAACTATAATAAACATTTAAAAAATACAAAGAAACTATATCTTAAAAAAAAACTGTTGATATATTTTTTTAGTGTTTCTGCCACTTGTGTTTTTTCGATTTTGAACTGGAAGGCACTCTCAGAATCACGGTATACAATGAAACAGAAAACTGCCAACGCCAACACATTACTATCTTCTACACTCAACGAAATGAATTTAAGGGGGGGGGGGGAGGGGGGAGACAGAGTGATCTGTGCATAAGTAGTTGGTATAAGAAATTCGGGATTAAAGAAAAACGAAAATTCTTTTTTAAAAGTTAGAAAAATTTCCGGAAACCGAAAATGAATGTATCGACACAAAAAATAATTGATTTATGTTGGGAGAATTCTGGTGGCATGAGCAACGAAACACACCATGATGGTTAATACATTTTTTTTTTTATTTTGATAACTCCCGTCCTTATCGACGTATTGTCTTCTGGCCTGGGGGGCGGGGGGTGAGCCCATTTTTATTTTCACAACACACCACAAAGGCGGCGTATTTGGGGTATTTACACAACATCCATGGCCCAACGGAAGAGACATATCTATGAAATATAACAAACTCCCTCCGAACGGTATTCGAACCCGAGCCCATGGTGAGTTCATGCAAAGCAATGCCCACAGGGACACCACGGGACAAATGGTTAACATAGTAGCTCAGAGGTAGCCTGATAGGCTAATGTGTTCAAGATCGCGGTTTCCAAACCAGGCCGAGGCCCTTAGGTTTTTTATCTGTGAAGATTTAAGAAAAAAACGGTTCTTCGGATGCCGAGCCTGCGCGATGACAGATACTCGTTAAACAGTACCAACTAAACCTGGGTAGGCATAATTTAGGAGTCCCACAACAGAGTCGGGTTCAAGAGCGCTCTGGTAGTAGGCGATATAACCTCGTAGCTAAAGCCCGGTCAGACTGAAAAGTCTTAATCCCATTTAAATGTATTTTTTATAAAACGGACGACACATACCAAAAAATCTTTTAAGAAAAACTTTTTTAATAAAATATTTGCCTCAAATCCTATTCGTTTGTCGTTATTACTAAATGGCTTTTTCTGAGGCCCCAGTCTGAAGGAAAACTGTTATTTTCCATAATCATTTTTTGTCCTATTTTTTCTTTCTTTTAGGTTGATAGAGACGGTTGACCTGTCCGTTCAAATCTGTCACTGTCATATTCAGACCCCATGAGCCCCCCTCCCACATCACTGAAACAACAAACTATTGATTCCATGAAGCCAGGCCATAGTCTTCCAAAGTATACTTTATTTATTTCTTACATGTTTCCGTAAGTGTAAGGAAATGGAATTCTTGTGATGGGTTTGACAAATCGTATCCCAGATACGATCAGAGATACTGATTGATCTACCCTTAAAACGCTTCTGAATCCTTATACTAAATCTTCTGTCGATTCATTCATAAAAGCGGCAGTCATTAAATCGGTAGTCATTACATCGGTAGTCATTACATCGGCAGTCATTACATCGGCAGTCATTACATCGACAGCCATAACATCGGGAGTCATTACGGTTATTCAGTTGAGCCCCTTCTCTGACCTTCCCTTTGGCCGATTTACCTGAAAATTGAAATTTGCCGTCCTTGAACGTCCTTGTATGAATTTACATACGAAATTTTGTGTCGATACATTACTTACAACGACAATTATTAAAGTTTTTGTGTTAAGCCCCTACCCCTTTATTTTGTGTCAAGCCCTACTCCCCCTAATTTTGTGTCCCTCTCTCCCCTTCTCATTGTCCGATTTTGCTGAAAGTCAGTATGTGTCGTCCTTATGGGGTTACAAAAGAAATATTTCAAAGTCGAAAATTTTTTATTATTATTAATTTTTAAATAAAAATTATTTTGATAAATGAATCGTCATGTCTGAAATCCCTGTGTAAGACTACTAATTTTTAGCCAATTTGGCCGAAAAGGAGAGAAGCCAGCAGAGGGAACACGAAATAGTTTGAGCTGGGGAAGTACGTTTCCGGTGATTCAATGACAACTTTTCCGATACAACGAAGCCCATTTCTGGTTGCTCTATCGTGCCTGGGAACAATGTGGAGGTCAAAGGGTGCTCTGGAGAGCAGGAAGAACGTGGAAGGGGTGAGGGGGGTTATCGGAAAATGGCTTGAAAACCGATAGGGGTGGAAATTTGTGGCTCCCTCCGGTGGGATGAAGGGAATGGGTAGCCAGCCCAGCACCGTGCAATGGGAATGGGCGTACATCGTACCTTCTTCTACCAGAAGAAATACTGCCTTATGAATCTTTAATTGTATTGTGTATGTCCTAAAGCATTTGGATCTCTGTCAATTAAAAAAAAAAAATTATCTTATTATAGATTTTGAATGGCATTTCATCATTCCTTAATTTTCCTTCTCCACCTATAGGGGAAGTTATGTAATCGGACAGAAATTCGATGTTGAGTTTTCAACGGACTTCCTTGTTCTCCAACCCACTCATTCCAAAAATGGAAAATAAAAAATCTCCTACGCCTATGTGTATTATCACTAATAGATGGAAAGTATAGAAATAAGATTTTGTATGTGTATTCATAAATCCTGAGGTAATCTACCGAATTTCTGTTAAATCTGCCAATGGAGAAGAGAGAGATTGGAAAAGGGGGGAGGAGCTTGACCCAAAAACTCACGAATTAATGAATGTATCAATATGAAATTTAATAAGATGATTCACCTATTGTTTTTCAACCATATCAGTAATTAGGTTTCAGAGGGAGAGCAACAACTTATTTGATTCATTCATGCCAGTGGTCCACCATCTTTTTTTTTTTCGCGGGCTATTTAAAAAAAGTATTTTACTTCCACTATATGCGTCTGAATCAACCAGCTAAAAGTTGGTTTAATTCTTAGAACACATATTTTTTGAATAAATAAATAATAGGCCATAAATGAATATATATAATCTTCTTTCAGGACGATATGCCGATGCGATCACGGGCCCTTAGTCAGGTCACTATGAGAGAAATATTGAAAGAAAAAGAAAGCAAGATAGACAAAAAAAAGTATATATATAAATAAATATCAGTAAAGTAAATAGTAGTACATAACTGAAATAAATTACTTGGTGGTAGGCAGATGTAGTGGACTAACTTGTTAAATAAGTAATTAAGATTTATCAGTCCAACATATTTTTTTATTTTTACCACAACTAGTTTCGGCAATTTTCCATCTTCAGGTGGTGAATCTGAACATACATAAACCAAAATATGTATGTTCAGATTCACCACCTGAAGATGGCAAATTGCCGAACCTATTTGTGGTAAAAATAAAAAAATATTTTGGACTGATAAATCTTAATTACTTTTTTAACTGAAATAATGATGAAAATAACAAATGAAAGTAACTACGATAGAAATAGAATATTGGAGAAGGACCTCAGCCTACAAAATAAAAATAAAGGCAAAAATCAGTAACCATCACAAACCATTTTAAAGGAGGACACGGCGTCTCGCTGAGCGTCTGGTACTCGGGGCGCACCTCCCTCCCTTAGTCTGCCACTGATGATGACACAGATGATAGGACTTGATGACTTGGTTCATCTGTGGAGTTAGTGCAGGTTCATTAATTGCAAAATGTCAGCACTCTGGAGTGTCAAGTTAGTGCTGACCTAAGCAGCCTCCTTGTACACAACTTCCAACTTAACACGAACCAATTATATAGGTAATATCGTCTACGTATCGTTTAAGTGCTTTCTGACAGATTAAGCAGAAGGAGGGGGGTGATGCATATTAATGTGATTGGTATAAGAAAATCCTGCTATGGCCATTCCACATGTACCTATTTTATTTTTATTAAAAAAATACAGATAATAGTTAGTTACCATGACTCATGCCCGGGTTTTAATTACGAGGTCATATCGCCTACTACCAGAGCGCTCTTTCATTGGAGTACAATATGAACATTATTTCGAAATATTTCCTACAAAAATATAGTGTACATTCTTTGGGGCCCCATCACATTGTTCGTTGTAGTTCTCTTTCAAATATGATTGTAGTTCTCTTCCAAAATTATTGAAAATTTAATATGAAGCATTTTTAGTGAGATCCAATTTTTAGATAGGACTAACCGTTTTCACATAAATCAAGCGATTGTAAAAATAAATATATATGATGGGGCCTTAATATGACTTTCTTATACCAACCACTTTTGTACAACTATCCGTCCCCCTTCCCCCTCTCAAATTCATTTCATACTGGTATTACTGAGTATACGATACAAAGTAATGTGTTGGCATCTTCTGGTTTTCTTTGTTTCATTGTACAACGTAATTCTGAGAGTGACTTTCATATACCCAGTAATGCCAATATAAAATAATTTTTTGCTAAATTTCTCTAAGTACATTTGACATAATATGTCCTAATATGTCGTTTTGAAAACCACTTTAAGTTAGCTTGATTAATACAAACAGAGCCGGCTTTACCTATGGTGCAGGGTGTGCAGCGCACACGGGCGCCGAGCGCCGCTTGCGGACCTTCAAAGATGCGTCGCTGTCGGCGCCGGCGCTCTCAAACACCCTGCGCTCATGTAGTGGCCGACGCCGGGCGCGGTAGCTGTGGCGGTAGCAAAGCAAGGCGACCCAAGAGCGCGCGAGAAGCTCCTTTACTCTACACAATAACTTTTGTTTCAACGTGAAATCAACCTTAAAACAGATCATTAAAGAATGAAGTTGATGTAAGAGAACACTTTCGGTTTTTTTTTCCTACTACAGACACTACTGGTCAAAGCTTAACTGAAGTTTTGTTAGATTGTTTAATCTCAATAGAAATTGACATACAAGATATGCGTGGCCAAGGTTACGATAATGGGCAAACATGAAAGGGGAAAATATAGGTCTACGAAAACGAATTATAGACTTAAACCCGCGCGCATTTTATGTACCTTGTGCAGCACACAGTCTAAATTTGGTAGTGAATGGCGCTGCTAAAAGTTCATCAGAAATTGTCAATTTCTTTTCAATTGTGCAAGAAATGTATGTTTTATTTTCTGCGTCAACAGCACGTTGACAAATACTTGCCAAAGAAGTGCCAACTTTAAGTCTAAAACCACTCTCAAATACTCGATGGGAGAGCAGGGTTGAAGCCGTAAAAGCTCTACGTTTTAATCTGGGAAAAGTGTATGATTCCTTGTTTACCATATATTCCAATAGGAGCAAAGATGCTGAGTCAAGAAATATGGCAAATTCATTACTGGCAAAAATTAAGTCGTTTAAATTCATCTGCTCTCATCAGACATCATTTAAAATTGCACCATTTGCACCCGAATTTCCGTTCGAAAATATAACTATAAGTAATCCATTTTGACCTCGCGCCTACTAGAGGGCGCCAGGGTGTTGATTGCACACGGGCGCTACATGGGCTAGAGCCGCCTCTGAATACAAAAACGGTTATTCCTATCGAAAAATTGGATCTCACTAAAAATGTTTGTTATTAAATTGCCATTCTCTCCTGAGAGTTGAGATAGAACCAAAACAAGTCTGTTTAAAGTTGGACATTTTTCTTTTGCACATTTTCTATAAATGAAAAAGGTTATATAAAAAGTGAAAATATCTTAATAAACATCTTGAATTTCTGTTTCCCCTTCACCTATTTCTTTGAAGATTTTACTTACGTTTATAGAAGATAGGCGAAGGGCATGTTTGGCTCTATGCTGGTAACAGGTTTACAGTATCCTTTAAGGGTTGGAGGGTTTGAAGCAGGGAACGTTTAGATAGGAGATTTTCTCGGGAAAAGGTTTCCCTGTTTATTGGCCCAATAAGGAGAGGAGATGGGGCCTGGAATTTGAGACTCGACACTTGTCTGCAGAAGGGAAACATCACATAGACTATCTGGAAGAACTTTAGACTTCATTCGACCGAATATTCGCAATCGTATTAAAATTGCGAATATGTTTAATGATGTATGAAGATGAAATTGTGTCCAGAGAAGTGTTTATTTCACAAGTTTTATTTTTTTTTTTTGGCTTTATATACGGTGCATATTAGCCATGTCAATGTGTTATCTAGTTATTTACGACATCCATGGCCCCGGGAGGGAGTTCTATCTAAGAAATAAAACTCACTCCTCGTTGACCAAGTACGAACGCTATAAAATCAAAACCCAATGAGGACATAACCGAGTTTATAATGAACCCCAGAAACTTGGTGGAGTTCACGAGAACCAATTTTGAACTAAACAGCTTACACGACTTCATAAACTCACTTACAGACACTAAAAAAAAATTCACCATAGACTTAGAAGAAAACAATAGCATCAATTATTTGGATCTACAAATCACAAAACAGGACAAGAGCTACACCTTCGACATTTACAGGAAACCCACTAGTACAGAAACATTAATACCAAACAGTTCACCTCATCACACAAAACATAAACATGCAGCCTTTCATTCTTTCATAGACAGACTTCTTAAACTCCCTGTTTCCCGGGACTCCTACGAAAGAGAGTTGGAGCACATCAGACACCTCGCCGTCGTTAATGGTTATACAACCGACCTGGTAGACCGTATATTGAAAAGAAAGACGGAGGAGAAAATGGTAACTTCAGTGTGTAAACCACTAAGGCTCAACTCAAATACCCTTGTTAACTAACGATGTAATAAATGTATCGATACAAAATTTAGTGTGAGGATTCAGAAGCCAATATGAAAGTCTAACGATCGACTGGTTTTGAAGGGGGAGCGAAAAGTTAATTGATTAATTCGTTCTGGTGAAATACATTGACGGTGGTTCTCCGACGACTTTTTTTAATTGATGTAAATATCAATATTACTAAAGTGAAATACAAAAAAATATCTATGTTTTATTTGTGGTATTCATCCCTGAAAACCATTCAATTATCCGGAAACTTAATTATCCGAAAAAGAAATACATATTTTATTCCGGATAATTGACTCCCCACTCTACCTAGCAAACTAACATGGAGCCCTCCAGGAAGCCAGGTCCTACATGGTTGATTGCCTTGTCGCATGTTGGCCAGTACTTTGTCAAACAGTACCTTTTAGCTATAAAGGGACCAATACTCGGTCAATGGGCAAGCCACATAACTCACCTTCCTGGACAAGCTGGCTATCAAAGTTTCCCTCATCATCAGGCCACATAAAAATAATTATCTACCAAATAACTGTTAAAGTAAATATTAAAAAATCAACAATAACAACTGTTTAAATCGCTGATTTTTTAAATAATTTATTTTATTATTCTTTACTAGTCGTTCTAAAACAATAGTTTAAGAATTTGTAAGATATGACTAATATCTGTACTTCTTGATCTTTTTAAAGTCGCCATTAGTCTGCAGAATAATACTTTATTCTTATAGTATTCTAGTTATTTTATCATATTAAATTTAAATCGTAAAACTTTATTTTTTCTATTTTATTTATAAATAATAATTTTATCATTTTTTTCATTACAGGTAAGAGACCATCCATCGTGCCAACTTACACCACGTAAAACTAGCTAGAACTTCTTTGCTTCCATTCTTGGTAAGCCGAAGCTTAAGCATTATTTTACCTTTTTCAGTTTCTCCTTATAAACATGGAAGGTTAAAAAACCTTGAGTGCACCGTCCTTCGGATGGGACGTTAAGCGATGGTCCCGAGCCTGTGCGATGTCAACTACTCGTTTAAGATCCTAGGTGAATAAAATAGGCTAGACAAAATGTAGGACTCACATAGTAGAGTTGACCATATGTCCACAAGAGTGACGAAAGAGCACTTTGGTAATTCCCCCCTCCCCTCAACCGATATCGCTGAAATTTGACTCGTTATGTCCTCAGTGGATTTTAATTTTAAATACGAAATTTGATGTTAATACATTCATTAAATCGGCAGTTATTGGGATTTTTGAATTCAGCTTTCTCTTATCTACCCGTTCTCTTCGACCGATTTCAATATTAATAAAGATGAAACGGGGTTTGTGTGTATGTTTGTTCCAGCATCACGCCCAAACGGCTAGACGGATTTTCATGAAACTTTACATGTAGCATCCTTTCGAGCCCGATTGAATAATAGGCTATGTGGCGTCCCAAAATTGTGAACGGGAGGGGGGGGGGGGGGGGGTTGTGGGAGAAGGTCTAAGTATAAATATAGTACTAGGTCATGAACTAATGGTCGGATTGTCATGGAATTTCACATGTAGTATTCCTGAAAGCCAAATAGAAGAATAGAATGTGTGACGTCACAAAATTTTAAACGGAAGGAGGGTTGGGGGGGTGGGCCTTAGCATAAATAAAGTGGTAGCTCATTAACTAATCGTCGGATTGTCATGGAATTTCACATGTAGTATTCCTGAAGGCCAAATAAAAACGTAGGGCGAAATTGGGTTTGGGAGGGTTTGAAAAATGTTTCAACCCGAACATGTTTCAAAAACAAACATTCAAATAGGTGCATTTTTTCAGAAGAGTTAGTTAATGTGACAAGATTATATCGCCTACTACCGGAGCGTTCTTTTGTTGCTGTGGTGAACTTGAGTCCGACACTACAGTGGGAGTCCTAAATTTTGCCTACCCTTAATTTTTATTCACCTAGGTTACGGGTGTATAACGAGTACCTGACGCCTTACAGGCTCGAGACCATCGCTTATCGTCCCATCCGAAGGCCATGCTTAGGTTTTTTTTACCTCCCAGATAAAATAAACTAAGGGCCTCTTCAGCTCAGTAAGCAAGCACCACTAAGCTACCAGCGCCCTCTTTTTTCGGAAGATATCGTAAACTAATGAGAATAATCCACAGACATACGTATAGCCGCCATTTCGAAAGTTCTTTACATTTTGAGGGCAATACAACCAGAATCTGAACTTACCTCTTACACAATTTCTCAATGCCATCATCTTACGGGGACATGCAAGTAAAATGCCACATCAAAGTGGGGCATTAGGTCCTGAGTCCTCGAGGTTCTCCCCTCTTACTTCCAAGTTCCAATCTAATTTCCCCATCCTTGAATATTCCAATTTCCAGTTTGATTTGAAAATAAATAACTTTCTCAAAATGCTGCACCAGGGGTTGTAATGGAATCTCTAAAAATGGATGCATTTCAAACTTGATACCTTTACGTGAACTTCAGTATAGTGCTACGATTCAATCTCCCCTCTTCCCCCCCCCCCCCACAAAAAAAAGTCGGTGTATCACCGGCTATGTTCTTCCTCTAATCCAGCTCCGCCGCAACATATATCAGTGCCCTAGGCGAAAATCTACCTTGCGCCCTCTTGTAAGGAGAGAAAATTTCAATAATTAAAAAATAAAACTTCTTAAAAAAATGTTTTTATGTTTAAATTTATTATAAAAAAAGAAAAAAAAATATATGTACTATATAAAAAAATTATAAAAACAACATATATCATCATAATATATCTGAAAAAATGATTAGAGGACATCAAATTGTATCAATTTTTGGAAAAATTCAATTGTATTTTTCGGGCTTTAGCATTAGCAAATTCTTCAATTACATCCTTGAAATTTATGTTCTTGGCCAGTTCGTTTCTATTGCAAGAACAGCGAGAGCATGGAGTCTTTCTTGTGTCATAGTTGATCTTAAATATGTTTTTATTAATTTCAATTTGCTAAAACTCCTTTCGCAACTGGCTACTGATACTGGAATCGTGAAAAGTATGCGTAACGCAATCCACAAGTGCGTGAATAAGTCGCAAGTATTCGTTTTTGTTTTTTCAATTCTTTCAATCAGGGTCAAAGAGTCAACAACTCTTGTGCCCTTAGCATCAAGACGTCCTAGGCGATCGCCCTTCCCGCCCTGCCGTTCCGGCGGGACTGCTCTAATCCCAGACTGTTTGGGCTAAAACTAAATTTTTGACTTACATAGTGACTTCTGAGTACTCATACTAAAGTTTATGTTGATACATTTATTACATCGACAGTTTTGGGGATTTTTGAGTCGTGCCTCCCTGATCCCCTCCCTCCCTTCCACTGATTCCGCTGAAAATTGATAGGTGCTGTCCTTATAGCTTTTAATTCACATATGAAATTTGGTGTCAATCAATACATTCATTACAACGGCCGTTAATAGAGTTTCTGTGTTAACCCCCCCCCCCCCCCCCCTAATCCCCCTCCAATTTAGCTGATAATTATCGATTATAATCAATAGGTGTCGTCCTTAGAGGATTCTGGATACAAATAGGAAATTTCGTATCGATACATTTATTTATTTATTCTATTGGAAGTTGTCGCAGACACACAGACAATGTTAGGCCGTCATTCCCCGACGATTCAGCGATGGGTGTCTAGGGCTTCACGGGAAGTCGGCCACCCAAAAAAAAAAAAAGACAGACAGACAGAAATTTAGTTTTTAATTTTTGGAATCAGAAAGTCGGAAAACATGAAATTCCGTTGAAAACTGAACATCGAATTTTTGACCGATTACATAACTTCCCTTTTACTTCGTACAGCTTGGGAAGTAAAAAAACAAAGGGAAAATCCAAAATGGCGTGAAAATGGCTGAAATGAAACAGTTCTGCAAAAGGAAAGAATAGAAATTTAAATAAATGTTAGAGGTTTATCTGTGGTAAAATGAAGAGATGCATAAAGAAGAATGCAGTTGCAGAGAAGCGCCAGTGTTCATCTCATATTCTATGTATTTATTTAACAAGTTCTCTATCCATGTTGTTCATGTTCAAAGCAAATTTGTAACAAAACCATCATAGAATACGTAAAGAGGGAAGAGAATAAAAATAAATAAAATTTTCGGTGAATCACTGGCAATATACATCCCCAGAACCAATTTATCAAATAAGTTTTCTCTCTCCCTCCAAAACTATTCGACCTTTGGATTTTCATATTGGCTTCTGAATCCTCACACTAAATTTTGTATCGATACATTTATTACAAGTTATCAAGGGTATTTGAGCTGAGCCTTAGTGGATTCTGAACGTATATCAAACATCGTGTTGTTACATCGAGTTATCGGTTCGGAGGTGGATTGACAAGACACACAGATACAAGAATAATTTTTACATTTTTTGTATCATTACATTTATGAAAATTAATTGGAGAGGTGTACAGATGTGGATGGTGTTTTCCAAATATGAATAGCTTCTTAATTAATAAGAGGTCCTCTTGGTAGCCTTGAGAAGGGCAGGGGTAGTTAAGCCGTTTTCCCATGAAGCTTAAACAGATATATATATATATTCTTATATATATATATATATATATATCTTTATATATAGTAAAATTTTTTTAATTACTTAGAATTTTATATTCTTTTATTTAAACTGCCCCACGTTGGGCGCCAATCGTAACATTTCTTTCCTATGAATTTAAATTATTTCTTTTTTTAAAACAGCCCCAGGTTGGGTGCCATTGTAACATTTGGTAGTTCTCGTATACATTTTTTATGTTTTTAAAGAACTAAAATGGGTGGTGAATTCTTTAAATAAAATGTTTTCATGAAATAAGACCTTTATATTTTTCCTTTTTTTTTTTATATTCGAATCCCAACACAAATCGTAGACATGATAATACAACATTTATTCCCTTTTCCCCTTACTCACATGTCCACTCTCCGTCCAATCCTTCTCCTCTGCTCTTCTCAGCACATCACAAGTCTCCTCGATTCTTCCATCAATCTGCCCACTTCCAGACTTCAGACCTCCAACTCCACGAAGACTCTTCACTACTCCAGTCAACTCTCTATCATCCGTTCACTTGCACTCTCTCTCCCCCCCCCCCCCCCCCTATTTTTGCATGTTTATATATATATATATATATATATATTGAACTGATGGTCTCTAATGGTTTTATAGAACATGAAACGAACTTCCATTCTAACCACATATCGACAAAAGTTCCAATAGATCCAGCCTGTCTATCCCACCAACTGGGCACATTGAATCCTGCAATGTGAACATTAAAACAGACAATCAGATACAAATCATAATGTAGGATCATTCATTAAACTGGGTTGGTCGTCATCTGACTGATGTATGGCCCAGGGGTTCATGTGATGAGGCTGGACATTTTAGGCAGGGGGGGGGGGGGGGGGGGGGCATATGATGAAAACTGGAGTGGGGGGGGGGACTGATTTGTTCGCTGGAGCGGCATTTAAAGAGGAAATCCAAAGGTTTATCGCCCAACACTCATATCTCAGCCTGTTTATTGGGCAGTCCAAATGGGCCGTTTCATCAGCCATCATCAGCTATTCATCAGTCATTCTACACCGTAATCAGCATTTATTTAGAGAAGTTTCTAGTTTTCCCCCCTAAAATTTATTTTAAAAAGGTATTCCATAAAAAAAAAAAAATGAATATTTACTAATAATTTATTGATTCTCCAAAAATATGGGAGAACTATTATTAAGTACAAAAATGTATTTTGTGAATTACATAATTTCATTCAAACAATGTATGGCCACGTTACTACCCCACCTATACACAGTATAGGAAAAGTTATGTAATTGGTCAACAATTCGATGCATAGTTTTCAACGAAATTTCATGTTTTCCGACTTCCAGATGTCAAATATATGAAAAAAAAATGTATGTCTGCCTGTGTATTTGTTTGTGTATGTGAACATAGCATCCCAAGAGAATGAATGTATCAACACGAAATTTTATATTTGAAGTAAAAAAAAAACCCCAATAAAGACATAACATGTCAAATTTCAGCGATATCGGTGGAAGAGAAGAGGGGGTTCAGGGGAGTGGCTCCAAGTTAATTGATTAATTTGTTCTGAAGAAGTACATAACTGGTTTTTGAGATACGACTTTTGGCGCTAGGATCGAGGAAGTGGGTTGTGTTTAGTGTCACATGATAAATGTGCTCTGTCAACGCTCTCAAATTGATTTAATAATAACATTTAAGCTATGACGCTCTTCTACTAATTTGTCCAATTGGGGAGCGATAAACTCTTTTACGTTACTATAGAGGCAGACATGCAACTAAGCAGATTAGCACGGGACGGAGCCCTCTAGTAACCTAGTAACGGATTCACTCAACAGGTGGGGGGGGGGGGGGGGGGGGGGCAGGATTTCCTCCTCAAATATCACCATTGATATGTTTTTCTTTCATTTTCCCCCCAATGGTGACCCTGAGAGGTTAAATCTAATCATTCTATCCTTGTCCAAATATTGACAGGATAATATTGATTGGGCCATGTTCCACAATCTTTCCTACTGTTGACAATATCAATACGAGTTAGGGGCACTGTCAATATTATCCTAGTCTTTGAAGTGCTAACTCTAGCTTACCTCTTCATCAGATTAATGCTCAGTATGTTTAATTTACACACTGGTTCAGGTATAGCGCTAGTGAACTAGATGGTGTGGAGGCAGAACCAAGTAGGAGGGAGAACCAAGTAGAAGGCAGAACCAAGTGGGAGGCAGAACCCAGTAGGAGGCAGAATCAAGTAGGGGCAGAACCAAGTAGGAGGCAGAACCAATAATAAAAATGCCCGGGCTTCAAGTACGAGGTCATATCGCTTACTACGACGGAAATAACCCCCGCTTTTATATAGGTTTGTCCACTCTTCGATTGTCTACAGCCAAACAGACAACATTATCAGACAGGCGGTATTGTCACGTGATTGGCATTTTCCGAATGGTTTTAGCAAATGTCACAGTTTTGTGTTTTGACAAACTTGACCCAAATGTCCGAACTGTCTCACTAGAAAGCCAAAATGAAACTGACAGAGAAGCTGTCCGTCAGATGTACTTCTTCGTCTTCTGACATTGGATACCCTCCGGCCACAGAAGACCTCAGATCTGTCTGAGGGTAATATGATACAATTTTGTGTCTGCTTCTTTTCTCTAACAAAATAAAGGCGTAAATGAAATACCAGCAATGTTCCCCAGTACTTCCCCAATGTTCCCCAATACTTTCCAAGTCCAAATTAATCAATTAATTTTCCACTCTGCCTTCGAAACCAATTTACCGATTTCATTGAAAATCAATTCTGTATCTTACTAAGGCACTTCTGAATCCTCGTACTAAATTTCCTGTTAATACATTGGTTACACTCATACATACGTTATCGGGGTTCAGCTTACCTCCTTTCTCTTCCGCTGATTTTCTGAAAATTAACAGGTGTCCTCCTTATGAAATTTTGGATTTACATACAACATTTTATGCCTATATATGCATTAAATCGGCCGTTAATGAGGTTTTTGTGTTAAGCGGCCGGGTTTCGAATCCCCCTTTTTCAAAACGTGCTATCGGCGCTCCCTGCAATTTTATTTAATAACAACAATGATAATTTACTATTTTGGACTATGATAAAAATGACTTAACCAACTATAAGTTATTTATTCGGTCAGAAATGTGATGTTCCTTTTATAGTTATTGTGACTCATGCCCGGGCTTTAACTAGGATGTCATATTGCCATACTACCAGAGCACTCTTTCGTAGCTCTGCTGAACATGAGCCGTCTCTATTGTTGTGTTCTAAATGTTGCCTAGCTAGTTTAGTTGATAAACATTAAACTCTTAATAACCAATTAAAAAAATCCTCGGTCGAGTTTTGAACCCGCGATTATAAGCGAAATAGGCAAACACGCTACCTCTGTGCTATGTGATTTGTTTTAGTTAAAATCAATGTGCCTGTTGTTTTGAGAAGGGGCATATGACTAACCCCCTTCACATGTCATCCAGGAATGTTCTTATTAAAACCCGATGTAATTAATCCAACAACATGTCAGATTAAACGTTTTCCCGTTTTGAAACTTTACACCAATTTCCATGTTAGTTGACAACCTCCGTCTAACCCAATCAAAGCCAACTCTAACTAAAGACCGTAGCCAATACTTGACTAAGGTCGAGATCGTTTTCGAAACCCGGTACTCCCACCGTAGAGTCAGAATCATGTTCACCAGAGCGTTGATAGAGCACTCTGGTAGTAGGCGATATGACCTAGTAGTTAAAGCGTAAAAACTAAACCGTCGTAATAACTAACATAGTAGCTATTGAATCTTTATATTACATTTCGTGTCAATAGATTTATTAAAACGGCAGTTATTGGAGTTTTTGTGTTAATCTCTTCCCCAAATCCCGCCCCTTCACTTTGGCCATTCTATCGGAAGTTATCGTGTTCACACAAAAACTTACTTTTTTCTATTTTTAATTTTTGTATCAGGGGTCAGATAATATGAAATTCCGGTGAAAAATCAAGATCGAATTTCTGACCCATTACATAACTTTCTCTATACTCTACGGGAAGTAATGCTATTCAAGGGCGTGGAAGTAAAAAAAAAATAGTGCATCCTGGCTACGCGTTCATGTAACTAATATCTTGATACAGAGCCACATTGTGGACCTTATTAAATACAAAATTGGATTAATAAATCTCCAGGGACAACAAATAAATTCTCTAGGACAGAGACAAAGTTATTGGCCAGGGTGGCAAGCCTGCTTCAAAGTTTAATACATTTAAAATGGATGGCGCCAAAACTTTATATGAAGGGGATATGGCGGGAGATATGACATGACCTATGACCCCACTTGACATTTTATTTTCTATCTTCTGCTTTTGATATTTGTTTTTTCTTCTTCCCCAGCTATACTTAGAATAGGGGAAGTTATATAATTACATCGATCGATTATAATCGATTAAAAAATGAATGTTTAGTCATGAACCGGAATATAGGTATATCATATCATGTTTTCCAAGCACCTCAATCAAAATATGAAAAACAAATAAATCGTTAGACTATCACCGCCAACGTATTTCCCTAACTCGAATCATTTTCAATCAACTAAGTTTCTACTCTCCCACTAAACTATTTTCCACTTCGGCCTATTTAGCTGAAAATTAATAGTTGTCATATTTATAGGCTTCTGGATACATATATAAATTTTCGAGAAACCCGGCCGGGGCCCTTAGTTTATTTTATGTGGGAAATTAAATAAACTTAAGCACGCCGTCCTTCGGATGGGACGTTAAGCGATGGTCCCGAGTCTGTACTATGTCAGGACCTCGTTAAAGACCCCTGCCCTACGTGAATAAAAAAAATTAGGTTAGGCAAAATTTAGGACTTCCACAGTATAGTCGGGCTCATGTCCACCAGAATGATGAAAGAGCGCTCTGGCAGTAGGCGATATGACCTTGTAGTTAAAGCCCGGGCATGAGTCATAATAACTAACTATAAATTTAATAAATATTCAAGGAATATTGATCATGGAATGTTTGACCGATAACATAACTTCACGTTTACTGTGATTATTAATTATTGTTAAATAAAATAAATATAAAAATAATAATTGAAATAATAAAATTAATAATAAGTGTTTGGGTCAGGGTCGGACACTTAACGTTGTGAGCAAAGGCCCGATAACCATGAAGAACCCAGAATGATAGGGGAGTAAAATATGTGAGGAATAAATGCGGAAATAGTGAAAATAAGAATTCTATTTGGAACACAATAAGTAAATTGAAATGAATGTTACTTGATCACTGTAAACAGAATGTTCTGGTCGATTCGGCTGTGTCGCTCCTTGGTGGTCCGTGATGATAGACGAGATCGGAGGGGGTCCTCACGGGGAAGTCTTCATATGTGAGATGTATCCAGGCCAGACTGCGTTGGACGAGACGCTGACTGGGGTAGTAAGATGTTTCCCGGTCAGGCTGTGGTGAACGACTGGTGGCTGGACCGGGAGTAGTGGGGATAGCGAGCGAGCTAGCCGTGGCGTAGGGACCATAGTGGGGGGCGCTAGCTAAGCTCAATAGTCGTAATTGAACATACCGCCCACCTAAATTTGGCTACGCTGAATTTACAGTACCCAAAAAAAGGGCAAGGGTGAGTCGACCGATGGCAGTCGAGAGGGGAGAACAGCACTATGTACCTTCATAGTGATAAAGAAACATATCTTAAAAATAATTAGAAATATAAATGATAAAAGGAACGCAACATGAACTTACAATGACTAAAGAAAAAAAATAGCTTAAAATAATTAGAATTATAAACTATATACAAACTATGTGAATCTCGGCAATGTCCAGGGATCCCCGTCACTTAGGGGAAACTCGGGTCGCATCTGATGAGAGTAGAGGTGCGAGAGAGGCGACTGAACGCTTGAAAATTCTTCCATTTAGTGTGCGAACGGTAACCACTCTCACGACGCTGTCGTCTCCGGGAAAAACGTCGCAGATACGCCCGATCGGCCAAGTACCTGCGGGTGTGACTCTCGATCATCAGAACGAGATCGCCTATGCTGAGATTAGGATGGTTTCGGATCCATCTGACACGCTGCTGTAGGAGATGCAAATAGTTCCTGTTCCATCGGGACCACACATAAGATATTTGCCGTTGTACTAAGTGCCAACGATCGAGGTGACTGGTGCATTCATCTGAAGATGGAACAGATGGGATAGAAGTCAGTGGTGCACCGATCAGAAAGTGGCCAGGTGTCAGTGTGTTGAAACTCTCCGGATCTTCTCTGAGAGGGCATAAGGGTCTTGAGTTGAGCAGCCCTTCAATGCGTACCAAGATGGTATTCAATTCTTCAAAGGTAAGGGGGTGCTTACCGACAGAAGTCACCAAAAGATTTTTGATGGACTTAACGCCGGCCTCCCACAAACCGCCGAAGTGTGGAGAGCGAGGTGGTATGAATTTCCAAACACTCTTGGAGGAGAGGTGATCAGTCCATAAATCAGCGTAACGGCTCAAAAACGCGTAGAGATCCTTGAGATATCTGGATGCGCCGACAAAGTTGGTGGCATTGTCCGAATGAATGCACTGCGGGAGTCCACGTCGAGCGACAAAGCGGTCTAGGGTGGCCAAGAACGCATCTGTCCCTAGCGAGGAAACTAGCTCCAAATGGATAGCCTTCGTGGCGAAGCAAACGAAAATGCAGAGATATGCCTTGCCTATCGGTGCCTTGCGTCTTGGAGATTCTCGGAGGGCAAATGGTCCGGCATAATCGACTCCAACCTGTGAAAATGCGCGAAACTTATGGAAACGTTCAACTGGAAGATCACCCATTAGGGGGATAGACGGCCTGGCACGGAGACGTCTGCAATGGGAGCAGAGATATATCCGGCTCTTAATCACCTTAAGTGCGCTGGGAACCCAAAATCTCTGGCGCAAAAGAGACAGCATTAGAGTTGGGCCAGCATGAAAGTGCTTCTTGTGCAGGTCGTCTATAATAAGACGAGTGAGATGGTGATCTCGAGGTAGAAGCATAGGGTGCTTATGGTCATAGGTGAGCGAGGAGTGTCGCAGCCTGCCGCCCACCCTAATTAACCCAGGTGCATCCAAAAAGGGATGGAGTTGCTGGTAGGCCTTAGGGGTTTCATCACCATAGCGCGCTGGAGGCAAAGCACAGTGTTGAGCGATTTGTACGCATGCGGAGAGTGCCTTAGAGAATTCATCGCTAGTGATGGGTCCTTGGGTGGCTTCCTGTAGGTGTTGCGCGCGATGAGCGAGCCGCAATATCGGAGCGATTGTTCTGATCAATCGTGGTAGGGAGGAAAAACGACTCATCCAAGAGTCATCATGAATATGGTGAACTTTCTTGGACGTTGGGATGGCAGTAGCCAGTAAGGTTTGATCTGGTGACGGCGAGAGGAGTCCAGAATAGCCTTCGCCAAATGGTTCCGGGTTGTCCATGAGCCAGAGGGGTCCACGCCACCAGAGGTTGTGATCCTTGAGTTCGGATGGAAGGCATCCACGGGATGCTATGTCGGAGGGATTATCCTCCGAGCGAACAAACTTCCACTGCCTGACATCGGAAGCCCTAAGAATAGCAGAGACTCTGTTCGCCTCAAACACCTTGAGTTGATGAATAGGTTGGCGCAACCATGCAAGCACCACCGAAGAGTCTGTGAAGTATAGAGCTTCATGATGCGTCTCTATTGTGATAGATGACATGACTCTCGCAAGCAAGAGCGCTCCGCAGAGTTCCAATTGGGGTATCGTTAGAAACTTGGTGGGGGCGACCTTTGTCTTCGCTTTGAGCAGATTGACGTGCACTCCGCCACTAGGTGACTGAGTGCGTGCGTAAACAGCAGCAGCGTATCCACGGGAGGAAGCATCGCTAAAATCTATCAGCTGGATAGTTGCTTGATGGACCTGTATGTAGCGGGGAATGGTAATCATCTTGAGAGTAGGCCACTCGTTGGTAAGTTGAGACCATTTCTCGCGAAGAGGTGAAGGCAAGGGATCGTCCCAAGAGATTTCGTGGCGCCAAGCTTCTTGTAGCAAGGTTTTGGCGCTAAGTATTACGGGAGCTAAAAATCC
This sequence comes from Aradus depressus, assembly GCA_963662175.1. Taxonomy (NCBI): domain Eukaryota; kingdom Metazoa; phylum Arthropoda; class Insecta; order Hemiptera; family Aradidae; genus Aradus; species Aradus depressus. The sequence continues at coordinate 55,934,306 of OY759214.1, read as the reverse complement.
GAGTGGGTCGAAAATTCGTGCAACGGTTGAGAGAACGACCCGCTTGGTTGCATGAGAGACAGGTTCCTGGACTGTGAAAGAGAAAACATCTCGTTGGGGGTACCACATGAGACCAAGAATCTTGATGATGGAATTGCTTTCCTGAGGCAAGGCTTGAGCTTCAATAGGATCCTGAGAAGGAGGTAGCAATTCGGGGGCATTAGATGCCCATTTGCTTAGTTGAAACCCGCCTAGATTAAATAGGCCAATGAGCTGTTCCTTAAGAGCATGGGCCTCTTCGAGCGTATTTGCTCCTGAAGCAAAAACGTCGACGTACATGGCCTTCGGAATCCACTCTGCAGCTAGGGGAAAGGCGTTGCCTTCATCACTAACAAGCTGGGCAACAGTCTTGATCGCTTGATAACCGCTAGACGTGATGCCATAAGTGACGGTGCGCAGTTCATGCTCAACTACAGGCTTGGAAGGATCGTTACGCCAGAAAATATGCTGTAGGTGACGGTCTTCGGGATGTACCAAGATCTGGTGGTACATCTTCACTAGATCCGTCGTGAAGGCTATGACGAAGAGACGAAAGTGGATGAGTATGTCGCACAAGTCCGTCTGCAGTTTAGGCCCAGTGATAAGAACATCGTTCAAGCTGGGGCCGCCAGCCGAGCAAGATGCGTCAAACACAACACGAAGCTTAGTTTCGTGCGGCTTGACTTGCCATACCCCGTGATGAGGGATCACGTAGGGTGCAACAATGGTCGTGGGAGCCATGTGGCCTAGACGTACATAGTCTTCCATAAAGGCTAAGTACTTCTCCTTGAGGATGGGGTCACGAGTGAATTTCCGCTCCAAGGCGAAGAATCTCCGGAGAGCTATGTCTCGGTTTTCGTCAGGGAGCACGCCAGTAGGTTTCAGGGGCAACCTCACTACATATCTACCCTCCGGAGTGCGCGAATGAGTTTTCGCAAACGACTCTTCACACAAGACGTCATGGGGGTTGCGAAGATCTGCGGGTCGTGGTTCCTCAATTTCCCAGAAGACCTTCAACTGGCTTAAGATAGCAGTTTCATCCAGGGCCAAAAGGGAGATGCTGCGCGACTGATTGATAAAAGAAGTGGTTCCCATGACCACATTACCAAAAACAGTGGGCATGAGATAAAGCTCGTCAACCTCCGACTTGACGGGAGCTCCTATGATGAGTCGTGGATATAAGTCAAGTCCAACCAAAACATCGACGAGGCCAGGATCGGCGAATGAGGGGTCAGCTAAGCCGTAACGCGATAGCTGAACGGCGACGGTCGGTGAAACCTTTCGCTTCGGAGTGTCGGATGTAATCTCATCGACTACAAGAGCGCGCACCTTGAAGCACGCATCAGTAATAGTAGAGTGCATGCGGCACGTTAACCAACCTTTGACATTGGGCACTAATTTGCCACCAAGACCCGCTATACGGCCGTCAAAGGGTTTTAAACTACCGCCAATTTTACTGGCGAGGTCGGTAGTTATAAATGTATACTGGCTCCCTGAGTCCAATAACACACGAGCGGGGACAGAGGTGTGAAGTCCGTCGAATAGGGCCTGAGCGGTGCCCATAATGACATGCGATTCGGGTTGATGTCGCTTGTCGGTAGGCGCCGGGATGGTATCTTCCCGAACATGGCCTACGAATGATGAATGGGGTTCACCATTGTTATCGTTGGAGCGGGCTTCATCAGTCTTCTTCCCTGTATGAAGTAGGCTGTGATGCCTTGAATTGCAGTACTTACAATTCCATTTTGACGGGCAGTTCGCGGCCCGATGCCCTCTTCCCAGGCAGTTAAGGCATCCAGTCCATGCCTTGACGAAGTCGAAACGAGTCTGGGCTGGCAGCTCACTGAAGGTGAAACATTTCACTAGTGAATGGCTGCCTTTGCAGTAGGGGCATGGAGTGAAACTCGGATTTGGGCTGTTATTCGTAGCCGAGGGAGAGGTGCGTCCAAATCTATTTGACCTAGGTGAGCCACGGCGGCGAGCCGGGCTCCTCCTCGGACTGGCGGTTGGGGAACTACTGTGACGTGTAGGGCTCTTCCTTGACCAGGATTGAGATGAATCTCCAGATTGGGCGAGCATAGATACGCCAGTAGAATACTTAGGCGAACTCTTATTGGGAGGTTTGAGTCGCGGATCCATTGCTCGATCGGAGGTATTGGAGCGTTCATCGACAAGTTCCAGGGATAGCTTACAAGCCATCATGCGTTGCCTCACAAAGTTGATTATTTCGTCGGCAGATGGGAACTCTGTCCCTTTATGGGCAAGCTCAAACTGCTTGCGGGTGGCCGGATCGAGTGCTCGCAATGCCAGGATAGACAGCAAGGCGTCACCTGGGTTTTGGAGCCTTAGAGCGCGAAATGATTCGACGCTCTCACCGACCTGAGAGAGATATGCGTTCAGCTTGGCGTACTCAGAGTTGGATGAGCGATTACGGAAATTTAGGACCGTCTGAATGTGTCGAGAGGCCAATACTCGGGGGTTGTCATAAACCTTCATTAATGACTCCCAAGCCAGGGCATATGAAGAACCGTCGAAGGACAGACCAGACAGGAGCGATGCGGGTTCTCCTACCAGAGCGTCTTTAAGATAATGCATCTTGTCGACTGGAGGGATGCGTGGACTGTTTCCTACTAATGAGAGAAACTTGTCCCGAAATTCTACCCATTTGAATAAGTCCCCGTTCCATTTAGGCACCGCTATGCGTGGTAACCCACATCCCTGATAGTCGTTGGGTGCTGACAATAGGGTGGGAACGGCAGCCGAAGAGGCTGAAGTGACGGATGCGGCTTCGCGTTTCAGTCTAAGCTTCCGAAGGGAGGTATCAGCCACAAGGATCTCATCCCTCACAGTATCGTGAATAGTCAGCCATTTTTCATCTGGAAACGAAGTTTTCGGATCGAGATTGAAATGCGCACTATCGAGCTCCTTCCAGGTTGCCTGAAATTCGTGCCAATACTCACAAGCGCTGTGTAGGCGTGCCTCCAGGTCGGCATAAGAGTCGTCGTCAGGGGTGGCTGCCTTAGCCACAACCATGATGCCGGCAATGTTGCGCTTAATGCTGCGGAGCTGGCGCTCTAGTGATGAAATCTGATGGGAAGATTCCGCCATCATGTGACTATCAATCTGGTGAGTAAACAATAGAAAATATAATTTGGAAAATAATGATCCGTTCAGGACACACAATCAAGGAAATATCAATGGTTATGCATATGTATATAATATATAATATGTTAATATGATTATGCATATGTTATAATATGTTAATATGATTATGCATATGTTATAACATGTTTATAAAATATATATGTATATAATATAAATGTGTACATATGTTATGAGCATAAGTGATTAGAAACTAGGAGACCTAATCCTTATAGAGGATTACTGTGGTCGGACAAGTGTTTGTAATATACTTGCACTTATTATTACAAAGTATGTTGTCTAACGTAGGATTAAAGCGAGGGATTATTTGGCTGCCATAGGTCGAGCTCCTATGAAATACAACATTGACTGAAATATTATATAAAAATTCATAATGAATGAATAAATGAAAAATATAAGACACTGAATAAAAGTGATGAAGAGAAATTTCCACAATATTCCTCACCCGGGGCACCATAATGTTTGGGTCAGGGTCGGACACTTAACGTTGTGAGCAAAGGCCCGATAACCATGAAGAACCCAGAATGATAGGGGAGTAAAATATGTGAGGAATAAATGCGGAAATAGTGAAAATAAGAATTCTATTTGGAACACAATAAGTAAATTGAAATGAATGTTACTTGATCACTGTAAACAGAATGTTCTGGTCGATTCGGCTGTGTCGCTCCTTGGTGGTCCGTGATGATAGACGAGATCGGAGGGGGTCCTCACGGGGAAGTCTTCATATGTGAGATGTATCCAGGCCAGACTGCGTTGGACGAGACGCTGACTGGGGTAGTAAGATGTTTCCCGGTCAGGCTGTGGTGAACGACTGGTGGCTGGACCGGGAGTAGTGGGGATAGCGAGCGAGCTAGCCGTGGCGTAGGGACCATAGTGGGGGGCGCTAGCTAAGCTCAATAGTCGTAATTGAACAATAAGTAAGCAAATAATAAAATTATATAAATATGACCACATTTCCTGTAAAAATTATAGCTGGTCTTCTACTAAATTTTGATTTCTACAGTAGTTTCCAAAAAGGGCCCTAAAGAAATATCGGAAGTTCAATTGCACAATTTTGAAAAAAGTATTGAAAAAAATTTCAATTAACAAATTTTTTATTTAGATTTCTTCTAAATTTACTAAAGAGATGACATATTTTTTCATCTTTTTTTAAAGTTTAATCTAATCCAAAGGTATAAATTATCTCACTGGGTTCACAGGGAAAATGAATAGTATAGAATAAGAGAGCACATATTGGGTTTATTTATCTACAAGAAGAAATCTTACAAAATGATTACTTAAAATCTATATCAGTCTTTTTTTTGTTTTATTATTGGCCATTTTGATTGACCTTTTCTCTTCTACGTATTTCCAATGTTATAATGCTATAATTTACCTCCTCTACATCTTCTCTCACTCAGACTGGTTCACTACACCTTAACCCTAAAAACACTTCTCTCTCTAGACTGTCCACTTCCACAATACAACTTAGACTGTTTCACACTATTAGTTTTCCATTTATTGGTTGTTCCATTTCGTTTTAGAACAAAATGCGACTAGTCCATCTTTGTATATTAATTACATAATTAAGTTACTTTACTCCTAACTGCTCTTTTTATACAAATAATAATAAATGATTTTATAATATATTAATGGGGTTCAAAATATATCAATCATAACGTAATAGTATGGGGACCCACTGCTCGGGATATACTAGTCGTGGTGCCCAGCGTTTCTTATCTATTCTACGCATTCCTACAGATATATATTCTATATATAATTCGATTAATTCATTCTGCACTGCCTTTCATCAAAGTTCTGTAGGGTAGAAATTGAACCTTGGATCTGATATCTTTAAGACAGAGATGCTATCCATAGGACACCCTCCTCCCTCGTTTGTTACCGTGTTTCGCAGTGCAGGAGATTGTGCTAATCTTGAGAGAAGTCCTTGCAATCTGCCCCACATTGCAGTGCCATCTAGTTAAGACGTCACGTACTGCAGTTCTGTCCTAAATGCGACTTATCAGCTCTCCGCTCTACTCCTTTCAAGGCCCTAATCCTCGTCTCTTCTATTTTCTCTCTTCGTTACAGACATAATCCGAGGGACTAACAAGAACGTAGACAAATACGAATTCTCACAACACACTGATCCCGCTAATCCGGACTAGATGGGACCGGACCCCATCCGGTTCACCGAAAGTCCGCATTAAACGGAATTTGCCATAAAATGCACATGATAAATATTTTTTTAAATATTAGCGTAAATATTTAGAGTGTCGTCTTTTTTGTCGGCACTTTTTCATCGTAGCCAACAGAGTAAGTCAAGTCAAACCCTCTCTTTAAATTATTTTCGTACTTACCGCTCGCTAAATTACATTTATAGTTTACTAAATTTTAATTAGTTTTTTTTTAAATCTCGTCCGGATTAAGCCGATGTCCGGATAATCAGTGTCCGGATTAGCGAGACTATTGTATTTCATTTGAGAAAAATTATTTTAAAAAACATTGGATATTACCTTTTTTTTTTCTCCATAATTTCTTTATAAACTATGTTTCCTCTTCCTCAGCTCTACAAGGTAATAGAGGAAGTTATGTAATTGGTCAAAAATTCGATGTTGAGTTTTGACCGGAATTTCATATTTTCCAACCCACAAAAATACTTTAAAAATGTCCTCACTCTCTCTGTGTATGTAGAATGAATATATCGACATGAAATTTAATGTGTGTATCCAGAAGGCCGAGAGGACGGCTCTTTTTGTGAAATCGGCCGAAGGTAAGGGGATCAGAGGAGGTGGTGCTCAACTCTCAAACCCTAATAACTGCCTATGTAATGCATGTATCAACACGAAATGTATGAGGATTCACAAGTATATTTCTAAGTCATTTATTGATAACGGTTTATTGAGGGAGAGCAAACACTTAATGGAATAATTTGTGCTAGGCAAGTATATTATCAGTGATTGACCGACTAAGAATTTCATGCTATTTAATAAAAAATCACCGGCAATGTACTTCCCCACTACGAATTAGCAACTATGTTTTCGCTCTCCCTCTGAAACCAATCTACCGATTAACCGATTAGGTTGAGAATCAATAGGTGTCTTATTCAATAACATCTGAATAATTTAATTAATTTTCATGTTGATATGTTCATTACAATGGCAGTTATTGAGGGTGCCGGTAGCTCAGTGGTATGCATGCTTGCCTTCTGAGTTCGAAACCCGACTGAGGCCCCTAGTTTTATCTGGGAGGTAAAATAAACTTAAGCACGCCGTCCTTCGGATGGGACGTTAAGCGATAATCCCGAGCCTATACGATGTCAGGTACCTACTCGTTAAAGACCCCTGCCCTACGTGAATAAAAAAAAATTAGGTTAGGCAAAATTTAGGACTCCCACAGTAGAGTCGGGCTCATCTCCACCAGAGTGACGAAAGAGCGCTCTGGTAGTAGGCGATATGACCTCGTAGTTAAATCCCGGGCATGAGTCATAAAACCTAACCTAACCTAACAGCAGTTATTGGGGTTTATGTTTGAAGCCCTCCATCATCCCCTTCTCTTGGTTCGATTCTGCTGAAAATTGATAGATGGCATCCTTGTAGGATTTTGAATTTACATATGAAATATCGTCTCGATATATTCATTCTATCGGCAGCTATTGTGTTCTGTTCACAGATTTTCCGAATCAGGTAGTTGGAAAAAATGATATTTCGGTGAACACTCAATAACAACATCCTATACTTTGTATAGCTCCGGAGGAGAAAACAGGATGAAGAGATAGAAGAAGAAATGGAGTTACATGAGTTATATGGCGAATAAGGTTGAATGTCCAAAGTAGATATATTGACATAGTTGTTTGTCGAACCAGCCACCTCGCTGTATGGCTCACAAAGTGCCCTATCTTCTCGATCTGCAACATCCTGCGTTTATGCACAAAAGAAAATAAAGTTTCTTTGCTTTCAATCAAGATATTTTCCCCTTGGAAGCCAGAGACACCCCGAAGATCGGAAAGTTGCGTGCCAGAACCTGGGAGGAGTGCTGGCAGAGTGCCAGAGAAGAGGACGGAGCCTACCTAGACAATATTAGTATTTAGGAGACCTTACGAGTATAGTAATGCGGGGTTTATTAACACCATCTCGTGATAAAATATCACATCACAAAGTGCCAATCAACTAACCGATTTTATACTTTTATCTCTTAGCAGATTAGCTCAACATAATGTGAAAAGAATAGCCGAAGTGGACACCAACATGATGCGACATACAGAAAGAAAAGTAGCACACTCTAGTATCACAAGGTGATAAAATATCACAGTAATATCGTATTACGAATAGAGAATGAATTAACAATATTAGTTCGCAACCTAAAAAAAAAAAATTGTGTATTGTAGTAATCTCATAAAACTTTGACTGATGAGCCCGAATGTACATTATAGCAAAGTCATTGCGAACCCGAGCTAGGTGAGTTTCTCTGTAGAGTGTGACTAACTCTAGCTCCAAAGGCGTCTTTACTTCGTTGTCGTGTTACGTTACAGATGCCAACTCATTCCACACGAGCTATAGTAAGCAAGTTCGTTCTGTTCACAAAAATTCGTGCTGAAATATAGGACAACAAGTTTTAAGTAATAAGTGAGTCGTAAAATATTTCGAAGATTATTTCGGATTTTCTAATTGTAATTATACGAATATCGTAAATATTCTAAAAAAATTAATTGTAACAAATGAATTATAAATGAATAAATCATCGATTAGGAGACGTATTCATATTCAACATAACAAAAAATTACACAATATGATATTATTATATTATAGATTTGTGTATATGTATATGGTGTACATACAAGATAAACGTACACCCTGTATCTTACTTATTATGTATCTTGTTTTAAATAAATAAAACAAACTTATTTTTGAAATATTGTCTATTCCACTAAAGATATATATACATATATAACTACCGGTTTCGGCTTTATACCATCGTCAGGTCTAGTTATGAACTAAGTCAGTTTGCAGAGAGCGACCCTTCAAATACATCTCAGGTCAAAGGCTATTAAAACTTGGGAGTCCCCCGTCTGTACCGTTAGCTAACTCATGAAATATTTCTTAACAAAACCTAGTTCTAAATTTACATAAAACAATGTCACTAGACTAATCGTGGAAAAATAACAAATAAATAAGTACAAATACAAGTAAATAATAAAAATAGAAATAAAATTAATAATAATGTTAAGATTTAGATCCCTGGCTATGATCTCATTACTGCCAGAGTGTTGAAAAATCTTCCGCGCAAAGCTGTCATCTTTCTTACTTACATTTACAATTGCATCCTTCGCCTTTCCTACTTCCCAGTTCTTTGGAAATTTTCTATCATTACTTTAGTCCCGAAACCAGATAAACCTAAACACTTGCTCTCTTCATACCGCCCCATAAGTCTTCTTCCCACTCCTTCTAAACTCTTTGAAAAAATTCTTCTTAGCCGCCTATTACCTCTCTTCGAAGAACACGACCTTATTCCGAATCATCAGTTTGGATTCCGACAGAAACACTCAACACTTCAACAATGTCACAGATTAGTTGATGAGATTTCCTCTGCTTTGGAAAGGAAGTGTTATTGCTCTGCAGCATTTTTGGATGTGAGTCAAGCTTTCGACCGTGTCTGGCATGTTGGGCTGCTGTATAAGCTGAAACATGTGATCCCTGACGGATATTATCGTCTCCTCCGCTCCTACCTGGATGATCGTTTTTTCCAGGTCAGACAGGGCAGTGTCCACTCTGACGTTCAACCCATAAGAGCTGGTGTCCCACAGGGGAGCATTCTGGGTCCACTTCTCTATGTTGCAAGCACATCCAGCATCCCAACATCGCCTGAGACGGTGTTAGCCACCATGCCGATGACATAGCAATTTTAGCTACTAATAAATCGGCTGGGGACGCATCCAAATCTCTGCAGGAGCACTTACACCTTCTAGAGGGTTGGTTGCATCTGTGGAAGGTAAAAATAAATGAGATCAAATCCCTTCATGTTACATTCGCCTTGAGGCGCGGTGACTGCCCAACTGTATGGCTGAATAATGTCCCTCTGAAACATGACAAAGACGTACGATACTTAGGACTCTATCTTGACAGACGACTGACATGGAATAAACATGTTTCACAGACTCGACAGAAAATGAAACGGCGATTTGGACTACTCAAAAGACTACTAGACAAGCGATCTCAACTTCGCCTCAACCACAAACTGGGTGTTTACAAGACCGTTATCAGACCCATCTGGACGTATGGCGTTCAGCTCTGGGGTTCAGCTAAGCCCTCACACACCAAAAGAATTCAAGCCATCCAAAATAAAATCCTCCGAACAATCACACAATGCCCTTACTACGTATCAAACATAACATTACATCATGACCTGAACATACCATTCTTACACGAAGTTAGACAACAATTATACACAAATTTGCACAACAAATTCACGTCACATCCAAACGCACTGGTGGAAGCAATGTCGGTCCGGTCCTTGCCGGGCAGACCTCCTCGGCGACTGAATCGTCGTTGGCCGCGTGACCTCCTGCCTGAGGAGGACCCCTGAGGAGGCGGTGGTGTTGACCAGCCGTCTCATCAAGAGACTCAAGTGGTGTTACTGTTTTTCTTTGTTGTGTTCATATTTCCTAGTTGTGAAGTAATTCATAGTTGGAAATTAAGTAATAAAGGTGAAAAAAAAAAAAAAAAAAAAAGATTTAGATAACTTAATACTCCATACAATTGTATGAATGACCAAATTTATTTCAACTATTCCCCTTTGTTAACACCCTAAACCAGTTCTGTTTCCACATATATGTTTGTATTATCTGTTATTAATATTTGGTTCCACATATATGTTTCAAGTTATCTAAATCTTAACATTATTATTAATTTTATTTCTATTTTTATTATTTACTTGTATTTGTACTTATTTATTTGTTATTTTTCCACGATTAGTCTAGTGACATTGTTTTATGTAAATTTAGAACTAGGTTTTGTTAAGAAATATTTCATGAGTTAGCTAACGGTACAGACGGGGGACTCCCAAGTTTTAATAGCCTTTGACCTGAGATGTATTTGAAGGGTCGCTCTCTGCAAACTGACTTAGTTCATAACTAGACCTGACGATGGTATAAAGCCGAAACCGGTAGTTATATATGTATATATATCTTTAGTGGAATAGACAATATTTCAAAAATAAGTTTGTTTTATTTATTTATTACAAGTTTCCACAATATGTCCGCGTTTCTGAACTTAGAAGTTATCTTGTTTTAGTTATCATATCAGCTATTTTACCAAATTTTTTTTTTTGCTTTTGGCTTTATGTACGGTACAATGTGTTATCTAGTTGATTTACAACATCCATGGCCCCTAGAGGGAGTTCTATCTACGAAATAAAACTCTCTCCCGGATGGGATTCAAACCCGCAAACCATGGTGAGACCATGTGACCAAAGCCCTATATGGCCACCATGGCCCCCGAAAAATTAATTGAACAAATAGAATATTATTAGATTAAAAATTTTGCAATTTAAAAATTCCTTTCTTTTTTCCCAATGAACACACACACACATATATATATATATATATATATACACACAATATTTACACATAACTTTGAGAGTGCTAATTTACTCACATTCTCTGTTTTCTTTTCTGTTATCTGATTGGTTTTACTGCCATGGAGTAATATTGATCGCAGATGAGATCACAGTACTATGTCACGATTATTTAAACTATTTATGTGTTGTTTTTTAAAATTTTATATTTACAACTTTATATATATATACAATATATAATAAGCAAATGTGATATATAAAAAATAAATATCTTGGATGATGAAATAGAAATCATTCATTGACACTCCATTATCTTGTTATTACGAGTGAGCAAGAGTAATTAAAATATATATATACAAAACAAAAATAAATAGTTAAATGATAAAGAAAGATAAAACGTTTGTAGTCGATTAGTCTTCAATGCACTAGTAGGTCTCGAGGCCATTGCCACCTCAATCTCCGAACATGAACATTAGGAACGGTTCTTGTGGCAAGTCTGCGGACTAAAGGATTAGGGTGAAAGGAAATTATGTGGTAAATGAAAAATGTGCAGTGGATGTGAAATCCTGAACAAATGGAAACATAATAAAATAAAACATATTTATTAACAATTACAAGGAGGCTGCTAGCATCGGAAGGAAACAGCAAACTGGCTTAAATAGAGGCTGGATTATTGGTTTCCATGCCAAAGCCTTCATGGGAGCTCGAAACTATTCGAGATAGTTGTATTTACAAATTGTCTACTCTCATCAACTGAGTCTACTTGTGACAATCCACTCTACGGTTCGTAACTCTTTATTTACTATTATCGAATAGTGCTCGCCTAAAGACACGGCCAGTTCAAAAGAAAACTTGACAAAACTCAAAATGTAAGGAGAAAACATACAACTGTCTTTATTGCTACATTTATTATTAATTGGGTTTGTTAATATTTATGTCTAATTGAATAATAATAATAATAAATTTAATGAATTTAATTTTCCTCACAAGGGATTGGTATAATGAAAGGTAATTTTTATAAATGAGTAAGTTAAAATGTCCCCACAAGAAGGGTGCCATATTGCTATGTTTACTGTTAATTGAATAATAATGAACTGAATAATAAAAAAAATGGATTTCAGTTGATTTCAGAATTTTCAAAATAAAAAAATATATATATCATAAATAACTCTGTACATTTCTTGCAATTTACGTTGATAGTACCAAAAAACAAATCAAAATGTCTCCCGGTATGATTCTAAAAATATAAATTATAGCTATTATGTCCCGAAAAATTGGTACTTACCTCAAAGGTGTAGATTCGAAAGGTCTATGAGTTTCGAAATTTGAATTTCTTTGAGAGAGAGATGGGGAATTTAAAAAGAAATCAAAACATATTTACAAATAAATTGGTATTACTAAAAAAAATTATGAAATTGAAAAATGAAGTGGCCATATTTAAAAATTATATACAGAAAATGGATCCTACCTTTGTGACGTCACACTTGAAACATACAATTATACTTATTCTTATTATTTGAACAAAAATTTGGAGTCCAAGCCTTCTCCACATTCCTTCAGTCATTTACTGGTCACTTTTACTCACTTCTAACAGTCTACTCACTACTTTTCACTCATTTCAACAGAAAAACAGAGACTAGTCCCTCATAGGTTCTGCCCTGTTGAGAGGCGAACCTCGACTGATTCCTAGCTCTCCAAGGCATTCTGGGTAGCCAAATTCTAGTGTCTTTTGTCTTCCGTCTTCTGTTTTGTTCCTAAATATTAAAATTTCTTGACGTTTTCTTCCTTCTCTTCCTTTTCTTCGGTCTTCTTAATTATTATTTTAATGTTCTGTAGCTCTGTTTTTTAATTTTGATTCCTACATTTTTCAAAAATAGCATTCAAACTTGGTGATATACACTTTCGGATCAATATACGGCCTTGGATTGGATCCGTGCTCTATGATTGGATCCTTTTTGGAACAGGCTTCCTTTTCTAAATTTTGAACTGGCTTTTCCATCTGATGTGGGCAGTTTTTCTCTTCTTTTCCTTTTTCAATCTCTTCTTAATAATTAACTGTCTCTTTCTAAAAATTTTCAAAACCTTCTACCGACCAGTTTTTTGACTATGGATCTTTTCTTATTTACGCTTATAGTTCTTCAGTTCTTCTTCTTTTTTTTCTTTTAACTGTTTTATTTTCTTCCTGAGTGCTGAATTAATATTTCCTGTAAATTTAGTTTCTTTTTGAAGTTGGTTGGTTTCGTGATTAATGTTTAAAATGTTCGTTGATAACTGTAAGGTTGGGCCTGAAGCTACCTTTTCTTCCTTTTATTTCTTTTAAAGTTGTTCTTACTCTGCTGAATTTCTATTTTATTTTCTTCATCCTTAGGTTTCTTTCTTCTTTATTTTCTTTTCATTCTTCAAATTGGTTCAAAAAATTATAACGTCGCGTAGACATTAGTTGTCATGGCAACGGGTTGTTTACATTACATTATATAAATAATAAAAATCACTCAGGTCCAGTGTAACATGGAAATTAATTGTGTTAATATACTGACTTTTGTTGGTTATTAATAATTAGCAATATAGGTTAGGTTAGGTTAGGTTTTATGACTCATGCCCGGGCTTTAACTACGAGGTCATATCGCCTACTACCAGAGCGCTCTTTCGTCACTCTGGTGGACATGAGCCCGACTCTACTGTGGGAGTCCTAAATTTTGCCTACCCTAAATTTTTATTCATCTAGGGTAGGGATCTTTAACGAGTACCTGACATCGTACAGGCTTGGAACCATCGCTTAACGTCCCATCCGAAGGACGGCGAGCTTAAGTTTATTTTACCTCCCAGATAAAATAAACTGAAGGCCTCGGTCGGGTTACGAACCCACGACCTTGAGCTCAGAAGTCAAGCACGCATACCACTGAGCTACCGGCGCCCTCCTTTAGCAATATATATATATATTGTATATATATATATATATATATATATATATATATATATATATATGTGTATATATATATATATATATGTGTGTGGCCACAACAGGACTTTTTTATACCAACCACTTCTGTACAGATCACTCTCCCTTCCCCACCGCAATTAAATACATTTCATACTGACTGACATTACTGGGTATACGTTTTCTTTCATTATTTATTACTACTTATATACCTACTAATTTATACAATTTTTCATTTATTCTTTTTGTATTTCTATTATTCTTTTATTTTAATATAGGTAATTTTTTATATTGTTATTATTTTTTTATTATTATTATTTTTTATAGTTATATAGTATATTTGTTATTGTTATTTTGTTTTCTATATTTCGCACATTGTGACCTGATGAAAAAACGTAAGAACTTCTCGAAATATGGTCTTGAAAAAACAATCCCGGAAGAGTAACAAAAAAATATTTATCATAATTTTAATTAAAATAAAAACTGTATCTACTGTATTTAAATATATATTATTATTTCTGTACTCATATTTTCTACTATTTATTTATCCATTTCATTTTTTAGTAGTAGTTATTACTAATCACATGTGTGACAGACTCTAAGGGTACGTTTATACCGAAGATGCATCGATGATGGAGGTGGAGGTGGAGGTTGCGGTCGATACCTCGATGTCATAATATATTATCAAACTACCACTTCTGAATGTGAGTGTTCATGGTAAGGATGCCCGGGCTTTCACTCTCGCGGCTCACATGGATCTCTAATGCGATGTCGATGGTAAAACAAAATAGTTTGTTTTTTCATCGATGTAGCGATGTGAGCTATGTGCTGATTGGTCCTCCCTGACTGCCATATACCCACTTGTCAAAATATTTTATTTGTTGACGTTTAACCTAACCTCATAATAGTTTTATCAAACATTTTTTTATTAATAATAAAATTAATCATAATTATTATTATTAAGAAGTTTATTATTATTATTATTATTAATTAATATGAAAGAAGAGATAATTAATTTAGACTTCAGGTGTCCGCAAATTTGGGACAAAAGACACGCTAAACGTACCCTAAGAGTTAATATCTGTTTTTGTATCAAAATAAGCATCTTAATGTATACATTCTTATGACATATTATACACAATAAATATTATTATTAGTGTCTGTAAGGGGGCGTATAAACAAGAAATAAAGGTTAATATGAAGGGTGACAGCTGTGCCCGTCCCTATTGCTGACTGGGTCACTCAGTCTTAGATGTACCCCAGTTTAAACTTTGCATTGTGTCTCATGTAACTCCAAATTGAGGCCAACTTAGCAGAGGAGGAAGCTTGTCTCGTATCTCGCCAACCTGCCAGCCCAGGAGACTTGGGGAGTTGGTTGGCAAAGAGCCCAGGAGAGGAGTCCCAGGGAGTCTTATTATTTAGCTAGATGTCACAGACAGACTCTGAATTAGTTAGCTGGTAGCCGAGGTAAACCCCGTCTGGTGATAATATATCACATCTCAGAGGTACCATATTATGTCAATATTTTATCACCTTGTGATATATACTTGTATATGTACGTCCGAATATAAAGTATATTGTCCTAATATGTGTTAATGTAGTGGA
Organism: Aradus depressus; assembly: GCA_963662175.1. Taxonomy (NCBI): domain Eukaryota; kingdom Metazoa; phylum Arthropoda; class Insecta; order Hemiptera; family Aradidae; genus Aradus; species Aradus depressus. Next base: position 55,919,032 of record OY759214.1, on the reverse strand, counting down.
AAGCTAATAAAAATAAATAAAAACAACTTGTTTAACTATTATAATGTCTAATTCTATAAAAATAGTTAATTAGTTATTATGACTCATGCCCGGGCTTTAACTATGAGGTCATGTCGCTTACTACCAGAGTGCTCTTTCGTCACTCTGGTGAACATGGGCCCGACTCTACTGTGAGAGTCCTAAATTTTGCCTACCCTAAATTTTTATTCACCTAGGGTAGGGGTCTTTAACGAGTACCTGACATCGTACAGGCTCGGGACCATCGCTTAACTTCCCATCCGAAGGTCGGCGTGCTTAAGTTTATTCTACCTCCCAAATAAAATAAACTAAGGGCCTCGGTCGGGTTACGAACCCACGACCTTGAGCTCAGAAGGCAAGCATGCATTCCACTGAGCTACCGGCGCCCCTCCACAAAAATATAACCATATAGTGTACCGTAAGCTGCAAAGTTCAAAGTGAGCTTCTGTGCTGATGTTGACGTAACCCGAACCGGTACACTTTATGTCCGATGGCTGTTTGAATTTACGTTCCCTTTCTTGGATCAGAGGTCCTGTGCTAGGCATCTTATTGGCTCTTGCTCCTACGAACCAGAAAGGTTTCTTACGGTCCTCTTCTGAAAACTTTTTTAATTGTTTTTCTTTATATTTCCACTTGTTCTTCAGATGGGTTCTCCCAATATTCAACTTTCCTGCCAATATATGCGAACTTTACTTTTCCATATCGTATTGATTTTTTTTCGACTAAACGTCGTTTTTGGGAAGGGAACATTACTGAGGGTCCATTGCAACGACCAGAAGTGAACTGACTGCCGGAAAAAGGTGTAATGTTTAGAAAAACCATGTTCAAATGTAAACACAATTGTTGAATAATTTTCTGAGATCTCTTAGAATAGGAACCTTTCCGAGATGACTGAGGAAGGTTTGATCTGATGTTCGTTGTTTGGAGGTTTAGTTGATCTACCTCCAGTTTGTCCGCGTCCGCTATTGACGTTCTAATGCATTAAAATGAGTATCAACATCGTCCGGTATTGGGGGTGGTTCGTTATTTAAAGGTGTCCATTAACTGAGGTTTTACCATATCAATCCTTGCAGAAATAGGCAAATGATTTAGTTATTATGACTCTTGCCCGGGCTTATAACGCCTACTACTCTACTGTAGCCATAATTTAGCCTACTTAGGTTTATTCACTTAGGATAGGGGTCTTTAAGGGGTACCTGACGTCGTACAGGCTCGAGACCATAGCTTAACAGCCCATCCATGCTCGTTATTTCACCTCCCAGATACAGGAGCCTCGGCCTGGTTTCGAACCCGCTATCTTGAGCTCAGAAAGCAAGCAAGCTACCTCTGAGCTACTGGCGCCCTCCTAAATGATGTTATGTTTCACGGCTAGGTTACCTAGGTTACCACTTATTTAGTGTTACCTAGGTTACCATTTAGTGATACACTAAAATTCTCAAAAATTCTCCTTCTGAGCTCAAGGTCGTTGGTTCGAAACCCGGCGGAGGCCCTTAGTTTATTTTAACTGGGAGGTAAAATAAACTTGAGCACGCCGTCCTCATGTCGGGCTCATGTTCACAAGAGTGGCGAAAGAGTGCTCTGGTAGTAGGCGACATGACCTCATAGTTAAAGCCCGGGCATGAGTCAATAATAACTAATAACTAACTAAATCAAAAATTCTCAATGTGACTGTTAATTGTCTATATCGCATATTAAAAAATATATATTTTCTTGGAAAACCCAATGAAAGATCAAAGTTAATGTGGTCCACAATGAAGAAAATTACAGTATTAGCGTTGCGGAGCACGTAGCCGTCTCAGAGCTGTTTCTAACGATGTAAGATGGTACTTGGAACCCCAGATCGCATTCCTACAATTTGTTCCTGCAAATTGCTTCAATTCATTTTTTAAATCTCATGAGTGTATTGAATAGAAATTGGTACTAAAAAGTTCATCGTTCCAATTGAGAAAATATTAAAATATATTGGATCATTCTCAATAATGCTGTTCAATAATTCTCAAATTATTCATGCAATTATCTCTAAAAGTCATAAACACGAGGATTGAAACTATTTATGTATTTATCATTTAATAATGAAAGTTATGTCGTAATAAAAGCTCCTTAGAAAACTCATCACTAAAGAAAGATATGCTTATAATATGACCTAATCAGAAGTATTTTCAAAAACAAGTTGTAAAGAGGCACATTTTATATAAAATACATTATTTTCGAAGGACATACAGTTTGGGAGATACATGCCGAAAACTGTCCTAAAATGAAATACACTTTTTCGAAGGTAGTAAGTATAGTTTGGGAGATGCATGCCGAAAACTGTCCTAAAATGAAATACACTTTTTCGAAGGTAGTAGGTATAGTTTGGGAGATGCATGCCGAAAACTGTCCTAAAATGAAATACACTTTTTCGAAGGTAGTAGGTATAGTTTGGGAGATACATGCCGAAAACTGTCCTAAAATGAAATACACTTTTTCGAAGGTAGTAGGTATAGTTTGGGAGATGCATGCCGAAAACTGTCCTAAAATGAAATACACTTTTTCGAAGGTAGTAGGTATAGTTTGGGAGATGCATGCCGAAAACTGTCCTAAAATGAAATACACTTTTTCGAAGGTAGTAGGTATAGTTTGGGAGATGCATGCCGAAAACTGTCCTAAAATGAAATACACTTTTTCGAAGGTAGTAGGTACAGTTTGGGAGATACATGCCGAAAACTGTCCTAAAATGAAATACACTTTTTCGAAGGTAGTAGGTATAGTTTGGGAGATGCATGCCGAAAACTGTCCTAAAATGAAATACACTTTTTTAAAAGGTTGTTCCAATCGAGATGGGGCCAATACGCGATTACCCAAAGTTATAGGCGCTCCAGGGTATCCTGCATCAACGATTTTTTTAATATTGGTAAATTATAAAAGATAAAAAAAAAAAAAAAATGTATATGATGTGGCCAACACAGGGCTTTCTTATACCAACTACCTTTGTATAGATCACTGGCATTACTTGATATAAGAAAGTCACACTCAGAATTGCTGTGCACAATGAAACAAATAAAACCGCTGACACCAATTCATTAACTTCATACAACCAGTGATGCCAGTATGAAATCAATTTGAACGGTTATTTGAGAAGTGATCTCTTTATGGTATAAGAAAGTTCTTTATTGGACAAATCACATATATTTTTTTAGAGGGTGCTGGTAGCTCAGTGGTATGCGTGCTTGTCTTCTGAGCTCAAGATCGTGGGTTCGAAACCCGACCGAGGCCCTCAGTTTATTTTATCTGGGAGGTAAAATAAACTTAAGCACACCGTCCTTCGGATGGGACGTTAAGCGATGGTCCCGAGCCTGTACGATGTCAGGTACTCGTTAAAGACCCTAGGTGAATAAAAATGTAGGGTAGGCAAAATTTAGGACTCCCACAGTAGAGGCGGGCTCATGTCCACCAGAGTGACGAAAGAGCGCTCTGGTAGTAGGCGATATGACCTCGTAGCTAAAAGCCCGGGCATGAGTCATAAAACCTAAACCTAACCTATATTTTTTTATTAATCTGGATCTTTCCAGGAACCCAATTTTAAAATTTAAATTCCAGGTCCAACTCAGGTCCAATCAGGCTGATGGGAATTTTATTTTTTTCCTCCTAAATAAACTCCCCCCCCCCCCCCCCCCCCCCCAGGATGAACTGCAGACAGGCTAAGAATAGGAGCCGCCTGTTTTCTTTCCCCCCTCCTCAAGTTTTACGGGAGGACTAATTCTTCATAATACTTTTCACCGGTGTGGAGGGGGGTGTTTTGTGGCCCTTCCTGTCCCCCCGCCTTACTTCTTAGCTTCTCTTCTGAAAATAAAATGAAAGAAACAGCTCTCTGCTTTCTTTTTAATAGCATGTAAAGGAAAAAAAACAAAAAAAAAAAACATGAGATATACTTATACCAACCACTTTTGTACAGATCACTCTCCCTTTATCTCCCCCCCTCTCAAACGTATCTCTTACTGGTATCACTGGGCTATGACTTATGGCCGGGCTTTAACTACAAGGTCATATCGCCTACTATCAAATTGCTCTTCCGTTACTCTGATGGACATGAGCCCGACTCTACAATGGGAGTCCTAAATTTGGCCTACCCTAAATTTTTATTCACCTAGGACTATCGCTTTACTAGAGCTAACTCAAAACTTCTAATAACTGCTATTGTAATGAGTGTATCAAATTCTAAACCCCCATCAGGACGACGCTTAATTTTCCTCGAAAACGGCAGAAGGAAAGGATCAGAGGGGGACTCAACTCAAAAACCACAATAACTGCCTACCTTATGAATGTATCGACATGAAATTTCATATTTGAAGTCAAAATAACCCAAAGAGAACACAACCTGTCAAATTTCAGTAATATCGGCCGAAGGAAAGTAGGGATTCAGGAGAGGGGGCTTAGTTCAAAAAACCCCAATAACTGCCGATGTAATCAATCAATTTATCGAGACAAAAGTTAGAATGGGGATTTAGGAGCCCCCCAGGTAAGTCAACTGGTTTTGTGTGACAGGCAGTGTTGCCAACACTTTGATATGGGATGTCACTACGGTGTATAAAAAATCACCAGAAAATCACCAGATTTTTTAACAAGCGTTATAAAAAACACGATTCAGTTTTTTAGCCAATTTCTAATATGCGTACCCACTTTTTCCTATAATTTTGAGCTAAGTATAAAAAGGAGAACGTAAATAGGAATTAAAAAAAAAAAAATGAGGTGTCATATTAATATTTAATTAAAATAATAATAATAACATGTCACTGACAGGTTAGTTCGACTGGTTTTGGAGGGGGAGCAAAAAGTTAATTGATTAATTCGTTCTCGGGAAGTACATAGCCGATGATTCACCGACGACTTTTATGTTTGGCATCTGTTTAAAACCGTATTATGTTTAGCATCTGTTAAGAACCGCATTATGTTTAGCATCTGTTAAGAACCGTATTATGTTTGGCATCTGTTAAGAACCGTATTATGTTTGGCATCTGTTAAGAACCGTATTATGTTTAGCATGTGTTAAGAACCGTATTATGTTTGGCATCTGTTAAGATCCGTATTATGTTTGGCATCTGTTAAGAACCGAATTATGTTTAGCATCTGTTTAAAACTGTATTTTGTTTGGCATCTGTTAAGAACCGTATTTTGTTTGGCATCTGTTAAGAACCGTATTATGCTTATCTTTCGTAATATCATCAAACAACTATTGTCATATTTTGTATTAACAAAAATCATTGGAAGAGCGAGTGACAGAAATTCAGCTCGAAAATCATCCAGTATGAAAAATTACTGACACAATAGAGTGTATTTGTTTTACTTAAGATGAAGGTAACTGAGGTTATTGATTTTGAGAGCACCCCCGGGCTTTAACTGCGAGGTCATATCGCCTACTACCAATGCACTCTTTTGTCACTCATGTGAACAGTGTCAAATTTTGCGAATCCATGTTTATTCCCCTAGGGTATGACGTCTTTAACGAATAACTTACATTGTACAAGCTCGCGACCATCGCTTAACGTAAGTACCATCCGAAGGACGGCGTGCTCAAGGTTTTTTCACCAAGTTTTGAATGAGGTTCGTTTTTTTTTAAGTTTATTTAGCACGCTATGCAACCTGTCTGGAAACAGAACAAAATACTAAATTAAGACGATATCTGTCTACCTGTTTGTTTCAAGGCTCTCTTCTATTCCTTTGAATACGGAAATCCTCAAAAAATCGAATTTCGCCGGAGCTTTCTTTCTTTAAAAGAAATTGTTATCAAAATATGTCAAAAAGATTGGATAAATAATTAGCCTTTAGCTGAACGGGGACACTGGCAGATAGCAAGTCCAGAAAAGAAGTTCGAAAAATAAGGAGGACCGTAATAAAATACGGCAATAATAAATAGAAACTTATAATTCGACGTATTTGTAATAGCATGGGGACTGGAGTTTCAAACAGAGAGACGGATTAGCAGTGTGTTTACATTCGAACGTTGTTGACTAAACACTACCACTGTTGACATTTTTGAATCTGTCCAAAGAAATATCGAATTGTCCATAACATATATAATACATCGTCTATGTGAATTAACAATGTGGTTAAGGGCTGAGTTCAAGATAGCGGGTACGAAACCCGGCCGAAGTCCTTAAATTGTTTATCTGAGAAGTGAAAACACCTTAAACACACCGTCCTTCGGATGGCACAATCCCATGCCTGTTCGATACCAGGTACCCGTTAAAGACAGGGGTCTTCCATATACAATAATTCATATATATATAATTATTAAATACATTAATGTATGTTACATTTTTCTTTAAGTATTTTTCTAATTTATAACAGCAAATCACGTGATAGCCCAACTTGTTATAATGATTCTGGTAATGACGTCTCTAGAATGGATTTCTAAGAAATTAAATTGCCCCAGGTTCCTCTCTTTTCTGTATTCTGTTTTTTTTTTCTCCTTAATGGAAAAAAGAGAAAAGAAATAAATAGAAGAAAGAAAAAAATAAGTGAATAAATGAAGAAACATTTCACCCTCAGAGATACCTTTAATTTTATATTATTCAGAAGTATATCATAATATTTATCTATGGCATAAACTATGTATTTCTTCAACACTCAGTTGAAATACATAAAACGACAAAAAATAAATACTATGTATGTGTAGCTCAGAGATGGCCTACTAAGCTCAAGATCGCGCGTTCGAAACCCGACTGAGGCCCGTTATAATCGATGGCCCATATGACGTCATAGGATTCACTATAACTAAAAATGAGGTTAACAAATCATATATATAAAGCTGAAAATGTCTGTGCGTTGTACCGCTATAACTCACGAACAGCTTGATGGATTTGATTAATTTTTTTTTTAATTTGTTCGTCATCGTCTGTGGAAGGTTATAGGCGTATTAGTACCTCAATATCTGGTCCATCCCAGCATTCACCCACGTAATCTTTGTAACTCAAAAACCACTGCAATGATTAATGAGGAATCTTTTTGAATAGATAAGTTTTATCTACCGGAAGGTTAAAGTCTATTTTTTAATCAACCCCTGGTCCATCCCAGCATCCACTCATGCAATCTTTGTAACTCGAAAACTATTGCAACGATTAATGAGAAATCTTTTTGAATAAATTAGTTTTAGCTCCAAAGCTAGCGTTACTACAGTTGAAGGCCTATAAGCCTTATTCAGTATGAATAATTGAAAATTATAACATCATGAATGTACTGTCGAGGAACTGAATAGCCTTATAGGAGATATTGGGAGAAAAGTCAAAGTTCCCCGGGCAACGCCGGGTAATACTGCTAGTATAAACTAATGGCTGTCAGTGTGTGCCTGTGAACTACCGGTAAAATGAATGTTGCGACGCGAAATTTTATATGTGTAACCACAACCCTACATACGTACTCGTACCAGCGAAATTGACCAAAGAAGGGAAGATTAGGCAGAAGGGGGGTGGGTGGATGGGGGATTCAGAAATTCCTCCATTAACTATTGATTGTTAGCACAAACGATCTATTGTGTTTGTAGGGTGAGCAAAAACTAAATTGATTAATTCGTGCTGGAACAGTGCATTGCCGGTGATTGACCGACTACTATTTCTATACTTTATGATTTCCATAATGAATTTTTTTTCTTTTTCGCGAAAGTTTGGAGATGGGGGAGAGGGCCCCCTGGCTACGCCCGTACCCGATGTACTCCTGCATCCTGGTACAACTCCAGACACCCAACTAATCAAGTTTTCTCTTCATTTGTTCTTCCTCCTTCTTTTACCGTTCTCAATTTTCTGATTTATTATCACTCTCTGTCCTCCAATCTTCTCTTTTTAGCACTCTCATTTTTCACTCAACAATTTCTGCCTCACGGGTAGATTTTTTAAGATTTTCTCTGATCACCAGAACCTTGCGCCATTTGTTATAGGAAGAAAACAAAATGAAGTCGAACGGTTCCAATTAGCAAATCCATTTGGTGGGGTTCTCTTTCAGAAAGTAGCTTGCTTGCTTACTGAGCTCAAGATCGTGGGTTCGAAACTCGACCGAGGCCATTAGGGGTGAGAAAATCTTGAGCACGCCGTCCTTCGGATGGGACGTTCAGCGATGGTCCTGAGCTTGTATGATGTCAGGTACTCATTAAAGTTCCCTATCCTAGGTGAATAAACCTATGTAGGCAAAATTTAGAAATTCTGGTTGGAGACGATATGACTTAGTTAAAGTCCGGGCTTGAGTCACAATAACTTACAACTTTATGTCAAAGTGTGGAGAAAGTACGTGAAAAAACAAAGTGGATAAGATGTGATGAGATGTCTCCCTCAAGGTCTAATAAAAACAGCATCTACATTAATGCCAGAGAAGGATTAAGAGGAGACTTTTAGAATGGACAAAAACAAAAGAAAGGGAAGAAGTTAATGATCCTTTTCAGAAAGATTGTGTACTCTTTAAATAATCTCACAATCAGAATGCTTTAAGTCTTCCCTCTATTTAAGTCCTCGTTTTGCCAAACTACTTCAGACCAGAAGGGTATCAAGTCCAAATATCTAATTTAAAAATATCATGGTGTATAATATCTAAAACATAAATATCATATTCTGTAATATCGATTTATTAATATTGCTCGTTAAAATAATTATCATGACTCACTTAGTTGGAAATGGAATGTTTATGCCTAGTTTAATACGTATGACTTGTGTTTCTCTTTATAATTACATATATTGAATTCATGGCGTCCATAATGGTAAAGTTTTGCCCCTCGTATATGTTTTAGCTCCTAACAAATTATCTCATTTGTACACAAAGGTCCTTAAGAAATTAAAAGAGTTGGTGCCTGATCTGAAGCCAAAGACTTTGATCGTTGACTTTGAACAAGCATTTATTCCTGCATTCAAAGTGTGTTTTGAGAACCTGGACTGTTTCACTAAAAGGACCGACGGGAGAGTCAACATTTTATTTCTTCGGATATATCAACTGGATTTATTCGGTAAACTGCAGTTTTATACAGTGCTTTTAAATGTTAGTCTTTAATTTTTTTTTACTAGGCATTCAAATTTTTTACCGAGTATTCTGAAATTTCCTATTGCGCCTTATTAACCGTGTTATTCGATTAACTTACTAGGCTATACATTTTTAGTTATTGGGTTAAAATTTTATTTACAGTGTTGCATTTTGGTATGCAACTGTACCCTAGGATCGTGCTAATATTTAATTATAATAATGTACTGTAATATTCCTTATTTTATTTATTTATTATAAAGCCAGTTATGAAAATTATTCGACGTTTGTTTATTTTGTAGTTGGGAATTTTGTCGTTTGTTATCTTGTCGTCGGATATTTTTGTATTAAATTTTTTGTCGTTTGATATTTTTGATTAGATATTTTGGATTTGATCTTTGGACATGGAGCCGACAAGAAGTTAAGGATTAACTTACTAGGCAATACATTTTTAGTTATTGAGTTGAAATTTTATTTAAAATGTTGCATTTTACTATGCAATTGTACCCTAGGATCGTGCTAATATTTATTTATAATACGTTCAAAAAAATTTCATTAAAATTTCAACCCAATAACTAAAAATGTATTGCCTAGTAAGTTAATCCTTAACTCTTTGTCGGCTCCATATCCAAAGATCAAATCTAAAATATCTAATCAAAAATATCAAACGACAAAATATCAGTGTGAAGATGGGTAAAGTGTCTATTTCTCAGTAAGGAGGTATGTCTGAACTCTCATTAATGAATTGGATAACACATTTGTCAATTTTATTTAACTTGCCAAGCTATACGATATATAGGGGAAGTTAGAACAGAAATTCGATGTTGAGATTTTACTGAAATTTCATGTTCCCGACACACTGACTCCAAAAATTATATTAAATTTGGAATAGCCTATGTCCTATTCCATAGGAAATATATCAAAGTAATTTTTAAATCGCATCGCATTGCAAGAAATTATGAAAAAAAAAAAACATTTTTGGCTTACCACTACTACTTATAGTTTTTTTCTAAAAATGTTTAGAAAAAAATATGTGGCCATTACATCACTTTCTTACCCCAACCACGGTTTTACACATCAATCTTTCTCCCCCTCTCATGTCACTTTTTCAATTAAACTAAACAATTAAAAACTCAAATACATTTTAGAACGGTTTTCGGTGTGTATCTCGCAGACCAGACAACTAGCGAAAAATCATGTTTCTTATAAAATGTGTCTTTTAGTCTTCTCTGTAACTTTTAATTAGATTTGATTAAATCGTAAAAATACACGTAAACCTTGTAAAATATACTTAACTCCTGAAATAAAGTGTTCTTAATTTTCCTCCGGTTACGGCCAAAATCTAATGAGATCTAAGTTGTCACATGTGACGTTTTCTTTTCAAACTTCAAGTGTTAAGCTACAATCGTTTTTCCGTTATAAAGCTAACAAAGTTTCAATCACAGAGAGTGAAAATGGTCATGGGGACTTTGAAACGTGAAAATCCGTTGAAGAAGATCCAGGATTTTCGCATGATTACGATACTTCCTTAAACTATAGATATGAGGAAAGAATCTATTATATATTATATTTTAAAAAATTTGTTTTATTTATTTAAGAAATTACTGAAAAAAAGGGTTAAGAAGTTGAGATTTTTGAAAATAGTTGTATTCAAATATATACACAATAAATTATTAAAAAGAAGCAAGCAGAGACTTTTCGATTTGTATTATCCAACTACTAACATTTTATCATCGTGAGCAGGCCGTCCTTCGAATGGGACATTTAACGATGCTCCCCAGTCTGTACGATGTCAGGTACTCGTTGAAGATTCCTAGCCCAGGACAATCAAAGGCCCGGCGGACCTAAGCAAATAAGTCAAAAAATTTATTTTTATTTATTTTTTTTTTTCAACTGAGTCGTACAAAACACATGTCAGTTTCCATCCTAAACTGGAAATGTTCTTTTTCAACCTCGATAATGTTTATACTCTAAAAATGTACTAAAATACATAAGTTGACTTATATGAAAAAGTACATAACAAAATTGATATTTTGTGCCTTAGTCTGCCGACCCGAGATTTAGGACTCCCAAAGTAGAGGGTCGTGTCCACCAGTGCGCTCTCTTGTCGCTCTGGTAGGGGATATGACCTCGTAGTTAAAGCCCGGGCATAAATCACAATAACTAACTGATATATTAATCTCTTTGAACATATCAAATATTAAAATATGTATTCTCATGCGTTTCAACATAGAAATTCAACGCTTCCTATGATGAGATTTCGACAAAAAGTATTTTAAAGACTTAGAAATTGGTTTAGCTGTTTTGGTTGGAAGACAAAAACAAAGAGAACTAGAAGCATTATAAACGTCACTTTTCTGTTTCAAACAATTTTTGAAGCGAAGAGGCCTTGCATATACCCCATTTTCATCATCATTTTTGCACAGACTCCTCCAGCTTAGTGGCCCTATTTGTCAGGTTTATGAAGAGGCAGGGACTATCATCCAAGAAGAGAGAGAGGCTGTTGGTAGTACACCGAGTTGCGGGTTACTCCAGAGTGATGGGGGTGCCGCTTCTGTAAATATCCAGCTAATGGTTGTGGGTAATTAGCAATGTATCATCTCATCTCACAGCATCTCTACATTATACAGGCAACATAGGAGCAAGAAGTGCCCATTCAGAGGGTACCTATGTCTTCATTAACAAAACACAACTTTTCATAGACCAATTCAACAGAGATTTCATAGATTCAAACTCAAAAATGTTATTTCAACTAAATATAGTACTTTTCTTGTAGTTAGTTATTATGACGCATGTCCGGGCTTTAACTATAAGGTCATATCGCCTTCTACCAGAGCCCTCCTTCGTAGCTCTGGTGAACATGAGCCCGAATTCACTGTTGGGAGTTCTACATTTTGCTACCATCGCTTAAAATCCGAAGGACGGTGTGTTTAAGGTTTTTTCAGCTCCCAGATAAAAAACCTAAGGGCCTCGGCCGGGTTTCGAACTCGCGATCTTAAGCTCAGTAGGCTAGCACGCTATTTTTATTTTTGTAATTCCCCTGTTACCCAAACTATATAGAAAATTATGTAATCGGTTTGAAATTCGATGTTGCTTTTCCATTAGAATCTCATGTTTTCCGACCCCCTGAATCCAAAAATGAAAAAAAAAATTGGTTTCTATATGTAATAGAATGTTCCCGATAGAATGAATGTATCGACGCGAAATTTAATGTGTAATCGCAAAACCCTACAAGGACGAAACCGTTTTTCAGTCAAATTGGTTGATATAACACAGCTGTTGACATGAGTGTATTGATACGAAGGGGAGGGGACGATCAGAGGGGCGGGTTTTTACTCAAAAACCCTAAAACTGTCCATATAATGAATGTACCGATATAAAATTTAGTTTAATAATTCATTAGTGAATTATTAGGGAGAAAAAAATTAATTGATTATTTCGTGTTGGGGAAGTACATTACAGGTGACTCACCGACGACTATTTAAAATAGCAAATTAGCATTGTTTCAAAACAAAGTTAAATAAACTGTGTATAACTTAAGTAATTAGAAATGGTTCAATAGTTGTGGTTATCTTAATAAGACAGGGGGAGACAACAACAACAGAGCCTCAGGGCTCTATTTCAGATCAATTCTATTCAATCAAATTAAACAATAACAGTTCTTAGTTATTATGACTCATGCCCGGGCTTTAACTACAAGGTCATATCTCCTACTATCAGAGCGCTCTTGCGTCCTAAATTTTGTCTATCCTAAATTTTTATTCACCTAGGATAGGGGTCTCTAACGAATACCTGTATAAAGACACTTCCGGAGTTATAAAAAATATTTATCTCAATTTTAAGTAAATTAAAAAAAATTAACTACTATATTTATTAATATTATTATTTTTCTATTCATATTTTTAAGTATTTATTAATTTCATTTAATTTTCAGTAGTATTATTAATTTTATTCCATGTGTGTCAGTCTCTAAGAGTTAATACGTGTTTATGTATCTAATTTATAAACTGACTTATTGTATACATTCTTATGACGTATCCTATTACCATTTTATGGTTTAAAAAACGGAAATAAACATTATTATTTCTTTGTTGTATGTTTCCGCCTAAGGGCCAAATGCAGTAAGGTTCGTCCTCAGGGCGGCTCCCATTCTTCATCCCCAGCAAGGGACGTATTCTTCTTGACCTGATGAATGTCTTGTGTCCCTTCTTCGAAGGACGAAGATTTGTCATCTTTTCTCTGGTTCCTAGCTCACAAATGATGTCCTCGTTTTGTTGATTTATTAAAAAAAGAAAAATACAACCTCATAAATTTGAGATGCGATATCCATTTCTCTACAGGATATTATGTCCATGAATCATTGGAAGAAAGTTGTCGGTAAATCACTGGCAATTTACCTCCCCAACACGAATTTGATCTCCCTCTGAAACCCTCATCCTGTTGATAGATTCTAGATACGATTCTAGTATCGATATATTCATTCTTCTGGGAGTTATTGTGACCCACATATATCGGAAAAGATGAAATACCGGTGATCAACATCGAATTTCTGACTCATTATACGATATAACATCCCCTAAATGGTGAGTCACTTCCACAGCATGAATTAATCAACAAAGGGGGGGGAGCTGATGACGTACTTAGGTAGACATTTGTTTCGGGAACCCACTACCAAATATTATGATAACCTTTTATTTCCTCAGCTATACGAAGTATAGGGGAAGTTATGTAATTGGTCAGAAATTCGTGGTTGAGTTCACCAAAATTTCATCTTTTCCTACCTCCTGATTACAAAAATGAAACAAACATTTCTATTTTGTGTGTGTGAACATACCTCCCGATAGAATAAATGTATCGACATGAAATTTTCTATGTGTATCCATAACTTCATAAGGACGACACTTATTGATTTTCAACAAAATCGGCCAAAGCGGGGACCGGCTTGACACGCCGAGACATGTCGTATATTATGAATATTTCAGAACTTTCTCTGAAAGTCAACGATTTTTAGCCAAATCGATCGATTGGTTTTATTTATTTATTTATTTATTTTCTATGGCATTTCAACTACGAGGGTTATTGATGCCTGACTGTTCAAATAAGTACGAGATCCCGCAGAGAAACCGGGGGGCGAACGGAGGGGGGACCCCGCACAGGACCCCGGGGCACCCAGTGAGCGTCCCAACCAGGCCAGGGGACAAGCAAAGGTACAACTGGGCGTCTCTCTTTAGGCATTGGGCTTAGGCCCCGGTGTAGTTAGGCCTGTTGGAGAGGGTGTGCTTGTATGTGGCACCGACCACACCCTCCAAGCCCGGGACTATACCAGTCCAGAGATCCCAGCGGAGCCGATCAAGCTCGCTAGCCCAGCCACCGTCTGCACGCTGAGATACCCCAGGGGCCCCACGCAAGGCCCCCCCCCCCCCCCCCCCCCCCGTCCCCCAGAGGGATTGGTTTTAGAAAGAGAGCAAAATATTTAAACCAGAATTTGCTGTTCTTTTATTTTTATTTTTTTTAAGTAGGTCAAAAAAGTCAAAGATATCCAGATAAAGACACAATAAAGTACTATGTCTTTTTGATGGGCCTTCTGGATCGAAAAGCAAGAGATCAGGAGAAAATATAGGACTTTATGAAGGTCATAATTCCTAATAGAAAAAAATATATTTAATGAGAGATGATCTATAAAGTACGAGTAGTAGGATGGTGTGGATGTGATTATGTTATATCCCCGTTATAATGGTTTTATATTTTGGATTAACCCCATGTCCCTCCCAGATAATCCTCTCTCTTCCATTCCCTTGGCTTCACTTTATTAATCTTGTATCCCTTCCTGGGGACACGACCTCTCCCAGTGGACCCACTCGACTAACCCGGAAAATTGTATTTCTACATCTGTTCGTTTTGATTATTTCAACTGTAGGTTTCTTTAAGGAGGCTAGTGAAGTTATCTGACCAGTTGGGAGATATAACTATACTTACCTGCTTAAAGCAACCTACAGTTGAAATAATCAAAATGAACAGAAGTAAAAATACAATTTTCAGGGCTAGTCGAGTTTGTCCACTGGGAGAGGTCGTAAAGTTACTAATGTTATATGTAGTTAGTAGCTGTAAATTAGATCATTTTAGTCATAAGTTGACATTTTCAATTGGAAAAAAGTTGTCGGTAAATCACTGGTAATTTACCTCCCCAACACGAATTTGCTCTCCATCTGAAACCCTCATCCTGTTGATAGATTCTAGATACGATTCTAGTATTTATATATTCATTCTTCTGGGAGTAATACCAGTGATCAACATCGAATTTCTGACTCATTATACGATATAACACCCCCTAAACGGTGAGTCACTACCACAGCATGAATTAATCAACAAAGTTTTCGCTCTCTCTCTAAAACGAACCGCCCATTTTGGTACTTCGGCAGTTATTAGAGTTTTTATGTTAAGCCCCCCCTCCCCCCTTCCCTGTCCCGATTTGGGGTTCTGGATGTTCATATAATATTTTGCATAAGCCTTTTCAGCTCACAATTTTTTATTTTCTCATATAAATTTAGTACCCATTTATTTTGATATGGCTGAAGTGGAATATCCCCCCCCCCCCCCTATACGTGCTAAGAAAAAACCCTCCCTTTTGAAATTTGAAAGGCCCTATTAGCCCATATTTAAGAATGCTACATATGAAATTCGAACAGCTTGAATGCTTCCTTTCCCCTTCCCATCCAGAAATTTAAGACGTCACACCCTATTTTTCAATTTGGCTTTTAAGAATACTACATGTGAAATTCCATGACAATCCGACCATTATATCGTGCTCGCATATTGTACTGAAGATGGCGAGTTCAAAACTTTTTTTTCTGAGGTAAAAAAAAACCATCGGGTGGGACGAGTCTGTGAGAAAGACTGGCAGGCAAACTTCAGGTCTTCCAGATTAGAATCGGGCTCATTCATGTCCACCACAGCGGCAAAAGGCCTCTGGTAATAGACGAGGGTAAGATATGACGGTAAAGGTATGAAGCTCTCACCAAAAGCCTGGGCATAAACAACAAAGTATATTCGTATATTGTCTGCTGCTGCTGCTGCTGGTGGTGGTGCTTAGTATTCAGGTGAGCTGGACACGTCACATTTAAACTTTATTTTTACCAATTATTCTTTGTCTTGGTCCGTTCTGGAAACAAACGACTGGGTTCAGCCAAGGGCACTCGGCCGGCCTCCACAATATATTTCTTGAAATAATCTGTACAAATCGTTGTTTTATTCAAATCTCAAGAAGCACAACTTGCAGCGCGGTCCTCCACAACTTCCAGCTCGCTCCTCCCTTTATTTACCTCCAATATCGTGATATATTTCCCTTGTATTGCCAACCTTTAAACGAGGTACAGGGAAAGTTATGTAAACTATCAGAAATTCAATGTTGAGATTCACCGGCATTGCATTTCACATCATCTTGACAAAAAAAAAGTCTGTGTGTCTGTGAACACTATATCTCTGAATAGAATGAATGTATCGAAATGAAATTTTATATCTGTATCCAGGACGTCACCTATTGTTTTTATAGAGAGGGACTAAACCCAAAAATCCTTATAATTACCGACGTAATGAATATATCAAAAAATATCAATATGAGGATGCAGAAGCCCCTATGTAAGTCAAACATTGATATTTAGCTCCAACGGTCGTTTGGTTTAGGAGTGAGTTATGACTCATGCTCGGGCTTTAACTACGATATTGCCCACTACCAGAGCCCTCTATCGTCACTCTGGTGGACATGAGCCCGACTCTACTGTGGGAGTCCTAAATTTTGACTACCTTAAATTTTCATTCATCTAGGGCAGGGGTCTTTAACGAGTACCTGACATCGTACAGGCTCGGGACCATCGCTTAACGTCCCATCCGAAGGACGGCGTGCTTAAGTTTATTTTACCTCCCAGATAAAATAAACTAAGGGCCTCAGTTCCTCGGAACCCACGTTCTTCAGCTCAGAAGTCAAGCATGCATACCACTGAGCTACCGGCGTCCTCTTTATTTTTATATATATTTTTTTTTGGAGACGAGGATTTTCTCTTTGAGATTGAAGTTCCAAAATGTGTTGGATAGGTCGGTCACAGGTCATCCAGAAATAGGGTCAATAGATGTGACCTCCCCGGCTCAAACAGACCCATCTAATTTCCGATATATCTCTTCTCTCTGCCAATCACCTGTCTGTCTGTTAGGTTTTTGGTCGGGAATTACATGTTGAGGTTTTATTAGAATTTTATGTTTTCCGATCTCCTGATACAAAAAAGGAAAACTAGTAAATAAAGTCGCATCACCAGCATTGCTTTAACTAGTTTTCTTTTAACTAGTTTCAACTAAGTTTTCTCTCTCCCTTCAAAAATCCATAGTTGACTTACATAGTACTAAATCTTGTGTCCATACATTCATCACATGGCAATTAAAGGTGTTTTGTGTTGTCTCCCCCCTAATCCCCCCTTCCCTTTGGCCGAAGTAACTGAAAAACAATAGGTCCTTAAAGGGCAATCGTCCTTATGGGGTTTGGGATAAAAGTTTGTGCCAATACATTAATTCTATCGAGATTTATCGTGTTCCCAGGCGGACAGACACACAGACTAACAGGATACTTTTTTTTACATTTTTGGAATCAAGCGGTCGTAAAAGGAGGGCATAATCTGTCATATTACAGAGATATCGGCTGAAAGGGAAGGGGGGGGGGGGGGGGTGGTCAATTCAAAAACCCTAACAACTACCGATTTACCTAATGAATTTATCGACACAAAATTTAATATGAGGATTTAGGAGCCCCTATGACTCGACGGTCGACTGGTTTTGGAGGGGAACGAAAAATTAATTGATTAATTAATTCTGGGGAAGTACATGGCCGACTTTTTAACGACTTTTGACGTGAAAACGTCTATTGGCTCGTTAAGCACAGTGATAGCCGGTCAAACTTTCTTGTGTTACAAAATACCGTCAGATTTCAATAGATAATAACTACGAGACTAATAATGCGATAACAACGATTGAGGTCACAATGGATAGAGCATGTCTGTACGTGTTTGTTGTGCAGTGTTTGTTTTGCCTGTGACGTTATCGGGCTAGTGTGTGTCGGCGAATGTTTGTTGCGAATTAGCGTTGTGTAAAATTAGAAATTAGTGTAGCCTGATAACGCGTTTAGATAGGACGTTGATTCGGGTCTCATTGTAAAGAGCTTGAGGAGCACTATTAGGACTCAAAGTGAAAAAATAAAAATATTCGCCGAAATATATGTAAAAATCGGTATTAAATTGAAAATTGCAAAACAATTCAAGATGTCGTCTCATATGAATCGTAAACATGAGCGGAATTATAAAAAACGCAAATCAAAAGAAAGCTCGCATCAAAAGGAATTTAAAAAATCTAAAAAGTCTAGTGCCGAGCAAATGCAAGAGCTACGGCAGCATCGAAAAGAAAATGAAAAATGATTTTATCCCGACGTTTTCACGGAAAATCTATGGCGTGGACCTTGAATACGCCTTAATTTTATTTCATATGCCGAAGGAGGGGAGTATGGTCCCTGAATTATTTAAATGCACAAAGTATCTTTAGAATTATTCTTTAGGCTGTTAGGGCTGAGTTGATTAGCGAACCTAATGTCTGGGAGACTGTATAGCAACACTGTCAGAGTGCTGAATGGCTGCCTCACCGACCGATATACGTCTTCGATGCCTATAGTTCTGTGGCTCTCCCGAACAACACCGAGTATTACCACTAGTTTTATATAAAATGAATTTACATTAGACCAAAAACACTATATTTATTTATGTTACAGACCAATGTGTTTATACAAGGAACCAGAAGGAATGTAGATACTTGTTTACGCTTGGACAGGAGTGGAGAGCAATGTAATTGGATAGACGTATTTACAGTTGAAACTGGGACATGTTTGAGTGATCCTTTGAACGAGCTATAAACTATTCAAACAAATGGCTCAGGTAATAGGCGATATAGCCCTGCAGTAGAAGTCCGGGCATGAGTCACAAAAACAAACAAACTCTGAGTGAAGCCTGCAAATGTTTTATGAACATGCTTGTGCCAATCGATTCTGTTCCAATCACTCTGACAACCTGTGTTAATCACTGAGTTAACGGGATGTCTGTCCACATAGTGTCCGGCAAGGAGAGAGAGAATGCACCGAGCGGCCATATTTTTGAGAGCGGTGCCCAAATCTCAAAAAAGTAAATATATCATAAATCGATAAATAAACAAATAAAAAAGTATCAGCAAAATAAGTTGTTTTTTGCAACCAACGCAAAACCAGTCGTCCGTTTGGGCTGTTGATTTACATTGAGTTGATTTACATAAGAGTGGCTGAATCCTCATACTAGATGTTGTGTGAGTTATGAATAGGTTAGGTTAGGTTTTATGACTCACGCCCGGGCTTTAACTACGAGATCATATCGCCTACCACCAGAGCGCTCTTTCGTCACTCTGGTGGACATGAGCCCGACTCTACTGCGGCGGTCCTAAATTTTACCTACCCTAAATTTTTATTCACCTAGGGCAGGGGTCTTCAACGAGTACCTGACATGTACAGGCTCGGGACCATCGCTTAACGTCCCATCCGAAGGACGGCGTGCTCAAGTTTATTTTACCTCCCAGATAAAATAAACTAAGGGCCTCGGTCGGGTTTCGAGCCCACGATCTTGAGCTCAGAAGACAAGCACGCATACCACTGAGCTACCGGCGCCCTCAAGTTATGAATATAAATATAAAATTTCATGTCGATATGTTCATTATATCGGCAGTTAACCCTCCCTTCCCTTCTGCCGATTCCGCAGAAAATTAATATACCCACCGTCTTTCCGTTGGTTGGTTTTTTTTTGGGGCGAACAACTATTTAGGTTATTAATTATACCGCGTTATATTTCTTGTCCTTACTGAGCCAGGGCCATGATAGGATCCCACGGGAGGCCGGGGGGGTCGGGGAAGGGCTAAGCACGGGAAACAAACTTGCGTTTTTTATTTAAATCTAAAATTTCATGATATACACACATATATATGTTATATTCCATGGATCTACTTACTACTATCCATGAAAACATATACGTTAACCATTGGCGTAGCTAGCATTATTCTCTGGAGTGGGTGGGGGGGGGGGGGGGGGGGGGGGCAGCCGGTCAACCGGCGAAGATAAGAAAACAATAGTTTGCATTTCATAACCATATTTTTAGTTTAAGTTTAATTAAACTTAATAAATAACAATCAGGTACCATATACAAAATATTAGTATGTTGTAACAAAATAATCAACACAAATTTAAATCAACAAATAAAATTTTCATGAGTCTAGTCATGCAGTCTTATACAGTAAGTAGTAGTTCGTAGTAGTAAGTATCCTCAATTAAATAAATCTTAGTTTTCTTTTTTTCAGCAAATCGGTCCAAAACTTTTTCAGCTGAAATTTTATTTTTTACTATTTCATTCTCGTTCAGCTGATAGCAATAAATGTACTCTAGAAAAACACCCCTTCCCTTTTTACGGCTTTCAGTGAAACATTCTAAAATATGCAGTCTTAATAGTCTTTTTATTTTAGGTAAACATTGCACAGCCGTGCGGAGTTTTTGGGAGAGATGTTAAAATTGCCGTGCGTTTTGTTGTGACACGCACAACGTTGCGTTCGCTAAACTCCCATACTTCGTCGATTGGCAGCATTCGTTGGAGTCCAAACTTTAAAAAAGCGTAATTTGAATCCGAATAACTTTTGACTGGGAACTTTTAGCTTATAGCTTTCTATATCCTTGCCTTGACTGTAATGTTTGTCTGAGGGGAGTTGTCATTATATATTATAATTTTTATTTAATTAGGTACATTGGGGGCCCTGGTGGCCGTACGGGCTAGAGCGTAGGACATTGGTCGTATGGTCTCACCATGGTTTGCGGGTTCGAATCCCGTCTAGGAGTGAGTTTTATTTCGTAGATAGAACTCCCTCCCGGGGCCATGGATGTCATAAATATAACTATATAACACATTGACATGGCTAATATGCACCGTACATAAAGCCAAAAAAACTAAAAAAATTAAAATAAGGTACATTAGATCACACTTTTCTCCGGTGGAGTTGATACGCGGGACAGGATCATATCTGGGACTCGACCTGCGGCAGCTGATGACGGAAACCGGCTACCCAATGTTCAGCCGATTTGTCGCCTCCTGGCGGAGAAAGAAGCAAGCATTTTGACCCTGCGCCGGGGAGGCCTGCAGTCGTACGTCTGCAACCCAAAAAAAAAAAAAAAAAAAATCCCACTTTTCTGGTGGGCACCGTGCATTCTGGGGGGGCGTGCCCCCCCCCCCCCTTAGCTACGCTAACGAGGTTAACTTACAGTTCTCCCTCTTCACTCATCCAGCGTCTTCCAGACATGGACCGACAGTAAATAATTCTACCCACTTAATGAAGAAGAACAGTTAATTTCCTTTGCATAGACGGAACATAATTAGGGCCATTAGAGACTAGAAGCCTCCCCCTCCCCCCCCCCCCCCCCCCCCTTCAGAATTAATGAAAATGTAAAATTAGATGGAGGCTTTAAAGATTTGCATCGAAATGTCTATGCACTACTTCAAGTTGTCTTCATCCCATTAGAATAACAAAATTCATTACATATTTTTCCCAAAATTGAAATTTTTGATAATAGTACTTGAGTTTTCTTATCGTACTCATTACTTCTGGCGAAATCTATTTCATCATACACGAAACTGTAAAGTCCAAAACCTATTTCTTCAGTTTTAAAAACGACACCGAAACCCTTTCAACGAGTGTCGGCCTATAATACAAGCGAAACTATTAAAGGAAGTAAAAACCCGTCCATCGCCCTAGGGTTTGTTTCTGGGAGGTGAAAAAAAACCTTGAGCAACGCCGTCCTTCGTAAGGGACGTTAAGCGATGGTCCCGAGTCTGTGCGATGTCAGGTACTCGATAAAGACCCCTTACCCTAGGTGAATATACTTAGGCAGGCAAAATTTAAAACTCCAACAGTAGAGTCGGGCTCATGTCCACCAGCGTGATGAAAGAGCGCTCTGGTACTAGGCGATTTGACCTTATAGTTAAAGCCCGGGCATGAGACACAACAAATAATTAACTATTACAATGACTTTTATAGTTAATTAGTTATTACTACCAGAGCTACAAGAGAGTGACTCTGCTACGAGAGTCCTAAATTTTGTCTAACCTAAATTTTTATTCACCTAGGGCAGGGGTCTTTAACGAGTACCTGACATAGCACAGGCTCGGGACCATCGCTTAACATCCCATCTGAAGGAAGGCGTGCTTATGTTTATTTTACTTCCCAGATAAAATAAACTAAGGACCTCGGCGGGGTTTCGAACCCACTATCTTGAGCTCAGAAGGCTAGCGCTCCAATGAGTTTTTAAAACATAACTTTAAGATAATCAAGAAGTAACTTGTTGGTTTCACATGAACGTTTAAGAGAAATATGTTGCAATTTAAACATGACTTGAAAATGTTTCCCAACGAAATTTATAGTTCGTTCTTTGGGGGATATAAATTTGTGCGAAATGGTCCTATCTTAAATCTGAGCACAAAATTGGAAATTTAATAAGGAACATTTTTGCAAGAGTCAATATTTTGATAGCACTAACCGTTTTTTGTGTAAATCAAGACTACTTAAATTGTCTTTAAAAAATGGGTTCCTGAATGAATGTTTTTAGGACGGTTTTAGCATGTAATTCCCTGAGCCACGTTTCATCTTCCAATAAAAATGACCTTTCAAATGGGAAAATCCGCTGAAAACTCAATATTACTTCCTTATACGATTGTTGTAAGAAAATAAAAATATTTATTACAAGTTTTAGAAGTAAAAAGTTTCATTGGGTGTATTTCAAGATGGACAAAGACACCACATCTTTTTTTTCTTTTTTCCTCGGGTGCTCCGGCAAATCACCCGGCCCGTTTTTCGTCGGGGAAGGATGGGGAGGGAAGATAAATACTATTTATTTTCGTTTCATTGTTGCTGTGGGTGTCTGGGGGCGACAGACTTTCTTCCCTTACGGTGCAGACTGGCGCTCCCAGACCTCCTTCGGTTGCGGGTGCCTGGTGGCGCCGAGAGAGCTCGAGATAAGTTGAGTGGGGTTGCTTCTACATCGCGGTCGCCATGGGTAGACTTCGGGCTTGGCCCATCAATCGCCCCCGGGTCAAGAGGGCGTTTCGGAGCCACCACATCTGTCAAAAGATCATTTCGCATACATATTCTAATTTTAAATTGTGGTACATGTATGTTTATGACAAAGTTATGAAAATTAGCCACAACAAGCTACATATGTGACAGTAAATTTGAATTTCAAATCAGGTCTCTGATTACCGCTGGTTTAGACTTAGACTTGGCCATTTCCATGCTGAGGTTGCTCCAAGTTGGCTCCAAGCAACCATAGTCCATTTTATCAATCCTAAGCTTCCATCCTTAGATATCCTTAAATTTGATTTATTATGTATAATTTTACATCCAAAATGAAAGGTTCCCCGATTAGTAACTTTAATATACAATATTATATAAGTATTCAACAAAAAAAAAGTCGTCGGTGAATCAGCGGTAATGTACTTCCCCAGAGCGAACTAATCAATTAACTTTTCGCTCTCCCCTCTGTTAGCGCAACATTTAGTTCATTTTGATTTTGTTAGAGGTATATTATTTATGTTTTCTTTAATTAATAATTATTAATATTATTATTATTACCATTATGGTCAATATTATTTCTGTAATTTATTATTAAGTTTCGTTTTACATAAACTGATCATATAACAATTTGTGGGGGGTGCCTGCAATTGTGGGAGTGGGTAGAAATTGGTTCTATGACCGCTGGACAGTGTTGGACAGAGTCTTCCATGGTCCTACATCCTGTTGGCATCAGGGCACTCCTCAAGGCCACCACCAACCTGCCAACTTCTCTCGTCAACTCGGATCGCCTTTCCGTGGACCTCTGAAGTCTGGTACCTCTGGCTCATCTGGTGTGACGGCGTCCTCAGCTTCCAGGTCTTCTCAGTTATCCTTCTCGGCCCTACTTAGAGATCAGTTCATCAGCCCATCTTCCACATTCTCCCCTCCACATCAGGAGAGTTAATTTTAGTTAATTTTTGTTTTTCTTATAACTACGCCGACTGGCCCTTGTATTTGAAATTAAATATATATATATATATTTTTAAATCTAGTCTATGTTATTTATTAACACCCTCATCTTTAAAACCTGTCAAAATATAGAAGCTTCTGTTGCTGCCAGTGATAACATAGCATACCCAGTGTGGGCCAGTCTTGCAAGCAATACCAACTTGAGAACTCTTCAAGTGGGCCAAAACAGCCTTAGATTGGTTGGTAGCTACTCGAGAGACACCTCCATCCTCCAAATCCACGAAGACCTAAATGTTGAGTTCCTGCTGGACTACATAATAAATTTCAGTAAAAACTTTTTACTTAAGTGTGACACAAATCAAAACGTTTTGGTAAAGATAGAAAGAAAATATCCGTTCACGATTTTATATTATAATCTCTGTTTTTGAATGTTTATTAATTTATTTTCTATTCATTTCAGTTATTTTGTATTTGTTTTTTTCTTTTTTCTTTAGGAGTTTTTTAAAATTTACTCTCAAGCAGTAGCATTGTTTTTAATTTAACTGATTATTTTTGATTTGTATTTAGTGTATAAGGGTAACGGTTAAGGAACCTGATTGTATAATTGTACCTCTGTAAATACGACTGTTGTAATAAACTGTTCTTCTTCTTCTTCTTAATAATTATTTTAATTTTTAAAAAAATAAACTTAAATTCAAATTTGGACGGGATTTCGAGAATGGCATACTTCAATTTGAACCCATTCTTTTTGGTCATTACCCGCTGAGCCATGTGGTTACTTTACCATGTTGGGTTCCTATCGGTTCCAGCCACGTACATGCTATGTTTATCTATCTATCTAGGACCCATAACATAAACCCTAGAGGCACGGGGCTGTGTGCTATAATGAACGTAAGCCTGCACGTCTGTTGATCCAGGCTACCCTAGTACACCTTGGCTTAGCTTAATCGTATGTGCAAACATTTGCCCCCTCCCTCCGGCAACCTCAGTATGTCAACATTGCCCATTGCCCTACAACATATTTTTTACCCTCTCTAGATGTTGTATTCGAATCTATTACATATAAGTTGGTTTTGTTGAAACTGAAAAACCATCTCGAAATTGAGGAACATTTGAACAAGTATAGAAGGCATAGAAAGGAAGTCATGCGTACGTTTTAGCGATTGATCGGATTTTGAGGAAATTTCGTAAGTAGCTTATAAGCACGGTTCAAGTGTAGGCCACGCGGTACAATAATCAGCGGAATAATAAGGTGCTTATTCTGGCGGGTAACCATGCTAGTCGGACTTGAGAGGGGAAATTCTTAAGTTTATCATTCACAGGACAAGGCTCCAGCGAAGAGGAAATCATTAAAATGTTGGCTCTCTCTGATTTATTGGTGGGTACATAGGAACACCGAGAGGGACCAGTAATGAGAAATGTACTTTATGTGAACATATGTTCCAAAATGAGTTCTTCAAGTACTACAGTCGAATAACCTCAATACTCATTTTCAAGGGTACCCAAATTTGAAATATGAGCCATTCAAAAAACATTGGAAGATTCCAATTTTCTTTTATGATGTGTGGTACATCATTTCAAAGCTTTCGACGAGTAGAGTTCGAATATATACTTTTTTTTCTTTATATACGAATACAGCTTTACGAAAAATAGGGGGTTATTTAAACGGTCAGAAATACGAGGTTCAGTTTTCACCGGAATTTCATGTTTTTCGACTCAAACAATGGAAAAAAAACATGTGTCTGTCTGTGTCTATGAACAAGAACTCTCGATAGAATGAATGTATCATCACGAAATCAGCCAAATTGATCTAGGGATGGGGGTAGAGGGGAGGGCTCTCGATGGAATGAATGTATCATCACGAAATCAGCCAAATTGATCAAGGGATGGGGGTAGGGGGGAGGGCTCTCAAAAGAATGAATGTATCATCACGAAATCAGCCAAATTGATCAAGGGATGGGGATAGGGAGGAGGGCTCTCGATGGAATGAATGTATCATCACGAAATCAGCCAAATTGATCTAGGGATGGGGGTAGGAGAGAAGGCTCTCGATTGAATGAATGTATCATCACGAAATCAGCCATATCGATCAGGGGATGGGGGTAGGGAGGAGGGCTCTCGATGGAATGAATGTATCATCACGAAATCAGCCAAATCGCTCAAGGTATGGGGGTAGGGGGAGGTTTAACACAAAATCTCTAATAACTGTCGTTATAATAAATGTATCGACACAAATTTTCATATATAAATTGAAAACCTGCTACGGATGACACCTATTAATTTTCCGAGAATTTGGTCGAAAGCGGGGATCAGAGAGGTGAGGGCTCAATTCAAAAACTCAAATTTTAGTATGATTCAAAAGCCCAGGGAGAGCGAAAACTTACATTATTTATTTGTTCCGGGTAAGTACAGTGCCGGTGTCATTCTTTCTGGGTGGAAAGGTGGTGGAGGGGAGATTTATTATTATTATTATAGTAAAATCAGGTTTAAGGTAACATAAATATATCCGGGAAATAGCGGGTAACCTACGAGTTCTGTGGTAAAGTTTATAAAATCTACTTTGTATAAAACTTTAAGTATTTTTATATTATGTAGGAAAAAGTAAGAAAATCAAATATTAAAAAAAAAATGTAACATAAAGAATGTTGAAGCTTTTGTACTTATATAATGTAAAAAGAAAAGGTAGCCCCGCTCAAGATCAACACTTGCCGTGTTTTTATCGTTGTAAGTTTGGCGAGCATACTTTACAGAATCCTCCATCCCAGCAGCCTGCACAGAATACTAATAGCACTACCATCAGCCCATCTTTGCAAACTTTGTATTATTTATCTATAGTATATATTCATCATTTAGTTTAATTTGGTAAAAAAAAATAGTATTTTCTAAATATCAAAAATATAACACACTAAAGAGGGAGGTAACCTTCCTTCAGAGTCTAAACGTCATAAAGAATGCAATATGAAATCATCAAATCAGGTACTATAATGTTTTTAGAATGAAGAGCCTAATATTCACAAACCACGATTTAGTTATTTATTTGAAATCGATAGCTTCTTCAAACTATCGATATTCCGGGTCACAAGCCCCCCCTCCCAAATTATTTTTTTTTTGTTGTTCCTTGACAAAAAAATCATTTAATTTTAAATTGTAAAATGTATATATAAAATATTAAGCCGGTAGCTCAGTGGTATGCCTGCTTGCCTTCTGAGCTCAAGATCGTGGGCCCTTAGTTTATTTTATCTGGGAGGTAAAATAAACTTAAGCACGCCGTCCTTCGGATGGAGAGTTAAGCTATGGTCCCGAGCCTGTAAGATGTCAGGTACTCGCTAAAGATCCCTGCCCTAGGTGAATAAAAATTTAAGGTAGGCAAATTTTAGGACGCCCCAGTAGAGTCAGGCTCATGTCCACCAGAGTGACGAAAGAGCTCTCTGGTAGTAGGCGATATGACCTCGTAGTTAAAGCCCGGGCATGAATAAAACCTAACCTAACCTATAACACACTATTCATAGTAAATTAATAAAGAAGTACAAACGAAAACGTATATACATATACATAAACTAGCAAGTTACCCGGCTTCCCTAGGTTTAACATTAAACAGGTTAGTAACTTGAAGGAGCAACTCCAAGCAGGATAGCAACGTACTCTGCCCGATTAATAACTTTAAATTACATTATTATAAAAATAATGTAAAATTGACGTAAGACCTTTAAAACGATGTTCTACTCAATGTTCAATTGAAAACTCGAATGAGAAGGAAATCCGACTCCACTAGAACATATGGGATAAGTTCCACGGAAATGAACAAGCCGACGAACTGGCCCATGCTGCAACCGAAGAGGACGCCATTGAACCTGACCGAATGCCAAAATTCAGGAGTGGGCATAGCGGAAAGGAAACTTATCTTTTCGCTAATAACCGGATTGTCAAGAGTCAACAGAGTTCATCATGGAGCCGTGTAACAAAAGGAGGACAATTCTTCCTGATTAACCTCCGGAGACATTGAGAAAAACGATCGGGTATCGAACAGGACACCACACTTTCAGAAAACACTTCTTTACAATGGATGTTATCTGTAATCCATTCTGCAGAAGATCTGTAGTGACTAGGACACACATCTTGGGTAAATTTAAATCTCTGATTAGGTGTTCCTCAATCCAGAAGGAAAGAGAGTTGGTGCGCTTCATTAGAGAGCTAGGAAAGAAGGTTCTTTTATGGACCTTCTAGCTTTGGGTAACATAGGTACTAAACCTGCCCTTGCGATCAACCCTTTACAGTAGCGCCACACGTGAAGGTGAGTGGAACCTGTCCTCTGTCCCAAGAGACACCCCCGCCCTCAGATATCCTACATCAGTATCTCATCTCTTCCTCTGTGTTCCGTCTCCTTTACCAAGATCCACTTTCACAGCACACAGTCTATTGTTCCACTGTTCCCTCTGAAAGCTTTTTCAACCACATCTTCTTTTTATCTATCTGTCTCCCAAGTCGAAACAATTCTTCCAAGACTTGTCTAGTCTTCCTCCACCTTTCACAACTTTAAGATTACTACGGAATGTAAAAATGTTTTATTTGAATAAAAACCATAGAAGAAAAATCTGATCAAACTTTGTCAGTTTTAAATCAAACCCGAATCTCGTTTGTTCGTATGTCCGCTCTCTTGCACTTGTGCACAAACCATTGTACCTGTTCAAATTTGGCAATTGAATGTTCCTAGAGTGGTCGTCCAAAGCCAAGAAAAGAGAAAGTCTTCAATAAATCACCAACAAGGTACTTCCCCAGCTCAAATTATTTGTCAATAACTAAGTTCCCCCTCTCCCTCTAAACTATCCTCCTTCTTCGGCCGATTTGGTTGAATATCAACAGGTGTTTTGCTCAGAGACTTTTCAATCTTCATATAAAATGTCGTGTTGGTATATTTAAAACATCGGCAGTTATTTGGGTTTTTTAGTTAACCTATCCTCCTTTACTTAGTAATCCCTCTTGGACGATTTAGCAGAAAATGATACTGTCTTAAGAACGGCAAGTAAAGATTTTCAGAAATTTTGCGTTTTTTATAGTATATATAATATTTCAAACTGGGGAAGTACATTGTAAAAAAACTCTCACATGATTTTGCGCGATTCTGTGAGAATTCCTATATGCAGTTGTATTGCAATTTCCCCTCGAACTCTGTTTTATTGAAAAATTGTGAGTAGCGAGTGTTTTGTTAATTCTCCTCTATCAACCCCCTATTTACAACGGGTCGACAAGACAATAAAGAGGTAATTGGCTTGAGAGTACTTGTACGGCATCCAAGCTGTAACACTCCCAGGCTGTCCGGGCTGACGCAGTGAGGACACCTACCTATGGCAGACGATAGCCATCATTTCTTCAACATGAGCGGTATGTAAACACCTCTTTTCTATAGCCTGGGTCCTCTTCATTTTTGAAAAAAGAAGTAGCTTTATTTTCCAATTACAGTGCTGTCTTCTTGGCGACAGCCGAGTGTGGGGGGGGGGGGGGGGGGCGGAGCCAAATTTCAAATTATTTCAGTTATCACACAGAATTATATAAGATACCACTTTCCATCCAACCCCCCTTCTCCCCCCTCCAACGCCAAGTGGTACAATATTGAACTAGAAGGGTTTCTTCTTTTTTACTTCCTGTTAGTCAGTTATTGTGACTCATGTCCGGGTTTCAACTTCAAGGTCATATCGCCTACTAACAGAGCGCTCTTTTGTCTCTCTAGTGACCGTGAGCTCTACTCTACTACGGGAGTTAACATTATGTCCTCCCTAAATTTTAATTCACCTAGGATAGGGGTCTTTAACGAGTACCGGACATCGTACAGTCTCGGAACCATCGCTTAATATCCCATCCGAAGGACGGCGTTCTCAAGGATTTTTCACCTCCCACATAAAAATCGAAGGGTCTCAGTAAGCAAGGACGGCACCCACCCTTTACTTAGTTTATACGTTTTCTTTAAAAAAAAAATAATAATAATTTAATGTTTTTTTTTATGTTCCAATCTTAGTTTTTAATTGTATAATGTATATAAATATAGGAGTGAATTGACAGTGAAATTGATATACATGTATATAAATAAACAATAAATTTCCTGTAGAAATTTCAGAACTCTGGTCTTTTATTAAATTTTGATTTCTACAGTAATTTCCGAAAAGGGCCCTAAAAAATATCAAAAGTTCAAGACGTGCAATTTTGAAGAAAGTGCACGTAATTTTTAAAAAAATTTCAATTAACAAACTTTTCATTTGGATTTCTAAAAAGATGCCATCTTGTTTTCTAAATTTTGCAATAATATAAATCTAATCCAAAGGTTTTCAAATTATCTTACTGGGCCAACAGGGAAAATTAATAGCATAGAATTTACGAGAACAATATTGGGTTTATTTTCTAAAATCTAAATTATACAATTAAAAACTAAGATTGGAACATGAAAAAAAAAAACATTAAATTATTTATTTATTTTTTTAAAGAAATTTTATAAACTAATAAATAGTGGCCATTCTTCTTTTAGCGTTATCTTGGGGCATATAAACAAATATAAGTACCTACCTTCTCTTTGGATCAATTTCACAGTCAATTCACTCCTATAATTGATATATTTATAGGAGTGAATTGACGGTGAAATTGATCCAAAAAGAAGGCACTTTTATTTGTTTATATGCCCCGAAATAACTCTAAAAGAAGAATGGCCACTATTTATTAGTTTATAAGCCCAAATATTGTTCTCGTAAATTCTGTGCTATTCATTTTTCCTGTTGGCCCAGTAAGATAATTTGAAAACCTTTGGATTAGATTTATATTATTGCAAAATTTAGAAAACAAGATAGCATCTTTTTAGAAATCCAAATGAAAAGGTTGGTTAATTGAAATTTTTTAAAAAATTACTTGCACTTTCTTCAAAATTGCACGTCTTGAACTTTTGATATTTTTTTAGGGCCCTTTTCGGAAATTACTGTAGAAATCAAAATTAAATAAAAGACCCGAGTTATGAAATTTCTACAGGAAATTTGGTAATTTATTGTTTATTTATTTAATTTTTATATTTATTATTTGAATTATTATTTATATATTTTTATTTAACAAATATTCTCTTTAGCACAGTGGATACATTCATTACATGAGCTTATAGCTTAAGCTACCCTCCTCCCCTCCTAATCCTCCCTTTGACCTTGAGAGGGAGCCCAACTCAACAATCCTAAAACCTGCCTATATAGTGAATATGTATAGACACAAAATTCAGGATAAGGATTCAGAAGTTCTTATGCATGTCAACTATTCATTTTTAGTCCAGATGATAGATTGGTTTTAGACGGAGAGTGAAAACTAATTTAATTCAAGCAGGGGAAGTACATTGCCGGTGATTCACAGACTACTTTTTATTTTTAAAAAAATAAGAGAAAAAAAGAAATAAACTGAATACATTTATGGACTGGAAACTTAAAAGCTCAATATTCTAAAACTTGGCTGAAAGTTGCGAAGCAATTAAAACTTTCTTGAAATTTTGTTTTTTTTATTAACGTATATTGTAAAGTTTCACATCCTCCTGTATCTGAGCTGTTGAGGGATGTGCTCCCGTAGGCAGGGCGCTCTTCTTTGATAACTTCAGATAGCATAAACCTATCGACACGAAATTTTATATATTTATACAGAACCCCGAAAGGTCCACCTATTTATTTTATATATTTATACAGAACCCCGAAAGGTCCACCTATTTATTTTATATATTTATACAGAACCCCGAAAGGTCCACCTATTTATTTTATATATTTATACAGAACCCCGAAAGGTCCACCTATTTATTTTATATATTTATACAGAACCCCGAAAGGTCCGCCTATTTATTTTATATATTTATACAGAACCCCGAAAGGTCCACCTATTTATTTTATATATTTATACAGAACCCCGAAAGGTCCACCTATTTATTTAATATATTTATACAGAACCCCGAAAGGTCCACCTATTTATTTTATATATTTATACAGAACCCCGAAAGGTCCACCTATTTATTTTATATATTAATACAGAACCCCGAAAGATCCACCTATTAATTTTATATATTTATACAGAACCCCGAAAGGTCCACCTATTCATTTTATATATTTATACAGAACCCCGAAAGGTCCACCTATTCATTTTCTGTGAAATCGGCAAAAGGGATCCGGACTCAGCTCAAAAATTCCATTTATCTGTCAATGTAATGAATGTGCATTCAGAACCAACTATAGTTAGCCAATTATTGAATTTTTAAATATAAATAAATACAATTATAAAACCTTGCGAGAAATACATAATGAATATTTGGTTGATTCCATGAAGTTTCGAGGACGCCAGTAAATGAGTGGTATGCGTGCTTGCTTACTGAGCTCAAGATCGCGGGTTCGAAACTCGGATGTCTGTCTGGGATGTAAAAATAAACTTAAGCATGCCGTCCTTCGGATGAGACGGTAAGCGATAGTACGATGTCAGTTACTAGTTAAAGACATCTACCCTAGGTGAATAAAAAATTAGGATAGACAAAATTTAGGACTCCCATAGTAGAGTCGGGCTCATGTCCACCAGAGCGACGAAAGAGCGCTCTGATTGTAGGCGATATGACCTTGCAGTTAAAGCCCGGACATGAGTTATTATAACTAACCAACCATGAAGTGTCCTAATTCTTTTGTTTAAGTTTTCTTTAGGGAAACCTGTTTTTCTTTTTTCATAATTAATGAAATTGACATTGTGTTAAGGTTTATTTTCGTATTCTTTCGACGTTAATTTTCTGAACCATTGAATATTTCGTTTTGTTTCTTCATTGTTGTTTTCATTACGCTTTTTAAAATATCCATCTTATCAGTTATTCTTCAGAGTAAATTAAGTATGAAAATTAATTAATTCTATTTGTAAACTTTCTGGAAGAGTTCATTCAAAGTTAACCTCTATTGTTAATGAAGGTTCTTAAGATTTTTCTTTCATCTAAAATTAACAAACAATAATTGTTTATAAGATACAAAAATTATATCTTGTTTGAATGTTAGATTATATTTTCATATTATTCGATCCACTCAAAGAAAACATAGAGAAAAAACTGAATTATCTTTTGTGTGTGAAATGAAATGAAAAGAAATTTTATTATTTTGGTACTGAGTTTTCATATATATATATATATATATATATAGGAGTAAAGAACAGGAAACAATGAGATGTAGTATCAGGATGACGTACAAATAAATAAATGAGTGCTACATTGGAGAAAAACTCGACATAAACAAAAGATTAACATGAAAAAACATAAAATTAACAGCTTCATTATGATGAAAAATGAATAAATAAAAATATCTATAGAAATAAAAAAGCATATGTATGTTGAAAAGAAAAAAAATCTGTATAAATAAGAAAAAAAATAAAATAGATTAATAAAAATCGACAGAGCATAATACTATGATGGTTGATTGTAAAAGTGAGGAAGATGCGCAGAGAAGGTTTGAAAATTAATTTTAGACAGTAGGGGCTAGATAGAAAAGCGTGAGGAGAAAGAAGAAAAATAAAAATAGTCAAAATAAAATAAGATAAGGTAAAAAATAAATAAATGCATGATAAAAATATATATGAATAATATTGATTATGATCGAATAATTTAGGAAATATGATAAAAAATAGAGAATAAAAATAGAGAATAACAAAAAAAAAAAGAAAGAAAAAATGGGATAAGTAAATAATTTAAATGATTAGATATTGAAATAATTTGATAATTCCTGGTCGAGCCCTTAGATTTTTTATCAGGAAAGGGAAAAAAACCTGGAGCACGCCGTCCTTCGGGAGGAACGTTAAGCGATGGTCCCGAGCTTAGAAGCTAATTAGAGTTGGGCTCATGTCCACCAGAGACAAAAGAGAGCTCTGGTAGTAGGCGATATGATCTTGTAATTAAAGCCCGGACATGAGTCAAAATAACTAATTATTGACCGAGCTGAGCCAAATAAAGGAAGAAGGAGGAGACTCAATTCATGGAATTTTATAAGTCAGCATCGAATTTCTAACAGATTACATAACTTCCCCTATACTTCGTATAATGGGAGAAATAAATGGAAGAAACCAAATGTCATGAACTATAACAAATATATAGAGACATTTTGGGAAAAGGAAAGTCTATAGAATTTCAGCTAAACCGGACAAAGAGATGGGGGGTTGAACTGTAAAATCCTAGTAATTGCAGAAACTACCATTGAGAAGTCCTATTGATCCCTAACCTATTAATTTGCAGCGAATTTTGACCGAAGAAAAAAAGGATCTATAGAGACAGAGAGAGAAAGAGTGTGATAACTTAGTTGATACAAATTCAAGCTGTTGAAGTACATTGCCAGTGATGTACCGATCATCTGTTTTTTTCCAGACCTTTGTACAGGAAGATGTTTTCCGGATATTTAGCTCTCAACAGAATCCATTTATCCGTGACCCTGTTAAGACCAACCAGTATTAGCTCTATACTCCATCAAGCCTCCTAAGGCCCCTCAAATCACCCTATTTTTTTCCTTGTTTTCTGGTTGACATGAAAAGCTCTATTGGGTTCTTCTCGTGGGATGAGCTTCACCGGGTGGACGAGAGGCAGGCATCAATCTCACTTAACACATGGGTGTCAACTAAGAACTGGGTCCGAAGGTCTTTAGCGTCACTTAAGGTCGTATATAAGAATAAAAGAGGAGACAAAAAAATTCGTCGGTGATTCACCGGCAATGTACTTCCCCAGAACGAATTCATCAATTGATTTTTCGCTCCCCCTCCAAAACCAGTCGACCGTTTGATCTGATATACAATAGTTGACTTACATAGGCGCTCCTAAATCCTCTCACTAAATTTTGTGTCGATAAATTTATTACATGTACATAAATTTACTATGAAATATTAGTTAAAATATCGGTATTGATAACTACAAATCGTAGTTCAATCAACTATCAAATTTTACTTTTTTTCTGAGTTGAGTCTTTTTTCAAATCTGAAAAATAGTTTTAAAAAAAAAGTAAATTCAACTTTTTTTTTTGAGTGCACACACATAGACATGTCTATGTGTGTGCACTCAAAACAAAAGTGCTAAAAGCATGCATGAACAATGTATGTGAACAATGCAAGGACCGACAATATAAAGAACACATTCTGATAAAAGATATGAATAGCCTTAAAAATACCGAAGTCTTGAAAGACTTTAGTTAATAATATCTGTAATTTTATAAGGTACGAAGATATTTTAAAATGCCGAGTTGTGTTCTCCTTTAATAATTGTTACTAATTATTTATTTTGTTTCTACCTAAATAATAAAAATATAAAGTTGGTATTTGAGCAACTTAAATATAATGTAAGTGAATTTAAAACATTTTTTTGTTCTTGTTTTATGTCGGTAATTTTTATTAACCAATGTTTAAAATATTGTCACCAGATAGATGACTTAGAAAAAAAGGCATAGAGCCATTGAATATTTTGTTCTTTTATACATATATTTTAATAAATTAATGTTCAGTTAATTGTTTGCTTCTTATTACGACACCCATGTTTAATAAGCTAGTTCGCCACATTTCTGCAATCCACTTTTGAGATTTCTGCTGCAACTCACGAGCGTTACCACGAATGTTACGATGTCCCCCACTATAAAATCATTTTGTAAATAAATTACTTTTTCGGATTATCAATTTAATAATTTTATATCACTCCGCCAAACTACATAATGGTTTTTAAATATTTGTGTAATAATTTCAAAACGCGATAGTAGTTGAAAAAATAAAAATTAGTTTTTTTTAATTTTCTTTAGTAACATTCGTGATTTTTCTTTACCTTTTAATTATTTTCAATGAGCTTAAAAGCAGAAAAGTAGATAGGTAAAACTTGGTACAAAAAGTTTGTTGGCCAATGAAGAAATATTAATTCTTGCTATAGAATCGAAAAATTATTTTTTATAATATGGTAACATTCGTGACTAGTGGGACTCATTTTTTGGCAATAAAATTTTTTTTTTTTAAGCCGTTAAACCTCAAACTCATGAATCACCAACCTGTCAGTATTCAGGGATAATGAGGCAATGCTAAATGGCAAGAACTAACCGTATCCAAGCAACTTTAGGATTTCCAAAATGAGCAACTTAAAATCACTCACTTTTCTAAAAAAAAAATATTTTCACCCACATACAGGATTTGTTTTTTTCATTTTTGGAATCAGAAGGTTGGAAAACATTAAATTCCGTTGAAAACCGCATCGAATTTCTAACTGATTTCATAACTTCCTCTGTACTTCATATAGCTGGAAAAAAAATAAATAAATAAATATTGAGTTAAACCTAAAGGGCTATTGGAGAATTTGAGGCTCTCCGACTGTAATTGAGGTAAACAGCAGCCCTTGTTGTCCGTCCCTTTATTATTGTGAACCTAGTTTAACCTACCAATTATAAACCCAGTCTAATTTAACCCACAAATAATGAACCTAGGCTGACCTAACCTAGAAATCATGAACCCAGGCTAACCTAACCTATAAACTATGATCCCAGCCCAAGTCTGTACCAAGTCTATAAGTTATGAACCTAAACCTCTAGATATTTGAGGTATATTAAAATATTTATTACCTCACTCTGAAATATGTTTAATATTATCAATATTTTTTAGCTAGGCAAAAAATTGCTAGATCAAATCAGTGAACCGGACCTTCTACGTCATTGATAAAAATATTGCTGGGGACCTGTAATTTGTAGTTAGAAGAGTGGTCTTGGTGGTTACACAGGAATGCCACTGCCCACATAATATTTAAGTTATCAGCTGTTTTATGAACCAGCCACCTCAGGATATTGGATTGAGATACCTGCTCCCCTGGTTGTCCTGGCAACCTTCCTTCCTTTCAAAGCTAGTTCACCTCCCATCTTTTCATTACTCCTTCAATATAATAATAATTTTATTATTATAAAAAAAATGAATAAATAAAATCTTGTATTTTTATAGATAGTTATTGTGATCCATGCCCGGGCTCTTACTACGAGGTAATTTAGCCTACTAGCAGAGCGCTCTTTCCTCGCTATGGTGGACATGAGCCCGACAATACTCTTTATCAAGTATTGACCTGACATAATACGGATTTTGGACCATTGCATAAAGACCCCTCCGAAGGACGGTATGCTGAAGGTTTTTTAATCTTCCAGATAAAAATCTAACCCCCGGGTTTCGAACCGCCGATCTTTAGCTTAGAAGGCAAGCGAAGACGCTTTAAAGTAAAGCTGCTACTGGCCGGAACTTTTGTTATTGGGTTCTCCAACTAAGGATGCTGCACTCTAGTGGGAATTTGCTGAATTAAGACAATGAGGATGGTTTAGTTTTGCCTTGGTATTCATTATTCAATTTTAGTTCCTCAACTATATGAAGTATAGGGGAAGTTATGTAATCGGTTTGAATTTCTATGTTGAATATTCACCGGAATGTTTTCCGACCCTCTCTTCCATAAATTTAAAAAAACTTGTGTGTCTATGTGTATAGAAGAGTAGAATGAATGTATCAGTACGAAATTGTATGTGTGTACCCACAATCCCATTAGGACGACACCTATTGATTTTCAGCCAAATCGGCCAAAAGGAAGGGAGGGGGGGGGTATACAAAACTATAATAACAGCCGTTGTAATGAATGTATTGACACAAAATTGCATATGTAGAACATCTTAAATTTCGTTAATTTTCAGCAGAATCAGCTGAAGGGGAGGGTGATATATCACAGACAATTTTTTTTCGTTATCATGAGTTAAGTCATAAATTTTCCAAAAAATGTATTGAACAAATAAAATATTGTTAGATTAAAAAATTGTCTACTGAAATTTCATTTTTCCTTCTTTTCCAGTTAGCACACACACACACACGATGTGTTTACATAAAGCTGAGAGAATCTTATTGTATCCAGCCCCGCCGCAACATATATCAGTGCCCTAGGCGAAAATCTACCTTGCGCCCTCTTATAAAGAGAGAAAATTTCAATAATTAAAAAACAAACCTTCATAAAAAAATTTTTTAATGTTTAAATTTATTATAAAAAAAGAAAAAAAAAATATATATATACTATATATAAAAAAATTATAAAAACAACATATATCATCATAATATATCTGAAAAAATGGTTGAAAGACATCAAATTGTATCAATTTTTGGAAAAATTCAATTGTATTTCTTCAATTACATCTTTGAAATTTATGTTCTTGGCCAGTTCGTTTTCTATTGCAAGAACAGCAAGAGCATCGAGTCTTGTTGATCTTAAATATGTTTTTATTAATTTCAATTTGCTAAAACTCCTTTCGCAACTGGCTACTGATACTGGAATCGTTGAAAGTATGCGTAACGCAATCCACAAGTACATGAATAAGTCGCAAGTATTAGTTTTTTTTTCAATTATTTCAATCAAGGTCAAAGAGTCAACAACTCTTGTGCCCCTAACATCGAGGCGCCCTAGGCGATCGGAACGGCGGCGCTGATTGTATATTTCTAATTGTTTCATTTGTTTGTTACTATGACAACCCATTGAAGAGTGAGGTGGTGATGTTGAACTGAGGACCACCCACCCCCTCAACCCCCACCACTCTTTCTATAAATAGAACAGGGAAAAAGGAAGGAAAAAAAATGATGAAATAGGGAGGATTTTTATAGTATTTCATGTTTGGGGGCTCATAGCTCTGGCTACGTCCGTCCCATCTTAAATCTGACCAAAAACAGTCATGAATCACTCACAGTGTACTTCCCCAGAACGAATTAATTTTGTTTTTGCTCTCCCTCTGAATCCAATCGACCGTTTGGCCAATAACTCAATATTTGACATATTGGCTTCTGATTCCTCATATTAAATTCTGAGTCGATACATTTATTACAATGTCATCGGCAGTCAATAATAGGGTATTTGGCCTTGAAACCTGCATATTGAATTTCTGACCGATTATATTACTTCCCCGGTACTTCGTATAGCTGGAAAACTAAAAACAATTATATATTTTATTTAATAAATAATGTGATAATGGAAATATGATGTAAAAATATAATAAATCAAAAAATATATAAGTAAAATAATAAATATAAAAATTAAATAAATAAACAATTACCACATTTCCTATAGAAATGTTATAAATGGTCTTCGATTTAATTTTGATTTCTACAGTAATTTCCGAAAAGGGCCTTAAAAAAGTATCGTGCAATTTTCAAGAAAGTGCACGTAATTTTTTTTTTTTATTTCAATTAACAAACTTTTTATTTGGATTTCTAAAGAGATACCATCTTGTCTTCTAAATTTTGAAAAAATATTAAATCTAATCCAAAGGTTTTCAAATTGCCTTACTGGGCCAACAGGGAAAATTAATAGAATAGAATTTACGAGAACAAATAATTTGGGTTTATTTTTTAAAATCATCTACACAAAAAAAACTAAACATTAAAACAAACAAAAATCGAAAGAAAAATCTTAAAAACTAAATTCGTAACACTATTTCAATCTTTTTTCTGTTTTATATTTTTTGGCCATTCTTTAAAATTAAGTTATATATTTCTGGCCATATATCCTGTACATATAAACAAACAACAGTACCTTCTTTGCGGATCAATTTCACCGTTAATTCACTTCTATGTAGTTCAACACATTTTAAGCCTAAACACCACTCTCCATGTTCAATCAGACCGTCTCCATTGACCCCAGGCAGCTGATGGCCGTGTTTTGGTTGTTTTTACTCATTTGTTTTAAAAGAAATTTGCTTTTTATAGAAAAATAAATATAATTAATTTTTTAATATTAATAATATAATCATTTTAATGTGTGTATTTTTTTTATACATCACAATAAATGTTTCAAAATTATATTTTTGGGGTGAACTTGTTTATGAGAATATTCATAATTATTTTTATTCGGGCACTCATTATTGTGTGTGTTATATTCTATTTAGTTTGGCCCGCATAACGTTTGTATTTTCCTATCTTGCCCGCACTTCTAAAAGTTTTCCCAGAGGAATGAAATTGTAAATAAGAGTCTCATGAGACTCCTTTGAGAGTTACCGAGAACAATATGTCTGAGGTAATTTGTTGACTGGAGTAGTTATTACAGATGGAATTTTAATAGAATACATAAAATCAGGAGCTTGCTATAGGCAAGGAAGAAGTTTGTTTCTCTTAAAATAAGTTTATTTCTGACAAACTTTTGGAAAACTCATTTCAGGAGAGGAGGGGCCCATGTTGACGGCAGGAGCTTATTAATGATTTGCAAATCTCATGAATTTCTTTCTTCAAAGTTAACTACAGAAGCACGGTTCCATCAAGGTTCCCTTCACAGCCAATCTGAGTCTCAACAAAACTCCAACAGTCTTCCGCCAACCAGAGCTATCCTAGCCGGAGGAGATTAACAGGGTTCCAGCTAGTGTTTCTGATCCTGGCATTTCGACCCCATGTCAATCCCGAAAATCCTGGGACTGGGAACTCAAAAATTCGAAGAAAAAATGTTCAAGCAAATACAGTTTACACATAGCCATACCATACGTAAACAATATAACAGTCCGCAATGACCTCATGATAAAC
Organism: Aradus depressus; assembly: GCA_963662175.1. Lineage (NCBI taxonomy): Eukaryota > Metazoa > Arthropoda > Insecta > Hemiptera > Aradidae > Aradus > Aradus depressus. The sequence goes on along the minus strand of OY759214.1, from coordinate 55,878,400 downwards.
GCAGTAGACGAAACAATTCATATTTACTGTCGTTTCCATAGCAAATTGCATGCATTCACAAATCCTCTCGCTTTCTTCACCACAGTTGCCACACAGGTCTCCCAGGAGACTGAAGAGATGCAACCGTATCTTGCTATAAACTCAAACTTCACCGTAATTTTATGTTTTCCGAGAACCGGATTCCAAAAATGAAAGAAAAAAAATGTGTGTCTGTGAACATGATTATTCCGGGTAGAATGAGAGAATCGACACGAAATTTTACACGTGTATCCAGAACCCCAAAAGGACAATACTTATTGATTTTCAGCAGTATCGGCCAAAGGGAAGGGGTGCCCTCACAAAAACTTCACTAACGGCCGTTGTAATGTATGAATCGATGTAACATTTCATATGTAAATTCAAAACCCTATGTATCGCCTACTACCAGAGCGCTCTTTCGTCACTCTGGTGGACATGAGCCTGACTCTACTTTGGGAGTCCTAAATTTTGCTCATCCTAAATTTGTATTCACCTAGGGCTGGGATCTAACAAGTATCTGACATCGTACAGGCTCGGGACCATCTCTTAATGTAACAAGGAGCTTAGAGAGAGGCTAAAAAAAACAATAACTGTCGATGTAATGAATATATCGACACTAAATTTCATATTTAAAGTCAAAACTCCTTGAGGATAATATCTGTTAATTCCGGCATTTTTTCCTCCAGAGGTGTCTTCTTTTTTCTTCGTTGGACAATATTTCGGGACAATTCAACAAAGTTTATAGTGACTAGAAGAAGGGACCTGCAATTGTCCCGAAATATTGTCCAACGAAGAAAAAAAAGACACCTCTGGAGGAAAAAATGCCGGAAACAACCAAAAGTGGAACATCCCAGAGAAGTTTAAGAAACACAATATCTGTTAATTTTAAGCAAAATCGACCCAAGGGAAAGGTGATTTAGGGGCCGATGTATTAAATTTAACGACACAAAATTTAGTATAAAATTTAAAAGCCTCTATTTAAGTCAACTATTGATTGTTAGTAGTGCAATATGGGATCAATTAATTTAGTTTGATGGAACTTGTGAAAAGTGTTACCTATCAATCACAGTAACAGTAACCGTTAAAAGAACGGTATTATGTCTGGAGAATCTCTCCCAAATTGAACTGAACTCTCTTCTTCAGGGGGACTTCAGAAGAATACTTATGTAAATTTAAAGTCCCTCTACCTACTTCAAAACCATTATTTAACTTGCAAATTTTAGATGCAGTTTAATTTTAACTAGGGCATAAATATTCATTTCGTCCCTTTTACGACAAATATTGACATTGTTTTCATAGTGTTGTGAGTTTGGAACATACAAGAGAAGTATTTTATTGTGGCCAGTGTCCAATGCCCGGGAAAAATAAATAATAAAAGTCGTCCGCAATCTACTTCCCCACAGCGAATTAATCAATTAACTTTTCGCTCCCCCTCCAAAAACAGTCGACCGTTTTATTCAATAGTTGCCTATAGGGGCTCCTAAATCATACTAAATTTTGTGTCGATAAATTCATTACATCGGCAGTTATTAGCGTTTTTGACCTCCTGTGAACCCCTTTCCTTTTGGCCGATAGAATAGATTGACAAGACATTTTACATGTTTATCCAGAACCCCATATGAGACTAAACTCATTGATTTTCAGTTAAATAGGGAAGGGAGGAGGGGGTTTAAGAAGGGGGATGAAGAGGGTGGCTGAACCAAAAACTTTAATAACTACCCTTGTAATGAATGTATTGACCGGACATTTCATATGTAAATTCAAAACTCCATAAGGATAGCACCTATCAATATACTGTGAAATCGATCAAAAGAAAAGTAGGATCAGAGAAGGGGGTAATTCAACTCAAAAACCCTAATCACTGCCGAGATAATGAATGTATCGACAGAAAATATATTATGATGATTCAGACGCCTCTATTAAAGTCAAATATATTTAATTTGATCAAAGGGTTGATTGGTTTTGAAGGAAGAGTAAAAAATTAGTTTATTAATTCGTTTGGGGAAGTACAATGCCGGTGATTCACCGACCTCATTCAGTTATACAAATTTTCCATCGAATGATAACAAATTTTTCATAGCTCACTGAAATTGATAAATAACTACATTCTATTAAAAAATGATAACAGCAATCGATTCAGTGCACTTTGAAAAATCCGGGTCAGCTCGGGGAGGGCAACACGGTGGGGGGCAGGAGTAGTGCATTGTTGTCGCCGTTAGTGCAAACTGATGTAACTCAATTTTTTTTTTTTTTTTTTTATTGCTGCAAATAGCCTTCAATTTGTGTGAAAATATAGTACATATGTCTACAGCCGACTGAAAATGGAGAAATAATAAAATATCAACAATTATGTAGGATGTTTTACTTGGCACCATATATGTATAAATTCAAATGGTCGTATGTTGCAGTTTTACAAAATTTGTAAGGGCACCGTAGGTTGGAAAATCACGTTTGTTGCAATCAATCTGTTGTCCGTGATGACTCTTTGGTTGACGTTTCTTCTGATGTCAAATAGGCTATATGAGGGCCATAAGCAGTCAACATTTGAAAGTGATAGACAAAACACAAATTACTTTTTATTTATTTTTTTTATTCATTTTACAATCTGTACAATAACAATAAATAGACAGGATCGTACCTGGGACTGGACCTGCCGGGGCTGATGACAGAGGCTGGCTACCTGGCTTTTGGTCGGTTCGTCTCCTCCTGGCGGAGAATCAAGAAAGCCTTCTAACCCGGTGCCGGGGGCCCCACCGACCACCGACAGGCGTGCGGCGGCTGCCCCCGGCTCCGGGACACAGGCAGAACAGAACCCCCGATAAGATCCCGAGATCACTCGGCGTAAGGAGCCGGGAGAACATAGGGTGATGTGACCGACCCCCCTAAGGGATCAGGAGCACCCGAAAAAAAAAAAAAAAAAAAAAAAAAAAAATAGAAGGGTTGACATGAAAATAAATGATAAAATAATAAGTAATTCAAAGTATTTAAAACAATAATAAGAAGAGAGAGGCAATAAAGAATGGAATATGTACAAAATAATAGTGAATATATATAAAATATATATATATATATATATTTTTATATATAAATTAAATAATACATAAGAACTATATTCAAAATAAATAATAATAGTGGTAAATTAATAAAAAGTAAATAGAAATATGTAATATAAAATAGATAATTAAAAAAAACAGCACCAGCCCGACTATATATATATTTTTTAATATGCGATATAGAAAATTAACAGTCACATTGAGAATTTTTGAGTTAGTTAGTTATTAGTTATTATTTACTCATGCCCGGGCTTTAACTATGAGGTCATATCGCCTACTACCAGAGCGCTCTTTCGTCACTATGGTGGACATGAGCCCGACTCTGCTGTGGGAGTCCTAAATTGTGCCTACTCTAAATTTTTATTCACCTAGGGTAGGGGTCTTTAACGAGTACCTGACCCCGAGATCAGAAGACTTGTGTTCAACTAAACAGGTCCGATGAAGTGAAGTTGACCTGAGCTGTGCAGTGAAGCAGCGTCCATCACCCCCCAGACAGGTATACCCCCCCATGTTTATTTACTCTCATCTCGATAAGCCCCATAGATCTTCTCTCTCCCCCATCTAAACTGCTGTAAATACTCACTAATTGCCAACTATTTGCTGCTTTTTGTCAAGCCCATTGCTCAACTGTTCTCACTGCAGCGTTCCTATCCTCGTTATCATGAACACTGCACAGCCGATCGATGGAGCAATGAATAAATTCCTTTCAGGTTTCAAATATATTTTTTTTTTTAAATGAAAAAACATCCATTATAGGGAATATTGGGAGATGTGAAGTGTCTGTTAGAAAGGCAGTAATGACCCCAAGCCTTTGAGTGTCTGAACATTAATTTTTGAAACTTTTTGAGTTTTATCCGTTTCAGATTAAACAAATAATATACAAATGATTTTTGGGGGCGCTAATAGCTCAGAAATAACGTTCTAGCCCACTGAGCATAAGATCGCGGGTTCAAAACCAGGCCAAGGCTTTTAGGTTTTGAATCTTGAGGTAAAAAAAAAACCTTGAGCAAGCCGTCCTTCGGATGGGACTTTAAGCGATGGTCCCGAGCCTGTACGATTTCAGGTACTCGTTAAAGACCCTTACCTTAGTTGAACAATAATAATATTTATTTCCGTTAAACCATAACATGGTAATAAGATACGTCATAAGAATGTATACATTATCTTATAAATTGGATACATAAACGGATTTAACTCTTAAACACTGTAAAGTCGGGCCCATGTCCACCAAAACGACAAAAGAGAGCTCTGGTAGTAGGCGATATGACACAATAACTAACTTCAAATGGTATTATTTTATTAATATTTTTATGTGTTATCCGAAATGATATATTTAGGTTAGGTTTTATGACTCATGCCCGGGCTTTAACTACGAGGTCATATCGCCTACTATCAGAGCGCTCTTTCGTCACTCTGGTGGACATGAGCCCGACTCTACTGTGGGAGTCCTAAATTTTGCCTATCCTAAATTTTTATTCACCTAGGGTAGGGGTCTTTAACGAGTACCTGACATCGTACAGGCTCGGGACCATCGCTTAAAGTCCCATCCGAAGGACGGTGTGCTTAAGTTTATTTTACCTCCCAAATAAAATAAACTAAAAGGCCTCGGTCGGGTTTCGAACCCACGATCTTGAGCTCAGAAGGCAAGCACGCATACCACTGAGCTACCGGCACCCCCTGATATATTTAAAACTAGTTTCTATAACGTTTTGAAATTATCTTAAGTTAGAGTAGTTTTTAGCTCAATTCTTCACTGGTAGCAATGTTTAGGCTTTATCACAGCTGATTAATTACATGTAAAAAAACTACAGTTCAGATTGACTATTGAGTTAAACATAAAGTTTGTTATTGTGACTCATGTCCAGGCTTTAACATCGAGGTCATATCGCCTACTACCAGAGCTCTTATGTCCAAGAGAGTGACTCTGCTATGGAAGTCCTAAATTTTGCCTAGTATAGGAGTCTTTTTAACAAATACCTGACCTCATACAGGCTCGGGACCATCGCTTATTGTCCCTTAAGTACGGCGTGCTTAAGGTTTTTTTTCACCTCCCAGATAAAAAAAACCTAAGGGTCTCGGCCGGGTTCCGAACCCGCGATCTTGAGCTCAGTCAGCATACACGCTACCTCTGAGCTATAGGCTACCCCTAAACATAAAGTTAATGCCACAATGTTGTTTTTGTGAATAGTTGCTTTTTGTGTTTCTTTAGTTTTGTTTTGTTGTTAATTACTTTCCAAACTATAACAACAGTCGTTTCTTTTTGAGAAAAGTTGTTTTTAGTTGTTGCTCAATTCTTCTCTGGGCGAATTTTGACAAGATTCCTTTTGGTCTTGTCGAGGTAATAAGTGTGTACTTTTAGAAAATAGTGAATAAAGAATTGTTCGCCTATAGTATATAATATTTATTTATTCATAAATAGACTTGCTGTACCACTCGGTCGACTGCTTTACGTCTCAATATTGTATCTGAAGAGACTTACGATTTATAATATGAAGACTCCCAGTTTATATTCTGTCCACGGATATGAAGAGAGTAAAATCTAGTTCTCATTTGTATCATCAAAGGGCATAGAAGGGCGATGAAAGTACCTTCCAGGCTCCTGGAAGACTGCTTTCAACTATACAAATATTGACTGATACTAAGGTTGTTTGAACGAAAGGGATTTAATGAACTATATTCAGGACAGTCGAGGGCCCGGCTAAAGCGATGGTACCGGAGCCTCCAGGACAGTTGAGGTCCTGCCGAAAACCATGGTTCCGGAGCCTCCAGGACAGTCGAGGTCCTGGCAGAAGTCATGGGCACCGGAGCGTCCTGATCAGCTAACTTTTAACCATAATCAATTATCCGCTTCCCAGTTCGTTTACCGTTATCCAGGAAGCACCGAACTGAATCAAACCCTAACATTGTTTTCTCCACATTTGATGGTATGGTAATCACTTTCCCATGTTTCTATGTTCTATTTTCTATTCGCTCCAGTATAAATGTATGCCGAAAGTGAGACTGGTCTCCTCACCTAGTGGTTGTTAAGTAGTGACGCTATCCTCTACACCACCATGGAGCTCTCCCTCCCATATATCTCCAAAGGGCCTGCGGGATGCCAGTTGCCCCAGACTGCTATTAAGGGCACGTCACGGAAACATGTGATGTGATCACGATCCCTTTACCTTCCTCATCAAAGGTGCCCTTCTAGGGCAGACTTGCCAAAGGAACCACTAGTAGGGATCCTACTCATTTCCAATGTACTTCCTCACCTCCTATAAAGTAACAGCTCTCCCTCTTAATCCCTTTTCTCACTTGACTGATTTGGCTAAAATTCAAGAGGTATCTTACCTATGGATTCATAGATCCAAATACAAAATCACTTTATGACAAGTTACCATGTTCAATTTTTTTTTTTTTAATTTCTTGATTGACGAATTAGGGAAACGGAATTCTCGACCGATTACATAACTTCCCCTATTTATACATGTCAATGAGTCAGAAATTCGATGTTGAGTTTTCACCAAATTTTTATGTATTCCGACCACCTAAAACAAAAATGAGGGGGCGCCAGTAGAAATCTGGACGAGGCTCTTAGGTTTTTTAACTAGAAGTTGAAGAAGCCTTGAGCACGCTTGGACGCTATGCGATGGTCCCGAGCCGGTACGATGTCAGGTACTCGTTAAATACTACCCTATGAGAATAATAATTTAGGGTAGGCAACATTCAGGACTCCTAAAGCAGAGTCGAACTAATGTCCGCGTCTATCGTGTTACAAACAATTTAATTGTAACAAATGAATAAATCTTCGATTTGGAGACATAATCACATTTAACAGAACACAAAATCACAAAACGACATGAAGCGCATCCAGTCCTTCAAATGCAAAGTCCTCAGAACCAATATTGATGTTCCTTATTAAGTTACAACCTTATCTTCATAATGACCTCAAAGCTTCTTTTGTCACCGACTTTGAAGTCCTGCTTCCCAAAGTTTCACTTCAATCTTTCCTCCCGTTGCTCGATCCTTTTCATCACATTTCGACCCAGACGATCCTCCCCGAAGCCTAAGGCGGTGCTGGCCGAGAGACCTGCTATGATAAGATAGCAAGTGCTGATAGTGACCAGTCTCTTCCCTCATTGTCGCCTCTCTTCAGCTCTTCTGCTCCGTCATGTCTCCCTCCAGTGTTTTGATTACATTTCATCGTTATACAATGGAAAAATGTGTAGTAAAGTAAGGGTTGTTCATCCTAACTCATATAAGACCATCATCAACATCATATCTGATTGAATCCGAACTACCAACATAACAGTATTAAGGATTTTTCAGAAATAACATGATTTTGGGCGACAAGGTCGACCTGAATCTTATATTCCTAACTCGACCTTTTTAGATAGGTAGATTCAATTTAAAGAATGTTCAACTCTACTCATGATAGCCTCTTATAATATCTGGTTGAATCACAAATACCAAAATAACAGTATTAAGGATTTTTTAGAAATAACGTGTGATTTTGGTCGACAATGTCGACCTGAATCTTATATTCATAACTCGACCTCTTTAGATCGATTTTCATCAATATTCATGCCTGATAACTAAATATTTTGCCGTTGATTCACCGACGACTTTTTTAAATCAAAATTCAAGTAAATAATCATTTTTTATTTAAATATAATATATTTATAAGTGTTTTCTCAATTTTTACTTTAAAATATAATTTTCCGCTACTAAATTCTTGTGTTCATGGAGTGGAATGAGAATTTTCCAACCCACTGCTTGTCAAAAATAAGGTTACGTAATTTATGGACGCCTTCAAAACTCTCGAGAATTAAAGTGAGGTAAATGTCTACTTCTTATGGTAAACATTTCTAGCATGTAGGTAGCGTGCTTGCATACTGTGCTGAAGAGTTTGGGTTCAAACCCAGCTGGAGTTATCTGGAAGGTAACCATACCATGAGCACGTCGTACTTCAGGGACATTATAGGGCATTACCGAGCCTGTACGATGGGTGTGTGCGACTCGTTAAATCCAGTACCTCCCTACTCCAATAAATCCAATCTGTATAAGTAACATTTATGATTCCCACAGCCACCAGAGCAGGGATAAGAGAGCATTGAATGCTTAGGTCCCTAGGTGTCCACCCATTGTACATGTCCAATTCGCTATAACTACAGATGTCTGTGCCCTGTAGACCGGCTCTTTGGGGGAATGTTAACTCTTGGAGTGACTCCTCGTTTATCGTAAAACATCCCTCCTCTTCAATCTAGAAGACTAAGATTATTTTAACGTTTGGATCTAACCAGCTTCAAGATATCCCTCTTCATACAGAATATAATTAAACCTCAATTATTTCTGTAAAATTAATGTTTAATTCCTGGGATTGCCTCGTAACTCTGCAAGTATCTCCACAGCTTCTGTAACGTGAAGGTCCTTGCTTAAAATACCTCAACAGTCAGTTAAGCCCTTAATAAAATTACCGTAAATAAGATATGGGAGGCAACTTGTGGATATCTGAACAGTCCAGGATGCCAACTTACAAAATAATCAAAACCTATATAAATAACACGTCACACGACAAAAGCCCCACGAAGAAAAAAATAAAATAAATAAAAAGTTGTCAGTGAATCACCGGCAATGTACTTCCCCAGCACAAACTAATCAATTATGTTTTCGCTCTCCCTCTAAAACCAATCCATTTTGGTTAAAAATCAATAGCTAGCATACACAGGAGCTTCTGAATTCCTATACTAAATTTGTCATTACATCTACAGTTATTAGGGCTTTTGAGTTAAGCCTCCCTCCAATGATTCTCCTTCTCCCCATCGGCTGTTTCCGCTGAAAATTAATAGTTGTCGTCCTTATGGGGTGCTGTATACACAGATAAAATTTCGTGTCAATACTGTGATGTATAAAAAAAAATACAAACATTAAAATGATTAAATTATTAATATAAAAAAATTATTATATTTATTTTTCTATAAAAAGCAAATTTCTTTTAAAAGAAATGAGTAAAAAAACAAAACACGGCCATCAGCTGTTTTTTTTTAGTCTGTGGAGAGGTCTGGGTTGAGTTGAGACGGTCTGAGTGTGTGGAGAGTGGTATTTAGGCTTAAAATGTAATGAACTAAATAGAAGTGAATTGACGGTGAAATTGATCCAAAAAGAAGGTACTGTTGTTTGTTTATATGCTTTATATGTACAGGATATATGCCCAGAAATATATAACTTAAATTTAGAGAATGGCCAATAAAATAAAACAAAAAAAAATAAAAATGATGTAGTTTTAAGAATTTAGTTTTTTAGAGTTTTTCTTTTGATTTTTGTTTGTTTCAATGTTTAGTTTTTTTATTTTATAATGTAGATGATTTAAAAATAATAAACCCAAATTATTTGTTCTCTTAAATTATATTCTATTCATTTTCCCTGTTAGCCCAGTAAGATAATTTGAAAACCTTTGGATTAGATTTATATTTTTGCAAAATTTAGAAAACAAGATGGCATCTTTTTAGAAATCCAAATGAAAAGTTTGTTAATTGAAATTTTTTTAAAAATTACGTGCACTTTCTTCAAAATTTTGGACGCCTTGAACTTTTGATATTTTTTAGGGCCCTTTTCGGAAATTACTGTAAAAATCAAAATTAATTAGAAGACCAGTTATAACATTTCTACAGGAAATGTGGTAATTCTTATTGTTTATTAATTTATTATTTTTGTTTTAATTATTAATTTATTTATTTAAATAATATTAATTTTACTTATATTTTTTTGATTCATTATTATTTTACATAAACATCTTTTTATTATCACAATACAACATCAGTTTTTAGAGTTTTTAGGTTAATCCTCCCCCTAATGCCCCCCTTCCCTTTGGCCGATTTACCTGATAATCATTAGGTGTCGACCTTAAGGGTTGCTGTATTTACCCTTATATTTCGTATAATGTCCAATACTAATTTAAATATACTTTTTTGCCAAAAAAAATGAAATCCACTTCCTCCTCTTCCTCCCCTAATCTCCAAGTTATCTCAACAATCTCAAAAATTAGTGAAAAATATTTCTGATAATAAAACTTGAAGAACGAAAGAGGACTTTCCTTTTCAGTGAGAAGACTGGTTACACGATATCTCTCTTAGTTCACCGGACAGAGCTTGATAGGATCCAACTAGTAAAAGTCACTTAAAATAATTAAAGCAAACAGTGTTTGTCAGTCAGTTCTACTTTAATCAATGTTGTCATCTATATATTTTTTCAGAGTTTCAAAAAAAAGGTTTTCCTAGAACAAAAATAAAATTACATTTTTTTACAACTAAGAAAATCACTTAATATCATAAAAAACAGTTGTAGGTGAATCACCAGCAGTTTACATCCCCAGCACGCATTAATCAATTACGTTTATGGGATCTCGCCAAAACTAGTCGACCTAGAATAAGTGTTGTCCTTATGTGGCTGTAAATTCAAATATAAAATTTCATGCCGATACATTCATTATATCGGCAGTTTTTGGGCTTTTTGAATTGAGCCCCCTCTCATCCCCCCTTTCATTTCGGCAGATTCTGATGAAAATTAATAGGTGTTATCCTTATGGGGTGTTGAATTTACATATTTCGCGTCAATACATTCATTACTATGGCAGTTTTGCTAGAAGTTTTTGTGTTACGCCTCCCCTAATTTCCCCTTCCCTTAGGTCGATTTGGCTGAAAATCAATATATTTTGTCCTTATAGAGTTCTGGATACACATATAAAATTTTTTGTTGATACATTCATTCTGTCGAGGGTTATCTTGTTCACAGACACACACACAGACATTTGGGATCAGGGGGTCCGAAAACATGAAGTTCCTTTGAAAACTCAGCATCCAATTTCTAACCGATTACATAACTTCCCCTATACCTCTAATAGCGGGAATTTAAAAAAAAAAGTGTTCAATAGAATACACTACAAATAAGTAGGTTGTGAAAAAACTATTTGTAGGTATATACTGTGGTATATCTGTGGTCACAGGGAATAAATTGGTAAGTCTAAATTCGTAACTTTTCAGGGCAGCACTTTTTTACTTTTGCATTAATCGTGTAAATCCAGTTTCTTTAAATAAATAAATTATGTATGCATCATTATTAATCATATACCTTCTAAATCTATAGGAGTGAATGAAAATTAATATTTTTAATCCTTTCTTGGATTTTCCCTGAGTTACCTACTCATTGCTCATCACTTACCTAATTATTGACCATACTTTTTGAAATACTCGTGAATGATGTCTCTCTAAAGTTGAGCAAGTTGATTTAACCGAAAACACCCTCTTCACTTGGAATAGTTGAATAAATGGTTAAATACAGTTATCTCGTGAATGATTCCACAAAGAAGTAGATTAAACCGAGAACATACACAATTTTACGAGATACCAAGAAACCCACATCTTTATAATTCCGAAAGTATTAGAGTTCAGAGCTCCCAACTTATTCACAGTGCGCAGATGGCTTGGGAGATAATCACAGTAAACACAACTCATTTTGGCCATTTTACGACTTAACAACTTACTTCCTGTGACCATAGATATCTAAATATAAAAAAACAGGCGTTAAGGTGGCAACACTGGAGTCAGTTGTCATCTATATTAATAAAGCTGAAACGGGGTTTGTTTGTTTGTATGTTTGTTCCAGCATCACGCCCAAACGGCTGGACGGATCTTCATGAAACTGCACATGTAGCATTCTTTTGAGCCCGATTAAATAATAGGCTATGTGGCGTCCCAAAATTTTGAACGGGAGGGGGGGTTGTAAGGGGGGCCTAAGTATATAAATAGTGCTAACTCATTAACTAATGGTCAAATTGTCACGAAATTTCACACGTAGTCTTTTTAAAAGCCAAACAGGAAAAAAAGGTGTGTGGCGTTCCCAAAGTTTTGAACGGGAGGGGGGGTTGTAAGGGGGCCTTAGTATAAATATAGAGCTAACTCATTAACTAATGGGCCAATCGTCATGAAATTTCACATGTAGTATTTTTAAAAGCCAAATAGGAAAAAAAAGTGCGTGGCGTCCCAAAGTTTTGAACGGGAGGGGGGGTTGTGGGGGGGCCTAAGTATAAATATAGAGCTAATTCTTTAACGGTTGTTCGTATTGTCATGGAATTTCACATGGAGTATTCCTGAAGGCCAAATAGAAAAATAAGGTGTGTGGCGTCCCAAAGTTTTGAACGGGAGGGGGGGTTGTGGGGGGGCCTAAGTATAAATATAGAGCTAACTCATTAACTAATGGGCGAATCGTCATGAAATTTCACATGTAGTATTTTTAAAAGCCAAAAAGGAAAAAAAAGTGTGTGGCGTCCCAAAGTTTTGAACGGGAGGGGGGGTTGTGGGGGGGCCTAAGTATAAATATAGAGCTAACTCATTAACTAATGGGCGAATCGTCATGAAATTTCACGTAGTATTTTTAAAAGCCAAATAGGAAAAAAAGGTGTGTGGCGTTTCAAAGTTTTGAACGGGAGGGGAGGGTTGTGGGGGGGCCTAAGTATAAATATAGAGCTAATTCTTTAACGGTTGGTCGTATTGTCATGGAATTTCACATGGAGTATTCCTGAAGGCCAAATAGAAAAATAAGGTGTGTGGCGTCCCAAAGTTTTGAACGGGAGGGGGGGTTGTGGGGGGGCCTAAGTATAAATATAGAGCTAACTCATTAACTAATGGGCGAATCGTCATGAAATTTCACATGTAGTATTTTTAAAAGCCAAATAGGGAAAAAAAGTGTGTGGCGTCCCAAAGTTTTGAACGGGAGGGGGGGTTGTGGGGGGCCTAAGTATAAATATAGAGCTAACTCATTAACTAATGGGCGAATCGTCATGAAATTCACGTAGTATTTTTAAAAGCCAAATAGGAAAAAAAGGTGTGTGGCGTTTCAAAGTTTTGAACGGGAGGGGGGGTTGTGGGGGGGCCTAAGTATAAATATAGAGCTAATTCTTTAACGGTTGGTCGTATTGTCATGGAATTTCACATGGAGTATTCCTGAAGGCCAAATAGAAAAATAAGGTGTGTGGCGTCCCAAAGTTTTGAACGGGAGGGGGGGTTGTGGGGGGGCCTAAGTATAAATATAGAGCTAACTCATTAACTAATGGGCGAATCGTCATGAAATTTCACATGTAGTATTTTTAAAAGCCAAATAGGAAAAAAAAGTGTGTGGCGTCTCAAAGTTTTGAACGGGAGGGGGGGTTGTGGGGGGGCCTAAGTATAAATATAGAGCTAACTCATTAACTAATGGGCGAATCGTCATGAAATTTCACGTAGTATTTTTAAAAGCCAAATAGGAAAAAAAGGTGTGTGGCGTTTCAAAGTTTTGAACGGGAGGGGGGGTTGTGGGGGGGCCTAAGTATAAATATAGAGCTAACTCATTAACTAATGGGCGAATCGTCATGAAATTTCACGTAGTATTTTTAAAAGCCAAATAGGAAAAAAAGGTGTGTGGCGTTTCAAAGTTTTGAACGGGAGGGGGGGTTGTGGGGGGGCCTAAGTATAAATATAGAGCTAACTCATTAACTAATGGGCGAATCGTCATGAAATTTCACGTAGTATTTTTAAAAGCCAAATAGGAAAAAAAGGTGTGTGGCGTCCCAAAGTTTTGAACGGGAGGGGGGGTTGTGGGGGGGCCTAAGTATAAATATAGAGCTAGCTCATTAACGGTTGGTCGAATTGTCACAAAGTTTCACATGGAGTATTCCTGAAGACCAAATAAAAAAATAGGCGGTGTAACGGCTCAAAATTTTGTACGGGAGGGGGGGTAGTGGCGGGGGGGCCTAAGTATAAATATGGTGCTAGCTCAATAACGGTTGGTCGTATTGTCATGGAATTTCACATGTAGTATTCTTAAAAGCCAAATAGAAATATAGGGTGTATATGTCACAAAATTTTGAACGGGAGGGTGGGTTGATGGGGGCCTAAGTATAAGTATAGTGATAAGTCATTAACGGATGATCGGATTGTCACGAAATTTCACATGAAGTATGTGAATAAAGGCCAAATAGAAAAATAGGGTGTGTGACGTCAAAAAATTGTGAACGGGAGGGGGGTTATGGGGGTAGGCCTAAATTTGAAGATAGTGATAGGTCATTAACGGATGATTGGATTGTCACGAAATTTCACATGTAGTATTCTTGATGGTCAAATAAAAAAATACACTATGTGACATTTTAAAAATTTGGGAGGGGGGGCTAAGCATAAAAATAATGCTGAATCATTGAAGGGTAATCGGATTGTCATGAATTTCACATGTAGTAGTAGTAACTATGTATTCGCTGTGGGGTTCACTGTTGCAAGACATTTACTAGCTGTGATGCCCAGCGTTCCTAATATCGTACTAGCTGTGGGGTCCGCTGTTGCAAGGCACTTACTAGCTGTAGTGCTCAGCCCCAGCGTTCCTAACTATGTACTGGCTGTGGGGTTCGCTGTTGCAAGGCACCTACAAGACATTTACTAGCTGTGATGCCCAGCGTTCCTAATTACGTACTAGCTGTGGGGTCTGCTGTTGCAAGGCGCTAGCAGTGTGGCCCAGCGTATTTAACTACGTAGGTACTAGCTGTGGGGTCCGCCGTTGGAAAACTCATACTAGCTATGATGCCCTGTGGTTCTAACTACATACTATCTGTGGGGTCCGTAGTTGCAAGGCACCTACTACCTGTAGGGCCCAGCGTTCCTAAAAACGTACTAGCTGTGGGGTCCGCCGTTGCAAAACTCATACTAGCTATGATGCCCTGTGGTTCTAAATACATACTATCTGTGGGGTCCGCAGTTGCAAGGCACCTACTACCTGTAGGGCCCAGCGTTCCTAAAAACGTACTAGCTGTGGGGTCCGTCGTTGCAAAAGCATACTAGCTGTGATGCTCAGCGTTTCTAACTACGTACTAGCTGTGGGGTCCGCCGTTGCAAAACACATACTAGCTGTGATGCCCAGTGGTTCTAACTACGTACTAGCTGTGGGGTCCGCTGTTGCAAGGCACTTACTAGCTGTGGTGCCCAGCGTTCCTAACTTCGTACTAGCTGTGGGGTCCGCTCTTGCGAGGCACATACTAACTGCGGTGACCAGCGTTCTAACTACGTACTAGCTGTGGGATCCGCCGTTGCAAGGCATATACTACCTCTGGTGCCCAGCGTTCCTAACTACGTACTAGCTATGGTGCCCAGCGTTGCAAGGCATATATTAGCTGTGGTCACAAACGTTCTTAAGTTCGCACTGGCTAGGACGTCCAGCGAAGCTAAGTATTCACTAGCTGTGGTTTCCGCCGTTGAAAGGCGCATACTAGCTGTGGTGCCCAGGGGTCCTATAAACTTACTAGCGTTGCTATAGTTGAAGGACTATAAGCCTTATTCCGTATGAATAATTGAAAAGTATAACATCATGAATGTACTGGTAAAGTGTAAGCGGATGAATTTCACATGTAGTAGTAGTAACTATGTATTCGCTGTGGGGTCCACTGTTGCAAGGCATTTACTAGCTGCGGTCAATAGCGTTCTTAAGTACGCACTGGCTAGGATGTCCAGCGATGCTAAGTATTCACTATCTGTGGTTTCCGCCGTTGAAAGACGCATACTAGCTGTGATGCCCAGGGGTCCTAAAAACTTACTAGCTGGGGTGTTTGACGTTGAAGGACTATAAGCCTTATTCCGTATGAATAATTGAAAATTATAACATCATGAATGTACTGTTGAAGAATTTAAAAGACTTTTAGGAGATATTAGTAGAAAAGTCAAAGTTCCCCGGGCAACGCCGGGTATTACTGCTAGTACTTAAATAAAACTAAAATATCAAAAGAAAATGATAATTCAGAAGAAATATGAAAGTTAATGGAATTCATGATGCAGAAAGTAATTAGGAATATCTAAATTTTTAAATCTAAATTAACAAAAAAATATATAAATATTACTGAAATTGTTTGGGATTAAGCCCTACATAGCACGCTGACCCCATGAATATTGTAATACCTCATTCATTGCCCTTCACAGAATCTGTTTTATTTATACATGTTATACATTCTGTTCTTTATTACTTTTGTTTGTTTGAGTTGATAATTGAAAAACGTTTTTCATCAATTTTCACTTCAAAAATTCATTTTATGAGAAGCTTCAGTTTCTCCTCACCCTCTCCTCTATCCTTCGACAGGATAGGTCCACTTTCAACCCTGTCGTTCTGTGACGCAGGGCATTATTGTGGTTGTTTCTCACCATTTTTGGAACCTAAGTAGACTATAATCCAAGTTGTGGTATCTTTGATGTAAATAAATGCAACAAACTTGTATTATTGTCTATTCCCCATAACATTTTTATATTAAACCACCGATTTTCGACTTCATCGTCAGGTTAGTTATAGTTAGTTATACTCATGGCTTCAACTATGAGGTCATATCGCCTACTACCCGAGCGTTCTTCCATCACTCTGGTGGGCACGAACTCGGCTCTATGAGAGTTTTAAATTTTGCCTACCCTAAATTATTATTCACTCAACTTTTAACGAGTACCTGACATCGTACAGGCTCGGGACAATCGTTTAACGTCCCATCCAATGGGTGGCGTGCTCAAAGGTTTTTTAATCTCACAGGGCCTCAGGCGGGTTTCGAACCCGCGATCTTGAACTCAGTAAACAAACATGCTATCACTCTGGCGTCTCTTTGGTTAGTTATGAATATACTTTCCGCTATATGTTCCCATTTCTCAACTTAGTTTTTGAGTTAACCTGTAAGCTTCGTGAGTATAACTTCTACATCTTATGATCCCTATATATAAAAACAAAACGTTTTCGTAGCCCCCAAATATATTTTTGACCTCGTCTCGTCGATTCCCTTGAAATGATTATATACGCATTTTAATTGTAAAAACAATTGGTGCCTCCCCAGTTTGTGTGTGCCACATATTCCAAACTTCGTGAATAGAACAGCTATTTTCGCGTAGTGCCCAGACAAACAAACAAAGCCGCAGATATACAGACTGTTTGTATTTCTATAGAAGATGAAGGACTGCCGTACGACATTACTCGAGGGCAGACAGAAGGACTTACCTTGCCCGGTTTCTGCCAGTGTAGGTAATAATTCTGCCTCTAGAATTGAAAGGAAAAGAGATGCCATAATGGGCAGAAATAGGGAAGGAAGCGTCCTGACAAAGAGACTGCTGTTCCGGTTGATAAACTCCAGGAGGCACCATACTCCCGGGATTGTTGGTACTCGTGTTGAGAGGAGGCCAGGAAAGTTTTCTTGTTCCCTGCCAACTTTCCCTCTCTTCATTAAGAGGGGGGACTCTGTTGGCACCATTTTGCAGACTGTTGTCCTCAGTGGAGGAGAGGCTAGTTGTTATAGCAAGTAGCAACCAACTGTCCTCAGAACTGATTATGTCACAGGATGTACAAGAAAAACGAAATCAGTTCACATCGTCTTCACCCTTCGTCGAAATATACCTGCCCTCCAGTGTATCTTAACAACAATCCCATCCCTTTAAAAAACGAAGTCCACTATCTAGGCCTCATACTCGACAAACGACTAACTTGGAATCCTCACATGAGATTGAAAAGACAAGAATTGAACAGACGTTATAAACGTTTACTAAGACTACTCGACAAAAGATCCAAATTAACTTTGAAAAATAACGACTTATATACAACGCAGTACTCAAAACTATGACTTACGGACTCGAACTCTGGGGTTCCGCCAAGGCTTCCAATCTCCCGCGCATCCAATCCTTTCAGCCAATGCTCCTTATTACGTCTCCAACAAAACTCTTCACACTGACTTTAACGTACCTTTTGTCACCAAAGTCGCTAAATCCATGTATAAAAAATTATTTTCCCTTCTTAGTTCCCACAATAATCCTCTAGTCCCTGCTCTCAATTGTGCCATACTTCCCCAACGACGGCTTAAGCGTCAATGGCCTGGAGACCTCCTTAGCAGCAGCTGTGACAGTGATTAGTTACAAATGAGAGTAAAACAGTGACTAGGGAGTGTTTTTCTCTCCTTTTGACATTGCCATTATCTCTCTATTAGCACATTTGCTTGCAGTATTTATTTTTATACAGTTGTAAATATCTGTTTGTAAATAATAAAATAAAATATACAAGAAAGAAGTTGTTTGACATCTCATTGTTTATATTATCTCATATTAACCGGCTTTTGAGGTTGCCCTCATCATCAGGCCGTCCAATAAAACAATTAGCTAATTAAAATGTTATGGATGTGGTCAGATAAGTTCTCCCTCTCGCTCCTCAAGTAATAGAGACGCTGTGGGGGAAGTGAACAGGGTCTAGCTATATATTGTTCAGCTTGGCTCCTCCACCACTCCAGGAAAGTAATCTGCTCTCCACTTGCCACGTGCAGTGCTTTCGCAACCCTTAATCCGATTTTCTCTCTTTTGAAGCAAATATTCCCTTTTTTCCCCCTCTTGGAAACCAAAGATTCCCCATACATATTCAATTTTTTATTTATGTTTTTCGAATGTGAATTTATCATTATAAAAAATTGAAATGCAAATAATACTTAAATCATATTTAGTTACCTCCCCAGCTATATGAAGTATAAAGGAAGTTTTGTAATGCCAGAAATTCGATGTTGAGTTATCACCAGAATTACATGCTTTCGAAATCTCTTATTCCAAAAATAAAAATTGAAAATGTTGTCTTTGTGCAGGTTACTGAAAACAAATATAACTCCCGATTGAGTGAATATATCGACAAGAAATTTTAAATGTGTATGCAGAATCCCATAAGGACGACACCTATTGAATTTTCGCGGAAAAGGGACGAGGGGGGAGCTCGTCTCAAAAACCGTAAAAACTACTACATATATGAATCATATAGTTTGAGGATTCAGAAGTCCATATATATTTCATCGATTGATTTTGGAGGGAGAGCGAAAACTTAATTGATTAATTCCTTCTGGGAAAGTACATTGCCGGTTAATCATAGACCACTTTTTTAAGCTGGGTTTTGCTCTGGATGGTTGAACAAAAACCAAATTCTTAAATATTTTTAATCTCCCCCCCCCCCCCCCCCCCCCCCGTGGAAAATGTGGCTTTTTATTTAAATAACATTTTATAAATAGGTACAATTTTTTTCAATAATAGGTACGAACTACGATTTATTGTTTGTTATCTATAATTAAAAACTAGAGGCGAGGAAGCGCTCCTAGTGTCAATAAATGTTAGCCGAATTGAACTCAAAACTGATGACATTTTTAGTCACTATCATATTCTATTCGTCAAACCCTTTAATTTGACACCCATATCAAGGGTGTTGTGAAGACAAATTTAATCCGCCATCTTGGGGCGTCTGGCATATTGGATGTAGAACGATACTAGATACCTATACTATATTGCACTGTCACCAGAATTCTACACTTGTGCAAAATTTCAAAGCTCTACCTTAATTAGAATTAGTTGAAATTTTGATTGCAAGATTTGACCTAAACTAACAAGTGAAGTTAATAAAAGCTTGTAAAAACATTTTTATTTATTTTAAATATTAATAATATGTATATATTTTTTAAAATCCATATTGAATGTATCTACTAAGTATTAAAATCACCATGTCCTGATATTTAGTACGTCCAGCGATTAGGCTATACCCATGTTGAGTCAAGGCGTACCCGTACGTCCGAGAAGTATGCGTACGTCGTTCGGCCATCTGAGCATCGTGACCAACGTTGTTGCCATTTTTCCACAATCCAATTCTGGACTATGTCCTTGCAGCGCACTGGTCTGGACTGCCTAGGCGTAAGAGCTCATCAGTATCTGCTCCTAAGGGCATCCTCCCAGTAGTACCTGTAGCGCAGCCGTAGAGACAGTTCGATAGATTACCTAGTAACCCTTAAAAGGGCTGCTCTCTGGGGTTGCTACAGAATCATGCACTGCCGTTTCGTGAGGCGATACCACCAACCAGCAGCCACGAATACCACTGTATAGATGGTCCTACACGCACATAATAAATGTTAGAGTTTAGTCATAATAATAATAATATAATAGTTCTTTAGTCATAATATAAAAGTTCGTGTTAATGTATTCGTCCTATATGGAGTTATTGTGACACAGACAGACAGCAAATTTTTTGCAATTTTTATAGAATCAAGAGTTCCTTAAACATTACAGTGAAAACTGAACATCGAAACTTCTAACCGTTCGCATAACTCTCCCTAAACTACGTTGAGGTGGGGAAGTATAAATGACCTGGGATTAACTGGAGTACGTTGTGAGAAGAAAGCAGAGGTTTTACTTCTAGCACTCCAGTTACTGGAACCCCCCCTCCCCTCCCTACAAACACAACACGGTACTGCTTGTTTGCATTTAACAATTGTGTTTTCTACAAACAAACAGAAAGTATCTGCTAGCTGTTCACTTCTTCATTCCTCCTGGTTCTAATAAAATATTATATTCCCTTCCATTCGTAGCGAAAGAAAGGTAAGAAAACAGAGGAGTGTGTTCTCAAGTTGTGTGCGAGTGAGAGGTGAGAACGAGGCTCCACTCTTCTTACAACTTTCCTCCATTGTTTTTCTCTACTTTTCTTTTTTTTTATAATTTAATTTAACTTGTACCAAATTACATACAACTGACTAAAAATAAAAAAATATTTTTCTCCAAGAGATTTTCCTGCGACTTGTTGAATAGATTAGATTGTGAAAAAAAAAAAAAAAAAAAAAACTATTGTTAACTTTTACTTACCGGAAGTCATGTAGTCGGTAGAAAAATTGATGTTGACTATTCATCAGAATGTTTTCTGACCTGTCTGTCTGTAAACAGATGTAACTCCCGACTGAGTGAGTATAGGAGAACCCCATAAGAATGACATCTGTTGATTTTCAGCCAAATCGGTCAAGGGAAAGGGTATCGGAGAAGGAAGGCTCAACTTAAAAACTGTCGATGCGATGAGTATATCGACATGAAATTGATTGTGAAGTGTGATGTATAAAAATAATACACACATTAATATGATTAAATTTTAAACATTAAAAATGAATTTATTTTTATATAAAAAGCAAATTTATTTTAAAACAAATGAGTAAAAAAAAAAAACACGGCCATCAGCTGTTTTATTAGTGTGTGTAGAGAGTCGCGGCCTGGGAATGGCGACGGTCTGAGCGAAAATGAAAAATGGTGTTTAGGCTTAAGGTATGATGAACTAAATAGGAGTGAATTGACGGTGAAATTGATCCGCAAAGGTACTTTTATTTGTTTATATGTACAGGATATATGCCCAGAAATATAAAACTTAAATTTTAAAGAATGGTCAAAAAATATAAAACAGAAAAAAGATTGAAATAGTGTTAAGAATTTAGTTTGTAAGATTTTTTTCTTTTGATTTTTGTTTGTTTCAATGTTTAGTTTTTTTATTTTATAATGTAGATGATTTGAGAAAATAAACCCAATATTTGTTCTCATAAATTCTGTTCTATTCATTTGCCCTGTTGGTCCAGTAAGATAATTTGAAAACCTTAGGATTAGATTTAATATTATTTAAAATTATTAAAATGGTATCTCTTTAGAAATCCAAATGAAAAGTTGGTTAATTGATTTTTTTTTAAATACGTGCACTTTCTTAAAAATTGCACGTCTTGAACTTTTGATATTTTTAGGGCCCTTTTCGAACACTACTGTAGAAATCAAAATTTAGTAAAAGAAAAGAGATACAATTTCTACAGGAAATGTGGTAGTTTATTGTTTATTTCTTATTCTTTTCGTTTTAATTATTATCTCATTATTATTAATTTAATTATTATTTATATTTGTATTTATTTATCATTTATTTAAGTTTAACACTTAAACCTTTTATTTACCACAGATTCAAAAATTTCTAAATAAGACACCTACAACTTTTCAATAAAATCGGTAAATTGGTTTAAGAAAGAGAGCACAAACTTACTTTACATTAATCTATCGTTTTGGCTGAAAATCTATACTTGACTTACATAGGGAAATACTCATACTAAATTTCTAGTCGATATAATTATTACAATGGCAGTTAATAGAGCTTTTTAATTGAGCCCCCCTTCCTACGACCGAATTCGCGTAAAATTAATGCGTACCCGATATGGCGAAATTAATTAGTTATTTTGACTCATGCATGCATCTTTAACTACGAGCTCAGAGTACTACCAGAGCGCTTTTTTGTCGCTCTTGTGGACATGAGCCCGACTCTGCAGTGGGCAAACCTAAATTTGTTTGCCCATGTTTAGTCACCTTGGGTAACAGGGGTTCTTTAACGAGTACCTGGCAATGCACAGGCGCGGGACCATCGTTCAACGTCCTGTCCGAAGGACGGCGAGCTCAAAGTTTTTTGATACTCTAGCCCTCCTCGATAAATCGCCCCCCGAACTTTACACGCCTTTGGCCCGCTTAAAACCTTTCGGATAAAGTAAGAAACTTTTTTTTTTTTTGGAAATTTAATTAGAAATGTAGCCATTGTTTTGGATAATGTTAAATGTAGCCTAGTAAGATGAAATTTCCATATTTATCCATATAGTATACCAGTGCTGGAAGTTATCAACATATGATTATGAATGTACCAATTTACTAGGTTATGAGATTCGTATTCATTGTTATTTTAACAAGATACATTGTTCTGAGTACTTCAACTGACTATTAGCTGTGCAGACCCCAGGGAAAACGTATAACAGCGACAATCTACAATTAACTATATTTTTATGATCTTGTTAAGGTAATATTTCTTTATGTAATAATACACACCATACACAATAGAAGAAAATATATTAATAATATTTTTCTACAATTGTGCAGCTAAACAAAATAACTAATAAACTTAATTGGTCGCTATGTAAACAGTAACTTACAAATATATAATAATGATGATGTTCTTATCATTATAAGTATACCGAGACTGTTACCAGGGGCGCTAGTAGCTCAGAGGTAGCCTGAAAGATACTAAGCTCAAGATCTTCTATCAGTAAATTAGTTTCCAAATTTTTGAACTACATCAAACTTGGTCTTTCGTTCCTCACTAAGTTGAAAAGACTTATAAACTTTTATACCTTCGTCATCAATCAAATTTAATAAAATTGCACTTTTAATCGATTCTGCCTTTTGTGACCTTTCAGATGCTATGAAATAATTGTTCATACCATTCCTCCCAGTTCTTCGACAATTTTCGGTCAAAACTCATTTTTCACGGTGCCTTAAACTCCATATCAGGCGTATTCCTTCTTTCGTCAAATGTATTTCGTTCTTTCTCTAACCAGACACAATGTTTTATTCTAAATTATATAATAATAATACTTTAAATAAACAAACTCTCTTTATTTTATTACACATCTCACAAGTACTGATAACCAAACACACATCATAACCTCTGTCCTCTCACCAGGCTCCAGTGTTGCCAA
The DNA here is from genome assembly GCA_963662175.1 of Aradus depressus. Classification (NCBI taxonomy): domain Eukaryota; kingdom Metazoa; phylum Arthropoda; class Insecta; order Hemiptera; family Aradidae; genus Aradus; species Aradus depressus. The sequence continues at coordinate 55,855,003 of OY759214.1, read as the reverse complement.
CATCATCATCACAAATGTTTTTCCAGAAAATATAAATATTCACCTATATTCTATTCTTCGGCTATTTTAGTTAAAACATAACTAATTTTCATTTTTACTTATGGCAGCCCATCATGGTATCTGGTTGATGCCTACCGACTTTGCCGTTTTATTGTTTTTTCAGTAAATACCTATTAAGTATGAGTGCCACAAGGACCATCCATAATCTATATTTCTTCTTCGGCTATTTTAGTTAAAACAGAACTAATTTTCATTTTTACTTATGGTAGTCCATCATGGTATCTGGTTGATGCCTACCGACTTTGCCGTTTTAATGTTTTTTCAGTAAATACCTATTAAGTATAAGTGCCACAAGGACCATCTATACTCTATAATTCTTCTTCGGCTATTTTAGTTAAAACAGAACTAATTTTCATTTTTACTTATAGCCATTTTTTTTAAATTAATGCCATTTTTTTAATTTTCTTATCTCAATTCATATTGAATATTAGCAGATTAGTATTGTTATGGCTTATAAGATAAGCTACATGTGAAACTTAAATAATTTGAATGTTTTTGGCTCCCCATTTCCTGTTTAGATTTTGAGATGTCATATAGCCTATATATTCTTGTTTGGATGATCCTCAAAATGCCCTTGAATGTTCCTCCATTTTCCTGAAACTCGAACAGACATGCAGACTAACTGATGGTCTTAAGGCTTCTCTATAACGGATTTATGATCAAACGAAAAATCATTCCGATCATGTATAGTCAAAACTTTAAAATTATATATGTGGAGATGTAATCTATATAATAGATTAAGAAAACGAAATAGAATATTGAACTCAATTCTTTACAACTTTTATTTGACTAAATATTTACTGATGAACACAGATCCACACTATCAAAATAGTACAATATTTACACTATATTTCTGTGCTGATGGAATGTAGGAAACATTATTATTTTAATATCATTATTACATATTATGTATGTTAACATACAGCTTCCTTCCCTTCAGTGTTAAAGTTCGTTAGCTAATTATTAATTCATGTTGTTATGTTGTGTGTTTCAGAGGAGGACTTGGACCAGTTCAATCTCCACGTCTCCCGGTATCGACCAGAGGAACTCAACAAACTTATCCGAACGACCAAATTCACCAGAAAGGAGATACAGCTCATTTATAGAGGTTTCAAGCAGGTAGCCAAGTACTTAATCTTATTAATAAAATTGGATGTCTGTCCGAGCGTCACACGAAAACGGCTGAACATATATTGATAATATTTTGAGCGTTTTTCGGTGATGGCTCGGACAGGTTTTAAGCTATGTGGATGCATTTCAGAATTTTAACAGGGAGGAGAGGGTCACTATTTCCGTATGGGTCCGCAATTTCAAATCGATATTTAGACCATTCTAAATGGTTGATTTTCAAAAACAAAAATTATACCAATTTGTACAGAAGAGTCTGAAATTTATGTTTATTCGATTGGTTAGAATGAAAATAATTGTTATTAGTAAATGTACTTACTGTTTCACTGAAAATACCGACGTGAAGATCAAAATGCGTTATTTTGGATAAATCGAGGAAAAGTACCGGACAATATCATACTTTAGGAAAACCTGTACTTCTCAACTGAAAGGATCATAATTGCATTCCTTCGGATGGTTTGTATATGATATATGATTTGTGCTTTTAGTATTATGTATCCGAAGTCCTCCCGTCGGTCGTTTTAGCGAAGCAGTACTGGTTCTCATGAAGTATACTCGTATATTGTATCGTATTTATTCTCAATGTGGCTGAAAGAATACGATTTTGATCCTCCTGTTGCTTTTTTCATACTCTCCTAAGCACGTAGTAGCATCCCATGAATAAAAAAGTCGTCAGTGAATCACCGGCAATGTACTTCCCCAGAACAAATCAATCAATTAACTTTTCGCGCCCCCTCCCCTTGCGCTAACATTCAACAATTGAATTACATAGGGGCTCCTTAATCTTCATACTAAGTTTTGTGCTGATACACACATACATTGACACTTATTAAGGTTTTTGAATTCAGCCCCCTCCCCTGAACCCCCCTTCCCTTCACTCGATATCGCTGAAATTTTACAGATTATGTCCTTATTGGATTTTGACTTCCAGTATGAAATTTCATGTCGATACATGTTTTATGTTAAGCCTCCCCCCTTCCCTTTGGTCGATTTGGTTGAAAAACAAAAGCTGTCGTCGTTAGAAGGTCCTGGATTCACATATAAAATTTCTTGCTGATATTCGGCCTCACATTTAGGGTCAATAAATTGTTTATAATAAGTTATAATCTTTCGCAATCTATAACGTATTAATCATTTAATTACATAATTCTAAAAAAAAATAATTAAAAAAAAAATAATTGAGGATAATTAAAATAATGTTTAATGGTCACATGCATTTTAAGCTATAAATCTAATTTATTATTACGACCATAATATAATTGTTATATTGAATATTAAGAATGTCATGATGAAAATAATTATGTTGTCATAGAAAAATAAGGTGAGTATTCTTTATATCTATATTTTTTTATAAACTGAAAAAAATACTTATCAGTCATTTTTTATTTTTATTATTATTTTTTTTTTTCATTTGGCTTTATGTACGATGCATATTAGCCATGACTCTTGTAGTGGTGTTTTACCTAATTATTTACGACATCCATGGCCCCGGGAGGAAGATTTATCTACGAAATAAAACTCATTCCCGGACGGGATTCGAACCCGCAAACCAAGGTGAGACCATGCGACCAAAGCCCTACGCTCTAGTCCGCACGGCCACCATGGCTCCCAATCAGTAATATTTGTAAGTATACTAAGGCTAGCTATCTTTACTCATTAATTCATGTTTATAGTCTTAAAAATACCCGATTGGATGAAACGTAAACTGATGTACGTAATAAACAAATTTTGTGAAACCATAAGGTCATTGAAGTGTTGTTTTATCATCCAACATAATTGTCAGAACCTTCTGTACAAATTGCTATAATTTTTGTTTATAAAAATCGACTTGGAGAAGTAGAAATATCGATTGGGAATTGCTACAAAATTACACTCAAAGTGAAGACTAGCTCTTTAACCGTTGATTTGATTTTTCAAATGTAGATTTCTTATAGGCCCAGTTGGAACATAGGCTATGTGGCAGCTGAAAATGTCGAATGGAACGAGGGTTTAGGCCCTTATTTCTAAAATCATCTTAACCTGTTTAAAGTTAGCAACCGGGCGAAGCGGATAACCAGCAAGTAGTGAATACTATTCAAGTTGGAAGACGCGAGTATTTTGTCATAGATTGGCCGCCATTAAATCTAGAATCATTCATTTCATCTATTCTGCCCTTGAGAGATGATAATAGATAATACTTGTGGAATCCAAAGGAGGGGTCCACAATACAGTTTGGCTATAATGGTAAGTTTGGGAGCCGAGAGGAATGTGAGAAATTATATCTCATCAGTATACAGTGGCGTAGCTACGGCTTCTAGCGCCCCCCCCCCCCCCACCCTACCCCTCATTCAACCAAAATTCCTTTTCACCCAGAAAGGTTTGCCCCGGGCCCCAGATCTCTCAGTATACAGTGGCATTTGACTGACTTGGCTGAAAATCAATAGGTTTCTTTCTTACGATATCCTGAATTACCATACAAAATGTTGTATAGAAAGGTTCATTTCATCGAGAGTTATTGGGAGATTTTGAAGTTAAACCGTCACCATCACTTATCCGATTTGGCTAAAAATCTATACGTGTCTTTTTCAGGGAAGTCAAAATCAACACATGGAATTGTATATCGATATATCCATTCCGTGGAGTTTATTGTATCCATAGACACATCGACGGAGACAGAAAATTTTTCATTTTTGGGTTCTGGGTGTCGGAAAAGACGAAGTTGCGCTGAAAACAGCGTCCACTTTTTGACAGACATTCACTTCTCGCATAGAATGTCTACTTATGTTTGTGGAAGTAATATGATGAAATGATTATTTGTTTATTTTTCACAAAGTTTTTTCTAGATTTACAGCACATTTTTTTTTCAAGTATTTCTGGGCTTTTCATAAAATATGTATCGAAATCCTCTCCCCCCTCCCCCGTCACGAAATGTCACACTCTTCTGACCCCCCCCCCCCCCCCCCTTCCCTCCCTAGATGCATTTTGTAATATATGGACGGCCTCTATGGGAGTGGAAAATCTCAACATTTTTCATTAAATTTTTTCTATCGAATATCGTTCTCCCATACATCTTTTTTATCCCGTTTCTGTCTGGATAATAATTCAATTTAATCCGCTGTCTAATCGGCTAAAATCCACCCTCAGCAATTCTTCAAAAACAGTTTTTCACAAAAGCAAACACAAAAGAAAAAAGAGAAAAAAAAAGCTTCATTCTATCGCTCGCTTTAATGGAAAAGCAAAAAATGGAAATCGGATTTTTTCTTTATTGCTTGTGTAAGTAAAATTGAGTTAGTTTAAAAAATAAAGAAAATTAACTTGGGGCCCCCCAGAGGGTAAGGTATGTAAATTGTTGATACTTTTAAGAATCTCCAGAACGAAAAAAGTGGGAAATATGGTAAAGAATTTGGTATTCCGGAGAAAAAAATCCTGCGGGCGTTCATAATATCAGACACTACGAATAATTATACGATATAGTTGTTAAAATTAATTGTTATATTGATATATTTATCTCTGGATAAAGCCCCAAAAACCAATAATCTGAGCTACAGTTTGGTGTGAATAATTTAAAAATATTAACTTTGTACTGATGGATGCTGCTCCAATTTTGGACGCTATTGATTAAAGAAATATATTTGATTAATCAATCAATTAATATAATTTTAATTGTCAATTAACATTTCAGTTCTCAATCGGAATGGCAATTATCCCCAACTGCATCATTCTACCTCCATGTCTATATGATATTTCACTATATCACGTATCGCTTGAGGACGCCGGTAGCTCAGAGGTGTAGGTAGCGTCCTTGCCTACTGAGCTCAAGATCACGGGTTCGAAACCTTGCCTAGGCTCTTAGATTTTTTATTTGGGAAGTAAAAAAAAATGTTGAGCCCGCCGTTCTTAGAATGGGACTTTAAGTGATGGTGCCGAGCTTGTTTCATGTCAGGTACTCGTTAAAGACCCCGAACCCTAGGTGAATGAACCTAAAGAGCCAACATTTAGGACCCCCAGAGTAGAGTTGGGCTCATGTCCACCAGAGCGACTAAAGAGCAGTTTGTTTTATTTATTTCTCAATAATCTCTCTGTATTCCAGGAATGTCCGACCGGCCTAGTTGACGAAGAGTCCTTCAAACACATTTTCTCACAGTTCTTCCCCCAAGGCGGTTAGTATTACATCATATTGTATTATAATAATTATTTGATATGTGTATAAGAAATGTTCTTAGAGAATTCAATTGTCATATCGCTCATTTGCTACAACGACGACATAACTCAAAAATGGGCGTTTTTGAGTTATGAGCATAGAAGGAACCATTCTCAGATATACGACACATCTGAGCTTCAACTGCTCGCCGAGAAACCAATTATTGCTGCGAAAATGTCATAATTCAAAGAGAGGGTAGTTTTGAGGTTAAGGGAGAAACCTCAGTAAGGCCTACAGCTGTTACTGTACATTTTATCTTCTTTTATATTGTATTCTTTCAATATACATGCTGATCAGTTATTTTTGAATGAATGCATCAAGTTATTACACGACAAAAGTTTGAATCTCTTGGAAAATGACAGTTTTTGAGTTGTCACTGTTGCAGCAAATGAGCGATATATAAACCTTTTAAAAAGTATAAAAGCAATAAAAAATTATGGTAAATAAATGTCTCATAATAAAAACAATTTCACGAAATAGATATTTAAAAAATGATTAATAACAAAGTTATGCCAATAACACGGTCAGAGGGGATCTCAACTGAAAAATCCCAATAACTCTCTATGTAATGAATTTAACGACAATGAAATTTCATATTTAAAGTTAAAACCCAATGTGGACATAACCTGTCAAATTTCAGCGATAACGGCTGAAGGAAGGGGGGGTTCCAGAGTGGGTACTCACTTCAAAAACCCTAATAACTGTCGATGTAATGAATTTATCGACACAATTTAGTGTGAGGACCAGGAGCCCTTATTTAAGTCAAGCGTTGAATGGTTTTGGAGGATAAGCGAAACGTTAATTGATTTATTCGTTTTGGGGAAGTACATTGCCGGTGATTCACCGACTTTTTTTATTTATTTTAAAACCAATAACTGACTATCTTAGGGAATTCTGACTCTTCATACTTTTTTGGTCTGAAATATTTCCTACCTGTCAAATAACTGTGCTAAACTAAAATACACTAAAATAAACTGAAATTAAATTATAATAAAAACTAATTTATATAAGATATGCGTGAAGTTATGTTTGACATTTATTCAAATGATTAACTTCTTTATTTAAATTAGGTAAATATACTAGATATCAAAATTTGTACCTTATTTGAAGTAGTTTTTCCATTCAACTTAACCTGAAAATACTGCATTTAGTTAATATTTCCGGTATCCCTTATTATTTTTGTCCCTTCGATTTATGGCTGGGGCTTCATATAAATAACCATTGTGCTTAGTGCAAAGTTTTAGCAAGTTGCATATTTGACGTTCGACCTATGGAACTCCCAAAAAACAACATTGAAAGTCATCGTTGAACATGAATGGGTCAAAACGTACTCGAATTTATATAGAAATGTAAATATGACGGGATGAGCAAGACATGTGCACGAGAAAAAAGCTTTGCATTTATATGAGTAAGTTGGGAGAGAGAGAGGTACAACGGAACTTAACCTTCTCTCTTCACACTCGTCGAGCCGTTTACCTAAAATTGCATAGGTAATTTTTTCGTTTTCTCTTGAAAATTTAGCCATTATTGTAATTTTATTCGTTGAAGAGGAAATAAATAAAGTCAAAATTATATACATCCCCAACAACAATTAATCAACTAAGTTTTCGCTCTCCCTCCAACCCAATCCACCAGTTAAATATAAAATTCCATGGAGAGCGCCGGTAGCTCAGTGGTATGCGTGCTTGTCTTCTGAGCTCAAGAACGTGGGTTCGAAACCCGACCGAGGCGCTTAGTTTATTTTATCTGGGAGGTAAAATAAACTTAAGCACGCCGTCCTTCGGATGGGACGTTAAGCGATGGTCCCGAGTCTGTGCGATGTCAGGTAGTCGTAAAGACAAAATTTAGGACTCCCACAGTACAGTCATGTCCACCAGAGTGAAGAAAGAGCGCTCTGGTATTAGGCGATATGTCCTCGTAGTTAAAGCCCGGGCATGAGTCATAAAACCAAATCTAACCTAAAATTCCATGTGGATACATTCATTACATGGACAGTTATTGGGGTTTTTGCGTTGACCCCCTCTGTAAAACCGTTTTCTTTCTTCCGATTCAGCTGAAAATTAATAGATATCCTCCTTATAGGATTTTGAATTTACATATAAAATGTTGTGTCCTCACTTTCATTACAGCGGCACTTATTAGAGGTTTTGTATTGAGCCCTCTCTAATCCCCCTTATTTCTTTATCCGATTTGGCTCAAAATCAATATGTTTTGTCGTTATTTCGTAGATAAAACTTCATTCTTGTATCTTTGTAAATAACATGGGTAATATAGCCCTCCCCTGACCCCCCCCCCTCCCTCCTGCCCCCCTTCCCTATCTTGTAAATAAATTTCCAAAAAAAATGTTTTCTTTTTGCTTGAAAATCATATTGAAATTTAACGATGTCTCATAATTAAAAAAAGATCAATCTCCAGCGCTAATTAAGCAACTAAGTTTTGCTCTCTCTCTGAAAGCTATTTGCCGATTTGGTTGAAAAAACAATAGGTGTCTTACTCCAGGATAGTCCTCACATTAAATTTCATGTTGATAATTCGTTATTTCGAAAGTTATTAGGATTTTTGAGTTGAGTCTTCCATTTTTCCGATTTGGCTGTAAATCCAGAGGTGACCCTTCGGGGTTCTGGCTTCACATATAAAAATTTCATGTAGAAACTCTCGTTGACAGACATACAGAAATTTATTCTTGGAATTAGGAGTTAGGGAAATATGTGATTTCGGTGAAAACTGAACATGGAATTTCTGACCGATTACGTAACTTGCTGTAGAAGTATTATCAGTTGATCCTGTATGAAGAGAAGCCACACCGTTCACGTGTATGACCGGGTTAGCGGGTGAGATGAGGTCAGAGCTCACAGATCAATCCATCTTCCATCCTCTCCCATGTTCCAGGACACATTGTCAACTTGTCAACTTCAGGCCCATCTTGGATCTTGGAACAAAATCTTTCATGTAGTATATACAGGGTGTTCATTTTATCTTGACCCAGGTAAAGAACTCGAAAAATAATACTTTTCTCAAAAAAAGCTTGAGACAAAAAATTTAGAGTAGATTGGACCGCATTATTTGCTGTAATCTAATTTTTAAATAAATGAAATTTTTTAACGTTTTTTATGAATTAAAAAAAAATATATTTTACTGTCAACTTATTTTTTTTTTTTTTGCATATTTAGATTCCTCGGGAAAAATTAAGGAGAGGCTAAATGAGACATTTTTTTGTTAGACCAATATTAAACCTTATAAATGAATTTTATTGTAGTAAATGTTCTAACTGATGTCCTGCAACTTCATTACATTTATCGAAGTTGTTCCGGAAAATTGCTCAAGGTTCTTCAGTACTCGTCTAACAAAAGAAAAATCTCATTTAACCTCCCTCAATTTTTTCCCAGGAATCTAAATATGCAAAAAATAAAAAAAAAATAGTTTGACAGTCAAAAAAATTTTTTTATTTTTTTTATTCATAAAAAACGTTAAAAATTTTCATTTATTTAAAAATTAGATTGCAGCAAATAATGCGGTCATTCTACTCTAAATTTTTTGTCTCAAGCTTTTTTTGAGAAAATCATTATTTTTCGAGTTATTTACCTGGGTCCCTTAACACCCTGTATATAATATAACTTTAATTATATATATATTTTTTGTCCGTACAGTTTTTTTTTTTTTTGCTCTTATGTACGATGTATATTATAGCCATGTCAGTGTTTATCATCTAGTTATTTACAACATCCATGGCCCCGGGAGGGAGTTCTATCTACGAAATAAAACTCACTCCCAGACGGGATTCGAACCCGCAAAACCATGGTGAGACCATGCGACCATAGCCCTAAGCTCTAGCCCACACGGCTACCATGGCCCTCTATATAAGACCATGAGATCAATGTATGTTTGTATATATACTGAGCTCTAGATCGCAGGTTCGAAACCCGGCTGAGGCCCTTAGGTTTTTATCTGGGAGGTTAAAAAAACCTTAAGCACACCGTCCTTCAAGCGCGATGGTCACGAGCCTGTACAATGTCAGGTATTCGTTAAAGACCCTTATCCTAGGTGAATAAACATGGGTTGGCAATAATTAGGACTTCCACAATAGTGTCGGGCTCAAGTTCACCAGAGCGACGATAGAGCGCTCTGGTAGTAGGCGATATGACCTCGTAATTAAAGCCCGGCCACTTATATATATATAGACAAAATAGTTTCTTATTATTCATTCTTACAAAAGAAAAGGGCCAATGTTTTTGGACCAGTTGCACCTTCTCTGACCTGCCATCTTTTGAACGGAACTCATCTCACTGACTTCATTTTTTTAAAAAAAGGCCACCTTCATTTTTGAAATGTAACCTGATTAAAGAACATTCTTTACAAAGCCTTCGTCACTCCAGGTATCCCGCTAAACACTAAACAGACTCTTCTTCCCCTCCTCCATTTTTTTTAATCAACTTATTTATTCTCAAAGGGATTTCATCTTTCACATGAGTTGAAGCATACATTTTTAATTGGTTTCAAAGTTGAAATATAGAAGAGGAAAAATATTAAAAAATAAAAAAAAACTTTTTAAGCCGTGTATCCTTTCAGGTTTCAATGGTTAATTCATTTTTTCACCTTCATAATTCATTTTTTTATTAGACCATGATACGTGAGGCACACTTTTGAGGAGGTTACTTTCATATTGTCATATACTTGCTACTTCTCCGTCTTCTTGTCACAATAAATAATCCACACTGCAGTTAGTAACTCTTTATTCACTTGCACACGCTTTATTTACATTTTAAAAAGTCACTTCACAACCAAATATTAATAAAAAATAATAATATAAAAACAAGTTTTTCAAAAAATTATATTTCGGTTATATTACAATGAAAAGCTGAAAATGAAGTTTTTGTTTCCGCAGACGAACCACTGTGTAGGGTGGGAATATGAATAGAGAGTGTGTTAGCTGGGAATATGAATAATAGACATTAAAAACATAAATTATGACATAATATATGGAGTCCCGTTTTATGTTGAAGAAACAGTAGTGATGATGGCCGTGCGGGCTACAGCGTAGAGCTTTGGTCTCATGGTCTCATCATGGTTTGCGGGTTCGAATCCCGTCCGGGAATGAGTTTTATTTCATAGACAGAACTCCCTCCCGGGGCCATGGATGTCGTAAATAACTAGATAACACATTGATATGGCTAATATGCACCTTATATAAAGCCAAAAAATATATATATATTTTTTCTATCTGAAGGATCAGAAAGTAGAAAAAAAAAAGAAGATAGAACAAGTTGTACAGCACAGAGTAATAAATAATTTGTAAAGAAAGCCAAGGAACAAAAGTTGACTTCCCCTATACTTCGTGTATGTAGCTGCGCAAGTCAAACGGCTGTGTGTCTGTGAATACGATAACCGTTGATAGAACGAATACGAGACAAAGTTTTATATGTATCCAGACTAAGACACCATTTTCAATCAAAATTGGTCTCAACAACTATATTCTTCATTCCCCGTCTTCTGAAAAACTCCGTTATTGTTATCTTGACTAATTGTAAGTGTAGTTGAATAGATTCTCATTTTTTATATCGCTTCTTGTTACATTAGCCCCGTTATAATTAGTATAAACATAAAACGGGGCGGACCTACAGATGTAAACAAAGCCGCAAGAGAAAAGGGATTAGTGTATCTTTTGAATCAAAACAAACACCAAGAACCACCTTTCATTTTGTATTTCCGTTTCATCTATTCATCTGATTTTGAACCTGAAAAATGATTTGAACTCATTGAACTGTCTACTTTCGGCATCCTACCTGTAAATATTAAAAAAATTAAAAAGATAACACTAACTAGAAAATACGGGCCACTGAAAGCAGTAGAATTGGTGGGCGAAATTTAATAATAATTTCTCGTTGTACCCTCGAATTGTAATTTTTGTCTTTTGTCTTTTTCGTCTGCGTTCATTAAATGCTGAGATGGGGGTCCTGTTAATTATTAAATAATGACTTTATATTTGGCCATTTTAATCATACGAGGGGAAGAATAATGAATATCTGCTACGGAAATCTGATCCATTTACTCAGCTTCTGCCCACGAAATGCATAACTTCGCCTTTGTTACTTACAGCGGAGGAAATAAAAATATTGTTACGAACTAAATTTTATCAGTAGATTGTTTCATGTATTCATTGTTAATCTGAAATGACCCGGGTAAATTTCCATTTTGTAATCTTCATTCTTCGAAATCATGGATTTTGGCCGATCTATTGTATTCTATAGGTTTTCAACTGTGTATAATAGACCTGTCAGGCCTTTTCAATTCCCAGAATGGAGCCCCCCCCCCCCCCCCCCCCCCCCTCCCCCATAGCTAGTTACAACGAATTGTGTTCAGTTTTCCAACTGGAGAGCTCGTATAGATCAGAGGGGGGCTCAACTCATAAACCCCAATAACTGCTGATGTAATGAATGTATCGACATGAAATTTCATATTTGAAATCAAAGTCCAATGAGGATTTTACCTGTCAAACTTCAGCGATGTCGGCTAAATGGAAGGAGGATTCAGGGGTGTGGGCTCATTTCAAAAACTCTAATAACTTGCGATTTAAGAAATGTATCTACACAAAATTTTGCATGAGGATTTAGGAGTCCCTTTGTAAGTCTACTGTTGAATATTAGCTCAAACGGTCGACTGGTTTTGGAAGAGGAGCGAAAAGTTTTTGGTTAATTCGTTCTGGGGGAGTACATTGTCGGTGATTCACCAAGTACTTTTTCTTTTTTTTTCTTAGTATTGTTTACATTTGCTGTTATTCATGTGTCAACTATTTCTAAATTCGGTGTTAAACGTTTGAATTATATTTCTAACTAGCAGTATTACTCGGCGTTGCCCGTTGCCGTTGATATCTTAATAGATAAAACTGTAAGTTGGCTCTTTGTACGTTTAGTATTTTTGAGAACCATGTGGGTGGAGACTATCTGTTTCAGATCGAACAAAAAACCACACAAGTGGCAGCACTTTTTTCTTTTGCATTAATCGAGTAATTTCAGTTTTTGGAATAAATAAATTATGTTTGCATCATTATTAATCATATACCTACCTTCTAAAACTATAGGAGTGAATGAAAATTAATATTGTTAATCCTTTCGTGGATTTTCCCTTAGTTACCTAATTATTCCCCATCACTTACTTAATTATTAACCATACTTTTTGAAATACTCGTGAATGATGCCTCTGTAAAGTTGAGCAAGTTGTTTTAACCGAAAACCCCCTCTTCACTTGGAATAGTCTACCGTAGTGAATAAATGGTTAAATGCAGTATCTCGTGAATGATTCCTCAAATTGATTTAACCGAGAACATACACAATTTTACGAGATACCAAGAAACCCATATCTTTATAATTCCAAAAGTATTAGAGTCCTGAGCTGCCAACTTCTTCACAGTGCGCAGACGGCTTGGTAGATCATTACACTACACTTAACTCATTTTGGCCATTTTACGACTTAACAACTTATTCCCTCTGACCATAGAATTATCAACTTGGGTTAGTTGGCTGTAAGATGAGTTTTGTGGCGGACGGAGTACAATAGTTGACTAATGGTAACGAAAAGTCTGAGAGTTCATATAAAGTTTGTTAGTCTTATACTTGCCTTTTATTGATACCATATCAACTAGTCATACTCGTATTGTTCTGTTTAAATTTCATCTTCTCTCTGTCGACAGTTCAAAACAAAATATATATGTATCTATAACAAACTTCTACAATGGAACTAAAACAAACTTTTCCAGATAATAACACTCTCTCAGCCATAGTTTGTACTGTTTCTTTTTAGAAAAAAACATGTTATGAATTTCATTGACTTTAATACAAATTTGACTTTGGACTTAAATTTATTTAGAGCAGTGCTTCTCAAAATCCTCCCTTTCTGATGGGAGGTTATGTATTCCACCTAAAATTTTATATTGGGTTTCCATCAGAACTTCATCTTTAACATTTTCTTAATAAATTACGTTTTTGGTTTTTACAATGTAACTTCTAAGTTGAGAAACGCGGACATATTGTGGAAACTTGTAATAAATAAATAAAACAAACTTATTTTTGAAATATTGTCTATTCCACTAAAGATATATATACATATATAACTACCGGTTTCGGCTTTATACCATCGTCAGGTCTAGTTATGAACTGTTCATAACTAGACCTGACGATGGTATAAAGCCGAAACCGGTAGTTATATATGTATATATATCTTTAGTGGAATAGACAATATTTCAAAAATAAGTTTGTTTTATTTATTTTTTACAATGTAGCAAATATAGACGATTCAGGAAGAACTCCCATCAGTATCTAAACAATTAAATATATACAAAAATACTAATTAATCTAAGATTTTATTGTTGGTTATTGTGACTCATGCCCGGACTTTAACTATCGACTACCACCGGAGCGCTTTTTCGACTACTATGGGAGTCCTAAATTTTGTTTAATAAGTATCTGGCATCTTATAGGCTCTTGACCATCGCATGCTCAAAGTTTTTCCACATCGAGAAAAAAAACCTGAGGCTCTACCGGGTTTCGAACCCGTGATCTTGAGCTCAGTAAACAAGCCCGCATACCACTGAGCTACATGCGCCCTCTTTAATGTTAATTTAAAAATTATGTTAGCATTTTCATTCTACGGAGTAATTTGTCTTCCTTCTGATTGGTTCGTAGTGGCTGTGGTTGTTGAATGCCAGGTGCTGGCTGGATGCTATGGTGGAAACAGAACGAAAACAGTAGGTTTCCCGCGCCCTCCTTTTCACACACAGAATTTTTTTAAAATCGAACTCAACATGGAATTTCTGACCCAATGACATAACTTGCCTTATATAAAGTATTGCTGAGAAACTAAAACTGTCAGGGGTCATAATTATAGTTTACTAGTGTACTGCTTAGGGCGGATCAAACGCGAACTGTATGTTAAACTAATCGAGAAGTATACTCAAGAGTAGAATCTAATAAAGCATAATTGGACGCTGATGACCTTTGCTGTTTTGCGTCCTTAAACTCCAAATCCTATCCTAATAAAGCATTTGATACTACTCAAATATCGATGCCTACTCGTATCGATTAAATCTAGTAGGGCGCCGGTAGCTCAGTGGTATGCGTGCTTGTTTTCTGAGCTCAAGATAGTGGGTTCAAAACCCGACCGAGGCCCTTAGTTTATTTTATCTGGGAGGTAAAATAAACTTAAGCACGCCGTCCTTCGGATGGGACGTTAAGCGATGGTCCCGAGCGTGTACGATGTCAGGTACTCGTTAAAGACCCCTACCCTAGATGAATAAAAATTTAGGATAGGCAAAATTTAGGACTCCCACAGTAGAGTCGGGCTCATGTCCACCAGAGTGACGAAAGAGCGCTCTGGTAGTAGGCGATATGACCTCGTTGTTAAAGCCCGGGCATGAGTCATAAAACCTAACCTAACCTAACCTAATTAATTTTAGAAATGTATGAATCTATGTAGATAATAATAAAATTCGTATCGATTGAATCGAGTACTTCGTTATAATTAATTTTAAACCATTTATAATATAGATACCTATATAATAATAATAATAATAAAAAACACAATAAAATTTGAAAGGTATTAATGAGATATTGTAGTGGGCATAAGAAACAAATAAATCAAATCGAATAAGATGAAATTATATTATTAAAAACATACTGAAAATAATAAAAAGCCTTCTAAAATAAACATACAATTTATTTTTACTATGGATAAAAAACTACTGGAGACTATTCGTATTACCACAATATTTTTTTTTTAAACTCTTTTTGCAAGTCGCTGAGATCGAATCGTTCTTAGTGTAATAAATCCAAACTTTCGTCGTAGGACGAGGCATTATAATTTGTATTTGATAAAATGGAATGTAAAAATAAAATAAAATGCTGAAATCGTAATCAAGTTCACGGTTCTCTTCAAAATCATACAAACGTATACCTTTATAAACGATAAACCATTTAATGTAAATAAAATAACAAATAAGGACTCACCACGCGGACTGCGTGATCACATCACACAATAGATATTCACCATCGATATACATACCTACATCATTTGTCAGTGGGCCGTAATTTGAGTTTAGTGTTTTATTGTAACAACAAATAAAAGGAAATTTGTAAGAAAATAAACGGTGAACAATTTTGAAGAATTGAAATTTTTTTTTTTTTTAATTGTTGAAATTTGAAACATATACTTTGAATCGATACAAGTAATATATATTCGATACCAAGTAGGTATCGAAAGAAAAGTATCGATACCACAAGTACTTCGTATCGGCTAAAAGTATCGATACTCTACTTGTATCGATAGATCCCTACCTGTGCGGAGTACTTAAGAATGTATATAATACTTTGTGGAATATAATGTTGTGTTATTAATATGTAGCTTACGGATAATGTGTATGTTATGTTTCAGATGCGAGCCAGTATGCACACTACGTGTTCAACACTATCAAACATAATAAACACAACCAATCTGGCAAAATCAGCTTTGAGGTGAATATTTTTATTTACTAGAAAGTCTAGTTCAAACTAATAACTCTCAGTTATACTAACATATACATTACTCATATTCGGTGTCCTCAAATCATCCAGTAATTTCAGACTTTTTCATTAGAAATTTTCAATAATTATAATCATTTTTGGCTTGTGTAAGGAGATACTGAATGCATTATAATATATGAAGATTTGAAAGCCATAGTGGCGTAAGTTAATTTTTTTGTATTCGTGACTTTTGTTTTTTACTTTTTTTTCATATTTGAAACCTGGGGGTCGGAAAATAAGAAAATTCCGCATCAAATTATTGACCGACCCCTATATCTGGGGAAGTATTAAAGACCCCCCCCATGGAACTGAACCGTTGATTGTTTCTATTTTGAAATTCTCTCAAGAACGTGCTCCATGTATTTTGAGGCCCGAGGTCCATTGGACTCCCAAATGTTGTCCTTTCTTCTAAATGGATAATTCATCGCTCCTCCAAGCTTCTTACAGCTTCTTCAGATAATCCGTTGAGATCTCTACTTCTCTTGAGTGTTGACCTCTCTTATGATTAGTTTCTTCCTTTTCATTCTTCCTTAGAAATAAAAGTGTAGTAACGTTCTGTTGTAGCGATAAGAGCGGCTTATGTCGAAGCATATACTCAACATTATTTTTGTTATTTAGCTGTTGCGAACCTCTCTCTGTCGTTAAATGTTTCAAGTCCTCCTCATGATTTATGGTTGTAATGCAGTTTCTTCAAACTTTTTTCATCACTATATCACCAGGTTATAAAAAATATTATCCAAACTAAAAATATTTAGTTATGTGTATTAGGTCCATTGGACTCCCAAATGTTGTCCTTTCTTCTAAATGGATAATTCATCGCTCCTCCAAGCTTCTTACAGCTTCTTCAGATAATCCGTTGAGATCTCTACTTCTCTTGAGTGTTGACCTCTCTTATGATTAGTTTCTTCCTTTTCATTCTTCCTTAGAAATAAAAGTGTAGTAACGTTCTGTTGTAGCGATAAGAGCGGCTTATGTCGAAGCATATACTCAACATTATTTTTGTTATTTAGCTGTTGCGAACCTCTCTCTGTCGTTAAATGTTTCAAGTCCTCCTCATGATTTATGGTTGTAATGCAGTTTCTTCAAACTTTTTTCATCACTATATCACCAGGTTATAAAAAATATTATCCAAGCTAAAAATATTTAGTTATGTGCATTCGATTCGAAACAGTGAGAGAAAGTAAATTTTCAGATCAAAAAAAGTATTATATAATACAAAATAATTTCATTTTTTATCAAAACATTACAAAAATTCACTTTAAAAAATATATGTGTAATTGTTTCAATTTTAATCAAAACTATTTTTAAATTGCCTGTACCACACCATTTTATAAACTGTAACGGTTTTGTGTGGTTCTGGGGTTGGTGGTTAGTCTGTATCTGTTGTGTGTAGTGGGTGTTGTGTTGTGTCTAGTGACTGTGGTGGGTGTTGTGTTGTGTCTAGTGGCTATGGTGGGTGTTGTGTTGTATGTAGTGGGTGTGGTTGGGGGGGGGGGGGGGGGGGGGGGGGGGAGTGTTGTATCTAGTGGCTGTGGGGGGTGTTGTGATGTGCCTAGTGGATGTGGTGGGTGTTGGGTTGTGTGTAGTGGCTGTGGGGGGTGTTGTATTGTGTGTAGTGGCTGTGCCGTGTGTGTGGGTGTCGGTCTCCATCGAGGCTGGGCTCGACAATCTTTCTGACTTGGATAGAACTATTTTGAAGAGCTCATCTTCTGTCTCCTCTTCACAAAGGAATGCACATTCGTCAGCCCAAGATTGCTTTTTTGTTTGTGGGCTTCCTCTGTTCTTCTCCCTTGACGTTTTCGTTACATTTTCGTTTTCAAGGACGATTTTTGTTCTAAATTTTGACTCTTGAAAAATTGTTAAAAAGTATTTAATAACTTTAAAATGAATATTTTTTAAAAACATGAGTTTTGGTTATGTTTTTGTTTGAAACCCGAACAGCCGAAAAAACAACTCAGAGAGACTAAATTTGCGATTATCAAAGTATAACAGCTCAGTAGTATGAAAAATATAGTATTCTACTTATATTGTTATTTGATGAATTCAAAATATTTATTTAAAAAAAGATCTAAATCTAGCTTCACAGCTATAAAGACAGGTAAAATTAGTAAGCATAATTTCCAAGAGGGATAATTGTGTGTGACAGCCTGTACGTATACGTGTAAGGAAAGTTGATAGATTACTCTACAAAATGGTTTCACTTCTACTGTACAAGATGGTCGTTGTGTGTGTGTGTGTGTGTGTGCGTGCGTTTGCGTGTGTGAGCGGTTCATTACTTCTAACTTCAAAAGATATTTCCCCCTCTGCGCCCTCTGACTCCTGGTCTCTTGGTGGCTCTGTTCCTGTTCCTGTTCCTCACAGCTCTATAATACCGAAATGAGTAGCAGACCCTCTCCTTTCCAGGACGACCCTAATAAGAGTCTTCTTGTCAAATGTCCCCGCTACTTTCTTATTTTTACATCATTAGCATAATGAATCAAAAAGGTCATGATTCACCGGCAATGTACTTTCCTGACCCTGAATAATTTGTATTCAATTTAGTTTTTGCTCTCTGTATCTCTCTAAATTTGGGAAATTTGTCAGGAACTTAGCAATCATCATATATTTTGTATTGATACATTTTACATTAGAAGTTATGAAGTTTTTTGAATCAAGCCCCATCCTCTAGTCCAATTTTTACAGAATTGGCTAAAAATCAATAGGTAACATCTCTATTGACTTCGTGTAAAATTTCGTGTCGATATATTCATTTCAGTTCATATTTTTGCCTTCAGTACAAAACATGAAATTCCGAAGAAAACTCGACTTCGAGGTTTTGACCGATTACGTAACTTCCACTTCGCTTACGTGTAGTTAGTGAAATAAAAATGAAACTTATGTTCCATGAGATTTGAAACTTATTATGAACCGAACTAATGAAGCATCGATTGGCATTTCTTGAGGCATAGCGAAAATAGCATTTTACACATTAACGAACAGGAGTAATTTTCTTTAAGATAACCAACCCCCTTTACATTCGGATATAGGCCTTAATTTCAAGCGCGCAATACAAGAGAAATCGAACATTTGATATTTTTGGAAACGTCCATATTATCATTTTCACAACTACACTTTCCCATAGAGACAATAAAACTTCATAAAAGGTTCCTCATTGAATACGGTATATCACAATCGATTGTTTATTACTTCCCCCGCTCTACGAAGTATACGGGAAGTTATGTAACCGGTCAACAATTCGAGCCGAATTTTAAACGGAATTTCATGTTTTTTAACCGCTAGCTTCAAAATATGAAAAAAAAAAATCTGTCTGTGGATACGAAATTTTATATGTGGATTTAGATCCCTCTAATGACGACACCAGTTTTTCAGCTAAATCGACCGAAGGGTAGGAGGGATTAGGGGAGAGGCTTAACATAAAAGCTGTAATAACTGCCGTTGTATTGAATGTATTGACAAAAAATTTCATATGTGAATTCAAAACCCCATAAGGACGACACATCAATTTGCGGAATCGGCAAAAGGGAAGAGGGGCTCAGAGGGGGGCTAAACTCAACCCCAAAAACTGCCAATGTAATGAATTTATCGACACAAAAGTTAATATGCGGATTTAAGAGTCCCAAGTCAGCTGTTGAATATTAGCGCGACGGTTGACTGGTTTTGGAGGGGGAATAAAAGTCAATTGATTACTTCGTTCTGGGGAAGTTCACCGACTTACGTTTAAAATATTGCATGCTCAGCAATAGTCCCGAGCGTCTGAACTATGTCAAGTATTCGTTAAAGACCCCTACCCGAGGTGAATAAACCTGGGTAGACAACATTTTGGACTCCCAGAGTAGAGTGACATGTCCATCAGAGCGATGAGAGAGCACTTTGGTAGTAGGCGATATGGCCAGGTAGTTAAAGACCGGGTGTGTCTTTATGTGTAATGAGTTACTTGTTTAAAATTAGTAGAGGCTCTCGTTTGTTTTGTCAAAGAGATTTCCTATGAACCTTGATGATATTTTCGGGTTCAGACGAGAGGTTTAAAGAGGGATAATATGGATGGTCTCTTTTTAAAAATCTCTAGTGGTCATTTGAAGGGATGAAACCCCATCAGTCAGGAACTGGCCAAGAGGGGAGAGGTGGTGTCGGAAGTGTGAGGATGGCGAGTGAGTAATAGTACATCTGGAGAGGAAGTGAACAATTTAAAGTGGAAATCAGGGCCCCCCTTCAAAAGAAGAGATCGTTAGGCCCTTTCAAATCCACCTTTAACTTATGCCTCTTTCCTTTTTTTTTACCTCATTTTTTCCCCCTTCCATTCATTTTTCCCCTTTTTTCTCTCTCCCAATTTGCGCCCGAACCACCTGCTACTTCATCACCTAGTTTCTGTCCTTCAGGACCACAAATTTATTTTCTAAAGAGAGGGGGGAGGGGGGGGGGGCATAAAGTGGAGGTGCCCTATGCATTATTTATTAATATTATTCTAATTTTTTCCACGAACAAGAAAACAGAAATGGAACTGTAATACGGAAATCAGAAAATTCTGATTTGTCTAAATTTATGTTAAACTATTTATTCCTTTCCTCTTCCTATTTGTATGCACTTAAAAAAATAAATTAAATAAAAAAAGAAAAATAACAGAAATTTATTCAGTATCCTTTTTTTTTGATTTGGGTGATTGAAGGAATAAAGAGAATAAATTGAGGGATCAGTGGAAGAGTGGGCTATTCAACAGTTGGATTCTTTAACTACCGAGCTATAAGTTAGTAAGTTATTATGACTCATGCCCGGGCTTTAACTGCAAGGTCATATCGCCTACTACCAGAGCGCTATTTCGTCACTCTGGTAGACATAAGCCCGACTCTACTATGGGAGTCCTAAATTTTGGCTACTCTAAATTTCTATTCACCAAGAGTCTTTAACGAGTACTCGACATCGTACAGGCTCGGGTCCATTGCTTAACGTCCCATCCGAAGGACGGCATGCTTAAATTTATTTTACCTCCTTGACTGTTTATATTCTTCACAAATATCTCTCACAATACACTACATTTGCTGGTACTATATTAAAACCAGTTACAAAAATAATGTATACACACTTAATCCACAGGAACTTTTAACGATCTGCAATAAAAACGAATTGGAAGACGTATACCAACTGTTAATATCCTGTCCAATATTCTCCCCCATTAGAAGCCACTTCCTGCCTCAGAGTATCAGTATAGACCGATCCAACTTTCATACATTACTCCTGGCCCATAATATGAATAATATCTCAAACATTTTCTATTATTTAATGAGCACTCTGAAACTTAGATCATTCATTGTTAATGAATAATATATTCAACTTACATATTATATTGATATTCAATACTGACATCCCCACTCCATATTTACTGTCTTTGTTAGATTATTATTATTAATTTGTAATTACTTATTTTATTTATACTTTTATTTATTTAGTTTGTTAAAGGTTCCTTTATATGTATGGGTATTTATATGTTAATATTGTAAAAGTAATGGTCACTGACTCAATTGTATATCAACGTTGTTTCTTTTTGACCCCCTTAATCCAAAAATGAAAGCAGGCAGTGTACTTGACTTAGTGCAAACATCTTTATAAATTAAATTATAAGAAATGGCTCTATGTGTGTTGAATATTTTTTAAAACGTTTCGAGTTTTCAGTTCAAACAAAGACCATTTTGTTCCATCATAACGGGAAAATGGCGCAACATAGTCGAAGTAAATGTCATATTCTGAATCTGTCTCAAGAATCTGATTTCAAAATCACTGTGATTAGAGTAGAGGGGATCATTTATTCGCAGAAAAAAAAGTTATTTCACATTTTCTCGTGTACAAAGACTTTTTTTTTAGCTTTTATTATAAATGGAGTGAAATATCATTTTTTAGTAGCGAAAGAGGCGAGAGGTAGAAACGGGATGGGAGGGGAGAATGAGCTTTGTATTCTGTGTTCGCATGTAAGAAACTTCAGGTAACCAGACCGGGTAACCTTCTGGTTTGAAGATTTTTATTTATTTTTTTATATTTTGTTGAATTAAAAATCTAATTAACGAAAAATTACCGTTGCGTTGATTTTAGAACTAGAAAAGGACAACAATCTTCAGCACGCTCGTACTTTCTACTCAAGTTGGAAGTGTACAAGAATGTGAAATGCTCACCCAATTATAAAATTTCTTGAAAATCCTTTATTAAGTAATGAACTTTATAGTAAACATTTGCAGTCTAAAGTGTAAACATGTAAACACAATTCTATATTATGTAAACATTTGCAGTCTAAAGTGTAAACATGTAAACACAATTCTATATTATGTAAACATTTCCTAGAACCGCCTCAGGCAGGCAACATTAATACCTACCTGCCTACAAGAGAGAATCAACACACACCAGTAGCCTTGCCAGGAACAAGCAGCGTTTAGAATTTGATGGATCTAAAGCAAGGTTGTCAAACACAAATCTGTGAGGGGGCCACTTTGGTGACATAGCAACAATAAGGAGGCCGTATTGACATCAAATATAGGCGTCCATCGCCCAATACATATCAGTAATATGTAAAGGATATATTTAGAAATATACCTGATTTAGGAACTGCCCTCGTTTCTGTCTGATGTATAATAACCAAAGACTAAATTGTGATTGACATAACAACTGACTTCAGACTGAAAAAAAAGCGCCGGTACCTCAGCTTCCCTATTAAGCACAAGATCGCGAGTTTGAAACGCACATCCTTCTGATGAGACGATAAGCGATGGTCCTGGACCTGTGCGATGTCAGTTCTTCGTTGAAAACCTCGCTATAGTACTAACCTTCATAGTAGAGGGCTCATGCCCACCAAAGCGTCGTAAGAGCCCTCTGGTAGTAGGCGATATGACCTTGTAGGGGCCGGCATTAGTCACAACTAACAAATATACTAGTTGACACAACGCAAATTATAACATATACTCTGCCAGCTTGATATTAAAAAGTAATCAAACTAAATGGAATTAAATATATCCAATATCCATGTATTTTGTATTTAGTTATAATAATTCATTGAAATTAATGCAGAGCTAATAATTTTAATGAATTAGTTAAAACTACTTATGTTATACGACTTTATATATATTTAGAAGCAAGTTGTCCATCCAACTTAACTTAAAAATGTAGTATTCATTTTATGTATTATTTTTAACCCTATTTATTTTTTGCTAGGTTACATATCATATTTTTCAGCTTAGTGCAATGTTTCAGCTTCTGATTCACTGTGTTATATAACCAACATGTCCAAATATTACCCATTCTTGTTATATTGTTATTCTCATCTCAGGTATTGCAAAATGACTTAAATTTTTTTTTTTTGAGAACATTTTTGATAATGGATATTTTCTCAATCCGAGATACACACATAATCATTAAACGTTGTGTAATAATAATAAAAAGTCATCAAATGTTGTGTAATAATAATAATAATTTTTATTGTTTAAAGGGATCACCTCTGTACAATTGAGTCAGTGACCATTACTTTTACAATATTAACATAATAATGACACATATAAAACAATAATGCCATATACAAAGGAACCTTTACTAAAATAAATAAATAACATAAATAAAAAAAGTATAAATAAAATAAGTAATTACAAATTAATAATAATAATAATACAAATACAGTAAATGTGGAGTGGGGAGGTAGGTATTGAATATCAACATAATATTGAGGGCGCCGGTAGCTCAGTGGTATGCGTGCTTGCCATCTGAGCTCAAGATCGTGGGTTCGAAACCCGACCGAGGCCTTTTAGTTTATTTTATTTGGGAGGTAAAATAAACTTAAGCACGCCGTCCTTCGGATGGGACGTTAAGCGATGGTCCCGAGCCTGTACGATGTCAGGTACTCGTTAAAGACCCCTACCCTAGGTGAATAAAAAAATTTAGGGTAGGCAAAATTTAGGACTCCCACAGTAGAGTCGGGCTCATGTCCACCAGAGTGACGAAAGAGCGCTCTGGTAGTAGGCGATATGACCTCGTAGTTAAAGCCCGGGCATGAGTCATAAAACCTAACCTAACCTCAATATAATATGGAAGTTGAAATTCATTATTCATTAACAATGAATGATCTAAGTTTCAGACCGCTGATTAAATAATAGAAAATGTTTGAGATATCATTCTTATTATGGTCCAGGAGTAACGTATGAAAGGTGGATCGGTCTATCCTGATACTCTGAGGCAGGAAGTGGCTTCTAATGGGGGAGTATATCGAACAGGATATTAACAGGTGGTATACGTTTCCAATTCGTTTTTAAAGCAGATCGTGAAAAGTTCCTGGGGATTAAGGGTGTATACATTATTTTTGTAACTGTAGTGTATTGTAAGAGATATTTGTGAAGAATATAAACAATCAAAAAGGAGATAAAATAAATTTAAGCACGCCGTCCTTCGGATGGGACATTAAGCGATGGTCCCGAGCCTGTTCGATGTCAGATACTCGTTAAAGACCCCCTAGGTGAATAAAAATTTAGGACTCCCACAGTAGAGTCGGGCTCATGTCCACCAGAGTGACGAAAGAGCGTTCTGGTAGTAGGTGATATCACCTTATAGTTAATGCCCGGACATAAGTCATAATAACTAACTAACAGTCAAGAAGGATCAGTGATGGTCTGACAGCTTTTAAAAATGAGTGTTTTACCAGAGATTTTATTTTCAACGAATGTCTTACAATTCCATCTTGAAATTAGTGGCCCTATGTAATTACATATAAAGATTTTATCATATTGGAAAGTGTATTTCTCTCATCTGTAGAATTACTTTACATTATGCAATGTGGAATATTATTGAAAACTATTTGTGTTGTGAGATAGCCGTTTTATGGCGCCGGATAGACGTGACCTTACCTAATAATGAGCACATTTTGTATTGTAATTTACATGAAATGAGCTGTTTAATGTAACATATCTCATGTACTTTTGTATTCTTGTTTGTATGACTTATACAAAAATATAAAATTGATAATGAAACTCATGAAGGTTAAAGTTTTTTTATAAATGAGTTGTTTTGTTCAAAATATATTATATAATTTTACTTTCTCAGCTATACGAAGTATAGAGGAAGTTATGTAATTGGTCAGAAATTTGAAGGTCAGTTTACACCGAAATTTCATGTTTCTAGACTCCCTAATTCCAAAAATTTCTGTTTCCCATCTGAGTCACAACTCTGTGACTTTCTTTTTATATACGTTTATTTTAATTTTTAAACCTTATTTATTAAAACATTTAAAATTATCTTCTCAAAATTATTTTACCAGACTGCCTGATTATGAGGACACCTCGATAGCCGGCTAGGAAAAATTAAAAGAATCTGCGAGAGGTCAGACTATATTTCATTTTACAACCTGTAAAGAAATACAATTCTAATAACTGCCGTTGAAATGAATGTATCGACACAAAATTTGATATGTAAATTCAAAACTCTATAAGGACGACACTTATTAATTTTCTGCCGAATCAGCCAAAGAGAGGGGGAGGGGATTAGAGGGGGCTCATCTCAAAAACCTTAATAACGCCGATGTATTGACATAAAATTTCATATTTAAAGTCAAAACTCCATGAAGACAATACCTGTTAATTTGTCTAATTGTTTCTTATTATTACTTACATTTGAGAAAATTGGTTTGGTGATTTGAAGTGTCACATCAAGGCTTGCCTATGGGGGAGTTTGAAGGATTTTTAGTCTGAAGAAGGGAAGACTTTCGACTACTTAAATGTTGTTTCTCTCTTTTTGAAGTAGTATAACTCATGTACTATTAATGCCCTTCGCCTTTCTTTAGAGCAACGGATACAAAAAACAATTTTAAATTCACCTAAAAAGTTTGATGTTACAGGAAATCGAATAACGAATTTATTTCTCATTGTTCAAAAATAAAAAAATTAACTGTCATATAAAAGTTGTGATTAATATATAACAATAGTTATTCATACTTTTCTTTCATTTTATTTACTTAGCAGAGTTCGTCTACCAATATCCTATAAGTTCCATCGTAATTTTTTTTATTTAATATTTCTATTATCATTAATTTTATTAGTTATTTACTATTTACTTTATTGTTGATTGTTAACTCTTACTTACTTTTTTTTTGTTTTTATCTTATTGAGACTTATATAATATATAAATATAAAATATTTATAATTAAAAAAGTATCTATTGTATGTGTATATATTTATTGCTTGTTCATATATTTTATTTTTATAATATAATATTATTATTCTCTTAGTGTATACTAAGATTTAATATCTCTTTAATAGGATCAACTGAGGCCTGGTGCACACTAACATGAAAAGGACGTATTTCTCTGTCTAGTGCCGCAGCAATTCTCACGTAGCGACAAAATGACGCACGTGCTTCTACTTCCACTTTATTTATTCCTTTTTTTTTTAATTTATTTTTTAGAGTTCCCCAAATTAATGGTGATGGTGGACGTGTATTTTTTTATCTAGCATTTAGTATATATCAAACAAACTACTTGAAACTCTGGGAGCACCCGTCTTGTTGGTTCCTAAACGGCTCTTGGCATGACAATCAGATCCTGTAATGTACCATACATGTACTACATATGTATATACATATGTCGTTGTCAATATGAAATGATCATATATATATGGAATATCTCTGTTTCTTTAATTGTCTAAAAATAAAATAGGTTTCATGTCACTCCTGTCCAGTGTAAGTCCTAAATGTATGAGGGAGGGGCTTTTATATAAAAACGGATGGACATGTTTCTCGTCTTAGTATAAATGTTATATGTTGTGATAAGTCTGTGTTCAGTATAATTTTCCAAGTGTACACAACCTTTCAGTTTGAGTGTTGTAATGACTGTGAGATTCAGCAGCAGCTAAGGTATATTGAAGTTTTCTTTTACTCTCGTATATTTATAAACCACGATAGAAGACTGACTTGGAACCCCCACAAACGGACGTCACGACTCACACTACACCAGCATAAAGTCTAATTTTGATATTTTTTTTTTAAAATAAACAACGTGTACCTCATCATCTTGTCCTTATCAATAGATACATATTCAGGAGGAGAAGAGTACCAAGATCATCTAGAAATCAGTGCAGGTTGGTTTGGTCCGAGATAAGTAGAGGGAGCGAAATGAGTTTTGAAACTTTGAAGCCCCCCTCACAAAAGCTGTATCGGGGAGTGCTCCCTTTCATAAGTTTGGTTGACAGGCTCTCAGGGCAACCTAGACACGACCCGACCCCAACTTGATCCATTAGACAACACTTCTTTATGAATAATATTACGAAGAACAAACCAAAAAGGAATAATTTATTATTGTTCATCCTAGACCAGGATTATGTAAAAAAAAACTGTTGTTGTTTGAAAAATGGGGAAAGTAACTTTTGTAAATCACCGGCAATGTACTTCACCAGAAGGAATGATCTATTATCTTTTCGCTCCTCCTCCAAATCCAGTCAACTGTTTGCGCTAATATTCAACAATTGACTTAGATAGGGGCTCCTAAATCCTCTTACTAAATTTTGTGTCGATAAATTCATTAAATCGGCAGTTATTGGTGTTTTTGAGTTGAGCCCCTCTGAACCCAGTATCGTCCTTATGGGGTTCGGATAAAATTTTTGTCCGATTACATAATTTCCCCTATACGTTGTATAGCTGGGGAAGTACAAAGTGTTCGGTGAATGACCGACCGTGGACTTCACCAGTTTGCATTATGTTTACTCTTTTCCTCTTACACCCCCCCCCCCCCCCCCCCCCTTCTGACCAAACATCAGTAAATGTTCTACTACTACACTTCTGAATTCAGATATATTCATTTATATAAAATTTCGTGTCGACAAGTCCATTCCATTGAGAAGTATTGTGCGTTTTGAAGTGTTCTTCTCTAAGTTATCACTTCTCTTGAACCAATTCGGTTCAATTCCAATAATGAATAGGTCTCTTATGGACTACCCTTCCTCCTCTTCAAGGGGTAGATAGTACAGGGAGAGGTAAAGTTCGAGACTTCTCAAGAAATGGTTCTATTTGCAAGTCCCGGCTCGCATCTAAGTCCGGGATCTATCTATGTTCAATGTTAGTTCTGTAAAGGAGTCTATTGTTTTTCTTATCGTTGTTATTATGGTATATCGCAGCTCCAACCTGAGGTAAGTACCTAACAGAATAATAGAAATGATCTTTTCGTAAGAATGGGATAGAATAGATGTTTGTTTTTGTCACTCATTCCCGGTCATATCACTTACTATCAGAGCGCTCTTTCATCGCTCTGGTGGGCTCGAGTTCGGCTCTACTGTAGGAGTTTTAAAAATTTTTCAAACCAGGTTTAGTTAATTACCTGGGATAACGAGTAGCTGATGTTGCAGAAGCTCGGGACCATCGTTTAAAGTACCATCCAAAGGACGGCGTCCTCAAGGTTTTTTCACCACCCAGATAAAAAATCTAAAGATATCTAGTATAGGGAAAACCGACTGACAAGCCCTAATACTCTAAAACATAAAGAACAATCAGGATTTGTATGTAAGAAAATCTCTGAGTCCCGATTGTACATGTTTTCCTAAAGATAGTATAATAGAGATGATGTTTTTTCAAAAGACATTGGATGCCACCCACCCCACCTCGACAGTCTGTCACCTGGAGTGAGGTGTGGAACGACTGTATCGATCCTTGCGTTCAACTTGTTGCATGCCTCCCTCTCCGCTCCTTCATGTATATTTCAGAGCCTCCCTCTCCCCCACCCCCTCTCCACCCTTACACATCTCAGATTTAGCCACCCCCCTATCCTACTCTACCACTCAATACAATTTCACTTATCACCCCTTGTATTCAGGTCAAATGAACTTTTTTTTCCGGTTCCATTGATAGAAGATTGTATACAAAACCCTGTTAGCGAATGTTTTGACGTCCGTCTGTCTGTCTGCCTCCCCCCCCCCCCCCCCTCCATATTGTTTGTTTTTTGATTCAAGGTTGCATATCGCATATTACCAGGAGCGCTTTTCCGCACTGATTGGTGGACATGCGCCCGATTCTACCCTGGGAGTTCTAAAAGTTTCCTACCCTTATTTAGTTACCTAGGTATTTAACGAGTATCTGACTTTCTTACCTCCCAGATAAAAACCTCTTGGAACTGATTGAGGGTGTATCACTGATATTTTGCACAAAGTAAAATGGTCTCTCAGTGTGATATGAAGACTCAGCCGTAAATCGCTGGGGCGAACATAATAATAAAATAAGAAAATATTATGTGAAGTAGAGTACACCATACTTCTCGTGAGGGACCTCGTGACTTGGTCGTTGGGTGGTAGCACGTCATCCTACCAATCTTCTTCTGACTAGCTATTTTGAACAGCATGGCCGTCGCTATTGACCATTGTAGTTTAAAGCACATTTACTGCAATATTTTCTTTGGTAAACTATATTAAACAATACCTAAAATCTATTTAATTGAATAAAGAGCACTGCTTTAACTTTTTTTTCTCTATTCTTGTTTAGGACTTCCTGTGTATCCTGAGCAAGGTGTCCCGAGGGAGTGTGGAGGAGAAGCTCCAGTGGGTGTTCGGTCTGTACGATCTGAACGGAGATGGCCTCATCACGAAGAAGGAGATGTTGGAGGTGGTTGGATCCATCTACGATATGTTGGGACGGTCTACGCAGCCGGCCGTCGAGGACAGTTCGGCCAGAGAGCATGTCGAGAAAATATTCCATGTGAGTAGCTACACTATCCACTCAGTCAAAGGGAGGACACCTGACAGAAGAGAGACCAAGACATAGACCTGCTCCTCCTTAGTTAAAGTTAAATCGAGATATGAAAATAATGGAAGACTGTTAATTGTTTTTCCTTTTACAAAAGAGAAAAAAAAAAAATCGTTGGTGGGTCACTGGCAATGTACTTCCCCAGAACGAATTCATCAATTAACTTTTCGCTCTCCCTATAAAACCAGTCGAACGTTAGCACTAATATTCAACAGTGCATTACATATACCGTTATAAGGGTTTTTGAATTTAGCCCCCTCCCCTGAAATTCCCTTCCCTTCTGCTTATATTGCTGATATTTGACCGGTTAAGTCGTCATTAGGTTTTGACTTTAAATGTCAAATTTCATGTCGATACATTCATTTCATCGGCAGTTATTGGGGTTTAATGAGTTGAGCTCCCTCTGATCCCCCATGGGTTTTGAATTCACATACAAAATTTTGTGTCGTTACATTCCTTACAACGGCAGTTAATGGAACTTTTGAGTCAAGTCCGCCTTTGGCCGATTTGCCTGATAATCGATAGTTGTTGTCCTTATGGAGTCTTGGTCACACATATAAAATATTGGAGGGCGCCGGTAGCTCAGTGGTATGCGTGCTTGACTTCTGAGCTCAAGGTCGTGGGTTCGTAACCCGACCGAGGCCCTTAGTTTATTTTATCTGGGAGGTAAAATAAACTTAAGCACGCCGTCCTTCGGATGGGACGTTAAGCGATGGTCCCGAGCCTGTACGATGTCAGGTACTCGTTAAAGACCCCTACCCTAGGTGAATAAAAATTTAGGGTAGGCAAAATTTAGGACTCCCACAGTAGTGTCGGGCTCATGTCCACCAGAGTGACGAAAGAGCGCTTTGGTAGTAGGCGATATGACCTCGTTGTTGAAGCCCGGGCATGAGTCATAAAACCTAACCTAACCTATAAAATATTGTGTCGATACATTCATTTTATTAGATTTTTTTTATTAGTTATTAGAGTTTTTATGGTAAGCTTCCCCCCTAATCTCCCCTCTCCTTCGGTCGATTTGTTTGAAAAACAATAAGTGTCGTCATTAGAGGAATCTGGATTCACATATAAAATTTCGTGTCGATACATTTATTCTAACAGGAGTTATCGTATTCATAGACACAAACAGACAATTTTTTTTTTTTCATATTTGGATAACGTTAAATTCCGTTGAAAACACCACATAGAATTTTTGACCAATTACATAACTTACCCTATACTTTGTATAGCCCTGGAAGTAAAACATAATATATAATAAGTATGTAGTATAATGTAATAAGTAAAATAAACCTGATGTTGCGACATATATATTATATAAGTCGCAACATTATAGGATCAGTGGTTTTTCTCCGAAAATATCTGTAGTGAATGTCTCAATAAAGTTTGCGAACAATCTAAATTTACCAGATATAGATATATTTTTGGTACCAAGTACCAAGCATATGGATTCTCAAACTCAAACACTTATTACCTATTTTTGTAGTGAATGTCTCAATAAAGTTTGCGAACAATCTAAATTTACCAGATATAGATATATTTTTGGAGAAGGTGGCGTTTGGACCCTACTTCTTTGAGCAGGTGTCAGGGTTCATTTATCTCGGCTCACAGGTTGTAAGTGACAACCAAATATCAGCAGAAACCAGTAGGAGGATCATGTGCTCTAACAGATGTTATTATGGGCTTCAAAAGCATCTATCTAGTAACCTGGTAGCCCGGCGTACGAAGGTTGTCCTGTACAAAACTCTTATCCGCCCAGTTCTCACATACGGCTCAGAAACCTGGACAACTACTAAAGCAGAAGATCGAGACCTCCAAATATTTGAAAGGAAGGTGCTCCGGAAGATTTACTGTCCGGTGTACGTTGGAGGAGAATGGAGGCGTAGGAGCAACCAGGAGGTGTACGACCTGTACAAAGAGCCAGACGTGGCTAAAGTGATAAAACTGGGCAGGCTAAGGTGGGCCGGACATATTATCAGGATGAGCGAAGACATGATCCCAAGAAAGCTACTGACGGAAGTCCTGCACGGAAGGCGGAGAGTAGGAAGACCGAGACTGCGGTGGTCGGACTGTGTGACCAACGACGCCAGGAACATCGGGATTCAGAACTGGATGGGAGCCGCACAAAACAGAGACTCCTGGCGATTGCTGCTCGAGGAAGCCAAGACTCGTTAGCGGGTTGTAGAGCTGCGCTAAGTAAGTAAGATATATTTTTGGTACCAAGTACCAAGCATATGGATTCTCAAACTCAAACTCTTATTACCTATTTTTCTTCATAAGATGTTTAAACGTTGTTTTTTAATGAAAAACTGTTCTTTGAACGAGAACACTCCGTTGGATACTTGCCTGAGATATTGAATGTTGAAGTTTCATAAATAAATCAACATTTTTCCTGTCAGTTCTTTATTTTATTTTTCTTATCATACATTCTGATTTCGAAGTCGAATATCTCCGGATTAGTCTAACGAAAATTAATTTCTTTGTAAAAAAAAAAAAGGTGTTTTCTAGTTTGCTTAAAAAAGTGATTTTTGTTTCTTATTTGAATTAAAGTTTAATCAAATTAAGAATTATACCGGGGCAACAAGAACAGAAAAAAAAATTTACCTGGTACATAACTTGTTTTTATAATGAAAACAAAAAAAGTATTCCATATTATCTCTTGTATGAAGAACAAAAAAACCGGTTGATAGACAGCCCAATGGTAAAGTTCTATGCACGATTCCTCAAACCAACCAGGAGAGCCAACTAGTACCATCTGTTGAGTTTTAGACGAACTAACCTAGAGCCAAGTAGTGCCATCTGTTGAGATTTTGACAAACTAATCTAGAGAGCCAAGTAACAGTTAAAACTACTCAGATTGTATTTGATAGTCACGGCTGAGGAAACATATGAACAAAATTATCCTAATGTCGATATATTCAAAGAAACACACTTACACGAATTTTCTTCCCCATTTTTTTGTATCAATGGATCATGGAAAACCATGAAATTCCGTTAAAAACAGGGTTTTTCTGCCCGATTACATAACTTCCCCTATACTTGGTATACCAAGGGATGCTCGGGAAGCAGTAAAGTGGTGGGGGAAACAATCCTCCTCCACTCTAGTTAAACGGAGATACTTAGATAACTGTTATAGCAACAGAGTTCAACTGTTGAACTGCTGTTATTTTATAGAACTAATTGAACGAATAACGGAGCTACTTTCCAGGCGGGTAGACTAAAAAATATACCTGGTAATTCAAAAGTAGCTGTTATTTTATAATATCTGGTGTCGGGCTGGAGCACTTTGGGTAGATACGTATCTCGTTACCCCCCTCCCTCTTATGTTTCCTCTTCAAATAATAATATTATTTTTCTAAACTTAAGTACCCACCTATTTTATTTTACTTCATTTTCCCTCAGCGTGTTTTACTTCACCTTCCTCTCTAGTTTTATATCTTTTAATATTCCTAAAAAAATATTCTTTCTTTATTTGACCAGCTCAACAAAATGTATGTTTTACATGGTGGGGTAACATGGGGAATTAGTATAGGGAATGTCTCTAAGTAGAGATACCCTTAACTATTTACATCAAGCACGGAACAGAATGTAGTCGTAGATCTGATTCAGGGCAGGCACGGGGTGATCTGTCTTTCTATCTTCCGTTCCAAAAGGACGTTAGCCAGGGCTATTGTACAGTCCTGAGGGTCGATTATTATAAAACATTCGGTAAAAGTCCTCAAATTAACATGTTCTGAAGAAGTCTAGATTTGAGACGTTGTTTAGTTGGTGGGTTGTCCGATCTTGAATGTGGTAGCTCCTGGAACAGTGGACAGCCTGTCGTGGTATTTACGGAATTTGGTGGGGATGAATTCTTCTATTTAGGGAAATTCGAGGTCTAAAAAATATGTTTCTATAGTTATTATAATAATTATATAGTAATTATTGTCATTGTTCCAAAGATAGTTACATTTTATTTTTATAAATTTAAGCAAAAATTAGTAATTGTGTACCTACTTTACTATACTTTAGATACAAGGAAATAAAATATTATTTTGATGGCCCCGGGAGAAATTTTTATCAAAGAATAAAATTTAGGATCTAGGAACAAAACTCTCCACACAACCACTGGCTGGATACTCAAAAACAAGCGCTAACATAGCAACATTGGTGTCAATTGAGTTTCCTTAGTACATCGGAGTTTGAAGAGTAATTCTAAATCATATATTTATTAAAAGTTAAATGGTTATTATGACTCATGCCCGGGCTTTAACTACAATCATATGGCCTACTACCCATTCGTCACTCTGGTGGACATGAGCGCGACTCTGCTATGGGAGTTCTAAATGCCTACCATAAATTTTTATTCACCTAGGCTGAGGGTCTTTACACGAGTACATGACATCGGGACCATCGCTTAACGTCCCATCCGAAGGACTGCGTGCTCAAGTTTTTTTCACCATAAAAAATGAACCCGCGATCTTGAGCTCAATAAGCAAGCAACCACTGAGTTACCGGCGCCCTCTATTTATTAATATTATTAAAAGGCAGTTTCATTATTATATAAACTCGAAATTGAGCTTTATTTTGTTTGCTTTTATTAGTAAAGTAACAATAAAATACAATACAAAAGAAGACAAGAAATTCTTAAAAATACATTGTTGGAATTTTTACTTTTTAAATAAGATTATATTTAAGGGGCGCCGGTAGCTCAGAGGTCAAGGTTTTTTCATCGAGGAGGTGAAAAAATCATGAGCACGCCGACCTTTGGATGGGACCTTAATTAAGTGATGGGCCCGACCCTGTACGTCAGGACCCCTATCCTAGGTGAATAAATTAGGGTAGGCAACATTTAGATCTTCCACAGTAGAGTGAGGGTCAAGTCCACCGAAGCACTCTGGTAGTAGGCGATATGAGGCACAATAACTAAGGTTATGAATATTATTTTATTCATTTTGGTCTACGAACTACATTTTACGTTTGTCCATTTATTTTTTGTCTACTGTTTTAAATTTTTTAGCAAATATTTAATATATTTCTGTCGCTTTGTTACTAACTATTAGGTTCCTATTTATACCTTATTTTAGTAATTGCTTTAAAATATTTCTATTTAAAACCAATTTAGTTTCACTTCACGTAAGTACACTAGGGCTTAATAAAAAAAAAAAAAAAAAATTTTCATCTTTATTTTTTGTTGCCCAGCGTTGATTGTAAATAATTAATATCATTTGTAATTTCTAATATTATTCTGGGCGCTGGTAGCTTGTGGAGGAAGCGTCCTTGCTTACTTATAAATTTTAATAAATATAATAATACAAATAAAATACCATAAATTTTTATTCACATAGGCTGAGGGTCTTTACACGAGTTCATGACATCGGGACCATCGCTTGAGTCGCATCCGAAGGACGGCGTGCTCAAGGTTTTTTCACCATAAAAAACCTAAGAGCTTGTGGTGGAAAATCATATTTAAATACATAAATAAATCCTGATTAAAGGGTTCGAAATTCTGGCTGAAGCCTTTAGGTTTTTTATTGAGGGATGAATAAATCTTGAACATGCCGATGGAACGTTAAGTGATGGACCCGAGCCTATTCGATGTCAGTCAGGTGCTCGTTAATTACGGTGAATAATAAATTTAGGGTAGACAAAATGTAGGACTCTCGTAGTAGAGTTGGGCTCATGTCCAAAGAGTGCTCTGGTTGTTGGCGATATGACCTCGTAGTTAAAGCCCGTGTGTGAACTATGGTTGAACTACTAGTTCAAAACATGAAATATATTTATTATAATCGCTGAGTTCCATTTTTGATCTATTAGTTTATTAACCTTTTCTTAAATTGGAATATTTATATTTATTTTTAACTTTATGTTTCAGCTGATAGACACAAACAAAGACGGAGTGGTGACCATTGACGAACTTGTAGAATGGTGTTCGAAGAATGAACAGATCCTCCAATCATTGGAAACCTTGGATACAGTTCTGTGATCAGACGAGCATCGCCGCCAGCCACGACGTCATGGTGCCTCCAGGAATGAATCTATATGAAATTTCGGTACCTGAGGTTTAACCCTGCTACTGTTGTCTTCAGTCAGCTTGACGGCGACACTCAAGAGTTTTTAGAAAATGGAAAATCCATTTTGGAATGAGCTATTTTGAAAAATATTTATATTTATTTTGTAATAACTTAAAAAAATAATATTAATAATTTAAATTGTTGGGTTGTATAAGGAGATTTAAATTCAAAATAATATATATTTGGTAGCTGTACTATTCTGTTTATTTTTGGTTTTAAAATATATTAATCCACACTGACGTTTTGGAGAGGTCTCCCATCAGTATCTAAAAAATCGTTGTTGAATCATCTGCCATGTACATTCCCAGCACGAATTAATAAATTACGTTTTCTCTCTCTCTCCAAAGCCAATCGGCCCTTTGGGCTAAAACTCAATATTTGACATATAAAGTGACTTCTGAATCCTCATTCTAAATTATGTGTCGGTGCATATTAATTTAAATATGACATTTTAGGTCGATACATTCATTACAGAGGAAGTTATTTGGAATTTTTGAGTTGAACACCCATCCCCTTCGGCTGATTCCGCTGAAAATTAATATATGACGTCCTTAGAGGTTTTTTAATTTACTTATAAAATTCCATGTCAATAAATTAGAGTTTCTGTTATAAGAGTTTTTGTTTTAAGCCTCTTCCCCTATTCCCCTTCTTTCCTTTGACCGATTTGGCTGAAAATTAATAGCTCTCGTTCTTAGTGTTCTGGTTACACACATAAAATTTCGTGTCAATGCATTCATTCTATCGGGAGTTATCGTGTTCATAAAAGATTTTTTTTCTTAATTTTTGGAATCAGAAGGTTAGGAAATATGAAATTCTATTGAAAACTCCGCATCGATTTTCTGACTGATAAGATAACTTCCCATATACTTTATATAGAAGTAAAAATGTATACAAAATGCTTATTGACCTCATTAATTTATAATATCTGTATTTGTGAATAAACTAATGTTGGTCACATGTCTACCTCAAGTTATTTAGTTATTGTGACTCATGCCCGGGCTTTAACTTCGAGGTCGTATCGCCTACTACCAGAGTGCTCTTCCGTCGCTCTGGTAGAAATGAGCTGGACTCCCGGAGTCCTGAATTTTTATTCACCTATGGTAGGGGTCTTTAACGAGTACCTGACATCATGCAGGCTCGGGACCATCGCTTAAAGTACCATCCGAAGGACAGAGTACTCAAGGTTTCTTCACCTTCCAGGTAAAAAAAATCTAAGGGCCTCGTCTACGTCCTAAAGGTCTACGTCAATAATAGAATGAACCAACAACAGATCAGTTAGCATTTTTGTACATTTTAAAATATTTAAAAATGTTATTGTATTATATAAATGAGGAACAATAGATTACTCATTAAATGTATATAAACATTTTTAAATTCTGACGTTGGGAGCGTTCCAAAACGTGTTTGGTTTAATATGTTTTGAGACCAAAAAAATAGTTTTGAGAATAGTGTAACTGCCAAATATATCATTTTTATTAATTAATAATAATAATGCACTAATAGATCCAACCTCTAAGGTTTTATTATGCTATACTCGTACATAAAAACCATAACTCAAAATAACGAATTTAATGAATGTTCTTTTTGACTCATTATAATTAGTATATGAGTATGATTTTTTTTAAACATTTTTGCTTGACTACTAATATTTTTGAATATAATGAAATGCCATCCTGACGTTTCGAAATTAACTTGTTCTGTACGGTTACCTAAAATGTGTGTTTTTTTACTAAGAGAATAAGTTTTTGTCTGTAATTAAAATTAATTGTTATTGTAATAAGAACTAAAATTATTAAATTTTTTTTAAAACAAATAACTTTTATTTATTTTTTATTTTTTTGCAGAAGTATTTTTAATATATTTACTTTTTTCTTCTCTTTGTGTGCCAAATAACTGGTATTGGCTTTCTCTTTACTCTGACCTTTTTTTTGCGGCGGGGGGAGCAGGGAGGAAGAGTTTAGGCCGCCGAAGAGGAAAACATATCTCTTATCCGAGTCAGAAATATTTATATGACATTTTTTTAGGACAGTAGAGGGGGAATGGTGTCTTTTTTTCATGTCAGCTGTGGTCAAAAAGGCACACCCCCTGCCCCTCCCCTCCCCCCCCCCTCCAAGTGGGGGGTTCCTCATGAATGCGTCGGTACTTTCTCCTTATTTTACTCCCCATTCTATTGTTTAGGAAGAATTTTATTTGGCAGTAGCAGGCTACCCGGCGTTGCCCGGGATTCATTTTGCGTTATAATACTTTTGTGTAGTTGATTACGTGCGACACCCGGATAAGGATTAAAAAGTT
Source organism: Aradus depressus (assembly GCA_963662175.1). Taxonomy (NCBI): domain Eukaryota; kingdom Metazoa; phylum Arthropoda; class Insecta; order Hemiptera; family Aradidae; genus Aradus; species Aradus depressus. The sequence goes on along the minus strand of OY759214.1, from coordinate 55,817,012 downwards.
TTTCTCCCCTCTACCTCTGTCATTGCTACCTCACTCCCCTCCCCTTACTACCTCACTTCCCTCCTATTACTACCTCACTCTCCTCCTCTTACAACCTCACTCCCCACCCTTACTACCTTATTCCCCTCCTCTCACTACCTCACTTCCCTCCCCTTACTGCCTTACTACCTCACTCCCCTCCCCCTACTACCTCATTCCCCTCCTCTCACTACTTCACTTCCCTCCCCCTTACTGCCTTACTACCTCACTCCCCTCCCCTTACTACCTCACTCCCCTCTTCTTACTGCCTTACTACCTACCTCACTTCTCTCCCCTTACTACCTCACTTCCCTCCTATTACTACCTCACTCTCCTCCTCTTACAACCTCACTCCCCACCCTTACTACCTTATTCCCCTCCTCTCACTACCTCACTTCCCTCCCCTTACTGCCTTACTACCTCACTCCCCTCCCCCTACTACCTCATTCCTCTCCTCTCACTACCTCACTTCCCTCCCCCTTACTGCCTTATTACCTCACTCCCCTCCCCTTACTACCTCACTCTCCTCCTCTTACTACCCCATTCCCCTCCTCTCACTACCTCACTTCCCTCCCCTTACTATCTCACTTCCCTCCCCTTACTACCTCACTCCACTCCTCTTACTGCCTTACTACCTACCTCACTTCTCTCCTCTTACAACCTCACTCCCCACCCTTACTACCTTATTCCCCTCCTCTCACTACCTCACTTCCCTCCCCTTACTGCCTTACTACCTCACTCCCCTCCCCCTACTATCTCATTCCTCTCCTCTCACTACCTCACTTCCCTCCCCCTTACTGCCTTATTACCTCACTTCCCTCCCCTTACTACCTCACTCCACTCCTCTTACTGCCTTACTACCTACCTCACTTCTCTCCCCTTACTACCTCACTTCCCTCCTATTACTACCTCACTTTCCTCCTCTTATAACCTCACTCCCCACCCTTACTACCTTATTCCCCTCCTCTCACTACCTCACTTCCCTCCCCTTACTGCCTTACTACCTCACTCCCCTCCCCCTACTACCTCATTCCCCTCCTCTCACTACCTCACTTCCCTCCCCCTTACTGCCTTACTACCTCACTCCCCTCCCCTTACTACCTCACTCTCCTCCTCTTACTACCTCATTTCCCTCCTCTCACTACCTCACTTCCCTCCCCTTACTATCTCACTTCCCTCCCCTTACTACCTCACTCCCCTCCCATTCCTACCTCCCGCCTCTTCCCCTACTCAAAAATGTTATTTATCATCGTTATTTACAAATTGAGCGAAAAATATGTGTTGATTACAAAATGTATAGAGAGAGAACACGTACATGTTTCATATTTAGTAAGTTCTCATAAAATCAATAGTAGGTGAAAAACTTGAAATAACTATTTCTGTCTCCAAGTAAACCAAGTTATTCTGAAATCATGTGGGTCCTAACTAAACCTTATTCCACAATCGGTCGATTACGAAGTTTCGTTGGAATATGTTGGACAAACCGGCAGAAAAGAAAGCTCGAATTATTTATAATCAACTGTTTAATCAACTAAATTCTCTTCCTCTTCGACTGATTTGGCTAAAAATCCATTCAATGTTGATGAATTCAAAGTTGATAGAATAGATTTCAGAGCCTGTGCAAAAAAAAATGTTGGCCATTATTTTGTTATTCTCCTCCAAGATGCCTGCCTACATTTTTGAATCTCTTTCTTGTCTGGACTTGAGTTAATTTGAATGTACAAAATCTCGATGAACAAAAAAGCCTTAAAAATAAAATATATTTTTGTATAATTTAAATAATTTTATTAAATATGCGGCTGAAGACTGGGTTCGAACAGGGTATCTTGTGCTAAGCGAAGCCTCCAGCAATACCGAGGTCTAAGTCGCTATAGTTTGAACTAAAGTCTACAGTTGACTTATGTAGAGGCTTTTGAATCCTCATCCTAAATTTCGTGTCGATACATTTGTTACATCGGCAGTTAATTGGCTTTTTTGGGTTAAGCCCTCTCTCATCCCCCCCCTCCCTTTGTTCGATTTCGTGGAAAATGCATAAATATTATCCTTATGTGGTTTTGAGTTCAGATATAAAATATCATGTTGATAAATTTATTACATTGACAGTTTTTTTGGATTGAGCCCCCCTATGACCCTCTCTTTGCTTTCGCCGATTTGGCTGAAAATTAAGAGATGTCGTCCTTATAGGATTCTGGATACATATTTAAAATTTCGTGTCGATACATTTATTATATCGGGAGTTATCGTATTCATAGACACACACTGATTTTGTTTTCATTTTTGGGATCTAGAAGTCGGAAAATATGAAATTCTGTTGAAAACTGGACATCGAATATTTGACCGATTAGATAACATCGTGTAGCTAGGGGAGTAAATTATCTTGACAAGGGAAAGCGTACATTTTCTACAAAAAATGTGTACTCACAGTTTTTTTTTTTTTTTTTTTTTTTTTTCGGGCCAGTATCTGTTTAACAATATTAAATGTTGAATTGTAATTGTCTATTTGCTTTTGAAAGCTAAGCTCAGCAGTCTTGAGGAAAACAATTTCTCATGAATATGCCATTTTGCACATGTGACGACCGATGGCAATTTTTAAATCTATTCTCCTAAATTTTTCAATCTTCTTAATATTATAGAAATGCCTTCGTCCCGTCCGTAAAATCCAGATTTTTACAGTACTTACATAGCAGTTTTTGAATATTAAAAAATATCTATTGCAAAAAATTACTTATATTTGAATGTGATGGTGCAAAATAAACTCACTTCAGTATAATATAGATGTTAATTTGTCATATTGAATGTATTTGTACATATAAATATATGGTACATTCAAATTTAATCAATTTATGATTATTGATAAATATAGAGGTAACGAAAAGACCAGTATAGTTGTATAAAAAAGTATATTATAATGTACAAAGGACCATATTTTAGAGAAGTTTCTATATTTATTTATCTATAAATTTATCTTGCCTTCTAGAATGAAAATAAATAACTTTTCTCTATTAAAACACTTTTACTAACTTTCTCTTTGCTGCAATTTTTTTCTTCTAGTTCAAACTTCTATGCAAACGTTCTACATTTCTAGCATGCATTATCTATCTTAGCATCTTTCTATAATACTTACCACAGAAATGAAATTTAAAAAAAAAATGTTTGAACATATCAGAATTCAGATGTACAATATTAATTATAACATTGCCAGTTAGATATGTAGTCTGTAAGGTGAGAGTACGTCCTTGAGGTCAGTTCGGCATTGGTCTGTCTGTTCCAAAAATATAAACCCACTTTCTTTTTATAACTAAACAAATCCGACCATTTGTAATTATATGTTTTGAAAGTGGGTAGTACTCCCATATTTGGCCAACCCCAAGAGATAAACTTTTCATCTTGTCAACTGTATGTAGTTTTGCTATCTTCATTCTCTCTCTATTTTTGAAAATATAAAATAAAAAAAGTTGTGAATGTTCTCTATTCTCTATATTAATATGCTAAACTTCAATTCGTTTTAAAAAATGCACTACAATGGATTGTTCACTCTTATAACATAAAATGGTTTTTTTTATAGAACTAGTTTTAATCCTACATTCGTTTATATAAATATTGTAACTATATTGTATATAATATATTTCTTTTTATATTTAAATATAATCTCGTTGGATATTCAGATCTAATTGAAACTGTACAATTGATGTATTTAAGTCTTATTTCTTTTCATTACGTTATATTAATGATCTCTTTAATTGTATATAGTTGAATATATTTATTGATTATTGAAGGGTATTCGGGAAAAAGAGAAACCAAGACCACATTTTCTCAAAATTTAATTGCTGGTGCTAACTGAAGAATGTGAGGTGAAGCTACCATATGGCAGATTTGTAAAATTCTGATCAGTGTTGAGGGGGGCATCAGTAGCTCAGAAGTAGCGTACTTGTCTAGTGAGATCAAGATCGCGGGTTCGAAACCCAGCAATGTCACGAACTTGTTAAAGTCCCCTAACCTAGACGAATGAACCTGGGTTGGAAAGTTGTACTAATTTTTCACATAGTTTAATATTTTTTAACATATAAATATCCTGGTACAAGCACCAAAAAAAATTGTTCTGAATATCCATACTTTTAATATAAAATAGTAACAGAATATTATCATTGTTATATACAATTAATTTTGTATTTGAAAAAAAAAAATTAGTTTTCAACAATAAATTTTTTAAATCATTTTTCAGTGTCCGATATTCTATAAAATGAAAAAAAAAAATTGTAAATTGTGCCAAACTTAATAAAAATATATTATTTCAATAGATTTTGCTATTCAACAAGATGAATGAATACTTTTCCAAGTCCATTCACAAATATATGAGTTGTTCAGAGGCTGATCAGTGTAAGTCAGTCAGAGAAAAGTCAATATATTTTTTCAATAAACAACTTTTGGGAGACCCTTTGGCAAATTTTTTTGCCACATTTAAAGGTCTCTTTCACAGCCCAAGCCATCCTATGTAGAGATTTCAATCTTTTAGTTTGTCCATTTGTATAATAAGCCGACCTAAGTAAAAATACATACAAGTTTCTGAAATATCCAGTGCCTGAAAATATTCGCAAAGTTACGATGTTCAAAAAATTTTCAACATTTGAGGTCGTTAATGACAGAGTAAATGTTAGAATGCATGGTTTTTCGCATGGAGAGTTTGGCGCGGGAACGTAGCGAAGTAGTTCACAGACAATAAGAATACAGACATGTGTCATGAGATATCCTGCTTCGAAAATGTGCTAAAGAAAAATGGTACACTTCAAAAATAATATTTTACAAAACATAACAAGTAGAGTATGAAAGCCCTCAACATGAATCTAGAGAAACAGTTATAATAACTAACTCATGCCCGGCCTTTGACAAGAGGGTCCATATCGCCTACTACCAGAGCGCTCTTTCGTCACTCTGGTGAACATGAGCCCGACTCTGCTATGGGAGTCCTAAATTTTGCCTACCCTAAAGTTTTATTCACCTAGGGTAGGAAGTACCTGACATCAAGCTCGGAACCATCGTTTAATGTCCCATCCGGAGGATGGCGTTCTCAAGGTTTTTTCACTTCCCAGATAAGAAACCTAAAAAGCTCACTAAGCTAGCACGCATACCACTGAGCTACCGGCGCCCTCTCTTCTCTCTATAAAATGGATTCTAATTGGAGTACCGGCCGTTGCCTATGAACAATAAACAGCTCAATTTTAATTTCGTTTATTCTATCATTTATTTGTACATTATCCATTCCCAAAAGACGTGTTCTCCGCATGTCATTCCTATGGTTTGTAAGTTAGGTTACCATTTTTTATTAATATTACAAACATATTTGAACTAAATAAATTTGGTTGATAGACAACACTTTTAATTGGCCTTAGGAAATATTTTAATCATGAAGGCGAAAATATATTATCTACATATATATCCACCAGTAAATTTACCATTGGTCTTAAATCAAGTACATTTTTCCTCAGAGAATATTTTTAACAATAAATTTCCCTATTTACACTCTTCCGAAAAAATCCCTGTTTTACTTACACTGATCAGGATCTGAGCCGTCCTCATCGATGGCGGTGGGATGGTCAAATGCTGTAACCTGAAAACTACAGGTTTACAACAGCTTTTCATGACAACTACAACTTCTTTAGGGATTAAAACAAACGTGATGACATACAAAATCTGTGTTGCTATTTTTCTGGTGGATTACAACCGTAATGAGACGGTCCTTATTGATATTGAGCTAACGTCATGGACCTAAACAGCTGATAGTTACCAACACTTTACCTTTCCCCCTTATATTATTTTCAGGTAGGTATACGAATAGGGCTGTACGCCAGAAATAGGCACACATGAGCAACGAAATGTTGACATATTCTTTGATAAATAAGAAATTAAATAAAACAACGAGGTTTTGGGATAACTTTTTCGTTTATATATTTGATTTTTAGCGTTGAAATTTAACAACTGATTTTTGTTAATTATGTTAATAACTGCAAATTATGTTGCAAAACTTTTATTAAATTTCCCACGATTGCAAAAATAATACTCGTTGTCCTAATCAATGAAAGATATTGTCTGAATTATTCTAGCAATAAACTTTACATGTGAACAATTTTACTAAGAGGTTTTTTTATAGAGCGAAATTATATGAAAGAAATATTGTCTCAGAAATCAACTAAAAAAATTAATAAATATAATTGTTTCAATTTTTGTCAAATTTATTTCATCTCCCTTGGATATCTGCCTAAATAACAGTTTGAACAAAATTGGTCAAACCGAGTTGAATTATATAAATCAGAATACCAACATACTAAATTTTACTCACTTTTAGAAATTCATTTATTTTTATTTATTATAAACATAAAAGTCCAATTAACAAAAATTATTTGTATATGCCTAGTATTGGCAATCTGATACAGAAAATGAAAAAAACAAAACCAAAATATTACGAACAATACTAATACCAAATCTTGACTATTTTGTCAGATACTAAAAATGAAACAATATCAACAGAATATAGAAGACTCATTATTATTTAAAAACAGTAAAAAGAAAATAAGTTAATAAAAAATTAGAAAAGATACTTTTATAGAAACAGCTAATAATAAATCAACAAATAAGAAACATGAAAATATACAAGAAATCACAACAAATATTAAATATAAATTAAAAAGAGAAATTAAAATAGTATTTATAACAACAATAATTAAGATTTAAAAAAATAATAATAGAAGATAACTAAACAAAACGTTAGAGAAAAGAAGAATTTGTAATAACACTTATAGAAAATAAATGAAAGTGAAATTTTAATATGGAGGAAATATTTATACAATTAATAATTGGAAAATGAATAATGTAAATAATATAAACAAAGACAGTCAGTTAATTCAATTAAGAGGAAAAATATAAAAAGATGTATATCGAGAACTTTCTCATGACAAGCATGGGGACATTTAAGTCTTGCCTACCACCTAACCCAACTCATCGAAAATATTACAATAAAGTAGAGGGGGGCAATAACATTGATTTGGCCATCACCGATAATTCTTTTTATTTTTTTATAATAATTAATTTTTTTATTTTAAAGATTATGTCTAGTAATTTTTTTTTTTTTTTTTTTTTGGTTTGTGGCCTTATGGTCTAAGCATATCAGCCATTTATTTACAATGATATGTTATACAACAATATGGTTAACAAAAATGTATCTGAACAATGTATCAAGAATTTCTCGGTTTTTGGTTCGCGACACTATTAACTGCACTGTAGTGGGGAGCACCATCTTGTTTTGAATGAGGACTCTGTACATATTTTCACGTTCTGAGTTGGTAAGTGGACAAGCCAAGAGGAGATGGTTCGCATCCGCTTCTTCTTGCTGTTGGCAGGTACAGTATGGTGATGGAAGAATATGAATCTTGTGAAGGTGACAAGGGAGCCGATTGTGATTAAGACGAAGGCGAATGATAGTGGTGAAAAATGATCTGGGCTTGTCGTACGTCTTGAACCATGGTTGGGTGGGAATCTTGGGCAGAATAAGGTTGTAGTATCTACCCTTGTTCTGACTCTGGGAGGAAAAATCCTCTTGCCATCTACGTACAGCATAGTTCTTGTGGTGAGCGCTGACATCACTGGTGGATACCACCTCCCATTTTCTGATGCCAGAGTCAACAGCTGTCTTAGCCAGCTTGTCCACCGCCTCGTTGTATCTGTTGGAGCTGTGGCCTTTGACCCAAACCAGGTAGACTGTGGTGTTTCCTTGGAGTCGATTTATGAGTAAATTTAATATATCGAAAATAATTTGATCCGAGCATTTATGAATGTTTGTTAGCGTTGTCAAAACACTTCTGCTGTCCGTAAAAATGAAAGCCCTCCTTTTCTGAGCCCTCTGTATATATTTGAGAGCCTCTAAAATAGCGAAGCTCTCTGCTGAGTAGATGGATGCTATATTAGGCAGTTTGAACAGGGAGCTGAAGTTGTTGGAGGGGTCGAGGAACGCCGCCCCAACTCCTTTGTCAGTTTTAGATCCGTCTGTATATAGAGAAAATATACTATCTGAATAGCCACTTCGAATCCCCTGAAGGACATCCGGAGGTAACTTAGACTTATCAGACATGGAGGTTGGGTCACAGATTATGTTATCCATCCTTGTGACCAGGTTGAACCAGGATGACTGCATGTATCTGGGCTGGTTGGCTCGTTTAGCTACCCCTAGTAATAACTTGTAAAAGAACGAATAGCCTTATGGCATTTTTTATCAGGGTTTGTAAGTCTATCATTAAGGCAGCTGTATTTCAGCTAAATCGAAATAAAGAAAAGAATGCTAAGGAGAGAGCGGACACAGCTTTTTGTATGCGAGCTGGGAAAGTACATAGCTCTTCATTTACCAACGATTTGGTTTTTTTTTTACATTCTAACATACGGATTTTCTAGAATTTTTGAAATATTATGAATACTTCAGTATCACAAATGATAGAGTATTGTGGGAGAGGTATAAGAAAGAAACAAAAAGACGTTGTCTTTCTACTGTTTTATTTAACACCAAAACCGAATTTCAAACACTATTGTGTCACATTCAGTGGTACTTCTATAATACAAATACATATTAAAATATAAATGGGACTAGTTTTCCTATATATACATTTATATAATAGATGTACCATTGAAGATGACACTATACCGGCTATATTGGTGTAAAATAAAACAGTGGGAAAGGCAACATTTATAAATATATATTTTTTTTAGCTTCTCATCATCAACGTCACATCACCCGTATCACAGATGTTCAAACAACTACAGAGGAAATACAATTATATACACAAATATATAATACAATTTTTCGATAAATTTGTCTAATATATTTTGAATGGGTAATCAGGATGATCGTCCGTTCCAAACCAGACATTGTTACCGAACATTCTACCGTCTTCTTTCATGTCCAAGCGTTTTAATTCTTCCATTTCACAACGGGAGAGGCAAAAGTCAAAAATCTGAAACAGATGATTATGGGAAGATTAGAAAGAAAAAAAATTATAAAAAGCTATATATCAAACTACAGTAGAACCCCTCTTAACCGATCTGGTCGGGGCCGAGACCATAGCCGGTTATCCGTTTGGCCGGTTAATACGAGGTTCCCGTGAAAAATCTATTTTCGTTCAAAAAGAGCCTACATATTTCATCAGGTATCATGAATAAACAAGCAAATAAGACGTTATTGCAACTAATTTTATTATATGTACATACAGACATAAACGAACACGAAAAGATTAAACATTACGAACTTACATAAATGTTGAACACTTAATGTACTGTAATGTAATCAATAAGCGACTAGGTCAAATATATTGTAAAATGTATTTTTATTTCAAATCTGTACAATATATATTATGGAGAAATGAACCCTTAAGTTTTGGAGGCTGGTGAGAGATGACCAGGAGGCTCAGGTATCCAAGGGTGCAGTACAAGGGGTACCATATGACCTCAATAAACTACCTGTAGGGGTGGTTGTACAGATATTTTGGCAATCCAGTTGACAGAAGAATAAAGATAGTTACCCGGATTTTACAATCTGGCTACAATCAGGTACCGGATAAGAGCTCCAAGCCTTCTGTTAGGGCCATATAAACCTCCAGGGTGCACACCTGGGCTCACGTAAATTTGCCTCGAGTGTCAACCTATCCACTCTTCAATGGATAAAGTTCCCCCTTTGAAGTCTGCTCCCGGATCTCCGCCAGGGAGAATTGCAAAGTAGTGGGGGAAGTGCAGAACTCAAGAAGAGGTTCAAGTCTGGAGTCAGGCAGTCGAGAGTCAGTCAGTCGAGATCCACCAGGGGAAGTCTTCAGCTCCAGTCCAGATGAGCCGTTGATGCCCAGACCTTGAGGAGGAACTCAGCCAGCCGACATCCTTTCCACTCGAAAGTCCCCGCAGCGATATCCAGGACCCAGCATCCAGTCAGCTATCTACCCAGCCCCGTCCCTCTACAGTTTTCAGTAGTAATAAGGTTTATATTTTATATTATATTTTATTTTTAATTTTAATTATTAATTGTTTTAGCATAAATATATTTTTTTTAATATGAGTTACTAAATTTCCGTAGTTTGTTCCTATGCTCCACCCAAAGTCACTATTGATTTAAGAATTTAGTTTTTCAAAACTCTTTTCGCTGACGAATCCTTCGCCTTTGGTTATAGAAATCTAATTTATATATTAAAATCAGTAAATTTAAATGATCGTTCTATTACATAATAGAGCTGGCATCCTTTGGACATTTTAAATTAGTAAAGACAAAGTATTTTTGAGAAAATCTCCGCAGCTTAGATTTAAAGTAAATAGAAATCCCCATTTTTAATTAAAACCGCGACGCGGAAACACCCTTATATTACAGTACATTGAACACATTTCTTCAAACCATCGTCTATTTCGTCGCCAATCGTTGAAATTTCGGGAAAAATAGGTAAGTTGTTGAAAAAATAAGGTTTTAATATCGGGTTTAAAACTATCAATCCCATAAGTCAGTGCTTAGAGAGAGGTAGGGACAAAACCGATATTTAGAATAAAAGCGGAATTTATAGTTTAGAGTGTGCGACGTGCAGCCAATTATACATTGGACAGACAGGACGTCGTTTTAAAGACAGAATTAAAGAACACACAGCCGAAATAAAGAACCGAGGCAACCGTTCTACATTCTCGACTCACATTATTGACAATAGTCACACTTTCGACCCATCTACAGGCATCAAATATCTCCATTATTGCTCAAAAAGCAGGCTACTTGATAGCTTAGAGCAATTAGAAATAAATAAAGCTAGCAAGAAGAAAATAAACGATTTGTGGTTCATCCAGTGAACGATTCGGAAATTTCTGGGAGTACAATTCGTCTGGACGACGAGCAATACCGCCACTTTCAATGAAAGTATCGTACATATCAAGTCGTTCTTGACGGGAAAAATTCACGTTTCGGCTTATTTTGATTGACTGATAATAACTTACTGAAATCAAGATAAAAATAATTGTTCATGGAAGTAAACGTAAGTTGGAATTAGCTCTAATGCCTTTCTTGTTGCCCAGATCCCATAAGACCAGTTGTGGAAACAATATCAAAACAATCATTTAAAAAGCAAAGACATTTTACTAGAATTAAGAAGCGAGTTATTGAAAATAATAAACTACTAAAACTACGAAGCAAATTATTTTACCAAAATTAAGAAGCAAATTATTTTAATAAAATTAAGAAGCAAACAATTGAAATTAATAAACCAAACCAAATTAGGTAGGTACTTATTTCTTCCAAATTTTGAACCATAACTGTTATTTCTTGACCATTTTAAAATCGTATTGCGGCATTGATTTCAGCGTGAAAAAGCCTTCAAAATGGTATGTCAGAAAATGTAGGGTCATATATGAAATTTTAAAGTTACCCTGTATAAAATGATTTTGAAAAAAATCTAATAATTTAAAACTAGACTAAAAAATATTAAATACCTACGTATTTTTTATTTTTTCGAAAACGTTATTTGTTGAAGAGAAATTTAGCCGAACCTTGCGGGACAGACTGGCGTTCTCAGACCCCCTTGTGTTGCGGCGGCCAGATGGCGCCGAGAGAGCTAAGGATCTTGGAGTGGGGGCTGCTACTACATCGCGGTCGCCGGGGGTAGACATTGGGCCGCGGCCCGTCAATCGCCCCCGGCGCCGGGTCAAGCGGACTTTTTCTGTTCCCGCCAGGTGACAAACCGGCCGAACGCCGGATAGTTTGACTCCGTCATCAACTCCGGCAGGCTCAATAAATAAATTAGTTATCGTAATTTTAGTTTTATCATTGTTATTGAAAAAAATTAAGTTATTAATTCAGAACAAATAAATGCTTAACGATGTTGTAATGCCGAAACCGGTAGTTATGTAAAGTGAAATAAACAATATATCAAAACATAACTTTGTCTTATTTATTTATTACAGATTTCCACAATATGTCCGCGTTTCTCAATTTGAAGCAGTGAATAACTGATTAAAAAATTGACAAAGATTCATTTTCCAGCTCAACATTCAGTCTTGCATTTTAAATTTTTTTTTTTTCGTAATCAGCGACCCCGCTAAAAAAAAAATTTTTTATGACAAAAACTGATTTTGGAACAAAGTGCGGCGATCGAACTGTACGCCTTCATTTCCAGGGTAAAGTAAATACCCCCAGTTTCGGGCAGCAAAAAGAATGTAATTATTTCCTAATTATTTAAAATGTCTCAATCTCAATGTCGAAATACTCCAAAATAACTTCAAAATCCCTCTATTTTCTTATTTGGTATATCCGATTTGCCTTTTTTTACATTAAACCAGGGTCGCTCATAAACAAAAATGATACTATCCCAAATCCTTTGCGGAATTGAATAGAGAAAATACGCTTTAATCTGAGCCATTTTGAAAAATATCGAGGATTGCGTATTTTGTAAACTTTAATTTTTACATTTTACCCTTCTAAAAATTGACTTATTTTTTAAATTATGGTCATTACCTGAAAGAGCGATCAATTCACTATAATATTCATTACGTACAGAGATTATAGAAAAGAAAGATGTCACTCTTTTCTAATACATATTCAAAAATGTAACCCTATATATATTCTTGTTTGATGGACCTATATAGATTTACCATCGAGGATGATACTGTAGTGTAAGAAACCCGATTCTGGTTTATAATATATACAGAAGGAAGACAAGTTTTTATTACATTTGATACATCTCATAAAAAAGTAAAAAGGAAAAACTTACGTTTATATTCTCAACAACTCTTTCAGGACAGGAGGACTTGGGTATGACAGCGACGTTGCCCAGCTGAAGGAGGTACCGGAGAAGGATCTGAGCTGGTGTCTTCCTGTAATGTTTGGCGATCTTCCGGATGGTCCAATTCCTCATCGGTTGTGGAACACTAAGGACACATATAAACAAAACATGAATGCAATATGATGCATACCACAACTGCACAATAGGTTATTGTTTAATGAAATATTATAGAAATGACAGTAGAAAATGTTGCATTGCTTTTCCGTGGATCCTCGATTCAAGGATATCAACATTAACAATGGCTTATACAACTTCTTTTTTTTAATGATTAATACAGTCGACAGTATCTTTTCAATATAGAAGGAATTTGAGGGTCTGTCGTGTAAATGAAAACTCAATATTTGGCCAACGTTTCGGAAACTATTTATTTCTTTCTTCAGGGCCTTTGACTTGAGTGGATGTGTGGCGTGAAGATGTTAACGAGTTTGTCTTTTAACAGGTTAAGAAGGTAACACAAACTCACAACACCGTCACCACTACATCCACTCAAGCCATTATAAGGCCCTGAAGAAGGAAATAAATAGTTTCCGAAACGTTGGCCAAATATTGAGTTTTATTTACACGACAGAACCTCAAATTCCTTCTATACTTTTTTTTAGTTAACTATTTATCCCTGTTATTATTTAACATTGTGTTACATAGTTAGTGTTGAAATGCACAGCATTGAAAAGTACTTGAAAAACACTTCAGAATTGACTGTTCCATTCTTACAGAAGCTACAAAAAAATAAGATAACATAGAACAAAGAACTTCCAGAGCCAACTTCGGCCCTGGGCCGTCCTGGGATGTCTTCGGAACTCCCGACTACGGCAGAAAAGACGAGCTTTCTACAAGTTGTCCCCTTTTCTATCTCTATTGACACTACTGCTGTGGTGGCAATTTTTTCTTAATACATTCTGTGAAAGAATTATTTTGTTTTTAGGGTCCGGTGTTTTACGGTCGAAGACCATCAACAAGATCCTTTTAACGAGTGTCGTTTGTTAATATGAAGATGGCTGATGTAGTGAGAAGTGATTATTTCACAGGATGTCAAATATAAGATAGTCTGACCTCTCACAGATTTTTATTGGTAGTAATAGCTAGCCGGCTTTCGAGGTTTCCCTCATCATCAGGCAGTCTACAAAAAAAACATCCTTAATATAATATGTAATATAAATAGCAAAGATAAATAATTAAATAGAAAACACAATTTTTGATTAAACATACCTGATAAAAAATTAAAAATGTTGAAAGAACTAAATAATATAATAAAAATAAATAACAATTGTTAATGTTTTAGATTGTTATTTATTTTTATTATATTATTTAGTTCTTTCAAAATTTTTAATTTTTTATCAGGTATGTTTAATCAAAAATTGTGTTTTCTATTTAATTATTTATCTTTGCTATTTATATTACATATTATATTAAGGATGTTTTTTTTGTAGACTGCCTGATGATGAGGGAAACCTCGAAAGCCGGCTAGCTATTACTACCAATAAAAATCTGTGAGAGGTCAGACTATCTTATATATGACATCCTGTGAAAAAAAAAAAAAGTGTCGTTTGTCTCTGCCTTCCCCCCTCCCTCGAATGCAGGAAATAATTACACTCATATTACTGAAACTTAGTGCAGAATAAAAGGGTGACAGTAGACCAAAAGAAAAATTAGTAGGTCCAAAAAAAATGTAGTAGAAAGGTGATATTAGGCGGACTAATGCCCGGGCTTTAACTACAAGGTCATATCGCCTACTACCAGAGCGCTCTTTCGTCACTCTGGTGGACATGAGCCTGACTCTACTGTGGCAGTCCTAAATTTCGCCTACCCCAACTTTTTATTCACCTAGAGTACATAGGCTAAGATGGTGAAGGGGTTAAATTAAAGAAATGTATGTCGAAATAATCAGTGAGTCCCTACAAGCCATTTTGGTACATATTTTCCCTGTATAACTCGAAAAAATAAATTGGACCTCTGTACCTCGAACATAGCAATGTTTTATTTTACAACCTTTACAACTCGATTATTTGAAACTTATTACCTCTATAGCTCGAAGAAAAATAAGTTACCGACTTTAAGAATTTGCCGACAATGTACACCATTGTTTCTTAGAAAACAATTTAGGAGTACACAATAAATAGGATTACCAATTATCTAAAGCAAAAAAAAATTACTGACTTTTTTTAATACCTACATATACTACGTATTTTTTATTTCACCTCTCTAACTCAAAATTAGTTAGAATGAATCTTACAATTCAAAATCCGCCTAAGTCGAAATCCTCCATAAGTCGAAAACTCTATAACTCGAATTTTTTGGCGTCTCCCTTGATGTTCGACTTATAGAGGTTCTACAGCATTTTATTTTTTATTTAATATCGAGTCAATATGACAGTGATGAAAGAGTCAAAAAATAAGCTTTATCGAAAAAAATTGTTCAAACAAAAGTTGCAGGATTTAAAGGGAGACATATAATGGTAATACGAAATTTAACCTCGAATGGCGTTTTCAGGGTTAAATCAAGAACAACTTCGATTTTTTCAATGGAAACCCATAGTTTTAATTGCATACTTGTATTCTACGTGAAAAAATACGTATCTTTTGTAGGAAAAGTTTTGTTTGAAAATGTCAATTTTTTATGGTTTTGAGAATTTAAGAAACGAGACTATCCTAACCGATGGATTGGTCGAGGTGGTCCCGTAAACAGCTAGGTCACCGGACTTAACTTCGCCAGATTTTTTTCTATGGGGATATTTAAAAGAACAAGTATACAAAAATGTGCCAACTACAACTGAAAATATGAAAGAGAGAATCAGAAATGCATGTCGAGAAATTGACAGAAAAACTTTATTAAGGATGGTGCAATGTTTCACTACACGTGTTGAAAAATGTATTGAAGTTCAGGGACATCATTTTGAACATTTATTAAGATGATAATTAATTGTTGATAAGTGGTGTGATATTATTCAATTAAAATTTGTTTTCTAAATTTTGTGTAAAATACTGATTCTTTGTTACAATAACATTAATTTAAATTCAATCGATGTTTATTTCTTTGTGCCTCAAATTTGTGTTTTTAAATTCTCAAAACTATAAAAAATTGACATTTTCAAACAAAACTTTTCCTACAAAAGATACGTATTTTTTCACGTAGAATACAAGTATGCAATTAAAACTATGGGTTTCCATTGAAAAAATCGAAGTTGTTCTTGATTTAACCCTGAAAACGCCACTCGAGGTTAAATTTCGTATTACCATTATATGTCCCCCTTTAAACCCTACAACTTTTGTTTGAACAATTTTTTTCGATAAAGCTTATTTTTTGACTTATTCTTGTTTTTCAGGTTAAATGAATCACCCGGTATATTTCAGAACATTACAATTATTAAAAATATATTAATTAATACTTGAATACTATGTTCGGCAACGGAACCCTCCAGTGTGTGACCTCATCACACTTCTCTGGAAATATTTTTATTATATATATTTTTTTTATTATATATCTTCGGTTGAATAACCATAAGTGTATCAAAGTTAAAATTAAATTAATCCTGATGATATGTACATTGTCACATACTCATTTGAGCAAAGATGCATGCGCTGCAGGTACTCCTTTAGCCCAGGACTGCCAAGAGGTGCATAGGCTGTGACCCCAATCTCCTTATCACGACACAATTTCCTTATAGTGTGCTGCTGACAGTACAGATGTAATTCTATTTGAACATTTGTAGGGGGTATATCTGCACAATCCAAAATTTTACTTATTTGGCAAACGTTAAAATTTGACACTCCAATATTTCTCACATGACCATCTCTTACCAAATTTTCCATCTCCTGAAATGAAAGAATATATAGATTATTTAAAAAAATATGTTTCGCTCATTTGGATACAATTTAGTTATGTCAATAAATAAAACGATCACCTCCTTATGTATCCAAGATGGATAATTATAGAAATTAACTAGGTAATTAAATACTTATTTTGTTCAATTATTGTATTACCTTCCCAGCTACACAATGTATAAGGAGAGTAATGTAATCAGTCAGAAATTCAAGGTCCAGTTTTCACTGGAATTTCATGTTTTCTGACACCCTGATTCCCAAAATGAAAAAAAGTGTGTCTGTGGAAACGATAACTTCTGATAGAATGAATTTATCGATATGTCCGAAGAGAAGGGATCAGAGGGGGGCTTAACTCAAAAACCTTAATAACTACAGATATAATGTATCAATAAGAAATTTAATGAAAGGATTCAAAAGCCCCTATGTAAATTAATTATTGATTTTTAGGCCAAACGGTCCATTTGTTTTTGAGGTAGAGCGAAAATTGAATTGGTTAATCCGTTCTGGGGAGTACATTGAGTGATTTGTAAATGTGTTATTAGGTTCTTCAATAATAATAATAATTATTATTATAAATAAAACTCTAAGAGGGTGGCCTATACGTGCATTTAATGTTTTTGAAAACTATTTGGGTTGTATCAGTTTTTTCAGGTTAAACAGAGACTATACGTGTGGTTAGTATCTTTTGTGTCGAGTTTGTCTGTCTGTTAGTCCCATCCATAACGGGAAAATTAACGTAATTCAACCAATTTTCATAATAAATATAAATTTTCTAAAAACATTGTCTAAATTTAGAAAATGCCTGTTCAGGAATAATTGTTAGAAAACATTTGATTTCAGAAACAGGAGCGAGGAGGGATGTTTACTTGGAGACAGAAAGTTATTTCGTGTTTCTTCAGTTATTTTTGCTCCTACGTGAAAAAGTTAATATAATAGAATCAATATGAAAGACATTCTCATTTTAAACATTTTTCGTTTATACATTTTTTCGAAAAGTAGCACATAACGGAAAAAACATTTTCGAGTAGCGAAAGAGTTAATAAAGATAATTAGTTACCTATTTTTATTCTCTGTGCGAATATCGCACGTAATCAGGTTCAGGTAAATTAAATAGTATAACGGAAATTTACGTAATGCAGAGTAACCTGCTAATAATAAATAAATTAAGTTACCCTCCAAATATCAACAATACTTGTATTTTTATCGCAACAGATATCGCCGTCAGTTCTCTTGACACCAACAGGGAAATGTATCATGTACAGATCCAAATAGCATGTCTTCAGGTTCCGCAGCGACTTGAAACATGACCTCTCCACATGACCTGGACACATAGCACAGTACGGCAACTAGAACAAATAATAATGATTTCATTAATTCAATAGTTAATGTACATGTTATATAAGTAAACATAGAAGAATTACATTTAATGTTTATTATATATTGAGAAAAGATAGAAAAAAAAGACGTCGGGGAATCACTGGTAATGTATTTTCACCGAAACAGATAATCAATTAACTTTTCGCTTCCCCTCCAAAACCATTCGCCCGTTAGCGCTATATTCAACGGTTGACTTACATAGGGGCTGCTAAATCCCCGTACTACTTAGATAAATTCTTTCTATCGGCGGTTATTAAAATTTTTAAATTGAGCCCCCATCCCTGAACCCCCTTCCCTTCAGCGGATATCGCTGAATTTGATGTGTTGTCCTTATGGGGTTTTGAATTCACATATGAAATATATTTTGTGCCGATACATTTATTACAAAGGCAGTTATTAGAGTTTTTTAGTCGCCTCTCTCCTAATACCCCCTCCCCTCCGGTCGATTTGGCTGAAAACCGATAAACGTGGTTCTTATGGGGTTTTGGTCACACATGTAAAATTTCATGTCGATACATTCATTCTATCGAGAGTTATCGTGTTCACTGACACATAGACAGATATATTTCGCATCTAGAGATCGGAAAACATGAAATTCCGTTGAAAACTCAGGATCGAATTTTTGACCGATTACATAACTTCCCCTATACTTGTTATAGCTGGGGAAGCAACAAGTACATATACATGAGTATACTGTGCGGCATGACCTTGAAAATCAAAATACTAAACACATAACACTACTTACCTGTCTATCTATCCAAATGATGTCTATCTATCCAAATGATGTCTATCTATCCCCAGATTTTCTTTCAGAAAGCTAAATTTCTCTAGATAAAATATATGTATTTCATAATGAATTCACATATATTTTTAAATTGAGTTGAATGGAAAAATGTAAATAAAAATGTTGTATAATAATAACTTAGGAAGGGAGGGAATTGAAATGAAAATACTTTTTATACTGAGACCTCGATACCCCAAGAATAAAATGTATTCTTATATTTAATATCGTGCATTCAGAGTCGAAAAGAGAATAAATTCCTAAGTTAAGTATCAGTTTACCCAGAAAGAAAGAAAAAAAAGTAATGAAATGTCTGCTACTACGGAGAAGAAACAAAATAACCAGCTGAATTAAGGAGAGGAGAAACGAAAAAAAATGTATCTATATAAATATAGAGAAGAAAAGGAAATAAGTTAAAAATAGACAAAGCAGAATACATTAATGGTTGACTATAGATGAAAAGGAAAGATGCCCAGATTAGGTTTGAAATAAAATTAATTCAAGAAAAACCGATGTAAATGAGGGGATAAAGAAAAATAATATGTAAGAAGAAAATGAAAAATGTAGAAATAAATAAAAGGTGGGGGGGGAGGGGGGAAATTGAGGATTGACCAGGGCCCATTAGCAAAACGGATGTATAATGGAACAGACCTTGGAAGAGAGGAAGAGTTCATCCCGTTTGACCGTACCGATCTTACACAACTCATGAAGCACGTTTCCAACCTCATCTTCATTACCATACAGAAGAGCCGTGTCAATGTGTCTATAGCCGCACTCTATCGCCTGACAGACTGCATCTCGCACATTACAACAGGGTGTCTGAAAGGTATTAATACAACATTAGAGAAAGAAGGAGAAAGCATTTTATTTAGTCCGGCATTCAAGTGTAAAGAAGTTCTCAAAAAATAGATCACAACATAAGGAAAAAATATGCTGAGGCGAAAGTACTGGAGGAACGTCTCAGACAGAGTTGGCAAGACGGTGGTGTCCATAGGAGCTATGACCAGTTCTTTATGTACTATACTGCCTCTCATAAACGTTGAGATCTACGCAGAGGGTTTTCATTTTGAAATAGTGATATGTAGGTACACAATTGACGGGGTTAGATCCACATAGTCCAAGTGACATTTTTGAAAAATTTTCGTTAAGTGCATTATCGGATGGCAAATCACTTATTCCATTTTGGTGACATGACCAAGAAACTTAAACATACCAATAGTGACCTTGAAATTAATATTTTTATTTATGGTTTGCTAACAGCAACTTTCACCATAAAAGCAGAAGACAAAATATTTCCGGTTTCGATAAATTATAGATTTTTTAAATCAGTTAAGAACTTAATGCACAGTTTCTTCAAAGTTTTAAAAATGTCACTTAGACCATTTTGATTCTAACCCCATTAATTGTAATGTAAGTGTTGTGTCCATGTGCAGGTCTAAATATTTTAATGCTTGTTGTGAAGTATTTCAGGGAATATCGGTGTTATCAATTTGTGTGTGGTAAGTTGGGCGTATTCGACGGAGAGAAGATGTGGATGATTTTGAGGGTTTTAATTTTAATTTTCAATTAGAAAACCAGGTTGAGATGATGGCGACTGCTGTTTGGAAAGTGTCAGTGGCTATGTGAATGTCAGAGTACCGTACTGTCATCCGCAAGGACCGTGTCATGTTAGTGGAGAGATACAGACTGAGAATGTCTTCCTGACGGCATCCTACACATATCGTCCTTCATCTGCTGACTTTAGCATTGATCCTGACCTAGAAGGAAGGCGGCACATCAAGAAAAATGACACCACTGTATCGCCTGGCAATTAGGCGTCTGAAAAGTATTCATACAAGATTAGAGAAAATTAACTATTGTCAAATCTAGATGAGAGCTGTCCTCTAGCGGCAGTGTCTGACAACTTGGTGGCAGGAGGGGTAACAAAAATCTGTCACAGTCCAAATAAACTAGTAAACGGGATAGTTGTTGATAGTTATTATGACTCATGCCCGGGCTTTAACAACGAGGACATATCGTTCTTTCGTCACTCTGGTAGACATGAGCCCGACTCTACTATGGGAGTCCTAAATTGTTATTCACCTAGCGTAGGGGTCTTTAACGAGTACCTGACATCGTAAAGTCTCGGGACACGTTTTTGATAGTTATTTTCCATTTTAACTTTGGGTAAAAACTATGTGGATTACATACATTTTGAAAGTATAATAGTAACTATGAATAATGTATTATACGATACAATGTATTGTACGTACATTACATCGAATAGTAAGAAATTAGATAGATAGAAATAGCAATTAGATTAGTAAAATGTGACTATTTGTTTCTTAATTTCAAGGTTAATTTTAATTATTTTATAATACTGTGAATAAAATTGTTATTTAAACTTATTTACTTTACACAGGATGATAATATAATAAGTAGGTGTAATTATTATACCTACTGTATTGTGAACTGAACAATAACTTTAAGATTTCTTTAAAATCATAAAGGTTAATACACAGCACTAATTAAAGCTCAATCAATATCTGAATAACTGTTTTCATATTTAAAATGAAGATACGACTTGTTTTATTTCATCAGATATTTTACACACATACAATATATTTAAGTAAGATAAAATTTATAGTTGACATTATCTAATCTTTGAATATAAATTAAGTACAACTGTAACCCTTAAAATTAATTACTTACCCAGCAAGTTGGTAATTTTCAGTTATATTTCATTTTTAAGACAAATTTATTAGGCTTATTGTCAAGTAACTCAACCATGAAGAGTAAATTAATGTTTCAATCGTAAAAGTAGGCCCATATGCTTGAGAAATATTCTACACTGACGTTAACAATAATAAATACAACATATATATATAGGTTTCTACTTTACATAAATTTAAAAAAATCTGACAAAACTGCAATATTGTTGAAGTATGGACGGATGTTGGTTTGATGAGACTACCTTATGTGGCTTTTCTCAGTAACCGATGGCAGCGCTCCTACTACGTTCGCCAATAGTAGAGACTGAAATTTAAACGTATACTGAATGGTGTGGGGAAGGGAGATTGGTCTGGAAGATTCACTGGCCGATTTCGCACCACGTTATGAAAAATATCCTACAGCACCGAAGTTAAAAATTAAACAGAGATACGAGAATAATAAAGACGGGTAACACTTTAAAAAAAATGTTTTTCATACATAATAATAACAAAACTTAATACCTGTTATTAACAAAGACATGATGCAACAGTATTTTTTTTACTCTTTTCAAAACTGACAATAGAGTTCTTTACATCATGATTAACAGAACTTAAGAATTCATTTTTGAACAAACCTTATTAATTAATGATAAGAATAATCTTATATGATAATTCAGATATGTTACAAACTGTAAAAATTACTGTAAATCATCTATATATTAAACAGTATTATAACAAATAATAATTAAAAAAAAAAAAGTATTTCTTTTTTCCACCTATAGGCTGCCTAAAAAAGAGAAAATGGTTCAGGAGTTATTACATTTTACATATCATTGTTATTTATTTATCTAATATGATAATTAACAATAATACCATGAATTCACTTCATTACCAAATAATTAAAAGAATTAAAGTAACTTATGTAGCTTAGGCTAATGCTGGTAAGATAGCATAAAACAGAAAAAATTAGCAGTTTGAAAGATATATAGGTAAATCAACTGGTTGCTACATTAGCTTTCTCTCTAATTGAGACATTTAATTTCTGTAATTAAGTTTTGTTTTGATATAAATACTAATTCAGAACTTACAATCAAAATAATATAAATGACATGAACAGAGAACACATGGAAACAAGAAATCAGATGAATTAAACTTACGTCCAACAGCAGAGAGAGAGAGTCAGGTGCCAGGTTGCAAGACCCCGGAACTGACAGAGCGTGCCTCCCTCGCTTCTATATTTAACCGCTACCTTCCATGTTTTCCGGAAGTGGTCATTCATGATCAATATCAATATCCTATTGTTGGTTTATAAGCCAACAGTTTTCGCTGCCATAACTGCAGTTGGGGCTGAACAATTGTTTTGTAAATAATGTTGAGCAAGGCTTGCTTGCTCTTAAACCTTTTTGACGTAGGGGCGCCGGTAGCTCAGTGGTATGCGTGCTTGCCTTCTGAGCTCAAGAACTTGGTTTCGAAACCCGACCGAGGCCCTTACTTAATTTTATCTGGGACGTAAAATAAACTTCAGCACGCCGTCCTTCGGATGGGACGTTAAGCGATGGTCCCAAGCCTGTACGATGTCAGGTACTCGTTAAAGACTAAGTGAATAAAAATTTAGGTTAGGCAAAATTTAGGACTCCCACAGTAGAGTCGGGCTCATGTCCACTAGAGTGACGAAAGAGCGCTCTGGTAGTAGGCGATATGACTTCGTAGTTAAAGCCCGGGCATGAGTCAAATAACTAACTGGAGGACCTAGGTACTTACTTGCCAGGTTCCAAGACCCACGACTGGCATACACATGTCGCCCGAATCAACTGTCGTCTCCTGCTCCAGTCCAGGACAGTCGCAGTCATCTTTTGAAAACAATCCACCGAATATCTTTTTAAAAAATGTCCTTTTTCTTAAATCGTAAAGTTTTCGTCCATATTGTCTCGTGAACTTCTGGGAAATCATGGCATATTTTTGAAGAAATCATTTCTTATAATTTTGCATTTAATACGTTACTTCAAAAAAATATTGATCATTTTGATTAATACATTCGAAAAGAGTATGATGGTAAGGTTAGATTTATTGTTTTTTTTAGAAGTACATTATATGTAACGAATTGATGTGATTATTACATATGATCTGAAATATGCAGATAGGATATATTTTCATTTTATTATTTGTGCTCTGATATCGACCTCTCATACCTAAAAATCATTATAAATAAAATTGTAACAGCTTGACTATCAGTATATTGGGAATTTCTGAAAACTATTTAGGTTATATCCATCTCAAATCGAGAACCATACAAGTGTTTTTTAACTTTCATGTCTGTTGGCTTGTTCCGTCATCACAGGAAAATGACTAAACATATGTATTTCAATCGAACCTTGTTTGTAAGTCGACCATAAGTCAAAAAAATGTTCTTGTTGGTTATAGCTAAAATAGTCGAAGAAGAAATATAGAATAAAGGTTGTCCTTGTGGCACCGATTCTTTATATTTTTTGAAAAACACATTAATACAGCAATCTCGGTAGATAAGCTAAGAAGGTATAGAGGTAGGAAGATCATTTTTGTTGTAGGGGCGAAGTCAATCGCACCAACTCCCCCCCCCCCCCCCCCCTCCAATTATCACACCCTTTCTACCAAATAAAAAAATTTTGCCGTTTTAAATAAAAATAATACTACACGATAATAATTTAACAACCATAAGTAGAATTTAATAGTATATTGTACAACTAGTGAGGATAAGGGGCTTATACATATATCGCACGAGGACAAAATGGTGATGGCTTCTTTTTGCCCATATCCACACATACGTTTTTCCCTACGACCGACTATTATAATAATGAATTGTTTTATAATTATTTATTATACCATATCGGAGATTTCAGTGCTTCCCTTTGGTCTCAATTATTTTTTCCCTTTCAATTTTTATTTTTTTTATTTTTTGTATAAATTTTAAGAAGATTATTGAGTGGGCGAAATGATAGTTTTGCTTCCACTGCCCCATAGAATCTACGCCTATGATAGAAGGACCTATGGGAATGTTCCTTGCGCCCCGAACTACACATATGTTTTTTGAATGTAATTAACACAAATATCAGTCTTGCTTCAGGGGTGGTTATTCAATATTGCAACCCTATAAGTCTGGATCGGCTTATCCTGATGGTAAGTTCCAGCAAATAAAGATTTCGCAGGTTTAGAAGGAGAGCAGAAACTTACGTTTAATTTTGCGTACACCTCTTTAGTCTAGGAAAACATATTGCAACAATGTCAGTAGAACGTCTTCAACCTGATACGATGAAAGTCAACCATAAGTAAAGATGAAAATTGCTTCTGGTTGGATCTAAGCAAAATAGACGAGGAAGAAATATAGAACTTTGATAGTTCTTGTGGCTCCAATTCTTCATACTTTCCGAAAAAAACATTAATACAGCAAAGTCGGTAATAGGCTTCAACCAGATACGAAGATAGTCAACCATAAGTAAAAAGACAAAGTATATTCTGGTTCGTCCTAACTAGAAAAGTCTGAGAAGAAATATAGAATATGGGTCGTTCTTGTAGTCCCAATTCCGCATATTTTCTGAAAAACACATTAATATGATTTCGGTAGATAGGTTTCGACCAGATACGAAGATAGTCAACTATATGTAAAGATAAAAATTATAATCTGGTTAGTCCTTACCAAAATAAACGAAGATGAAATTGGATCCGGGTCCACGATGGGGACGGTCGGAACCCTCATATGAGCAAAAACAGAAGACATCCACCAACCAAAGAGATTGAATGTTCAGATGGTAACCATCATCTGTGAGTCGGGATGTAGCCCCAAATTCTGAGATTGAAGGACCCCGAAAGAGCGGAAACCTAGAGCATTGGCCTGGCTGACTTGAAAAAACCGATCTTTTAGATAATAACTATCAGAGACAGCATGCTTCAGCTTATACAGCAGCCCAACATCTCAGACATATCTTTTGATGCTGTGTGTATTAAACAGTGCAATATTTTGTAATAAATTGTGAAAAAAAAAATAACTGTAATTTCACGATTAGTAATTTATACATCAAGAACGAATTGTTATAACGTGTTCGCGATTCGTATTCGCATGAATAGAGATCTATCATATTACGAATCACTGATCCTTTCACATTGTATCTTGTTCGTAATGTATTACGCGAAACGCTTTCTACTCTAAATAGGCTTATATCGAATATAGGCATCCGATCCTTACTGGAATGTGTGTGAGGCTGACTGTGTGAGACTCTGATATTTCCTGTATTCTAATCACCTTATGAATAACAGGACGTTCCCAGATGGATGAATTTTTTAATAATGTATGATAACATTTCGCGTTTCCTAAGCTCTACAGAAATAGAAAGCTTTTCTCTCTCGGCGGTATTATAATGTTGAAACAAGGGTATGATGCAAAAAATAAATAAAAATAACACATAGCAACGATAAAAATTGTTGAAACATCGTCAAGATCATGTACATGGTGCCCTCTGCCTCTGAGGTATGGCCTATTTTTGGCATCCTAACAACATAATATCTAAAAATTTTCCTTATAACTTAATTATTTACAGTTTCAAATCATTCAACATAATTTCCAAGGAGAGTAAATTTTAAAAAAGTAATTAATTTTTCTAATGATGATGATGGGGTGGGGAGAATTCCTTCCAGAACATAGCCTCTTGAACAGATGACGTGTACGACCTAACTGCCTAACTTATAGTATCTAACAATTCGCAGGAGGGGGACATTTTGTCATCCTTTTATTCATTATTATTATTACTTATTATACATTTTTTTACATGATTGTTGTTGAAAAAGTTATAATTTTCTAAAAATGATCCTGAATGTTCAGGTTATGACGTGAAGGAATTATCTGGTTTATTATAGAAGAACTTAGTCCCTGTCCGCCATCATGAAACTTTCCCTCATAGCAGTAGCGTAGTCCCAGATAACTGCTCTGTGTATTTTCCCATTTCAGTCCTCTTTCAACTATTATCCTTATCACGTAAACTATATATTTGTTGTGCTTCAAACTTTTACATTTATCCATTTCTCTTTATTATTTAATATGATAATTGTTCCTTAAAAAGTTGTGCTCTACTTAAGGTTGTGAAATACGTATGTATAATACTTTCATTAGACAGTTATTAACGTTTAAATGATATATTTTCAAAGTTCTCGATATTTATGGCTTTTCTTTTGTATCTTGATTATCAGTTTCTAGTTTCAAATGAATCGAAAAAGTGTTAGAACCTACAGTGGCAAAAGGAGTCCACTCGGGTCAAATGCAAATACTAAAAACACCAACAATAATGAAGGTATTATTGTCTTTATATTTCCTTAAAAGTATAATAAACGAATGAATTTACCCTCTAGCTTATCACTTTCAAAATATGAATTGTTCATTCTACACAAAGCTTTCCTAACCTTAGTATAACTGTGATTTATGTTGTTTACTGTGTGTATTTAGTTGAAGAAACTTCAAGTGTGGATTTAAAAGCAGATGGTAAAAGTCCACGACGTTCTCTTCGCAACAAAACAGAAGTTCAACTAAAAGAAAATACTGAAAGTATCAAAAGTAAGTAAACATTTCCCAGCTTTGTTATTGTTTTCATTCTTGTTGATGATTTACCGTTCTAACTTTTGTTTTGCTTATTTAGTGAAAGCCAAAAGAATTCTCAAAATGGACACATCCCAAACTAAAGAATCAAACGAGGATATTAAACAAATAAATCATTGTCAGCTTTGCGCAAAGGAGTTTAAAACTATTACAGTAATATCGACTTATTGTTATTAATGTGAGAGTTTTCATGTCTTTTAACGTCAGCTATTTTTTTGCTCAATCCTTGTCCTTTTTTTTTTAGGGTTTAAAGAATCATGAATTAAAATGTTCTAAAGAAAAATCTCCAGAAGTCAGTACTGTTGAGCAAATTTCGTTGTCAGATGAAGTTGAAGAAGAAATGATCATGTTACATTCTACAGAAACTGGTATTTGTTTTATTATTATTTGTTATCAAGGTTACTTTGTATTCATTTACTTTAATTTAATGTCATTAATTCATTTTTCTCTGTTTCCTTTTCAGGTAACGTTATTGCTTTAGCTGAGTGTCATTGCTGCGGTGAAGATTTGGAAACAGCACACACTGTAAGCTTTTATTTTTAATATTCTACAATATACTGGTTGACCACTTCCATGGTTGACATAGTTTTTAAACAAATGTACAAATCAGTTTTTAGTACGTTAATGTCTTTTTCATTACATTGATTTCGAAATTCAAATTATTCTTCTAATTGATCAAAGTTTAGCGGTTTCTTCACATAAATCGTAGTTTCATCAAGTTATTAATTAGTATATTTAAAAGAAAAAAAAAAAGTGATTGATACATCTTCAAAATGAACCTTATTTTTATTTGTATATTTATTTTAAAGTATTGCTTTAAATGTTTTCTTTTTCTCAGTCTGCGCAAATAATACCTTAAGGTGTGTACATTGAAAACGATTTTGTTTTTATTCGTTTCATTTAAACAAAGTCCATACAAGTGGATTTTAGGTTTTTTGTTTGTGTGAACTCCCATGAGGGGAAATGTTTGAACATGTTTCAACATAATTTCACAATAAGATATTATCTTAAAGCTGCGTGTTCAGGATAAGGTTTTAGGATACATTCTGCAGACAATAACAGTTAATTCACCAATTATTATTCATCCTAAATGATAAAGGTACTGAATCACTACTGTTGTCCTTCATATTTAATTGTAATTTTCAATTAAAATATTTAATATATATTTTTACGTAATGGGTCGATGGACGATAATTGTTAATATAGTGTGACGACCTGTAAATAGCCTGCCAAGTTCTCTTCTAAGCTTAATTGAATCTTTTATATTCAATTAAGCTTAGAAGAAAACTTGGCAGGCTATTTACAGGTCGTCACACTATATTAACAATTATCGTCCATCGACCTTTTATCTCTTTTGTCACTCTGGTGGACATGAGCCCGACTCTACTATGGGAGACCTAAATTTTGCCTAACCTAAATTTTTATTCACCTAGGGCAGGGGTCTTAAACGAGTACCTGACATCATACAGGCTCGGGCCATCGCTTAACGTCCCATCCGAAGGACGGCGTGCATAAGTTTATTTTACCTCCCAGATAAAATAAACTAAGGGCCTCGGTCGGGTTTCGAACCCACGATCATGAGCTCAGAAGTCAAGCACCCATACCACTGAGCTACCGGCGCCCTCTCAGAATGTTATATATATGAAAAAGTTAAATATGAATGTTAATTAATGTCATGTCTTTGGAGTAACATCTCGAAATTCCTAAAGCACATCAAAACTGCATCCTATAACCTGAAAATACTATATTTTTTTCGTTTAATATTTCCTTTACTAAGTTGGTTCAAAAAACCTAAGGGCCACGGCCGGGTTTCAAAACCACCATCCTGAGCTCAGTACGCTGGTACCGCTACTTCTGAGCTACTGGCGCCCTCAAAAATCAATGGGGTATCGTTATTATGGGGTTCTGATACCGTGGTGTCACAAACCTTGAAAAATATTTAATAGTCCCCATTTCTATAATTTTTTTTCACCCCCGACGCAAAAGTAAGGGAGAGATGTTATTAGTTTGAAGCCTTTGTCTGTGGGTGTCTGTCCGTCTGTGGCATCGTAGCTTTAAGTCGGCTGAACCGATTTCAAAGCGTTTTTTTTGCTTCAAAAACTGGTATCTGCGAGATGGTTCTTAGCCATGTTTGGTGGAAATCGGGTATGTCGTTTCCAAGATCTTCAGGTTTCATCAGAACCTGTGTAGGGATCTCGGCGTCTATTACAGCTAGAGACTTGGAGTTTCAGCTCAAATGTTTATAAGGCCAAGTCCCTCCCCCCTAAGCCCCTCGCCCAAAAAATCCCTCCCTACCAAGGTTTCAGTATAAGAAAAAACGTTTTAATTCAACTTTTTTGATATTTTATTTATTTATTTCTAAGTGTATGTATGTTTAGGTGGGAGATCATGAGTGCCAGTTGTGTCAGAAGAAGTTCAAACTGAAGATCTCCCTGGACAGACACATGTCCATAATCCATAATCAGCGGGAAGTGTTCGAGTGCAACATCTGTGGTGTCAAGTACAACGACAAAAAGGAACTCGCCCGACATATATTCAGACATACTGGTGATTATTAACTTTTTTTTTTTTTATTTTAATCGCATGAAGTGTATTATAACACCGAAGACATTTCATGAGTTACTGACTATTGCATTTTTCTATTGGAAAGTGACAACACCTATAATTCGGTATGGTCAACAGTTGTTTAATGACAACTGGAAAGTTGAAGTTATTGTATATGGTTTCCAAACGTTAGTTTTCCATTAAATTATGATTCATTTATTAAAACCATCTTCCCATATACTAATAGTATTAATTTTTTACGTCATACAAATGTATACATCAACATTATCCATAAGTTTGGTGTACATTTACCAATATTAAATACTCATGAGATGAATTATATGAATAAAATAAATACAAGTTTTAATGTTGAGGAAAGTCCAGGTTCTGTCGTTTTAATTAAAAAACTCAGTATATGGCCAACATTTTGGAAACAGTTTATTTCCTTCTTCAGGGCCTTATAATGACTAGAATTGATGTGTGTGGTGAAGGTGGTTTGTGTACATCAACACATGGAACTTCGACTCCCTCAACAAAGTACATATTTCTTCAAGAGATATCTTCTTTCTCCGAGCGATTATACGCCCCTTCCTCTGATCACAATGAGCAAAATATAGAAGAAGAAAAATCAGAAATAGATGAATTAACAAATAAAGTAAATGATGAACAACTAATACAATTAACGATCATAATAAAAATATTAAATTGGTGGTAACCGGTGCCAAGAATATAAAAGTGAAAATGAACTATAAATTAACACTTTTAAGCGATTTTTTCTTTCTTCGAATAGAGCATTTCTTTTAATATAAACATTTTTAGTTGAAATTTATTTATTTTTATTGTATCTATTGCTTACAAGAAGTAGGGAAAGGTATTGAAGAAGTTAATTCCTTTATGAGTTATAATTTTCTCTTTATTCTTCTTTATTTCTGATATCATAATCATGACTAGAATATTGTTCTGAGGGAAAATAACTGTTGTGTTTCGTAAAGTTAACTCCTTATGATTCCTGTCATTACTGCTTTGAAGGTTATCGGAGGAGTTAGGTTACTCTTTGCACTCTTTTCAGACGAAGAATAGAAAGTTTATGCAAGAGTTGCACTTTGTACGATAGCACTTGGGATCCGAACAACGTCAAATTGCCGCTCAAACACTGAGCCCTCATGGGCAAACATTTGTTTCCATTAAAACTTGAATCAGGACATGAAGAAAATAAGGTTTCATCTTGTATGGGACTTATTTTACCCCTGAATCCTAGAAGATCCTCCTTCCCAAATGTATATACGTAAAATATTCATATGATCAAAAACATGGGAAGTTTCATTTGCAACATTTTTGGTTCTATACTTTGAACTCTGAAAATCAACCGTCAAAGAACTAGCAATAATTTTATTGTTCTACGATCTCTTCTGCTATCTACTGTTCTACTATCCTGCTCTCCGTTCAAAATTCTGAGAGGTCTCATCGCCAGTTTGATCCGCGCTTATAAGGCTACTGTTTGTGGGAAGTCCCTGGGGGAAGGGGGAAACCTACCTTAATATAACATTTACAAATATTTGAGTTGTCAATAATATAATAAAACAAAAAAATATAAAAGCAAGGAATTTACTGGGAAAAAAATGTATACAAAAGAATGCGGTTTGTAGTAGAATACGTAGTATATATAATAAATAGGCTATATGACATATATGTGTACAAGAAGAGAAATAAAAATGCATACATTATAATAAAAATACACAATATATTATATCAATTTGGCATTAATAAAGATGGGAATTTGAATTTTTTTTATATATACATTTTGCATTTATATATTTCTTTTCTTATGTATTAGTGTTGCTATTAGTTGGCTTCTTTTAAAAATAGACTGAATTTTTATTAAATATTATTTTTTAACTTTAATGTCTGTCTTATTTGCATCCTAACGTTGTTGTCTTTAATTTTGTTTTAAACTTGATTGTAAGTACATTTCTAATATTACTCTATGAATTTTATGAATAAAATGTTGGTGAAGGAACTATTGAAATAGGTCTGACCCCTCATCTGAGATTTGTATCTATTTAGAATCATAGCAATAGATTAGTCAACAAAGATAGATAATATCCACTTAGACTTTCAATTATGATTTATTATGAATGCACTAGTTTAAATCATGAAGTGTATATAATTTGTTATGTTCCCAAGATCACTGATCTACAAGTAAGATACGGAGGTTTCAGCACGGTTATCTTACAACTATCTCACCGCTTATTCTGTAGTTTATCCATTGATAGTTTTTTTTAAGTTGTTGGCTGATTTGTAGCATTAAAGTGATCTTCTCCTTTCCCATCTGATGGTTCTCCATTTAATAAATTTTTAAATTCTTTTCTTTATTTTCATAGTGTATTATTATTTTTCTAGAAGAACAAGTACCGCCAGGCTCTTGTTATTGCTGTGGAGAAGATGTTGCATCAGCTCACAAAGTAAGTACGCAATGTTTTCAAAACATTTAAAAAAAAAATCTGACAGTACGATATATTTAATTTTAGAATTTGAAATATATGAAAAACATCATTCCCTTTTATTTTTTTTCTTGCATCTTATCTGGAATGATTCTATTTATGTTCTATATGATTACAATAAATAGATATTAATGTTTAAATAATCAATGGATTAATTTGTAGAATTTGAAAACTTTCTCTTGATAAAAAATATGATTAGAAGTAATATTAATATTATTGTTAAATATTGGTTTTTCGTTTCTATGTAGAACATTTCTAGATTTTGTTAACCCTCCCAAGAGACTAAGTACATTTTTATTTATTTTTTTCAAAACTACCCGATTGTCAAACAGTTTATTTACTAAAGAAATTATTTTTCATGTAAGCTTGAAAATGAACAGACGTAATACTTATAAATTGAAATTGAAATTTCTATTAGTATCATGATTTTGATTAGGTGTCCTATAAATTTGGATTTTTAAGTTTTCGGTTGAAGGATTATGTTGTTTAATCTCGTTAAATGTATAAACTGGGCCAGATTTTTTTGTCTTCTCCCATCTTTTCTCACTGTTTGTGATCTGGAGCTCTTTTCGGCAGATCAATTTGACGCGGTTTTCACCAGTCATGAGAAGTTTTGTAAGTCTTCCTGTAGATGTCAACTGTGGAGTTGCCTGGAAGCAGTAAGAAATAATCTAGACCCCCTCCCCCTCTAATCCAGTGCGCCGCGTTTTCCTCTGGTTTTCGATCCCGGAAAATCGGAAGTACATTGCGCTACACTAGGATTATTTCAACCCCATTTTTTTGGGGTGGGGGGGGGAGGGGGGGGGTTATATCACCCTGTTTGATCGGTGGGGAAATGGGTAACCTTTCTCCATATATTTAACATTACATTTTTGTTGCTATGGACGGCTGGGGACCGGCTCGATGGCTACGGTCCGCAGTCTTCCTTGGTTTTTGGGCGCTTCTTTGCGCCGAGCGAGCTCGAGATTCTTCGGGGGGTTCTGTTTTGCCTACTTCTCGGAGCCGGGGGCAACCGCCGCAGCGGCGTTCGGCGGGGACCCCGGCGCCGGGTTAGAAGGCTTTCTTCATTCTCCGCCAGGAGGAGACGAACCGACCAAAAGCCAGGTAGCCAGCCTCCGTGATCAGTCCCGGCAGGTCCAGTCCCAGGTACGATCCTGTCCGGCGAATCAGCGGCATTCGAGGACTACATGTTTCGCACGGATTATTTCATTGCTGTCTCTTACTTTCTTAGGCGCTAATTTAAACCATAATGTAAATCCTTTTTGTTCTTGTTGTATTGCAGAGTGGTCCCCAGAGTTGCAGCCTCTGCGAGAAGCTGTTCAAACTGAAGTCCTCCCTAGACAGACATCTGAAGGTGGTCCATGGAGGGGGAAGTCATCAGTGTCCTCAATGCAACGCTAGATGTCCTGACCGAGGCACCCTCGCCCGTCATATGTACACACACACTGGTAGGTGGGAGTAGCTACGTTCAGTCAATGTATGAAGGAGCACTTTGCTCCTCTAACAATACTTACAGAAGCAACTGCTATGTATCTCCTCAGCGCGAATTTATTAAGTTTTCGCTATCCTTCAGGAACCCAATTTGGTTAAAAATCAATATGGATCTTAATACGAAAGTTCACGTCGATATTAGGGTATTTTTGTTAAACCCCCCTTTCTCTGTCGACCCGGTTTGGCTGAAAATCTATAGGTGTCACCCTTATTAGGGTTCTGCATTTACATATAAAATTTCGTATATATTCATTCCATCGGGAGTAATCATGTTCATAGACACTGGAAATTTATGGAATTTCCATTTCATGGTCGGGAAACTTATGAAAACAGAACATGGAACTTCCGACTGTCTGCTCAACTTCCCCTATACTTTGTTTAGCTGATGGTAGTAAAATGTCAGTTCTTTCCCTTGAGGTTTAATTACAAAAATAGAACTAAAAAATTAAATTACCCCCCCCCCCCCCCTCCACTCTTCCTTTCGGACAATTTCGCTGAAAATCAATATAAACCAAGGTTATCTTCATGCCAGTCAACTTGAGTGAAATTGTACTCCTTCTTAAGAAAAATAAGCAGAAGATTGAATTGTTAAGAAATGTTTTTCAATTTTATTTATTTTCAGTGTTATGGTTGTATTCAGTTGGGATGTAATTAGAGGTAATACGATGTGTAGGTTGGAAGGTGCGTATGGGACCTTAGTGTAGAAAGTGATTTTAAGAAGCTGACTTGCGAAGACCACAAAGCCCACGTGAGATCACAGTTAACAATAGCCCGGTACCCTGGAACCCACCTGACAGTGCAGTGAAGTATTTGGGAGTGTATCTGGACCAGCGACTAACCTGGAACCTGCATATAAATAAGAAACTGACGGAGGCGCATGCCAGATTGGCCATCCTGTTTCCTCTCATCAACAGGAAATCTAAACTAAAGCCTGAATGTACCCTCCTCCTGTACAGGGCTATTCTTAGACCGCTACTCCTGTACGGTTGTGAGGTGTGGGGTGCAGCGTCAAATTCAAAAATGAAGAGAATACAAACCTTCCAAAATAGGGTGACGAGGATGGCAGTGGACGCCCCCTGGTTCGTTCGAAACTCCCAGTTACACAGGGAGCTATACCTTGAGACCATAGATGACTTCATCAGGAGGAAATTCAGAAAATATCATGATAACTTACCATCAGTTAAAGGTGCTAGAAGGTTTAAGTTAGGGGTTCGTTCCGAAACACTTCGTTTAAAACCGCGTCTCATTCAGGACATTATATTATGAACTTTTACTATCAGTTTTCCCTCCTTAAATTGTTCATTATGTTACTGCTACTCCAGCCATCTATGTTTTAAATATCTATTCATTTTATACTTTTTTCTGTTTTATTGATTAATTGCTTAAACATACTTTAAGGGGTAAATGTATCCCAAAAGTTATTTTCATTTGCCAAATGTTACTAACGCATAGATTTTCAATTATGTAATTATACCATGCAAAACAAATTCATGTTGATCTGGTAAATAAAGAATTTTATAAAAAAAAAAAAAAAAAAAAAGAAGCTGACTGTTGGCGAGTCAGTCTTCTTTCATGTGCCTTTAGCCTTTTAATAGCTCTGGTGTTTGGGCAAAAGGGCGTAAGTCAGAAAATCTGAATTTTAAGAGGGGAATTTCTGAAGGTTTGAAAAATGCCTGCAAATCAGGTAAAACACATTTAATGTTACTTGAAATATTATTTCAATAAAAGTATTAAATACAAACAAAGTAAAATATTCCAACAATCAGTTACATCTGAAGAGCAAGGACAAAGAACCAGGTTTGTCATCAGATGTTGAAATTGAGAAAACTGAAATTTAATGTTTGAAAGTCCGTATCGTATCAATTCCCCGCACGTCATATTTTCAGCTTCCGTTTTCGTAGTGACAAACCGTCTTTTTGAAACCAGTAACGATGGTGAATCGTGAAATATGTTTAATATACCAATACTGTAGTGGCGATATCTCACATTCGAGGAAAAAGTGACAAACCTGGTTCTTTCACCGTGCTCTTCATATGGTAAAAATATTTAAAAGCACTTGTCCTTTGTATCACAAGATTTATTCTGACTTGGGCCCTTTCTGCCAAACACCAGAGATATATCAACACGAAATTACATATGTGTATCCAAGACCACATAAGTTGATTTTAGTTACCCATGATTATTAGATGTGGAGAGAAAAATATTTCAAACTAAACAATACGTTAGGGTACAGCCACGGTGATTTCCTACTTGAAGGTCTAACTCCCTTCCTGGTGTATAAGAATGGTTCTCACTCAACAAACTGACGATGGTATAATACCGAAACCGGTAGTGTATCTATAAAATTCGAAACGCGGCCCCTCGGCATGTCCACTAGAGCGACAAAAGAACACTCTGGTAGTAGGCGATACGACATTGCAGTTGAAGCCCGGGCATGAGTCTCAATAACGTAACTAAAACTCTATAACATTTTTGTGGGATAATTGTGTCTGTATTTCATTTAAAAAGTTTGTTTTATTTATTTGTTATAAGGGGACAAAAACGTGTCTACTCTTGGCTATGTCGGGCAACCTCCTAGTAAATAAAATTAAATGTAATGTAATTCGCAGGTATGAAAAAGTTGTGTCGCTTTGAACGGCCTCCTTTAGATACAGATACTTGATGAACATGATTTTGAAGAGGATCCTGTGTTTAACAACTATATAAAAAATGGCTAACAAATATTGTTTTTAAGATACTTCTGTACTTCTAAAAAATTAGTCTAAATGTTTATTGTTTGTGTGTTTGTGTTGGATGTAGGACTGAAGCCGTATTCGTGTCCTGTCTGCAAACAGGAGTTCAGTAGAAAGTACCATCTTGTTAGACACAACATGCAGACTGGCTGCGACGGCAAGGAGAAACCGGTTCATCCCTGTCAGGTCTCTACTCAAATCAATTATTATCAGATTACTTAGTTGTATATATAAATGGATGGTGGTGGACCTTGCCAGAACCGAATTATGTGGCTCGCTGAAAATGGTAAACTGGGCGGAAGACGGCTTGCTTGGAAATTATAAACTAAGTGCGAAGTGCAAACTTCAAATGGGGTTTCACATGTACAAATAACATATATACTACAGGAGACCTGTATTGCTTCACTTGAAAGATCAACGGGAGAGTCAGCATTTTATTATTCTAGAGTCAGGCCACCTATTTCCTCCCCTATCTGCCCAGTTAATATGTTGCTACATGTTAACTTACTATAGTCAGCTCGGTGAATCATGTATAATGGTACGTACAAGTAGGCAGTCAATCCAGAACTGCTTTATTCTATTATAACATATGTGTATACATATTCATCACATCTCCCTGTCAAAACTCCAAAACAACAAGTATTATGAAAATACATGCACAAACAGAAAACAACAATAAATTATAACATCATACAAATAGCGAATTCTCATGGCTGGTATCTGTCTGGTCTGCGGAGGTCGGTCCTAACTTGGAGGCAATACCCTGCAGCAGGCTGACTCCCAGCTCCCTCTCTGGCAGGATCCATCATCTCCTCTTCACTGTCCCAAGCCAGCTCTTCCAGCCTCCTTCGCCGTTCCACTGGTCCAATGAACTGCTTTATTCTATTATAACATATGTTTATACATATTCATAACATTATGAATCTCGAGCCGTTGAAAAGTCCGGCCCTATTGGTATGTCCCCTTCAGCCTTTTATTACCTACATAAATATCCTACATTAAAAAAAAAAATAAAGGATACAAAGTGCAATCTGTCACGGACCATTCTACATCAACAATGAACCTAAAACTACTGGAGAATTTTTGGAGGTTGTTGTGAGCGTGCTGTATTTAATAAAAGACAGCTGTTGTCCACTCACGAGTTTATTTTGCAAAGGCTTTGCAAAATAAACTCGTGAGTGGACAACAGCTCTGTGTCTTTTATTTTTACTAAAACTACTGACAAAAATGAATAATTATTCAGATTGTCATATCAGATGTGTGTTTTTGAAAAAGGTATGTGGTCGAGAATTCAATCGTAAGGACAACCTTCGGGAACACCTGAGAGCTCATGCTGGCCAGACTAAGAGGAAAAAGATGTTCACCTGTGAAATGTGCGGAGAGCAGTTCTGCGGCACCCAGCTCCTTCAGCTCCACAGGAAAACTAAACACATAGGTAAGTATTATATTTATTTCGGGACGTTCTTACGTTCCTTCCTCAGGTCACAATATACGAAATTTAGAAGAAAAAATAATAAATAAGTATACCAGTAGAAATAAAATGTGAGTGAATAACGTTTTAAGAAAATGATATAGTAACGTATTAAACAAACATAATCCTGATAGACCTGAAAGAATATCTGTGTAGAAATTCTGTCAGGAAAATAAAAATGGAAGCTAAGTATGAAATGTTATACATGATAAATACAGTAAATTTATAAGAAGGGAAAAAAAAACAGAGTTTTGGTTTTTGATGCTATCAATCATTCTCGGACAGACAAGGGTAAACTCCAAAGACAATTTCGATGTAACAAAAAAGCGTTACCGTCATATAATACATATTAAAAATATATTTTTTTATAATTTAAATAATTACTTGAACAGAGTGTCCCTGGGTTCGAAACCGGGTAATTTGAGGTTGGCAGAGTAACTTTTACCCACAGCTAGGATGTTGAACTTCACCTTAACGCGAATAAAGTTACACATGAAGCTGTACTGGTATCATCTATTAAACACGCTGTAATCCAATGTGAAAATTGTGTTTTATTTTATTTTTAAGAATTAACAAAACTTTCTTATTTATTTTTTTTTGTTTTTCATTCGTTGAGAAACACAATAATTTATCAGAAACTGAGAAATTTACCCGAAATAACCAGAAACCACTTGTAGCTGTTATTAATGGTATTCATAACAATTTCACAAGCTTTTTATTATTTGTTTACTTTGAAACTGGGAAATTGATAATGGAGGGGAAAATTCAAGTTAATTTCCAATCAAATCTTGTAAATATCAAGGAAATTGTAATTAGTTTTTTGCATAGGAGAAATCGATTTTTGAGACTTTTATTTTGACATGTTATCACTGGGTTTTTTTTTGGAATTACAAAAATGTTTTACTACAATCGATCATTTGGGCGAATGGTACCATTCTTTTAAATGATTTTATAAAATATTGTAATTTACGTACTCTCTTACTTTCTATCATTAGACTTGGAAAATGCATAAAAAGTATATGGGAAACCTGGGAAATTGAACACAACTCTTGTGTAGGATGCCTGTATTATTGTATTAGCAGATTGTTAATATTGTATTTATGTATTGTTATATCCAGGAGACAAGCAGTACGGCTGTGATTTCTGTACTAAGAGGTTCCATTCAAGTGGTGCCATGAAGAAGCACCGAAGAACTCACACCGGGGAGAGACCATTCGAATGTCCTTTTGTAAGTCGATTGTTAATATTCAATTTTATATATCTGCTTATTTTTGTATAATTCATTTGGACATAGTATTATTAGATGTTTACTACCACTTACCTAAACTAATATCAAAATATTCATAAAACAGTAATTAAGTTGAAAATTAGGATAATCCAGGAGCTTGTATAGACAAACATTGTTTTATTGATTTAAAAAATGACTGCTTTTTTTGAAATGTAAAACCAGTTCTCGTTGCATTCATTCAAATTAAGATACGTTATAGTTCTTAATGAGATGAACAAAAGTTTCATCAAGCGCAACTTTCTATGAGATCAAGTTTTTAAGATAAAACGCTCCCAACTCACCAGGGTGCCAAAATATTATTTTATTACAAAGTATATATATCTATATACTTATATATGTATGTATATATGCATCTCGTGAGTTAGTCGCTACAAATATTTTTGTTATTATGAAAATAATATAACATTATGTCTATCATATGAACTTTATTATTATATTGGGAGTGGGAGAATATTCTTTCCGAAAAGGGACATTGCGAGATGCTAAAATGGCACTAAAGTCCTAATGGAAGTGCTTTAGATTACCTGCTTTACATTGATTTCCGTTGAGATATTCACTAATAGGTAACATTTTTTGTAGGTTTTAGGAAAGTCTGAACCTAATTAACCGTATTTAATGTAAGATTTGAAATTTAATTTCTCTTCTGTGGCTCGTTATTTTAATATATTTACTAATATTCTTCTTCCCACTAAAAGTTTTCTCTTTTTTTGGACTCTCATAGTTCAACATTTTCGCACAAGTTTGTATTGTTGCAAAGTCGAGCCAGAACTGATGAAGACTTGTTGATATTTTAAAATGCCACCCAGCTCCCATACAATTTTAAGTTTTTAAGACATTACATTTTGTGCTCAGATATAGTCTAGCAACCTGAACAACAGGGATAAAACTAAATATTGTAGAAAAAATGAGGATGTACCTAAAATTTAACGGCAGATGTAATTCTATATATATCATGGGCTTTGTATTTTAATGCAACTGTTTCTTTCTTGTCCTCCGCAGTCATCACAATAAAGGTAATAAGGTAACTCTAGAGCATGAATGTAAACTGTAGAGCCACCTTGCTTGCATTGTTACATTTTGGTGGATGCAAGAGAGATGCATCTCCACAAACATGCAGTTCCTCACAAACTTAAAAGCATACAAATCAGACATCATGTGTCATATTCACCTTTTTATTTTCAATTTAAGTTCTGTAATAAATAATTTTTAAAAAAATCAACTATCTCTATGCATCTACCTTTGATGTTTTTATTTTATAGTTTATAAATGTTCGTTGTGTGCTTAATTATATTATTCATTTTGTTGTCCACTGAAATAATACTAAGTGTTGTGTTTTCTTACTTTTTTATTTTTTTGATTTGTCGCTTCGTGCTCATTTAGTAACGTATTTACAGGGTCCATTCACAATCTGACATTGTTTTTGGAGGAAAATTGAAAATCAAAAAATATTCCAGTTGAGGAAATTGATTTCTGATGAACTTATTTTGTTATACATTCTCTTAGTTTCTACCATTAGACTTGGAAATTGCCAAAAAAAAAAAAAAAAGTAAAATTCAGGGAAATTGAGTACATTTTTGTAGGAACCCTAATTTGTGTCTATCACGTCACTTGAGTATTACTCACAATCAGTCTCAATTAGCCCTGGTTAGAGATTGAGTAAGCAGACATGAGTCTTGTATGTCGGTGAGCTGCACAGCTCAGCCTGGGCTCACCTAAATTATATGAAAAAAAAAAAAGGGGGCACAATGGCAACAGTGTCGCAATCTACAATGTAAAACCATCAACTGTTACTATTTCTTGGCACTATCATTATTCACTAGTTATTAATGAACCTTGTAACGCCGTATGTCGCGCGATATTTTGCCCTACTATCTAACTCTACTGTGTCAAAGGGCTAATGTTTTAAGTGGGCCTGTTAGCTATCTAATGGTGTATTGTTTATTACGTTCCGATTATTAGTTCTGTTGATGTAGTCATTTTAAGTGTGATGTTTTCGTTGCATCCGATGGCTAGAATGCCATCTTGTCTTCAGAGCTAAGTGGCGAGGATTTGAATCCCAATAATGTAAACCTGTAATTTACATTTCGGCCGTCTACCCATATATGTTTAGAATGTGCTGGCTTACCTCCGTCGCTAATCACTATGGCAGGTAATGCGTTATACCCAGAAGAAGAACAACAAAATCTATGACTAGAGTTGAGGAGTTGAATCCGTGCAGAGGAGTATAGCAGAAGCAATGTTCATATGAAGAATAGTTCATTCATAACTTCATACTTGATTCATTAACTTGAGGTTACCCGGCGTTGCTCAGGAGTAACTTTGCATTATACTACCCTTCATGTGAAGCTGACTACTTGAGAAGTCCGGACCTAATTAAAACTTTCTTCCTCCCCACCCCACCCCCTTTTCGAAAGAAAACAATATGCATAGTTTCCAACTCTTCCCGTCCAACTCTCGCATGTGATACGCCATATGTTGTAAATGTAAAAGGAAACTAGGACTTCCCCCATCATCGCCTCCCCTCACATTAACACTTTTGGACTCCACATAGCCGATATGTAAGTGGCTACCATCTTTGAGTTAACCTGTAATAAGTTTAACCGTTATCATGTGATCCCTCTACAGTAAATAAAACAATTGTTTAATCCCTCTTTCCGTAGCTTCACTTCCCCCCCCCCCCCCCCCCCCCCTCTTTCAACTTGTCTTTTCAAATCATTTGAAACTATATGCCACAGATTATTTTTGGAAATGAAATTAGGGTCTCAATTTGAAATTGTTCGTTGTCACATAGCCTACTATATTCTAAGTTGGGCCTTCCTTGAAATTCCCTGCAAATTTCGTTTGGCAGTTTCCTTGATGCCAAAAGCAGACTTTCCACTATATATATAGAATTTTTTTGACACTTTGTTTCTGAATCATTATTTTTAGTTTTGTTTGGTTCCATTTGCGCATGTCAAAGCTCTCTCCTTATTTTCTTTCATTGATGAATCTTTATGTTAGGTTATATTTATGTTTATTTGAAGAGCGGAAATTGACAATTTTTCTGATGATTACAGTGTGGTAAGAAATTCGCGGCGAAGGAGACTTTAAATCGACATGTTCGGATCCATACTGGAGACAAACCTCATTGCTGTCAGTACTGTGGGAAACGGTTTATACAGTCCAGCCAGTTGAGATCCCACCTCTTCTATCACACCGGACAGTCAGGTATACTAGTCTGCGTGAAACTGTAATCTTGATTTATCACTATTTACCTTTCCATGTTTCTAACTTGACATTTATTTTATTTTATTTTTTTATACTTATTTATTCAATAGCAACCAAGTCCATAAGTAGGAAATGGTACTAACTTAGATCAAAATAAGTATGTTACGTAATTTTTCATTTCTTGAGGGTAACTAGAATGCAAAAAACGTGTTTTTGTAGAAACTGTTCTGTCAACATGATTCCGGTCAAGTTGATAAGTAGATCGAAACGAAATTTTGGTATGATGTTTGACATCTGGATAGAAAGAACCCTATTGTTTTTAGGGGGCAGAATATATATACATATATATTTGTATTATATTAT
The DNA here is from genome assembly GCA_963662175.1 of Aradus depressus. NCBI lineage: Eukaryota > Metazoa > Arthropoda > Insecta > Hemiptera > Aradidae > Aradus > Aradus depressus. Next base: position 55,774,281 of record OY759214.1, on the reverse strand, counting down.
ATTATAGGATGAAAATGGAAACAATCTGAGTAAAAACCTGTAAAAAGTATAATATTATAAAGACAAGGATAAAACCAATGTTGCCAGGTTTTAAAATTCCATTCCAGTAATACAAAACATTTCAGGTTTCTCTCAGATTTTCTTTTGGAAAAAATCCAAAATTTCTCTACATCAGATAATATACCCACATACGTCCCATTACGATTCTAGGTGCATTAAAATCGTGCGTTCCTGATACTCCCAAACTGCTACCTGAGATGGGTGTTCATAATAAAAATAAAAACAACAATATTGTTGAAACTGTTGCTCCCGAGACCAACACAAAGAAATATAGTACTTTGACGTTATGGGATGTAGCTATGATGGGGCTTTAGGAATTCCGAGCAAACAATTACATTTCGCGGGCGCCGGTAGCTCAGTGGTATGCGTGCTTGTCTTCTGAGCTCATGAACGTGGGTTCAAAACCCGACCGAGGCCCTTATTTTATTTTTTCTGGTAGGTAAAATAAACTTAAGCGCGCCGTCCTTCGGATGGGACGTTAAGCGATGGTCCCGAGCCTGTGCGATGTCAGGTACTCGTTAAAGACCCCTGCCCTAGGTCAATAAAAATTTAGGGTAGGCAAAATTTAGGTCTCCCACAGTAGAGTCGGGCTCATGTCCACCAGAGTGACGAAAGAGCGCTCTAGTAGTAGGCGATATGACCTCGTAGTTAAAGCCCGGGCATGAGTCATAAAACCTAATCTAACCCAACCAATTATATTTCATGTTTTGTATGTACATATAACGAAAATAGAGGGCGCCGGTAGCTCAGTGGTATGCGTGCTTGACTTCTGAGCTCAAGGTCGTGGGTTCGTAGCCCGACCGAGGCCCTTAGTTTATTTTATCTGGGAGGTAAAATAAACTTAAGCACGCCGTCCTTCGGATGGGACGTTAAGCGATGGTCCCGAGCCTGTATGATGTCAGGTACTCGTTAAAGACCCCTACCCTAGATGAATAAAAAATTTAGGGTAGGCAAAATTTAGGACTCCCACAGTAGAGTCGGGCTCATGTCCACCAGAGTGACGAAAGAGCGCTCTGGTAGTAGGCGATATGACCTCATAGTTAAAGCCCGGGCATGAGTCATAAAACCTAACCTAACCTAACCTATAACGAAAATAATTAGAGATATATAGATTGTAAAACGTGATATGAAAATATTGAACCAATAACTAAATTATTTAAGATTTCATAACTAAAAACCTCTTTTTGTTTTCTTTTGTCTTCTACTATCCAGTCAATATCTATATATGTGGTGAATGATATTCGAAATCGTGGAATTTTCATTACTCGGTGCAGCGGTACAGACAGAAATTATCCTTCAGAACATTAAAATTATTAAATGTGTGTTTATTAATAAGTTTTTCTTATTGTATAGCGACACTTTTATATTTTGCTTTTTTTTTTTTGCAGTTTTGCAGCCGACTGAGGTGTTTGTATGCGATGAATGCGGTAAGACATTCAACCGACGGGCCCGCCTCAACGAACACACCAAGTATGTACACATGGGAGCCAAACCGTTCGAGTGCGATCATTGCTCCAAGAAGTTCATCAGGAAGGAGGATCTCAATCGACACATCATCATACACACCGGACAGAAGAGTAAGTGACTTGAGCCATCTTAACTGTATATACAATTCGAAGTGGGTGGAGCTAACCTTCTTTGGCACATATACAAGACATCTACACCAATCACATGTACCGTCACTGTAATTTTTTTTAAAATGATTTCTATTGAAATCAATTTGAAATAAAACTTAGAATGGTATGTTGACTTTTCGAATAAAAATTATTTCAGAACATTTTTTTTTTTTTTTTTTTTTTGCAGAGCTTTAAGGATTATAATCTTATCGGTTTGTACATTCGATTCTTTAAAATCTTGCATCCCACACCACACTTCCTCTTGTTTCACACACACACACACACACACATGTTTTACCCATCAAAATTGAGCTTCTCTTTAGAGTGTGTTCAGTTTAGAGGAAATCACTTTTGCAAGGCTTAACATTATTCAATATAGTTAACATTTCGGAAAAAAGGGACTCATAAGTATGGGTATTGAAGAAATGAATTAAGAGGGGTGATCAAAAAGTTCCAGGACTGATTTTTTTTTTAATTTATCAAAACAATTTACAAGTTATTGGTCGTCCCCTTCAGAGTACTCCCCTTGGGAAGCTATTCATTTTTCCCACCGCCGTTTCCACTGCTGGAAGAATCAATACTCATCTTCTGGAATGCTGTTCAGCTCCTCGAGCGATTTTTCTTTAATTTCGTCAGTTGAGTGAAATCTCTCTTCGGTTTCGGAAACAGGAAAAAGTTCGCAGGGGCCAGAACTGGTGAGTACGGGGGCTGGAGGATGATGGCCATGGCGTTTTTTGTGCAATAATCGCGAATGAGCCTCGCAGAATGAACAGGTGCGTTGTCATGGTGCAGTACCCACTCCCCACTTCGCCGCAGCTCAGGTCTCTTCCTTCTCACAGCCTCGCGCAAATGTCTCAGGTTTGGTTAGTCAACGATTTGATCGCACGAGAACGTTCACTATGGCAACATGATCGTCGTCAGTCGAAGTTGATGGGCGTCCTGAACGAGGATTGTCTTCTGACGATGTCGGGCCTTCTTTGAACTTCTTGTACCACTCATAATACCGTGATTGACTCATCCCCAAAAATCTCTTGCAACATCTGAAAAATGTCTCTAAACTTTTTATCCAACTTGACATAAACGCGTTGATCTTCTTTTTGATTAATTTGACAAAAGATGACAAAATAGCCCAACACGACAAACCTGTTTCACAAAAAGTCTGTTACTTCACCCAACAAAGTAGGTTGTAGAGAATTTATAAAAACAGCTGAGCTCAGGAAGAGTCACAACAACTAATGCTGCCAATTATTTTAAAGTCCTGCAACTTTTTGATCACCCCTCGTAAACATGTACATTTGCTAAGCGCTTCTGTATAATTTCAACAAAATATTTAAATATCTTTGTTTGTTTTCAATTTCAGCTCATAAATGCCCCATTTGCAGTAAATCATTTGCTATGAAATCATCCCTTAAAGTCCATCTTCTTACACATACCAAAGTAAGTATTCTAATTATTGTTTATTAATAAATTTATTTATATCTTGATAGATAATCCTTATAAGAGTATCACCATTTTTTTTTTTTTCATTGATTTTTAGGAACCTCCCCGGTCTTGCGATGAATGTGGTCGTGCCTTCATACGTCAGGACTGTCTTCTGCGACACATGAGGCACAAACACCGAGATATGTTGGACGAAATTCGATCAGAGACAGAAAAAAAGAAACTTCAACAGCAGCTACTTCAGGTATCATTGTAGTGTCTAGGCTGTACGAGGTATAGGGAAAGTTATATAATCTGTTAAATTTTCACCGGGATTTATTGTTTAAATTGATGTTAAGTACCGACAAGAAATTCTTATTTGGGGATTCCGAAGTCCCTGAGTAAGAGATGGACCGAAGAGAAGGGGATGAAAACACTAGTATGCTAGTGCACATCCAGGGTGCCTTTAGCTTAGAGGTAGCGTGCTTGCGTACTAACCTCAATATTGCTAAATCCAGCCGAGACTGTGAATAAAAATCTTTAAGAAGAAGAACAGCCCAGCCTGCTCGTGTGGCGGCGTCGAGACTGCGGAACACGTAGTTCTCGAATGCCCGCTATACGACGTGCCCAGGGCGGCGCTGATTCGCCAGACAGGATCGTACCTGGGACTGGACCTGCCGGGACTGATGACAGAGGCTGGCTACCTGGCTTTTGGTCGGTTCGTCTCCTTCTGGCGGAGAATCAAGAAAGCCTACTAACCCGGTGCCGGGGGCCCCACCGACCACCGACAGGCGTGCGGCGGCTGCCCCCGGCTCCGGGACACAGGCAGAACAGAACCACCGATAAGATCCCGAGATCACTCGGCGTAAGGAGCCGGGAGAACATAGGGTGATGTGACCGACCCCCCTAAGGGGTCAGGAGAACCCGAAAAAAAAAAAAAAAATCCAGCCGAGATCCTTATTTTTTTTATCTGAGAGGTGAAAAAACGTTGAGCACGTCGTCCTTCGGATGGGAAGGTAGACTGACGATAGAGTGCTCTGTTAGTAGGGCATATGACGTCGTTGTGGAGGGTGAGAACTGAGAAAACATGAAATAACTCATGTCTCCAAGTAAGCCTCCCCCTCCCTCCTAAACCTCTATTTAGTGGTTTTGAAATCAAATGAATCCTGAAAGTTATTCTTGAATATGTAGAATATGAAGCTTTGTTGTAATATATTTCCATTTTATGTTGATCTGAAACGGATAAAACCCAGTTTTAAAAAATATTCCATAGACAGTCGCCACCCTTTACAATTTTATTTTATTATTAATGTATATATTTTTTTTATTGGTTCCTAAAATCCTTGAATTTTTTCAAAAATGATGTGGAAATCTTTTAAATGTCCTTGAATTTGATATCTCATTTTGAAAAGACACCTTGGTTCAATGTAGATTGTGTTACAGGTGGCTGCGGAAGCTAGCCTTGTGGAGGGTCTAGAAGAGAAAGGTGAGATGGATGAGATCGGCCTGACGGAGGCTGTCTCTGAACTGTTAACTCTTCTGGTAGACGAAGCTACTTTGCTGGGCCTCGGATGGCCTCAGGCTGGCGTCGAAACACTTTTAGAGAGTGTCATCAAAAGGTATACTGTGGTTGAGAGGATGTAGTGATTTTATGGGAACAATTCGAGATAACTAAATTGTTTACGATTTCATAAGTAAAGAAAACCCTTTTTTTATTTAAAAAAAAAAAAAAAAACATGTGTACTATAAATACAGTAGAAGTCTTATATAAGATCATAGATTATTCGAACCAAAAGCGAAATCCCTGGCAAATTTCCATTGAGTTATATGTAAAAATATATCGTTTTTATATAGTCAGTAACACCGGAGATAGACATATCGTTTTTATTTACTAAAATTCAGTTTAATTGTAGAAAAACAAATAGAAACTTTTTTTTAATGAAATATTTATTTCACAAAAAAGTATACATAAACCTGTTTAAGTATTTCATCATCCTCAGGTTTATTCCAAGTTTATTAATTCCCGAAATTAAGAGCGAAAAGACACTTAAAAGACTTTTTCCAAGATGCCTTCTTTCCAGCATCACCCTCCCTTTCTAATCCCAATTTTTCCAACCTTCTTCCCGTCAAATCTCTTCTCTGATTTTATGAATGTTGAAGTGAATCATTCCAATATCTTGAACATTAAAAAAAAAAACGTGAGTAATTTAAGCAACGCTTATTTTGTGTAGAATCTCACCACAACGAAATAAATCAGAAGCAGTCCTTACGAAGGAGTCGAAAAACCCAAGAGTGGTTTAAACTTCACAGAAACTAACAGATAATAATACAGTGTAAACTCTATAAAGCGACACTTAAGGGACTGCTCATTTTATGGCGTTATTGAGAGTTGTCATTAAATGAAGAGAAGAAAAATCAATAGATATTACATTACATTTATCAGTACTTTACTATTATAATATGTATTTACTAATAAAGTATAAAATTTACAAACAACAAACATTAATATTGATACAAATAACAACGCTTATTGCATATAGTCTGTTATCTTCGTCTGACGTTTTTTGCTGCTCCAGTATTTTAAGGTAATCACAACAAACAAAAGAACGAATTTCTTAGAATCTTCGGTTTCGTATGATGCCGACAGTCGAGGTAAATACGTGCTAGACAATAAAGCAACAAAATAACAAACAAAAGAACGTACACAGCTGCAGTTCTTATTAATTTGGGCAACTTGAAAGTACTGTTTATTGCTTAGTAATGACGTATTGTTGTCGTTATTTAGTGTGGGTGTGATGCTACATAGAGTGTACCATTGTATGGACAACAAGGTAAACCAACCAGATTCAAGTAATTTTGATGTTTTAGGGAGTTTGTCGTTAAATCGAGTGGCGTTAAATGGAGTACACTGTATTTATTTCCGTTAAACCATAACATGGTAAATAGGATACGTCATAAGAATGTATACATTAAGATAGCTTATATATTAGATACATAAACAGATATTAACTCTTGAGTCTGACTCATGGATTAGAATTATCCACACAAAAAAATAAAATGAATAAATAAATAAATACTTCAAAATATAAGTAAAAAGATAATATTATACTGTAGATAAATAAAGTATATAATAAAGATACATTTTTATTTTAAGATAATAATTTTTGGTAACTTTTCCGGAAGTCTCTTCATGACGTCATTATTACTAGCTTCCCCTCTTAATTTCAAGAAACGTCTAATAGAAAGACGATCGATTATAAAGATAAAAAACCCAGAGTGGCTTAAGGTTCGCAGAAGCAACAGACAATAACAGATGTATTAAAACTAGCTTCCCCTCTCAATTTCAAGAAGTGTCTGATATAAAGACGATCGGTTATAAAGACAGACTCGATCCTTCCCTGCTTCCGAGAGCCTTGGCATCTAAGTCTGGCTACAGGCATTATAATACTGCTTGTCCCTTGAAGGTATGCAGAGCAGTGTAGATGAGATTCCAAGGACATCTCCTGGCGGTAGATTCTAGTTGCCATGACTGTGTTCCTACCAGGGTTTGCAATCCTGAATGAGAGAAAGAGCAAACGTTAGAAAAGGATGGAGTTAGGTATAAGTGTCCCTTTTCTCTCGAGCGCCACTCGGCCGAGAGACTTAGCGTCCAAGTTGCTCTGGTTACTGTCATTATACATAACAAATCAAATTAAGCAACCATTAATCTATCTGTAAGATGTGTTATATTTGTTCATGTTGGCCATGAACCATGAAGCTAATTGTTTTTCTTGTCTTGTTAGATGCGGACATGAGCCTGCTCCAGATTCGACTCCGAGTCATGACCGACTTCGACATAATGTCAAACTTCTGTTCACGGTTGTTATTGACGACTCTGCAGTGAAGGCGCTTCTCAACAACCAAACCATAGACCAGGTCATACTTCATGTGCTCCGTTTGGCAAAGTCTTAGTGGGAGACCTGCAACAGTTGCTACACAAAGTTGGTAAGCATTGCTCACTAAGCAATATGTATAATTTAACATAATGTTATTATTACAGCTCGTTTCACTTGAATGTATCTGTGGAGAAGCTTGCTTCACCTTATATTATTAATTACACTGGAACATAACCAGTTCGAATCTTGGTATGTTTACAAGAAAGTTTCGGCTTGTATCAGGCGTATATATATACGTAGAATAGGGGAAGATATGTAATTATCTTGATGCATTATAAATTACTTAATTTGCCCTTTTTTTTTTGTGTGAATATAAATCCGGTCTGTTTTGTTTCACGGAAGTATATTCTTTTGCACGAAACACATTTGGGAATTTTTGTGGGTTAAGTGCACTTTTATGGTTTTGCCTCAAAAGATACGAATTGTAGATTAAACTAGTATGATTTCGAAAATTACCAAAACTCCTGAGAGAAATTTAATGTTTTCTTTAATTTTAATCTTGAATGGTGATTCGATGTAGTGTGTGAAATGAGAAGTATTAGAGAAATAATAAAAAGTAGTTGCCTTCCCCATTGCTTTATTCTACAACCAGTTTTCGAACAATACGATGTCATCATCTGTGGTACATCATCAGTTTAGTGTTGAAGAAGTTTTGTCTGAATACCTACTACCAGTGATGGCACATTCTTGAATGGATGATTTTTCCGTTTTGTTTTTGTGACTCAATGCCCGGGTTTAAAATACGTCGTCATATCGCCTACTACCAGAATGCTCTTTCGTCGCTCTTGTCTACTTGTCATCATGTCCGACTCTACTGTGGGAGCCCTAAATTTGGGTTACCTAGAGGAGCCTTTAACCTCAGATCGTGGAGGCTCGGAGCCATCCCAAATTGTTATTTGCTGTTGATGTCTACATTTATTTATTTTCTTTAAAAATGAGTACATTTATTATTGTTTTACTGATATATACCTTTTTTCAGGTCCATGAGAACTTACGCAAGATAGAATCTATGGAAGTTGTCGGTGCAATCAAGTTACATTAGAAACGTTTTATTTTTATTTATTTCTTCGTTTTTTATGTGCTTTATTTTTCTATTTAATTTTGTGAAGCATTTTTATTTTTTTATTTTTCCCTCTGTAAAGACTTGAATTCTTTTTTTCTATTTTCATCGCAGTGTGCCTTTATACAGACGGGATCTTAGCTTTCTTAGACTGACCAATAAGCTTTTCTAAAGAGACGCTGCTATTTTCAATAACAAAAAAATATATATAGTAGACTTGTATAGTTTTATTTGTACTCTTATAAGGTGTAATGAAGTATATATATTTATTTTTTAAATATATATATAAGAAAATATATACGTCTTGTTATTTAACTAATAATTATTATTATTTGATGCTAAGAAATTAGAAAAGTAATTTATATATATTTTTTTTAAATAGACATTTTATTTTTAACAAGTTGGGATTTCAGCCATTGTACATTTGTACAATTTTTATCCTTAATTGTATTAACACATATTTGGTGAATTTCATGTGGGGGGGAAAAAAATCGATGTATTTCAAAATGAATTTGTTAGTTATTGCGACTCATGCCCGGATGTTTATTACGAGGTCATATCACAAACTATCAGAGCGGTCTTTTGTCGTCACCCTGGTGAGCATGAGCTCGACTCTACTCTGGGACTCCCAAACTTTACTTATCTAGGATAGTAGGGGTCTTTAACTAGTAACTGACATCGTACAAGTTCGGGGCCATCGCTTAACGTCCCATCTCAAGGAAGGCATGCTCTAGTTTTTTTTTTTTTTCCTCCAAGATAAAAAACCTAAAGGCCTCGACCGGCTTTCGAATGCGCGATTTTGAGCTCAGTATGCAAGAGCACGATTCATCTGAGCTATCGGTGCCCTCAAGAAATAAGTAATGTTTATTAGATTTTTTTTTGAATTAATTTGTTTTTTTCCTCGTAAACCCACACCAACTTGACAAAAAAATTTGTTGTTCAATAAATATTTTTCCCTAGGGTCATGTGATGTGCACTTTTATCATATGGTTTCTAGTTGTGAAAAGTAGTTTTCTCAACTTTCCGCATGGTGCTACGTGCAGTAGGAAAATACTTTGCCGCACGCTACTGAGTATTATGTACCTATATTGTAGCAATGCTACTTTATTTAAAATGATAACGTTATATTTTTATGTCCGAACTGTCATAATTTGTTAAAACTAAATTTGAAATATTTTTTTTTTTTTTTTTTTTACCCCAGAAAACAAGTTATGTGTAACACACGCAGAGACTTTTCCTCACTCATAACGTTTTCTTCGGCTCATGTCACGATATTCCCCACTCCTGAGAAAAGTGCCACTTCCCGCACTTGTTACATAAAGTAACTATTTTATAACCTGTTAGAGAAAAACAAAATGCTTTATTATCAAGTTGTAATTTAGTTAATACAATTATATTATTTATCAATAATTAATTTTTTTATTATTATTATATTATGTATGATTTATGATAATAGAGTTTATAAATTATTATTTACATGTGTTGATTTTTTTTATCCTGATTCCTAAGGCTTACAATATTGACCAACTGTGTTCCTCACCGGGGAAAACCCAGCTTTTAGAATTACTAGACTCTTTTAATTTAACAATAACAACTAATGGACCAACGAGGATAGGCAAATATAAATCATCAGCCCTAGACTATGTAGCAACCAATATCCCATTAGATCTTATTGAAGCGAATATAGAACCAACCGCGATCTCGGACCATGAAGGAATTACCATGTCATTTAGCATTCCGGACACTATTAAAAACACTGTTCAATATCTTAAATATAGAAATGTTAGTAATTAAAAACTTGACGAATTAAACAAAGCTCTCGAAAAGGAGACCTGGGAAGATCTCCTCAACACTAATCAAAATAATGCAAATAACATTTGTAACAGATTTCAAGAATTACTACTAGAACATGTGAACTATAAAAACTGTTAGAAAACAGACAAAAGTTCGAAATAGATGGTTTACTCGAGGCCTTAAAATCTCATCGGATAAAATGAAATCGCTTCATGCCATCAAATCCTCTTCGAATCGTTTAGACCCTCAATTACGAGAGTACATAAATTGGTACAAAAGAGTCTATAGGAAAACGCTCGGAGCAGCTAAACAATTACATTTCAAAAAAACGGTCGAAGAGTCAGAGAATAAAATTAAAACAGCCTGGAGTCTAATAAATACAGAAATAAAAAGAAAAGATGATACAATAGAAAAATTACAAATAAGTAACGGTAGAACAGTTCTGATAGAAAAAGAAGCAGTTGATGAAATAAATAAATGCTTCGTAAGAATTAAAGATAGATTGAAGCCTAATGGTTCCAATATCGATACGTGTAAATCAATTGAAATACTAAAACAATTTCAAAAATTGTTGAGAAAATAATGTTCAAAAGACTTATTGATTTCTTGGAAATTAATAGACTGCTAACTGGAGAACAATTCGGTTTTAGAAAAAATAAATTTACTTTAAATGCCACTTTTGATTTTATTGAACAAATAATTTTAATTTTAGACAAAAAAAAACAAATGTTTGGTATATTCGCTGATTTAACTAAAGCCTTCGATCTGGTGAATCACGAAGCACTGCTTAAAAAAATGAGCCATTACGGCATTAGAGGTATAGCGCTTGATCTCTTTGGTAGTTACTTATCAGGAAGGCTACAAAGAGTCGAAGCTCAGGATGTAACTGGGGAAATGTATACATCAGAATGGAGAGAAATAAATGCGGTGTTCCTCAAGGATCAATCTTAGGACCTTTGCTGTTCTTCATATACATTAATGATTTACCTAGTTATGTGAAACCCTTTAATTCGGTCCTTTTTGCGGATGATACTAATATTCTCGTGACGGCAAAAAATCCCACCGCTTTGAATGAATCCATATCCAAAGCTATTTTTAAAGAGGAAATATAGAATTTAGCCGAGTATTTCAATTTTCAGGTGCCCGGTACCTACTCGGTTACAGACCTGGAATCGGGTTCATCCAAAACCGGACCCGGATGCACAGTTCCAGACTTTCATAAGCTTCCCAATAAAGTAAAAGGCGTAAACGTTTTTTCAGCGCTCTCCCACTCAATTTTCGATCTCTTTGTTTGGAGGACGCTTTCTTCTGTTTTCGCTACTTTGTGGGTCCTTCGACCTCCGAATTTGAGGCTATACCCAGTTTCACACATAAGTTTCCGCGCTGCCTCGAAACCCAGATTCGAATTTGCTTTTGGAAATTTGATGAACATTTTTGGTAAGAACTAATTTTTCGGAAGGACTAACTGTTTTCGTGGAAATCAAGAACACTGCTATAAAAATGTGTTTCAAATCTGATATCCCTACAAAGCATACTGCAAAGTCCTTGAACATTTCATTGAAGTAAATTTACTGGTAGAAACTAAATCCAGTCTCTGTCCTTCGTCCTCTGGTGAAATTTTATATTTATAGTAATTTTTTAAATATGAATTATATTTGCGCTTTCTGACTGCTATTACGATTAACCAGACAAGTCAGCTACCAAAGTAAATCATAGTTTATTCAGTCATTCCTTAGTAATGATTTAGTAGACATTTACAAAGTTAAAATTTGGATTAGTTTTCCTTATAAAAATCCAAAGCTTAATTTGTGGACAATTTTGTACTTCGCATTCGAAATTGAGAGAATTTTCTAAAAAATGTTTTTCATACTACAGAAGAAGCTTAGCCACTTATGATGACTTGGTAACACTGGTCGCAGTTTACAATAGTTTGAAAGGTTCATCCTTGAGGTCTACTATGGATTTGTAATAAAATGCCTGTTTCCAGAATCTTTGGACCACTTACTACATCGTTATAATTGTGCTATGCTCTGTCATCTTTCAACAGTAACGATCTACAACTTAAAGAATATTCAATTCTTGTACCAGGATAACTTATCACAGTGTACAAACATTTTCAGTTGATATAACTAGTTATTCTCCTTTCCTGTTACCAAGGTCAACCGAACTGTTATTCTGCTATATGATGTAACATCTTATTTACTCTTCTTTATTTTAAATATTTTTTACTCTGCTTTGTGTTGCGAATATTGAGTGAACAAACCACTTCCAAAATCCAAAAGAAATAGTCTGTAAATTTGTGACTAATTTTTTTTTTGTTTTCTTTTGATGACTTACATACAGGGAGGGGGGGGGGGGGGCATCTGAATCTTTTTACTGAAGTTTGTTTCGATATATTCAATACATCAGAGGTTATTATGGTTTTTGAAGCGAGCCTCCAACCCTGGTTCCCCTTCGCCGATTCCGCTTAAAATCATTGGGTGTCGTCCTTTTTTTTTTTTCTTTTTTGGAATCAGGGGGTCGGAAAAGATGAAATTCTGATGAAAACTCAACAATGAATTTCTGACCAATTACATAACTTCCCCCTATAGTTCTTATGAAGTTGAATAAATAAAACAAATTTGTTGTATTTATCATTCCGATTGATCTCACGATGCTCAAAGTCCGTTAGCAAAAAGACTTTTTATACCAGCGTTTCTACATTAAAATTCATTTACACACGAATCCGGAATTTCGCAAAACTTTACGTCCAAATCAATCCCCCAGGGTTAAAGAGAGCTTGGCATAGAGATCTCTTGTAATGAAGTGATGTCATGAGGGTTCATCGGGTTTTCCCCTCTCAAGCCTTTCATGTCATTTTTTAAATTATTTTAATTTTATAAACAAAAAATGTTTTATTTATTCAATTTCATAAAATAGCAATTGCACCAGTTATTTATAACCTCTTTTTAAAAGTAGCAGCTTCTGTACACAAATAGCTCTTTTCTCATCACTTGAAGAGAATAGTTATTTTAGCGATTAGAGCGCTCTGATGTTAAGAGTCAAGTACTAAGTACGTGATAACAGGATCTTCCAGCCTGATGTTACCCTTCCCTTCAGTTGCCAACACTCCCCCTATCTCTGATTCAGCATATGTTTTTATTGTCAAAGTTTCACCTTTCATTTTTGTCATGTCTCACTTCAATTTACATTTCATCAAGTTAACAATACGTTTTACAATAGTTTAAAGAAAAATGTCCCGTCTGATTGTTTGAATCCATCTGCCTCTTGTCGATGGCATTTATTCAAAACTACTTAAATTTTCGTAAAACTCCTTTCTACCCCTCTACATGGACTTCAAATTCTAACCAATGGACTAAGTGTGCAATTTCTTTGGTGCCTTTCAGTTGTAGTTTTCAAATTATGATTTAGTTGATCATTTCTTTTTTTTTTAATTTTCTTTTTTGAATACTCACCATGGAGAGTGAACAGATAACAGTAAATTCTAGTGACAGGGAATATAAGAAGAAGAGAGTTGAGGTAATTTCTATCTATAAATTATATTTATAAATATATAACATTTGATTTTCATAACATAATCGAGTAGTAGTTCGATGTTATTAATTGGAATAATTTGGCTGACAATGGTTTTCTTTCCCTGTCTATTTTCTTTTCATCTACCTTTTCTTTTACTTTGTCATTTATCATTTATTGGTTAAGTGAAAAATTAAGGAAAACTGGAAAGGCAGTTATTTATTTTAGGCTTACATAACATTTTTGTAAGTCCTGTTTCTGTGTTATTCGGAACAATGGCAATCCTTTTCACTTTTTGTTGAAAGCGAAATCTTAAGTAGTAATTCTTAATTCAGAATGGTCGACGTGTACAAGTAACTTAATTTTTTTGTCCTTGAAGATGAATTAAACTCATGTAAATGTTGAGAAGCTATTTGATGGCAGAGTCCCATGCATATCTCTTTAGGAAATTAATTTTATATTTTGTTCAAATGATTTGCATAACGTCCCCAAACTGTTGAAGCCTTTACACGAGAGACAAACAACTTGTAATTTTACTCAACTCTTAAATACTAACATGGCTTTATGGCTGCTTATTGCTTGCTATCCGCCTACCGAGCGTACGTATATTACGAAAATAAATGTATAGAATACATGCTAATGGCAAACACTTCAAATAGATGAGGTTACTCCCTTTGTAAATATCTACCAATATATCAGTGATCCCTTAGTTTATTTTATCTGGGAGTCTGTACGAAAAAATAATCGCTCTTTATACACGTTAAACATTCTACCAAAGTCTGGTGTCAATCCACTTTGTCCTTTGACCAGAATCATGTTGACGTACGAATAAGCCTATTTTTGTTGCATTCATTGGGACCTCAAACAGTGAAAATATTAGGGTATTACGAAAATTGAATTTTCACCTAAATTAGTAACATTACCGACTTGTGGAGTTTGAAATGTTTAAAAAAAAAAAAATGAGGTGAAGGGTATTTTTTTTATGTCCGTTATTAAAACACATCGACAGTACTCAAAGAGTTCTGTTTAGTCTTTTAATCTTTAGTTTACAAATTACCTTAAGAATTGTGTACATGGAATCTATGTATTCACATAAATATACGGATAATTACTGTGCATGTGTTACTTTTAGTTGGTCAATAAATTCTGTCATTTAACCATGTTTTTTGAGAGAAATTCTAAAACCTGGACAACTATTTAAAAACTATACGATGAAATCCCAGAATAATAGTAGAGAGTATCATCCGGATAACTTTCTTTTATCGGCGTCGCTAGTACAGATGTACGGTGCTTGCCTACTATGCTCAAAATCGAGGGTTCCAAACTCGGCCGAGAGACCCTTGGTTTTTTACTTCCCAGATTATTAAAATTAAATCGCACGCCGACCTTCTGATGGTCGTTAAGTGATAGTCCCGAGTTGTGCGATGTCAAGTATTCTTTAAAGACTCATATGCTCATGTTCACCAGAGCGCCTCTAGAAGTAGGCGATATGGCATCGTAGTTAAATATCGGATATGAGTCGTAAAAAACCAAACAACATCTTTGTATAGAAATGCAAATCCTAGGCCAAGTTATAAATATCATTTATGTCAAATTTGTATTTTTTTCTATCTGTTTTGTTTCATTGTTTAGGAATTGGGGAGTGCTCTGGCCCAAATTCGAGCGAGAGTTAAAGCGAACCGAGGTACGACCGCCAGAAAGGATGAAGACAGGCCAGAAGAGTCGGGCGGAAGCAGAGCTGGTGGGGAGGTGACTGAGAGAACGGCTAAGACTAAGAAGATCCTGGAGGAGGACAGGTGATATACAGACGAGTTGTAAAGGGCCTTCCTGGAATCTATTTCCCCGTCTCGCATTATTTGTAACAGACCAGCTTGGTGACACAGGAACAATGAGGAGGTCGCATTCATATTAAACTTAATGTCCATCGCACATATCAGCAATATGTAAAGCATCTGTTCACAATATACCTCATTTAGGAACTTCCTAAAGATCTTTCTTTTCTGATTTTGTAACCAAAATATTATGTTAAAAATATACTTCAACCCTTACTTTTCATTTTAATTTTAATATCTGCCACTACAGAATTAGAAGAAAGCAATATTTAATGTTTGAAAAATTATTAATCTTTATTTTATATTTTATACATCGAGTTTTTTTGGAGATATTTTGGTTGATGAGATCGTTGAACAATTCTTACCCATATACATTTAGCTAAACTATTTTAATTAAAACAAAAAAAAAAAAATAGAATATTCTTTCCACTTGTTTTTTTTTAGACTGCATAAATAAGTTTTGTTCTGAAAATGATTAGTTGCACAATGGACGATGATGGAAATACATATTTGTTTAAACATATTTATTTTAGACACGGCATCTTGTTCAAACTGACACAGGTACATGGTAGGTGTGTTCATAAAGTGACCAAGTTCTTATTGCATAAATAAAGGGTGCCGGTAGCTCTGAGGTAACATGTTTAGCCTACTAAGCTCAAGATCGCGGCTTTGGTATCCCGGCCCTTAGGTTTTTTATCTGTGAGGTAATAAACCTTGAGCACGCCATCCTTCTGGTGGGACGTTAAGCAATGACCTCGAGCCAGTGCGAGGTAACTAAACCTGGATAGGCAAAACAATTGAGGACTCCCCCCACTGTAGAGCCGGGCTCATATCCACTGGTTAAAGCCCTGGCATGAACCACAATAACTTACTGTTGCATAACTCCTCAGAGGGTAATCAGTGTAAGTCCGTTCCAGGAAAGTCAATATCTTAGAACAAATAATTAGTTATTATTGGATTGGTATAACAATCATAAAACATTTTTGGATAAACATCTTTTATTATTATTACAAATTTCGTCAGTTTTAACAGTAAATTTCTCTATTTCCATTCTTCCGAAAAAGTCGCAGACTACTTGATATCAATTGAAGCTAGATTGAGTAAGTCTCACTCTCCCTCCCTATCTCAAACTTCGTTATTCGAAAATGTTAATTACCTCCGTTATTTCTACCTTTAGCGAAAATAAATTTTTGGAATCATTTTTCGTATCATTTCAGTAAACGTTTCACGTAGAATCATAACATTAATCCAGTGTATCCTAAAAACTATTCCTAATTGGCGGATTCAAAATATATAGTTTCGTTGAAATACGTTCAGCTTTTTCCCCATGATCGTGGAACAATCAGACATGAAAGCTAAAAACTATACAACCACCATTGTTAACCTGAAACTAAGTAAAACCAATACTCATTGTACAGAGAACCTTACAATGTTATTATATTTATAAATATTAGGATTGATTGTCGTTTTATAATTTGGTTCTATTATTAATATTCTGTATTATAATTTTTTCAGAGTACGATTTACTAAACATCAACAGGATAGAGCCAAGATAAAGGATGCTATGGATCAGATGTTAATCGAAAGAGAAGAACAGAGAAAAGTTGAAAAACAACTACAGGAAGTTATCGCAAAAGTGGTAAGGCTCATCATATCTATTGTAATGTGTTGTTGGAAATATGTTTTTATAATTATAATGCCTCAGGATTAGCATTTTCTATTACTATTTAATAATGTGTGATCTAGTGTAAAAATTATAAACATTATTACAATGTAACTAAAGAATATAAATTAAAATGAAAAAAACATCAACTATAAATAAACAGTATTACACAGAAGTGGAACTTCACGCAGGTTAGTAACGTTATCTGCGTGATATTTAATGTAAATCCGATGATCCATTGAAGAGTTAGCACTTTTTTTCTTGAGGCCCCCAGAACTTCTTTCCTGTTCAGAAAGAATGACTTTATCCTAAAGGGGCCCTCACACTTGCAAAAAGTTTGCACAAAAATTTGAAGATGTCGGTTTTGTGCAAAAATATTGAGAGTGAGGACAAATATTGTGCAAAAAAAGGGGTATTCAACATTTTGTGGGGCGTTCAAAAGTTTTCTGAAAGTTTAGAAAATTTTTGCGGACCTGTCAATATTTTGTAGCATGAGAGCGCAGTGTGAGGAAATTTTGATAATGTGTAGGTTCCAAGCTCAGTTCGCGAAATAGGTTACGATGACTATGGGTCGGTCGCTTCTTCAAATAATTCCTGACCCACACTCTTTTCTTCTTATTATTTAAAGACTCCTTCAACACTGCACACAATACAACTACGCTACTTTCAATCTCCGGGTTTGCCCTGGGCAAAGAAACGTATGCGGCTATGGCTGAGTACAAAGCGATGCGCCGTGCTTCCATCACGAATGTTTAGTCGACACTCAAATTTTGTACAATATTTTTGTGTAGTGTGAGGGGTCCACGACCATTCAATATTTTCTACAAAAATAAGCTCAATATTTGTGCTCAAAATTTTGAGCGAAATTTTGCCAGTGTGAGGGCCCCTTAAGTTAGCCTTGCTTGAAGTACGCTGCAGTTTCTGTGAATGGCTTTATCTTAAGTTAGCCATGCTTGAAGTACCCTGCAGTTTCTATGAATGGCTTTATCTTAAGTTAGCCATCCTTGAAGTAACCTGCAGTTTCTGTGCATGTAAGGTGTTAAATATAATTTTATCCTTTGAGCCCCCAAAACCAGCTTGCTCTTTAAAATTTTGAAATACGATACGACCTGTTTGAACTGGGCTTATAAGGAGGTTACATATGAAGGTTTATGAAAATCTGATTAGGCGTTAACTCTAGCACTCATTTTATATTTCGAGCCTCTCTCACAACTCTTCCCGATAATATTTTTGAAATTAATTAGGGTGAATCTACCAAGTAATAAAATACAAATTGTATTTATATTACTTAGTATTTACTTCAATGATAATTTAGACTTTTTTTTTTCTCATTCTAAGGCTGTCTCCTTATCACTTCAATTCAAACCTAATTTAAAAAAATGTGGACAACATGGGATGTGCTACGAAATATAAAAAGAAAATAATGAATGTTTGATAAAGTCTGGGATATTGTAATTATATTATTATTTTTGTAGTTGGAATCCTCGAGCAGCGAGTAACCTAGTAACCTTTGGAATGGTAAAGGTTTGGTTAGCGCCTGTTTATCCTCTCTCCTTTGTGATAGAGGAGGCAGTGAGTCAGCTCCACTTCCCCACCTATTTTCTCTTCTTAGCTCTATTCTACATATGTATTTTATATGTTAATTGCAGACAGCTCCCACACCCGAGGTACCGCCTCTCATACAACAGCGGATCATCGATTTGGAGACTTCTGTTGAAAACCTTAAGGTAAAGAGGAAAATATTTTAAAACACTTCCTGAATGAATCGTAGGAAATGTTTTTTTCCAGCCTCCTAATGAACTAAGCTTTCGTTCTCTCTTTAAATCCCACTCTGGCTGATTTGGCTTAAAATCAATAGATCTCGATTACGGACTCAATAATCGTATAAAATCAATAGCTCTCGATTACGGACTCAATAATCGTATAAAATCAATAGCTCTCGATTACGGACTCAATAATCGTATAAAATCAATAGCTCTCGATTACGGACTCAATAATCGTATAAAATCAATAGCTCTCGATTACGAACTCAATAATCGTATAAAATCAATAGCTCTTGATTACGGACTCAATAATCGTATACAATCAATAGCTCCCGATTACGGACTCAATAATCCTATAAAATTTCCTCTTGATATACTAATTCACATCTACAGTTATTAAAATTCTTGTGTTAGACCTTGGCTCCTCTTGGTTTTGATCGATTTCTCTGAAAATCAATCGATATCTTCCTTTATGTAACTCTGAATCTACATATAAATCTTCATATCGATGTATTCATTCTATCGAGAGTTGTGTCCACAGACAGACACACTAACCAATGGGATATTTTTTTTTACCCTCTTACGTATAGGGAAATTTTGTAATCTTTCAGAAGTTCCGACCACCTGATTCTGAAAAAAAAAAAATCTTGCTGTTCTTGTTTGTGTGTCTGAACACGTTGACGTCCGATAGGATGAATATATCGACACGAAATTTTGTATGTGTATCCAGAACCCTATCAAGACGTCACCTAGTGATTTTCAGCCAGTCATTAACGACGAAATCGGCCAAAGGGAAGGTGGAGACCAAAGGAGATACAATTTATTCTCTTAGATTCTATTATTAGATCTGGAAGTGGCGAAAAAGGTACGTGAAAAAGTCTGCTACAGCTAGGAATCTGAAGACTATATCCAATTATCGAAAACTTCATTCTTCCGCAAGTACCCGAGTACAAAGTGTGATGAATATATATACCGAATAAAAGGTGCAAAATATTTTAGTGTACTTGATGCAGCTAATGGATTTTGGCAAATTCAACTAGACGAAGAAAGCTCTAATTTATGTACGTTTAATTCTCCATGGGGAAGATACAGATTTTTACGGTTGCCTTTTGGACTTCGTACGGCTCCTGAAGTTTTTCATTAGAAGTTTGGGGAAAATTTTGAGGGCCTCGAAGGCGTCATGCACTATATTGACGACTTATTGGTTTGGGGTAGAACCCTCGAAGAACATTACTCTAGGCTAATTAGAGTCTTGGAGAGAGCCATGGAAAGAAATGTTAAATTTAATTTTGAAAAAACCATCATTGGGACGCAAGAAATTAAGTACCTTGGTCATACATTCACGCCAGAGGAGACGGTGGATCCTGCCAGAGAGGGAGCTGGTAGTCAGGTTTCATGTTATATTTTGTTGCATTTCCATAATACTTGTTCTTTGTAGTTTTGAAAGGGAGATGTGATGAATATATATAAACATATGTTATATTAGAATAAACCAGTTCTAGATTGACTGTCTACCTGTACGTATCTTTACACAAAGTACTAATGCAGTGCTTCGGGAAAAAACACAAGTTCCACCTCGAAATATGTATGCTCGCTATATTTTAAAATTAATTTAATTATATAAATAAAATACGTTGTCTTCCCACTGTTTTATTGCATCAGGGACAGTTTAGGTTTTAAAAACAGTGGGAAGACAACGTCTTTTATTTCTATAATAAATCTCGTCCCACAACATCCTACTATCACATATGATTAATTTAATTCTTTAATTTATGGAAAGCGGCGCTTTTCAAATTCATAGCATAGCTACCCAAAAATCTTATTTATATCAAAAATGAACGATTTTTCTAGTTTTTGACAATTTCTTGTGTCTTCTACAGAATATACTACTTATTATTGTTTTTATTTTTTCAATAATTTATACATCAAATTTCTGTTCAATTTTCGGTTCGAAACCCGACCGAGGCCCTTTAGTTTATTTTATCTGGGAGGTAAAATAAACTTAAGCATGTCGTCCTTCGGATGGGACGTTAAGCGATGGTCCCAAGCATGTACGATGTCAGGTAATCGTTAAAGACCCCTGCCCTACGTGAATAAAAATTTAGGGTAGGCAAAATTTAGGACTCCCACAGTAGAGTCGGGCTCATGTAGACCAGAGTGACGAAAGAGCGCTCTGGTAGTAGGCGATATGACCTCGTAGTTAAAGCCCGGGCATGAGTCATAAAACCTAACCTACATCAAATTTCTGTTATTATTACATTAACATCTGTTTATTGTTATTCTAGGAAAGACTTAGTGAGAAGGACAAAATCCTTTCTAGTAAGTCACAAGCACTGACGGTGCTTCACAATCAGCTGATGCAGAGGTCCCATGAGCATGCTGAGCGAGCTATGGCTATTACTCAGGAGATAGCCACCATCAAGGAAGACTTCGAGAAAAGGGAAGATTCCTGGAAGAAGGAATTGTCACGGCTCAAAGACAGGGAGGAACAACTCGAAAAGAGGTTAACCTCCAATTATATTAAAGATAGATATAGTTATATTTATATG
Source organism: Aradus depressus (assembly GCA_963662175.1). Classification (NCBI taxonomy): domain Eukaryota; kingdom Metazoa; phylum Arthropoda; class Insecta; order Hemiptera; family Aradidae; genus Aradus; species Aradus depressus. The sequence continues at coordinate 55,753,077 of OY759214.1, read as the reverse complement.
AGAAATCACCTTATGCGGTCGATCAGACTTCAGACCTATGGAAACTATCTTCATATTTTTGTCAAACATGTTCCCCCGTTTCGTTCAATTTCTCACTCAATTTACACATATGAGTTGTTCAGAACGTGATCAGTGTAAAAAATAATCGGGAAAGTGGAAATAGGAAAATTAACAGTTAGAAAATATGAAATTTGCAATTATAAATCTCATAAGGTGAAATCAGATCATTTTTATATGTTGCGTGGATTTTAAAAAGGGTCTCAGAAAAATTGATTTCCCGGAAAATTCCTTCGATTTTCACTGATTAAAAACAAAAAACTCATTTATATAGCCTAATTCTAATATATATATATATGTATACGTATAGTAAACCGGTTTCGGCTTCTGCCATCATCACAGTCGCCAGTTCAACAGTAACAATCAAGTTAGCTAGGTTGGCATATTTATGCATTTCTGAGATTACCTGAGGCTGTAACTCTCCAAACCAAGGTAAATCCCCGAGAGGACGGGAGTAACTTCCCAACCGCACAAGTAGAGAAGTCTCGCTGTCCTAACGGAAAAAAATTAACTGTAAAAATATTTGGATTTAAACTTATATTATCATAGTCAGATTTTTCTGTTGAAACTAGGACTTACTTCTTCTGTGTGATTTCCCTTGGGGTAGGTAATCTCAAACAGCTCCAGGTAATCTCAAACAATTCCAGGTAATCTCAAACAGCTCCAGGTAATTTCAAACAGTTCCAGGTAATCTCAAACAGCTCCAGGTAATTTCAAACAGCTCCAGGTAATCTCAAACAGCTCCAGGTAATTTCAAACAGCCTCAGGCAATCTCAAACAGCCTCAGGTAATCTCAAACAGCCTCAGGTAATCTCAAACAGCCTCAGGTAATCACTGAGTAGTCTCTGAACTACCCATCTATCGGACATTGTGTATCAGAATACGAGTATTGTGATCGATCGACTTTCAAAACTTTTGAACGAGTGATTGTATCAAAATGGAACAAAGTGGGATCTTCTTCTGTCCAATGAGCAGTATGAGTAGTGGTATTATGTTTACTCAATCCACCACCAGAGGCGCTCCACGCTCACTAACTCTATAATTTCCAATTGAAAGTGGGATCAAGTTGTATACCTTATTTTAAAAGTATTTCAAAGAGAAGAAAATGTCCGAAATATTTGTTCATATCTTTTATTGTCTCACATTAGGAGAGGAAGGCGGTGAAAGAAGAGAATTGTTTTCTGTTTGCAACGATGGAAAACAAATTAGCAAGTTCCTGAAAATCCAGATCGAATTGCATGTTTCGAAAATACATATATGTTCTCAATTTATTCATAACCATTAATTTTTTTTCAGATTGTCAGAAAAAGAATCGGAAGCAGAAAGTGTTGAACAGTTGCAATCCAATTTCGAGGATGCTAAGAAAAAAATAGAAGAAAGTGAGTCGAGAATCGAGGAAACTACAAGAAATCTAGACTCAATGAATAAACTTAATTTGAAACTTAAAGCTCAGTTGAAGGCGCTAAAAATTGAAAGGGAAAAATTTAAAAAGGTAGTTTTGTTATCTTATTTTAAATGTACTTCTTATAATTTCACATATCAGTAGTATATATTTGTCATTCATTATATATATATATATATATATATATATATATATATATATATATATATATATATATATATATATATATATATATATATATATATATATATATATATATATAAATGTATGCCATGTCATTCGAAGCCCAACAGCCCCTCTAGCACTTGGCTACCTTCCCTCGTACCTCACTGTGTTGAGGAACGTCTTACCGAAGATTTCCTATCGGTGTTGTGAGCATGGGGTGCTCAACAGAATATTGTGTTATTTATGCTTATATTCTAAATTATGACATGTAATACGTATTATATATTGAGATGAATCTTCGTTCAAACTAAATGAAAAGAATACTCCACGGACTAGGAAGACATAAACTAGGTTCTTCTTACCGTCCCAAGTCCTCTCAGCTTTAATAATATAGACAATAATAAGGAGAACAAGAAAACATAGTAACCAAACCATGATTCATCACAAGTTATCACTCTTTCCAAGAAGTTGGGATAATTTTCAGTGGCATTCATATTGTCAGTACAAACATTTTCACGAGCTCCTTTTTGTTCGATTTTGAGAATTTTAGGCACCATTTTCGCACACACTTTTTGCATGTGAAAATTGTTATGTAAAATTTGCCTTACGCAATCTTTGTCAATGCCTATAGTTTCAGCAATCGCACGAATAGTTAACCGACGGTCAGATCGGATCAGATTACCGATTTTTTCAATATTTTCATCCGTTTTAAACGTGGAAGGGCGACCCGGGCGTGCATCATCTCAACGTCTTCTCGGCCATCTTGAAAACGCTTAAACCACTCAAAAACCCGCGTGATAAACTTTCATTGCTATATACTTCTTTTAATAAAAGATAACCTTCAGTAGCGGTTTTTCCAAGTTTCATATGAAATTTCACGACAATTCGTTGCTCTAAATATTTTTCGGCAAAACAAAAAAAACAACACTACAAAGGAAGGCCACGGCCTGACTAATGCCTCTACAGACACGGGAGGGGCACCAACCGGAAGAGAAGGCTTCACACTACACAGCTGTCGGTCGTACGACTTTGGCGCATGCGTAATTCTTCTGTAGAAGCATCAATCTCGTTATTTAATAGCCACACCTCGTATTCTTGAGATAACGGATCCATGGATCTACACTAACTGTATGTTATTGTTAACATCTTTCTATATTTTTTCTCCAGAATGAAGATAGTTTGGCGGATGTGGAGGCACTGGAAGAGCGGATAGCTCTCCTGGAAGAGGACAAAGGTAACTTACTGTTACAACAGGTTGACTTTGATGATTTGAAAGGTAACACACTTCACTCACATCTCCGTTAAAGTTAACTCAACCTAAAGAGGAGAGCAAATGGGATAGATTCTATTTTTAGTATTAGTAGCTATGTGTAAACTAAAAATAATATTATGTATTGATCTAAAAGAAGTATTTTTAATTACAACGAATTTTTTCATCAAATGAGGAAGTGTGTTAGCATTTTTTTTTCTCTCTTTAATGTTTCGTTTAATATTTAGCGCATTTCCTTTTGCTGCAACAAAAAAGTTAATGAATCATCGGCAATGTACTTCCCCAGTAAATTAATCAATTAAGTGTTCGCGCTACCTCTAAAACTAATTGACTAGTTCAGCTAAAATCAATAGTTGATTTAAGTAAGTAAAGGATTATGAATCGTCATACTAAATTTCGTCAGTTATTTGAGTTTTTTTAGTCGACCCCCTCCTACTTCCATTTGGCCGATTTTGCGGAAAATCAATGGATGCCGTCATTATAACGGTTACATTCATTACATGGGCAGTTATTGAGCCCCCTCTCTGATCGCAATAATCAATAGGTGCCGTCCCTATAACGGTTACATTCATTACATGGGCAGTATTTGAGCCCCCTCTCTGATCGCAATGATCAATAGGTGCCGTCCTTATAACGGTTAATGGGCAGTATTTGAGCCCCCTCTCTGATCGCAATAATCAATAGATGCCGTCCCTATAACGGTTACATTCATTACATGGGCAGTATTTGAGCCCCCTCTCTGATCGCAATAATCAATAGGTGCCGTCCTTATAACGGTTACATTCATTACATGGGCAGTATTTGAGCCCCCTCTCTGGTCGCAATAATCAATAGGTGCCGTCCTTATAACGGTTACATTCATTATATGGGCAGTATTTGAGCCCCCTCTCTGATCGCAATAATCAATAGTTGCCGTCCTTATAACGGTTACATTCATTATATGGGCAGTATTTGAGCCCCCTCTCTGATCGCAATAATCAATAGGTGCCGTCCTTATAACGGTTACATTCATTACATGGGCAGTATTTGAGCCCCCTCTCTGATCGCAATAATCAATAGGTGCCGTCCTTATAACGGTTACATTCATTACATGGGCAGTATTTGAGCCCCCTCTCCGATCGCAATAATCAATAGGTGCCGTCCTTATAACGGTTACATTCATTACAGGGGCAGTATTTGATCCCCCTCTCTGATCGCAATAATCAATAGGTGCCGTCCTTATAACGGTTACATTCATTACATGGGCAGTATTTGAGCCCCCTCTCTGATCGCAATAATCAATAGGTGCCGTCCTTATAACGGTTACATTCATTACAGGGGCAGTATTTGATCCCCCTCTCTGATCGCAATAATCAATAGGTGCCGTCCTTATAACGGTTACATTCATTACATGGGCAGTATTTGAGCCCCCTCTCTGATCGCAATAATCAATATGTGCCGTCCTTATAACGGTTACATTCATTACATGGGCAGTATTTGAGCCCCCTCTCTGATCGCAATGTTCAATAGGTGCCGTCCTTATAACGGTTACATTCATTACATGGGCAGTATTTGATCCCCCTCTCTGATTGCAATAATCAATAGGTGCCGTCCTTATAACGGTTACATTCATTACATGGGCAGTATTTGAGCCCCCTCTCTGATCGCAATAATCAATAGGTACCGTCCTTATAACGGTTACATTCATTACATGGGCAGTATTTGAGCCCCCTCTCTGATCGCAAAAATATATTCAGATATTGTTATATACATATAATGACTATTATCTTGTATTTTATGTATATGACATGGTTTAATTTGATTTCGCTCTGCAGCTCTCGTTTGAGAAACGTATTCATCATGCGGCCACATTTGAGAACTTAGAGCGGCGTTATGTGGCCCACAAGTACAAAAATGTTGGCGAACGTTGCTCTGGATTAAAAACATTGCTCCCTCTCTTCCCGTGGTCCTATTTAATAACAACGATTTTGGTGTGCGTTTCATAAAAATCAGAATATGCGTTCGGGAGTTATCGCGTAAAAGCAATGAGAATTTGAACGCCCCTTCAAAAATTGTGTCTATTCACATAATACGATATTTTCCAATCCTATGTCAGAAAAGTTTCAATTTGTTTTTGCAAGATAAAGGAAATGCGCTATATTCTATTGTGAATATATTTATGTTTATTAAAAATGCATGATTTGTGTTAGCTCATTAATGAATACATAACATGGTAATATATTTATGGTAATTATCCGTCAACATTGTTTTGTTGTTCTGCTTACAGTTTTTTTAACATGTTGCTAATATCTCCATTATAAAATTGCTTTCAACTAATGCCTTGAAGATGTTACCATCCGCACTAACCATATTAACTTGTTTGAGAATGGCTTCTTCGAGACTTATGTAAATTTGATAGCTTTTGAGTGTCCCAAAAGAAAAAAAAAAAAAAAAATTATGAAAAAGTTAACTTAATTGAACAATCAAAACTGAATATATTTTTTCCAAGAATTATATTTCTCTTAGCTTATATTTAATCTTAATTGGTCTCAAAACAATTATGAAAAATCCTTTTTTTTAATTCTACGATTATTTGGAAGCCAATTATGCCCTGTTGACATAATATGTCAAACGAAATTTAAATGTTACAAATATTCTTCATCTGTAATAATGATTTTTCCAAACATTAGGCACTCGAGAAACAATCACCGAATGTCTAGCGATGTCATATTATAAATTTCGTTATTTATCGTGACACATGCACGGGCTTTAACAACTAGGTTATGACCTAACCAGGTTTAGTTGGCTAAAGCCCCCCTCCCCCGGGTCTTTAACGCGTACCTGACATCGCACTGGCTCGGGACCATCGCTTAACGTCCTATCTAAACGACGATGTGCTCATCGATTTTTTTTTGTATTTACCTCCATGATATAAAAGCTAAACTTTTTGATACTTCATTTTCTATTTTGGGACACTTGTGTATAGATTAGCTCGCAGCTTATAAGGAGATATACTCAGATGTATTTTTGGAATTCGCTTAAACTTGATGAGGTGATTGGTAAAAACCTTATAGCTAAAATCTATTTTTTGAGATTTTGACCAATTGACTTGAAGAGACGATCGATAGGTGGAATATTTATATATTTTTTTGGAGTAGAACAAATTCCTTTGTATATCAGTTACGGGGGTGTTCTCTGACATGCGAAACAAGAATTTGAGGGCTGTTTGTCGAATAAAAATTCTCTTTTTGAGGTTTTTGATACGAAGAACCTACCCAAAATATCTAATAATTGTATACAAAAAGAGTTGTACTACGCAAATATAAACATTACACCTGTCGTCTCCTTAAGCCAATGTGAAGGATCAAAAATATATTCTAGCTATAAGGGGGATTTGTGTTCCCGTGGTGTTCATTCATAAAAACGCTCTTGACAGGCGTCCGTATATTCTCGATGTAGATCATCTCAACAAGTTTAAGCAAAGTCCAGGAAAGCATCAAGGTGGGTGTACCTCATTGTTACTATATTTTGTCAAATTTCATACATTTCATACTGTAAACATCATCGATTTGATTTACACTCAGATTTGTTTTTATTCACTTTGAAAGTATAATTATTGGTGGTAATGTCAGACTAGACATAGTCAAATAGACAATTTGAGTTACAAGATTCTCCTGTTTACTCTGTACAATTCCATCTGGCAGGATATTGTGTTAGTGATCCGCTAAATGCGATGTACCCCATATCTGTACACAAAAAAAAAATACAAAATTTGAAAATGTGGAGGATAGACAGGTTTTGTGTAGGGCTGTCTAAACTCTTCGCATATTTCACGCCAAAACAATCACTCATCAAATTAAGTTTATTTATGTTTTTGTTTTTTAATTTTTTAAAAGGTGCTCTCTTGTTCGTTTATGTGACTCATGCCAGGGCTTTAGCTACAAGTTCGCACGGGCGAGGGAGCATCGTTTATTGCCCGGTCCAAGTACGGCATCCTAAAGGAAAAAAACAAAACTAAGCACTCTATCTCTTTGCTAACGGCGGCGTGATATTTCAGTGCACTTCTATCGGTAGTTCAACATATCAAAATTTTATGAAAATTAAAATTTTGAAGTCGGATGAGTGTCATTTTGGCGTGGAATGTCCCATATAAAAGTATATTCTGTATAAAATATTTTCTTGGAAATATATCTTAGAAGATTATTTTATAAGAAATTAGCTTAACTTTTTTTTAAATAGTTCAGGAAATCATCACCATTGGGCTAAATGCTAACCGGTGACATGGTGATACTGGCTGTGGGATTGTCTTCCTAACCGGAGGAATCAACTTGTCTTCTCCTTTTCATTTTCTCTATCTTCCACCTCGTCATAAGTCCTCGTCTCTTATTTATAACTTTTGATTTACTTTCTTTTTACACTTAATATGGATTATTTAGTGACTTATCAGCGTAATTAAAATAATAATAATAATATTTTTCGGAAGAGAATGGAAATAGGGAAATTAACAGTTAAAAAGTATAAAATTTGCTGTTTGTTTATTTGTTTTTGTGACTCATGCCCTGCTTTTAACAATGATGTCATAACGTCTCTACTGTGGTAGTCATAAAATTGTGCAGGAGGAGGTCTTTAACGAATACCTGACGTCACAAAGGATCATTGATTAATCATAGGACGGCCTGAAATTATAATAATAAAGGTCTTTTATTATTTTTATATAATAAATATATAATTTTTTCATAATGGTTGTTATAACAATCCATTGATGAATAATCGTTTAGAAAAAAAATTTACTTTTCTCTGTCTGTAGTTCGCTGATTAACCTCTGAAAACCACATGTACTTTTCTAGTGTTCTTATTCAATTATTGTGTGTTGCGTGCTGGCCTTACTGACCTCAAGATCGCGAGTTCGAAACACGAGACCGAGGCTCTTAGTTTATTTTATCTGGGAGGTAAAAAAAAAAAACTTAAGCCCCGTCCTTGCGAAGCGATGGTCCCGAACCTGTACTATGTCATGTACTCGTTAAAGACCCCTACTCTAGGTTACTGTAATTAGGGAAGCAAAATTTGGGACTCCCAAAGTAGAATCGGGTTCATGTTCACCAAGGCGACAAAAGAACGCTCTGGTAGTAGACGATGAAGATAATAGTAGTTAAAGCCCGGGCATGAGTCACAATAACTAATATAATTTAACCAAAATAAATTGTATATTGCATTTTATATTATAATGACATTTTAAATAAATATTCCGACATTCGCTAACTTTCACAAGGAGATAGATCAGATACATAGAGAACATTGATGTTGTACCTTTTCTATACTATCTTGTTTCCTTTTAAACATACTAAGAGGTCCTTAAATTTTAATTTCTGGGCCTTATAATTTTTGGATTATACTTGATTTTTTTGTCCCAATGACATACTTGTAGGTATGTCATCGTTATAAGTTAATTTTATTGTTATACTAGTGATATAATTTTTAGGGGTTCGTAGTTTCTTAATCTGCTCTTTCCTTAAACATTTCAACAATTATACTTCTTTTTGCTCTATCATACCTATCTTTTTTTTTTTGCATTCATATTATTTTTCAATTTGATATATTACAATTGTTTTTATCAAGCATATTATTTTTAGCTTCTCATGAAAATATTCAAAAGAAGTGTGTCGCTCTTGAGGAAGAACTTGCCGAAACAAAAAATACTCTGGTTCAGATTGGTGAAGAGAAAAAATCAGCAGAGAGTCGTGAGTATTAGCTGATAATTTGATTTTGGCTTTTTGTGGGCATTAATTACATTAATTTCGTTAATATTTCCTCGCTCGGTCTGAATGAAATGACTTTTCTAGTATCTTTGAATTATATGCGTTTTGAAAGAAGTGCGTCATCTATTTTGAAATAATTTTTTGTTCAGTGAGAAAATAATTGGAAACATTTCCCTCGTACCCCGGGAAAGTATCACTGTCCGGGAACAGCTTCTCTTGATATTTAATTACTGTATTTTTGTTTTAGTGCTGGAGCTGGAACAACAGAAGGTCTCGGAGCAAGAGACCCTAATCAAAGAGTTGTCTGGCAATTTGAAAACAATGGAGGAGAGGAAAATATACGCCGAGATCAAATCTGTCGAGTTAGAGGAGAAATTGGACGTGGAACTTGGGAAAATAGAATTAGAGAATAAACAACTATTGAGGCGAATTGAAGAGTTTCAAAGTGAATTGAATGAAAAGGATTCTGTTGTTGAAACTCTGAGAAGTCAATTATCCCTGAAAGAACAAGAAATATTTGACATCAAAGGAAACAATAACTTCCCTGAGGAGATGGAGGCAGACATCCGTCTTCGGGAGATAGAGTCGTACAACAGCGAGCTGGTAGAAAAGGTGCGGGAAATGCAACTGAAGTGTGAGGGACAGGAGACTGCTGCCGTGGCACTCCACGACACTCTCAGGGAGAGGAATGACAGCATCATCGAGCTGAAGGGACGTATTGAGGAGCTGTCAAGGGTGGTCTCAGAACTGGAGACGGATAGACATAGGCTGGAGGAGGAGTTGGGGCGCTTGAGTAGCAGAGGAGATGCCCCCAGTCAAAGAGAAGAGAAACAGATGGAGTCAAAGGAGGATCAGCCGAAACTAGTACAGAAGTTCAAGAAACTAGCCGCCAGCTATAAACTCAAGTGTCAAGACCTACAGGAGAAACTTGAATATAATGTTAAAGAGTTGGAAGAGAAAATAAACTGTATTTCAGAGTTAACCTCTCAGAAAGATGAACTGACCATTCAGTTAGATGTAAGTGTAAAGAAAAATGAGAAACTTTTGACTGTTGTCAACGAATTAACACCGAAAATGGAAGCAATGGAAGCCGAACGCTCATCTGCTCTTTTAAATGTTGAAAAGGTAAATAAGGCATTTGAAGAACTCAAAGAATGGAAGGAAGTTGACTCGAAATTGTTGAGAGAGCATGTGACCAATGTGAACACAATGGCTGCTCATGTACTGCAGCTGGAGTCGGAACTGGGCACTCTGCAGGGTCTGATCGGCGAGAAGAACAGCGTCATTGGGGAGTTAGAGACGGAAAGGAAGAAGTTTGTGGACGATATGCAGAACAGTGAGAAGGAATTGGATAGGCTTCGGGAGTTGTACCAACAGGAGTCTGTGAAAAATCAAGGTGTTCTCACCAATCTTGAAGGGCTGGAGAGTGAGATGTTGGTAAGTCGTGAGGAGATGAACCAAATAGCAGAACAGTTGGACGCAGTCACGAGGAACTACAATATGTGTCTGAGCAACCTCCAGGAGAGAGAGAAGTACATTGAGGTTCTGGAGCAGGACATCGTCGGTATGAAGTCAAAGATGTATAGTCTAGAGTCCGGGATTCAGGATCGACACAGGATCTTGGAGGAGCGGGGGAACCAGTTGGCGGCGCGGCTGGAGGAGGCAGAGATCATGAGGCAGACCTACGACAAATACCAGGCGGAGATGCAGAAGAAATTGAAGCTAATGGGGGAAAACGAAGCTTTGCTTAAGCAGCACTTACAAGGGGTTGAGACTGAGCTGAATGAACTTCGAGGAACGAGCCAAGAGTTGCTGAAGGAAAAAGTATCTAGGGAAGGTCAGATAGCAGAAATGAGCCAAGAACTAGAGACATTGAGAGAGTTGAGGAACTCCTATAACACCACCTTGGACAGAATAGAAGAGTTAAACGGAGAATTTACCCAAGTTACATTGGAGTTTGAATCTAAAAATGCGGAAATGATTAAAGTGGCTGAAGAAAGGGCTGATCTCTTCAATCGGCTGACAGATTTGGAGGACGCCCATGTAGATCTAAAAGCACAGTATGAGGAACTGGAGGAAGATACGGCTGAGCTAAAGAAAAAGCTTGAGGAAAAGAGTAAAGCTCTCGAGGGGGCTGAAAAAAATGTTGTCAGTCTTCAGGCGAATTTGAGCTCCACTGTAGAGTTGTTGAAACAGAAAGAAGTGGAAGTAACAACTTTGAAGGAGGAAATCCAGAACTTTGTACGTCAGAAAGAGGAACCCAGTAATATTAAGGCAGAAAGTGGACAAACTGACTCTGCAGAGAAGAAGGAAGAGGGTATAGTGATGTTCTCGTGGGGGGAGCATAGCCATGAGGCTGCGAAGGACGATGAGGATGGGTGGGGGTGGATTGGGGCGGAGGCTAGGCTGGAGGAAGCACACAAACACTCGGAGGCGGTGCAAATCCAGGGGCTGACCGCCAGGGTCCAGGAGTTGGAGGGACAGCTGCAGGCGGCTTCTGAGGAACTGGGGGCCACTAAGGTGAAGTGTGGCAAGCTTATGAAGAAGTTGAAAGAGATGAAGAATCAACAGAGCAAGGTGGGCTTCTCCGATCTGGACTTCGCACTCCAGGAAGAGCTCAGAGGTCAGGTGGATCAGCTGGAGACAAAAATTAAGGAATTGTCAGCGGAAAATGGTACGTTAAAGATGGAAAAGGAGAACCTAACCAAGAGACACGATGTTCTGTTAACAGCTAATGAACATCTAATTGAAATGAAAGAGAGGCAGGACATTGAAGTTCACATGTGGCAGAAGAGAAGTATTGAGTTGAAGAACGAGATCCAGGGTCTGCAGTGGTCCTTAGAGGAGATGAAGTCTGAGATACCTGCCCAAAGAGAAGAGAACTTGATGGAGAAGTTCAACGCAGTCGTGTCAGAAAATGAGCAGCTTCAACGAATCATATGTAACCTCAAGGACGGCAGACCAATAGGCAGTCCGGAAACGGTCTCTGAACTGAACCTACTCAAGGATGAAGTAACAAAGCTAAAAGAACTGAAGAATAAAGAAAAAGAAACTTTGGAAAAAGAATTATCGAAGGCAAATGAGGAGTTAGAGCATCTGGAGCAGCAGTTGGACAGCTTGACCAGGGACAATGTGGAGCTGAAGAACCAGATCAGCAGTTTAACGTCAACTAGTAAACATCAGGATATATCTGCCTTAAGAGAAAAACTAGAAAGTTTACGACAGGAAAATGAAAAACTGAACAAAGCGATATCATTATTAGAAACTACGTCTGTTCATTCTGAGGACGTTAGTATTCTATCCATAGAAAACAACGAACTAAAAAATCAATTAGAACAATTGAAAATAGAGAAAGAAAGCATAACTTCACGGATGGAATGTGTCAACAAGGAGAAACCAGATCAGCAATATCCACAAGAAAGTATAAGGCAATATGAGGAGAAAATATCGAAATTGTCAGAAGAAATCGTAGAACTTAAAGAACAACTTACTAATAAAACAGCTGACGATAATATATTAGAGGTCCTGAAAAATGAAAGTGTCAAACTTCAAAATGAGATTGATTCTCTGAAAACCCATCATGAATCCGACATACAGGTGTATATTGAAAATATACGAAGTTTAGAGGACAAAATAGGCCAACTTGAGGGGAAGATAAATGCCAACGGTCTTGAATGTGAAGAACTGGATAAGATTATCAGTGAAATAGCTGTCAAACTCAAAGTGGCACTTATTTCTGATAATGAGATTGGAAAGTTGAAGGAAATATATGTAGCCCTGGACTCTGCTATGAGTGAGATGTCGTTGTTAGAACAAGAACTAGGAAGTGTTAGAGAGAGTCTAGCAGGTGCTCCAGCGACGGCTAAGGTTGAAGTATCCAGTGAGGGCACGCCTCCTGTATTCAAAGGGTTCAGTCAAATTGACAATGATCCGTTTGCAGCGGTTTCCAACTCTTCTGCTGCTGCTGACTCTAGTCAGATAACGGTAGAGAATGAGGAATTGAAAAGGCTTAATGAAAAATATAAAAATGATTGTTTAAAGTTGTCAAATGAAAAAGCTGATGTTGAAAAAACCTTGGAGAAAATGAGGAATGAAGTCTTACGGTTGCAGGAAGAGATTGGTAGACAGAATTCTAATTTCTCAGCCCAAACGGAAGAACTGACATTGCTGTTGAACCGATCAGAAGATGAGATTCAGGGACTTCGGGGTGAGACGAATAGCCTGAGAGAAGAGATGAGCCTTATGGCCAATCGTCAGAGTAGAGACGTGCAAGGCATGGAGCGGGGTGAGGACCACTGGCGGGAAAAACTTGTGGAAATCGAAGAAAACTACCAGAATACGTTACTCAACCGGGAGCAAGAAAGTCTGGATCTGAGGCATGTATTACAGGAGAAGGAGCAGCTATTGGCCAATTCGCTGAACGAGGCGAATGCTCTGCAGGGTCAGTTGGAGGCGGTTGGGCGGGATGCGGGTCATCTGGAAGAACGGCTAGCTGGGTTGGTCAGGGAGAACATGGAGCTGAGGGAAGCACTGGACCGGAGAACGGAGCAGTGTGGGCAGCACAGAGCCGAACTGGACAGTGTGAAGGGGCGGCTGGAGCAGGTGTCTCGGGCGGAGGGCTTATCGGATGCGGAGGCGGGACTTCGGCACCAGCTGGGCCAGGCCGAGGCACATCTTGCAGAGATGGAGGCGTCTTCGGGGGCCCAGCAGCACCGACTCACGCAGCTCTTCAACGACATGTCCCTTCTGAAGCACAACAACATGGAGTTGGAGCAGGCCAAGACTTACCTCGAGTCCCTCGTCGGACAAAAGCAAAATGAAGTGGAATCACTCCACACAGAAATATCACTACTAAAACAGAACAGGACCACAGATAACCCAGAGGAGCTGAGCCTGCCAGAGAAATACGCTGAGTTGCTGAAGGCTAAGGATTTGGAGATCGAGCGAGTGTCAGGTGTTCTTCTGGCCACCCAGGAGCGGCTGGTCCATGTACAAGACTCCAAGCCGCTGGACAAGCTCATCTTCCTCGAGAGCCGACTCGACCAGGCTCTGTATGCTCTTCATGCGCGCGACCTTCGCTGTGACGAGCTCACCCAGGAGATCATGCAGGTATGATTCCTAGACGAATTTCGTATTGTAATTAACATAATTGTTTTAAGTTCATTTTTTCTAGCATTCTCCCAATGGTCTTTCTTCCGACAATATTTCAAGACGATCTACGCCCCATCTTCAGGCCCCAATGAACAAAACGTCATATGAGGGGGGGAGGGGGGGGGAGGCTCGCTCATTAAAAACAAGGAATGTTCAATAAAAAATTATTTTCTAATGAAATGTAGTTTACTAGATGTAATGAAATAAGTACAATAAACTAGGTATATTAATAACCTAAGTCAATTATCAAACTGAAGTAAGTACAATAAACTAGGTATATTATTAAACTAAGTCAATTATCAAACTAAAGTAAATTTACTAAATTATTTACTGCTAATTTTTTTTTTCAAATATTGTTTAAACATTTAATATATATTTTTTGTTACATTTTACAAACATTATAATTGATTGATTTGGATTATTTATTAAGTGACAAGTAGGCACACAAAAGTTGGAAGTGTGTGACAACGTTGTACTATTTCTACGTCGATAATTGTTTGTGTTCTAGCTGCTTGAAGAAAGGGATGCTCTCCAACTGAGACTATCAGAGCTACTCAGAGAGAACGAACAGCTGAAGAGGAGCGATCCGCAGAGCAAGGAACCCGCAACTCTGGAGCCAACCCCCTCTCCCGAACTGTCCGATAAGTGAGTATCACTCATCTCTATTGTCAGTATCTCGTGGCTAGCAGGTTAGTCACATCTGAAGAGGAGGGATCCGCGGAGCAAGGAACCCGCAACTCTGGAGCCAACCCCCTATCCCGAACTGTCCGATAAGTGAGTATCACTCATCTCTATTGTCAGTATCTCGTGGCTAGCAGGTTAGTCACGTCTGAAGAGGAGCGATCTGCGGAGCAAGGAACCCGCAACTCTGGAGCCAACCCCCTCTCCCGAACTGTCCGATAAGCGAGTATCACTCATCTCTATTGTCAGTATCTCGTTGCTAGCAGGTTAGTCACGTCTGAAGAGGAGCGATCCGCGGAGCAAGGAACCCGCAACTCTGGAGCCAACCCCCTCTCCCGAACTGTCCGATAAGTGAGTATCACTCATCTCTATTGTCAGTATCTCGTGGCTAGCAGGTTAGTCACGTCTGAAGAGGAGCGATCCGCGGAGCAAGGAACCCGCAACTCTGGAGCCAACCCCCTCTCCCGAACTGTCCGATAAGTGAGTATCACTCATTTTCTATTGTCAGTATCTCGTGGCTAGCAGGTTAGTCACGTCTGAAGAGGAGCGATCCGCGGAGCAAGGAACCCGTAACTCTGGAGCCAACCCCCTCTCCCGAACTGTCCGATAAGTGAGTATCACTCATCTCTATTGTCAGTATCTCGTGGCTAGCAGGTTAGTCACGTCTGAAGAGGAGCGATCCGCGGAGCATGGAACCTGCAACTCTGGCTTTACCGTTTTATAGTTAAGCCGCACCCTTCCCCTAAGATCCTTTTTGTTGAAAATCCATGTTCATTCCATCCGTAGTTATGTCATATCCGAAGACAAACAGGTACGATTTTTTTGGTTTGCATTTTTGGATTCAGTGGATCGGAAAACAAGAAATTTTCTCTGAAAACCCAACATAGAATTTTTATTTGATTACATAATTCCCCCCCATGCTACGTGTGTTGTAAAACACTGATTGCTCTTTGGTGATGTGTGTTGTTGACTCTTACCTTGATGTTGCAGACTGGGCGAACTGCGACGTGGCTACATCAAGGACCCTGTCGTGACTCAGGACCGAGAGAGTAGACACAGTCAACAGATGAACCTCTACACAGAAGACAACAGTCAGGGTGAGTGGCATGTTCAGTAGGGTCAATGGCAGTACAGGGTAAAGCCTCGGTAATACAGGAGGGGGCTTCCACGAAATAACATACAGTTGTCACAATCATCGGCAATCTACTTCCCCACAACGAATTAATAAATTAACCTTTCGCTCCCCCTTCAAAACCAGTCGATCGTTTGCACTAATATTCAATAGTTGACCTACATCTAAATCATCATACTAAATTCTCTGTCGAAACTTTTCTAGGGAGTTTTTGAATTGAGCCCTCCCCTAAACCCCCTCATTCCTTCGGCCGCTATCGCTGAATTTGACAGATTATGTCTTCGTTGGGTTTTGACTCCAAAGGAAATTTCATGACATTCATATTCATTACATCGGCAGTTATTTTGGGGTATTTAAGTTGAGCCCGCTTCTCTTTTACCGATTCTACTGAAAATTATTAATTTTCGTCCTTATGGGGTTTTGAATTCACATATGAAATTTTGTGTCGATACATTCATTACAACTGACGTTATTGCAGTTTTTGCGTTAAACCTCCCCCCCTTCCCTTTGGTCAATTTGGCTGAAAATCAATGTGTTATCGTTGAAAGTGTTCTGGCTTCACATATATAATATCGTGTCAATACATTTCTACTATCGGGAGTTATCGTGTTCATAGACACACACAAAGACAGAGAGACATTTTGAAGTGAAAACTTCTTTAGCACCGTTGTGATTTGAAACTCGATGAAACGAAAAAGCGACACTATTGCCTTATCTATATATATATGTTGTTTTATTTAGTTCTTCTGTTTGAATTACTAGCATAAGGACTTCTTGTAACTGAAAGTAAAGAGAAAAAAAGTTGCCGATAATGCTTCTTTTCTAGTCTTGCGATACAAAAAAAGATAATTATGAAAAATTCCATCGCCTCCTCCTCTCCCTCCAAAAAGTTTGGAATTGTGAATTTTTTTAGACTTTTAAGAACTTATTAAGGAAACATTTATTTCATACTTTAGTTACCATAAACCACTCGTGTCATTTGTTGAAATTAAAAACATGGAGTTTGAATAATAAAATATAAAATAATTTTTAAACTTGGTACCAATATTATAATAAATGAACCCTATAATTATCCCACTCTTGATACTGCATTCGTCTCATTCTCTCGCAGTTTCGTTTTCTGAAGGTTTTACTTCTACCGCGTGTGAACTGCACACAGTTTTTTTTTTTTTTTTATATATATTTGGAATCTGGATGTCTCACATATTATCATAATATATATATATATATATATATAAATGATGATACAATGTTTGCCTTCATTTTCAGACAGGGAAGACACCTCCGTAGACTATGGGATCTTCAACTGGTTTTTCAGGTAATTATCGTTATTAGCTTTTAGGAATATTTTAGTTCTCTTATCTGACTTAATCTTTTCGGACAGTCAGCACTAGAAAGAACTGGGAGAGCGAGTCGCTAAGTTGCCTCCTCAGCTTCCATTAACAGCAGGAATAAGGAAACATTACTGAGGGGAAAGAATGTTAAAAGAAAATTTTATTGAATAAAACAGAAATTTGACGGTGAATGACCGGCTATGTACTTTAACAGTATAAATTAATCATCGCTCTCCCTCCTTGGCCAATCGACTGTTTGAGCTAGAACTCAATATTTGACTTACATATCGCTCATTGCAACAACGACATAACTCAAAAATGGGCGTTTTTGAGTTATGAGCATAGGAGGAACCATTCTCACATATACTTTTAGCGGGTAGAACGACATATCTGAGCTTCAACTGCTCACCGAGAAAACAATTATTGCTGCAAGAATGTCATAATTCAAAGTGAGGGTAGTTATGAGGTTAAGGGAGAAACCTCAGTAAGGTCTATAGCTGTTACTATACATTTTCTCTTTTATATTGTATTATTTCAATAAAACATACTGATCAGTTATTTTCAAATGAATGTATCAAGTTATTACGTCAAAAGTTTGAATGGACGAACGATAAAAGACATACCTTTTGGTTCTTTCAACTCTAATATAATGTATACTGCTTTCATCGAGTTGTATAGAAAACTAGAAGAAAGACCAAATATTATCGTCCCTTTTTTGCTGACCTTTCTTCACAGATATGTTCAAAAGTTTCTAAAGAAAAATGAACTGTTTTCATAGCTCGTGTTGAGGAAAATCTATTTATTTCATTACGAAATATAGAGGAAATTAATTTATTAGGGAAATTTGTCTCTTTCTTCAGAATATTTGGATTATTTATTTTGAACAACGTGAAAAATATTGTAAATGACTTTTTTCTTAAATCCCATTTTATTTATTTTTTACAACCAACGTTTGTATTCGCAAAGTGTTCATAAAATAAATAATTTGTTATTGCAGCAGAAAAAAGTCGTCGATCAATTGTGTTTTCGCTCTCCCTCCAAAGCCAATCGACCGTTTGGGCTAAAACTCAGTATTTGACTTACATAGTGGCTTCTGAATCCTCCTACTAAATTTCGTGTAGATACATTCATTCTATCGGGAGTTATCGTGTTCACAGACACACATTCAGATAGCATTTTTTTTTTTCATTTTTGGACTCAGAGAAGGTCGGAAAACATAAAATTCTGTTGAAAACTCCTCATCGAATTTCTGCCCGATTACATAACTTCCCCTGTACTTGGTATATCGAGGGAAGTAAAAAAAACATTTGTTCATTAAATATGTAAATCTGAATGTTCAGTACATACAGTAATAATTATTGTATTTATTTATTTATATAACAATAATATTTCATACAAAACTTAATCATTTTTGTTTTGTTTCCTTTGGTCTTGTTTTTTTTTTTGTTTAAGAAAAATCATATATATAAAGCTGAAAATGTCTGTGCGTTGTACCGCTATAACTCACGAACGGCTAGATGGATTTGATTAATTTTTTTTTAAATTTGTTCGTCATCGTCTGTGGAAGGTTATAGGCGTATTAGTACCTCAATATCTGGTCCATCCCAGCATCCACCCACGCAATCTTTGTAACTCATAAACCACTGCAATGATTAATGAGGAATCTTTTTGAATAAATTAGTTTTAGCTCCAAAGCTAGCGTTACTACAGTTGAAGGACTATAAGCCTTATTCCGTATGAATAATTGAAAATTATAACATCATGAATGGACTGTCGAGCAACTGAATAGCCTTATAGGAGATATTGGGAGAAAAGTCAAAGTTCCCCGGGCAACGCCGGGTATTACTGCTAGTATTAAATAAAAGTTATAAATATATTCTTAATCTTGTGTTCTGAATTATTATTTTTCACAACAATTATTATTACTTTTTTTATTTTTTTAATAATGCACTTCTTTGGCTTAGAAAACTGTAACATTACGATAATACGGTGCAAAAAAGTTTTACTTTCGTAATGTGTAGCTGCAAAATTGCAGAACTTCCTTTATCCAAATTTAATATAGTTTATAGAACATCTATTGTTCGTCTTATGAAGTACTATCACCCCTTAAGAATGTTCACACTGACTACCATTCATTTATTCATGTATATTTATTATTATTTTTTAATAAAATTTTGTTTATTTATTGTTTCAGTTCTCCCACACCTACTTCACCAGAACAGTAACGATGTAGGTAGATTGTTGGAAAATAAATTCTCTCGTTCATCGTCATTTGAAAGTTGTGTGACCAAAACGAGATGAAGACAAGAAACAGGGAAGCTCTCAACTGAAAAGCTAGCGTTAGACTTGAGAGGTCCTTAGCCCGGGCATGTAACTAGCGTTAGACTCGACAGCTCCTTAGCCCGGGCATGTTACTAGCGTCTCCGGGGCTCCTCCCTGCCTGCACTCACCTACACTTCTGGCTTTCATCTCTTCTTATTCTATCTATATAAACCTTGTTGTTTAATTTTAAAATTATTAAAAAAATCGTTGTGTAAAAATTATTTTGTTGTGTACAGTTTGAATATTATTATATTTATAATAATTTAAATTAATGATTTCCTGTTTGTAGGCAATTACCGTTCTTAAAGTTCATTTTGAAAAAAATATATATTATATATAAGATAAAATGGTTATTAAAATTTCGTAATGCATTTATTGTGTTGAATTAGGTAAAAATGTAATTATTTTAAATTGACGAGTATCATTCCTATAAAATTTGAAAAATATCAGGTTTTAGTTAGTGATTTTTGTTTGTTGTTAAAATTGTGAAGGTTGATGCACTGGGATTTATATATTGCTATAATATTGTAAACTTTGTAAATAGAAATGTGTTATTTATATTTGTTGAATACATTGAATATATAATTTATAATTGTTCATTTCTTCCCCCCCCCCCCCCCCCCCCCTCATTATGTTTAACTCAAATAATTGGATCACTGTCTTAGTGCAAAAGTTTATCAACTGAAATCCAAAATAGCTGTCGATGAGATGTTGCCTCTCCTGTTATCATCTTGATAACGAAGAGTCGCAGAGCTATGCTGTTTTTAGGTTATCCTCGCCTAAATACCAAAAAACAAACTCACCCATGGTAGAACAGTTCTGATAGAAAAAGAAGAAATTGATAAAATATAGAAATTCTTCGTTAACAACAAAAAATAGCGTAGTGCCTAATGATGTCTATAAAGAAAACTAAATTTAGCATTCGGTTTATTGAAAAACACAAAAAGGTAAATCCATGTTTCTTTATTCTTCAACTATTGTGGAAATACCATCCGAGTTATGAAAAATAAATCATGCGACACATATTACTTATCCGACGAAAATAATCAACAATGTTTTCGAAAATATTGCAGAGCCTCTAACTAACGTTATTATTTGAGGTTTGAATCAGGTTGCTTTCCTAACTCACTGAGATTAGCGAGAATCAATCAAACAACAAAAATAAGTTGATTGACCATTGACAGAAAAGTATAGACGGATCTCATGGCTCCCAACAATTTGGGAGGCTTATAGTTTTTGGGAATCAGCTGGAGTACAATTCGGTTTAAAAAAAAAATAAATGTGGTATACTCGCTTATTTAACTACAGAGTTTGATCTGGTATCATGGTCTTATTTATTACCATATTAGTATAGCGCTTGATGTTTTTCTTCTGGTAGGTTTCTTTTAAGTCGAAGCTCAAGATAAAAATGGTGAGATGTGTACATGAGATAGAATAAAAGGAAATTACATGCTGTCTGGGTTTGCTCAAGGATCAATCTTAGGGCCTTCGCGATTCCTTTTATTTATATACAGGGTGTGTCAGCAACCTCTGGCAATACTTCGGGATATGGTTCTTCACTTCATTTGGAACAAAAAAGTTCTAATAAACCATGGTCCGATTCGTTCACCTACAATAGTTACTTCTAGATTTCGTAAACTTTTCAATGTTCCTACTTTTTCTCATAAAATTTATCTTATCTCATAAAGTGTTTGTCATAAATCAAATTCAATTACACCATTGGAAACAGCATTAAATTTCCTATAAGGGAAAGAAGTTTTATTTAAATTTAATTTATTATATGTTTTTACGGCGACTTTAAGCTCAACTCTGCAGCGCTTCGACTATTAAAAACAACCTTTTGAATGGTGTTTTCTTACAATTTTTTTGAGGGTAGCGCACGGTCTGATAACGGGAAAAATATCTAAATTCCCCAGCTTTCCAATAAACAAAAATATCATGTGGTTTCTTTTTTGTTTTGTCAAAGAAAATGCGAAAGAAATGTAAAAACAACGAAATGCAAAATTGAGAACTGTCAGAAAAATACCTTAAGATTAGTAAATATTGCCTATATTTTTCTATCATAAATCAAAGTTTATTACTATGGTTAAAATGACGGAATTGGGAATGATAAAACATAATAATAATAGAAAAAAATAGTTTTTAACTTATTTTCATCGTCCCGCAACTCCGTGATGAAGTTATCGAAAGTGCATTCCAATGTTTTTTTTTTACATTTATAGAATGCAGAAAAATAATTACAACTTATTATGCGTTGATACGAAGGAAATGGACACAATTAAACAAAAAAAAAAATTGTTTATTTGAAAACATTATATTTTGAAATTACAAAACAATAACATAAAATTATAAGGTACTTGGAAAGTAGAAAAAAAAAAAAAAAAAAATCAAAATACACAGCGGGTATCGTTCGTTCACATTGAACTCAGACTATTTATAAATAATAATATAATCGTTATTGTACATTTAAACAATTATAATAAAAATATAAACAGAATAAAAGCGGGTCTTCTAAAGACAAAGCGCATTAGACTCGAGGTAATCAGAAATTGAGGTAGGTGTGCCTAGGAGACTTATCTCTTCTTATTTTTTGATGAAGATAATCACCAATAATTTCGGATTCTTAAGTACTTCAAAAAGGTTATTATATTTTAACAAGATGTTAACAGTCCAGCTTCCATAACACACCACTTCAAAAAATAATTCCTCTCTTCAGAGGAAAATCAAAATGAGTCAAGTTCTTTCTTATTTAAATTATTTTCCATACATAATAACTATGACATAGAATAACAGCTAACAGGAATAATAAAAACTAAAACTACTACTAGACCGAGAAAATAACGAAATTTGCACGTGAATAATATTTTTTTAAATATACTATATATATATATATTTATATAAAACTCTATATAACATAAAATTTTTCGAATTTTCCACTGAAAATTCAGCAATAAAATTTTCTCTCGATAATTTCTTTTTATACACAATATACACAAAAAATTTTTTCTCCACTATCAATTTTTAACGATAATAGTGTGAGGCTGACAACAGTATCTCATTATTTGACAAATAATCAAAAAAATATGGTAATACAAATTAAATACATACGCAGGGATGCATATACATTTTTAACAGTCAAAATATAGTCAAATTTACAATTCAAGGAATAAAAAAAAATAAAACTTCACATGAATTCATGTTCATGGAGCTTTTCTTTTAAATGGTATTTAACGAAAGGAACAAACTTTACATTCATTTATTTTTCTTTAAACTTATTAAATAAGAGTAATTTTGAATAAAAAATAAACAATTTTTCTATATTGGAATAATTAAAAGGAAAAATAAAATGGCAACTTCCGTTAGATATGAAATGTTCAGCCCACATTATATAAATGAAACAATATAAACAAAACAAAATAATTACAAACGTAAGTTATTGGAAAAACAAAATACAAAAAAAAAAAAAAACAATTTTTGTATACATACATTATTTTCTTAGTAATATATACTTCAATTTTTCCGTGACATAAAAAAAAAAACAGTAGGATTGACAGACACATTGACAGACACATTGTTATATAGTAAAACAAGTTTCAATTGTTTTTTAAAAAAAGTTCTTCGCTTCATAAATATACAAATAAAGTAGACAAATATAAAGAATACAAAAGCTAAATTATCTACACTATCTTCTTTCTGTTTTAATAATACTAATTGTTGGTTGTTATTATTATTATTAATATAAAAAATCGTAGTAATCGAAAGGCAGACTTTGTTTTATACTTAAAAATAATTTGATATGGCTTTGATATATGGCGGTCGCTAAGAAAAAAGAAATTTATATGTACATCTTGCTACTTTCCTCTCAAATACCGAACTCTGAACTCTGAAGCTTGCAATGAATGTCAGCAACAATAAAAAAATATATAAAGAAAATAATAAAAAAAAAATTCACCTTTTTTTACTTTACATTTAAGAAAAATTATAGTAAAAACGTACGAACGAAATTGGTAAAAACACTACTCGATAATAATCCTAAATTCTAATCACGACGAAAAAATGACTCACAAAATGACTAAGTTTTTATAATTATAAGATAAACAAAAAAAAAAAAAAAATATTTCGATACTTAACTATATACCATTTTCGAACTTAAACCTAACTCAACATTAATATAAGGTAGAAAAAAAGAAAAGAAAAAAAATAAGTAAAATAAAATTTAAAGCGTATTTTATTGCCTTCCCCAATGTTTTTATTAATATTATTTTTTTTTTAATGTTATGTTATTTATTTCTAATCATTACAAGTAAATAATTTATAAAATAAATCTGATCTTGGAAGGTTGTCTATACTTAATTAACCTACTCCTTTACTAATAACTAAAAAAACATTATATGGCGGAGAGAAGTAAAAAATAAAATAAAATAAAAAACGGAAAGCATCGTCTATTCTATCTTATCGTAATAGCTTTAGATTATAAATATGAGGAGAAATAGAAGTTAAGATGAAAACTGTCTTGTGTTTCTTCATGATCAAAGAAGTGTATACAAGGAAATTAACAACACACTTTATGAATACAACGAAAAATATGACAAAATTACTCTTACTGACTAAGAAGGCACAGATGTGAGGAGGTGAGGTTGGGAGAGAAGGAGGGTTTAGTTAGAAATCGATGTCGCGAATGTCGGTTGGGGTTGTGGCTTTGTTGGTCTCCAGCGGAGGCAGACTGGAAGGGGGTACACCTGGCAGCGAACAGATAGACTGACTTATCATTTCCTCCAGCTGTTTGAAACAGGTCATCAGGTACTCCTGGAACAAAAAAAAATAGATTTTATAAATATTGTTTAGTTTATTAATATACAGAGGTGTCAGAAAAAAAATGAAATTTATTTTCACAAATTATATTAATGAAATATACACATCAAAATATTCGAACGACTCTTTCGAAATTGTATATGTGGATTATGAAGCCAATAGAGAATCAATGTTCAGTTTTCCATGAATTTCATGTTTTTCGACCCCCCCTAAATAAAAAAATCAACTTTGCCTGTATTTCTGAACATACCTCCTCACACAATGAATATTAACATAAAAGTGTTCGGGCCCAGAAGGCCATAATAATGAGAAGACATCTTCCCGGGTTTAGAGTAATTATACACATATTTGGAGCAGGACGATTCAAAGACCAATTTTTTTTTTTTTTTTTAATCTTTAAGACATCTTCTTTCTCCGGTAAACGAACACAGGTCTTATTCATGGTTGGACATCCCTCTCGATAGTTCGTGTTCTTCAAGATGTCTAGACACTCGGGAGCGCCTCATCTGTTCCCTATAGTTTCCAAGGAGATAGGTGGATCCTGTGGGAACTGCGCTCATGCTATATAACAAGGATTGGTGTCGGCATTCACACACATTAGCAGCTCTCTCCATTCTAATCTGTTCCCTATCAAAGGACTCTCACACAATAC
Organism: Aradus depressus; assembly: GCA_963662175.1. Taxonomy (NCBI): domain Eukaryota; kingdom Metazoa; phylum Arthropoda; class Insecta; order Hemiptera; family Aradidae; genus Aradus; species Aradus depressus. Next base: position 55,728,364 of record OY759214.1, on the reverse strand, counting down.
CTTTTGTACGATGTTTTTCTTTATTATTTTTTTTCTTTTTTCGAAGGAGGGGGGCTGTGTCCGGGGCTCTTCTGAGGACCCAAATTATAGACTGTTCTGTTGGAGAGAGAGAGAGAGAGAACCGTCCACAGAGCCTCTGATTTTTGACCATACATTTGTCTCCAGAAACCTCCCAGCCTTTCGCATTGTTTCCAAACAAATGGACGGATGGAGGCGCCTCTTTCAGACTAACTTCTTGGAATCACATCTTGATGGAGGTCAGTCTGAGCAGGCCTCACGTCTTCCTAGGTCGACACTCACCATTTCACCCTTTCTTCAGTTATTGTTTCCAATTTCACATATTAAAGTTGAATATGATGTTAGAATTCTAACTTCGTTCTGCAAGGACAAAAGGTTATTCTTCTTAAGATGCTATTCTGAGTTCTCAAGGTTTTACTTCATACATGAAGTACAGGGAAAGTTAGGTAGTTTTCATGTTTTCCGACCTCCTGATTCCAAAAATGAAAAACAAACGTCTTTCTTTCGTATGTGTGCTTGTGAATACGATAACTCCCGATAGAATGAATGTATCTACACGAAATTTAGTAGGAGGATTCAGAAGCCACTATGTAAGTCAAATACTGAGTTTTAGCCCAAACGGTCGATTGGCTTTGGAGGGAGAGCGAAAACACAATTGATCGACGACTTTTGTCTGCTCCAACAACAAATTATTTATTTTATGAACACTTTGCGAATACAAACGTTGGTTGTAAAAAATAAATAAAATGGGATTTAAGAAAAAAGTCATTTACAATATTTTTCACGTTGTTCAATATAAATAATCCAAATATTCTGAAGAAAGAGACAAATTTCCCTAATAAATTAATTTCCTCTATATTTCGTAATGAAATAAATAGATTTTCCTCAACACGAGCTATGAAAACAGTTCATTTTTTTAGAAACTTTTAAACATATCTGTGAAGAAAGGTCAGCAAAAAAGGAACGATAATATTTGGTCTTTCTTCTAGTTTTCTATACAACTCGATGTAAGCAGTATACATTATATTAGAGGTGAAAGAACCAAAACGTATGTCTTTTATCGTTCGTCCAGAAAAATGATAATTGTGAATGAATGTTGTGTTATTGTTGATGTGCGAGTGGTCCTTCTTTGGGCCACCTCCTTGACGTATGTCCCATTGTTAATAGACCAGAAAGGAGCCAGAGCTCTTATAACAATGAACCCTACCTCGTTATTCTGTAACCTTCTTAGCGCCGGCCCTATCAAAATCACACCCAAAGGGGGGGTACCTCGTCTTCTCTGGAATTCTTTCATCAATTTTTTACGGCTTGTCCCTTCCTTTCATACCTCGGCGCTGCCCCCCCCCCCCCTCCCCCCTTCTTGAGTTAATTCCTTGTTTTGGTTTTTTGCCTCCATCCATTTGGGGGCTCTCCTCCCCGCCCCCGCCCTATCCCCTCCCCTCTCCTCTTTGCTGCTAATAATGAAGTTTTTTGTTTTATACACCTCTCGTTTCGTTTCGTTTTTCTCTCTCTCCTTTTATTCAAAATATAAATAAAAACGTTTTGATGATGGGATGGTGTGAAGGCGAGGCACTGGTACACTGGTACACCGGTATAGCTGCCTCGTGGGAACAACCTGAATCTTGAGTCCTCAATGACAACCCTCTCCTCGTCTCTCTCTTCACAGAAGGACAAATTGTGAATAGAAACCGCCCGACTGCCTATAATGGCCTCTTCTGACCTCGCCATAGGGGCTTTTTGTCCAAACTCTCCTCTACTCAACCTACACACTTAATTCATTTTGCTTTTATTTACTCAACCCTCCCATTACTTTTACTGAGTAATTAATGTCACCAGCAGGTTACCCGCCGTTGCTGGGTTAGTAACTTTACGTTAACTTATAGTTAGTAACTCATATACTTATAAGTCCGGGTGTTTATTATTCCATATGGCCTACGTTTGGACCCTGTGTATAAGAATAGCACTCATTTTATGTTCAGTCCTCCATCGTTCAAAATTCTCAGATTCCTCATGGTCACTTGAACAGGGTTTATAAGAATGCTACATATGAAATTTTGTGAAAATTCGTTTAAGAGATAGCACTCATTTTTTGTCTACCCCCGCAACTTCTCTCACTCGTTCAACATTTTGAAACATGATATTCTAGGATGGTAAATACATTTGAATTATAAATTTCTGTAAATAAATTATGGAGAAATGCTGTTTACTAACTATCCACAAATACGTATTAAACAGATTAGATTGTTTTTAATACAAAGTCCATAAAATCAATTATTGCTCAACCAGGAGCAGAATTAAACAGTTAAACTTAAAGTTCTGTCGAAATTAAACGAAAACATTGGACACAATACCAGAAACACATGACCTAGCTACGAGAAGCTTGCTGACCGACTGACCTCCGAAAAGACACAAAGAAAACAAGGATATGTATCAGGACAACTTCAAACAGATTCCATTTGAATGGCAAATCGGCGATACTTATTGCAAGGAACACAGAATAATCAATCTTAGGTACAACTCTTGTGTTTTGGGCCGTCAGAATTTTAGATCAAGGTTTACAGGTATCCATTTCGTAAAAAAGGCCTTCGAATATAAAATCACATATTATAAAGTTACTAAATGAGAAATTGACGTCAGTTCAACATCCTATAAAATTGAAACCTTAATTTCTTAAAACGAATTGCATAATTCATCTATCAAGTCATCGTAGGATCACCGACATTGTATTTGTGTATAAATAAACTAAGTTTTCACTCTCTCTCTCTCTCTCTCTCAACTTAAACCTGGGAGGGACTTTGACTAAATTGTATCGATACAGTGACTACGACAGTTATTTGGGTTCATGAGTTCAGCCCCTTCATCTGGTTCATCCCTTCCCGAATGTGTTGCTCGTATGTGGTTCTGGATATGTATACAATTTCGTATCGATATACGAGTATTCATTCTATCGAGAGTTATCGTATGTAGACTTACAGGATTTTTGAAATATGGGGCGGAAATACGCGCAATTTCTGACAGATTATATAACGACCCTTATACCTCATATAACTGGGGAAGTAAAATGTGGACATTTTTCTTCTTGTAAAACTTTACATTAATAAAACAAGTTTTCTACTTATCTTTCAGTTTTAAAGGATCGGGTTTGACTTTTCTAATCAAATGGAAAGTGAATGGGGAAAAAAGAATGAAATCTACAAATGAGATAAAGAAACGGAGCTGCTTCAGGTATAAGTTTGAAAGGAATAGAAGAAGAAATAGAGAAAAGGAAAAAGAAGTGAACCAGACGAAAGCGATAGAAAGAGTGCGAGCATGAGGGCAGCAGGATATGGGGGCCCTCCTTGGGAAGGTACAGGTGTAAGTGGGCTTCTAGGGGCGCAAAAGTGAAATCTTAATGGCTGCAAACCTGAACTGAACAGTCCAGTTGGAGAAAGGAATAAAACCATATGTATCCCATAACCTATAGAACAGGACAGCTTCAAAGCTGACTAGTAGTGGGGGCAGACTGATCATTTAAAAAAAATAACTCACCTTTTCTACAGATAGGATTTTGGTAAGTGTGTCCATGAGCTGGTCAAGCGTCCATCCATCTCGGGAGGTCCAACGAATGCCGTTGAGTGCCGCAGCGATGGCAGCACCAGCAATAATACTAGCCGAGTACATACAGAACTTGTGTTCTGAAACAGATAATATTAAAACAACATTAATATTATATAGAAAAATTGAATTTCAAGTAAATGATATATTTAACTTAAAACGTTGTTTAGGATTTGTCATATAATGAATCGGAACAATAGCATCTCGGGATGCTTCTATAAAGATCCGAAAATCAGGATGTCCCAAAACATTTGAGACTTTTGGTTACCCTACTTTATTGATTAATGTCATGTAAATCTTTTTGATGCATTACCATATTTAAGAGAAATCGTATAAAACTTCTAGAAAATGAGACATATGAGTCGTATAAGTTGAAGTATGAATGTAGTTTGTTTAAATAGAGTTGAAGACAATATATGAATTTTTTGAAAGAAGAGCTTTAATAATTTTAATAAAATTGAAGTCACTTTCTGGAATTTACATATGCTTTACTTAAACTGCATCTAATTGTGTTATGGAGATGTTTACCTCAATGTCTTTTCTTTTATTCCAGTTTTTTTACTCGCTACCTGCATTAAACAAACACCGCTCCATTATGCCAACGCTTAAAATGTTTTTAATATTAAAATGGCATATTTCTTCCTCTTTAACTTAAAACGTTGTTTAGGATAATGCTCTAAAGAAACAAACAAAGAAAAAAAGAATTTGGTAGGAAAGACCTGTTTAAATATTTAAAATGTAGGCATGGTAATTGTTTGACGAGTGAGTTTGAGTGAGTAGGTTCTACGTTACATGTTACATAATATGGGCCTTGTGTTTGGTGTTTTCGGTGATAACCCAGGTTAACATCCTGAGACAGATTCGTATCCTTGCCACCTCTTCTCTAGATTTTTTGACAAAGTTCAATGACTTTTTCATTTTTTAGTTGAATTCACATCGGGCCAACTACCTCCCATCTGTCATTAACCTTTTGTTATTCAACTAAATCTTTAACTCAGTTTAAATGATTTTGACAACAATAAATCTAACAACTGATTGTTCTACGTTGTTATCGATGAATTCTCTTATACCAGTATTATAATATTAATTTTTTCTTTCGTGTCATATCCTACAATATGGAAGCATGCAAATTTTCACATTTATGGATTAGTGAGTGTATGAATGGCTTAGAATATATGTAAATATAACCCCCCTTCTCTTCCCAGCTTTTAGTAATATGTACATGCTACAAACATCGCGTAATGACCGTCTTCATTACCCTGTTATCAAACAATGTTTTTGTTATTAATTTTACGACCTGTGTTTATTTACTGGGGGTTAAGTGTATCTCTTGTAGATATATTTTATTTTATTGTTTTTTTTTTTGCTTGGTTTAAATGGAACTTCCAATAATAATAATTGTATTTCCGTTAAACCAATACATGGTAATAGGATACGTCATAAGAATTAATACATTAAGATAGCTTATAAATTAGATTTGTAACTTCTTGAGAGTCTAACAGACAATAATTATTCTGCATAGATTAATCCAATATTAATAATGACAATTTAATCTGAGATATAACCTACATCCCAATATATTCTAAACTCATATCCAAATTGATGCAGATATATAAATCATAACTGGGATTACATAGGGAGGCTGCCGACAGGTTGCTAGGTTGGTAGCTCCGAGGCGCCGCCCCTCGCCCCCTCATCCCAGTTTCTCCCTGTTTTTTGTCCCTCTTCCCATGTTCCAACCTGTTCTCTGGAATTCCTCCACCTGATCTTGGGATGTAGTTGGTTTGCTCTCTACTTCATTTTCTGCATTCCTCACCCACTCCACTATTTGCCTCCTCCCCTCACTATCATATCCTGGGTTTTATTTCATGTCTACACATTTCCTTTTTTGAATAAGAACACTGTTCAACGTTTGATCAGATATTTCCTGATTTACTGTCACCAAAAGTTGGCATTTATAATAAAAAATTCTTACAAGTTGTCCTATAAGTTATAGATATTTATCTTTGGGACATAAGTTTTACTGAATTACATTATTTTAATCTAAAACAATAAAAATAAATAATTCTGTGACAATTTACGTATTACATTCTTCGTCTAATATTATTCTAACTTGAAAATCCTATAATTGTTTTTCATTTAATTTCAACATGTTACAAAGTTTAACTAATAAAATTGAGTAAAGCAAAGACTGTGTTCTGACTCCGCAATGTTGTAGTCAAATTTGACCATAGAATTGTATTAGTCAAGAAGAAGAGCTTTGAAGGGAGAGAAATCACACTTTTTGTGTTGATGTTACCTAAAAGTGTCAAAGAGAAAAGGAAGCCTTTTTTTTTTTTTTTTTTCGTTGCATCTTCCTTCAGGTAAAGACCCCAAACCTTTTTTTCAGCTATTTCAGTGAAGGCAAAACTTTTGTTTGATCCCTATTCCATTTGATCATTCAGTTTTTGTGTTCCGTCCGTATTGAATGTGAAGGATATATGAGTTTCTGTTATATGCAGGAAATATTATTCAAATTAATGAAACTTTGAAAACGGACTTATTGATCCTACCCATGTTTCTCGTGTTCAAACGTATACAAACACTTGAGCTAGATTTTAGTGATAAGCTCTTATGTATATTTCAAAAATGCTATCTTTTTGATATCAAGAAAAGGGATGCTTACTGAGAAAAATTTAATGAAGGAGTCAGGACTTTTTTTTTTTTTTTTCAAGAGATCTGTTTATTCATTCAAAGCATAAACCACAAACATAAAGAGAAGAAGAGATGTTGAAGAAGAAGAACAAGCCACAAGCCGTGGAGATGATAAGCCGGAGGTTGTATATCATGGAGATATCTGGGGATCAGAAGGAGTGTGTTGTGTCTTGGGTGGCAACTTGTAGCTAGCTAGCAGTGCACAGATCTGATGCAGAGGATAAGTCATGCTAAGTGAACAGATAGGGAACAGAGCTTATCTGGGGTCGAGCTAAACAGTAGGTATGAGCATCTCCATAGCAAAACTGTTTAAACCTAACGCCATTGATGTTATGAGAAAAAACATAGAAGCTTTTTGTTGAAAAAATATAAAAGAATGTTTATTTTTTTAAACCATAATTTATAAAATTGAAATGCTGGATTCCACCTCTGATTTAATGGTATTGAATGTTCGATAAAATGAAAAAAATATTACTGCAATAATGACTGAGTTATTCGATGTTAAAAACTAAAACTTTAAACATTTTTTTTTATTTAATTTTTTTTTTTTTTTTTTTTTTTTTTTTAATTGTGCAACAATTAATGTAGTTTCAAAACTAAAAATACTAAGTGTAAAACATTGCGTTATTTACTTCAAAATGGAAGAACCAGGCCACACAGTGTATCAAATGTTGACAAGATCGATTCAATTTAGGAGGTGCGAGGAACGTCATATAAACACACTTACAGATATTTTTCCCCAAAAAATTATCTTGTTTTGATTTTTTTAAAAGAAAACAAAACAAAAAATTAGACATTTTTCAAGATTTTTCCATATGAAAAAACGAAAAGTAGAAACTTTTTTTTTTTACAGATTGATGAAGGTACCTCTACCCTTCTTACAATATTACGATAAAATCGCTTCGATATTTACTAAAATAAGCCCATAGCGGTACAACCCAAGAAAAATCCCATCGCCAGTCTGTTAGCTGGCTCCCTGGCAAAACTGAAACTATTTTCCAAAGAAACTTATATTTTGGTTGACGAAAATCACTTAAGTCGAATTGAAAACAGTTAGTACCAAGTTGCTCATCTTTTTTTTTTTATACAGAAAATGTTTAGCCTAAGAGAGTCGGTACAAATAGCAAACAAGGTATGGCAGAATAAATAACATGAACTTTCGGAGTGAACAAGATAAAAAAAGAAAACAATAATTTTGTAAAAAAAAACTGAGTATTTACTAATTTCGTTTATTTTTTAATAATAAGGAAGTATAAGTCGGCTTTTAAAGTGTATATTTAACAAAAAAAAAATATATATATATTAGATAAGATATTTGGGTAAAGTAGCCCCCAAACGGGGCCCCCCAAAGGGCGCTGCCCCCCAAACCATGACATAGAGAGACGAACAAATATAATACCGGCGCCGATAGGAGACAACACAGCACAGCTTGGCAACACACTCGCAGTCAGCCATCAATCACACTTCCGGCAGGAACTGTTACTGCAAACTGTTCTCTCTGCACTAACTGTGATTGTTAACAATATTGTTACATCAAATCTCCATATTCCAACATCCATTGAGTCTGAGCCAATGACCGCTAATCTAACAATAAGACGAGTATAAATGAATCTGCCACTAAATTGCTTCCTCACGTTCATATAACACCGCAGCCGTCTTAGAAAGAGAAAAAAAAAACATTTATAATGGCAAATTTAAATGATAATAAAAATATGTTTCCTTTACATTTAAAAAAATTGAAATAAAATAAAAGAAGAAATTTTAAATTTAAATACTATACAATTTTCAAACGACCAAAAATGGAGAATTATCTTCACATAATTGTTTTAGAATGAAATATGGATTACTATTAGCAACATGTTTCATTGAAGTTGCATTATAGCCTGTGCAATTGGCATAAATGAAAATTAAAGGAGCTAATGTCCACTCTGAAAATAGCCTTCAAATGTCACATATGCAAGCCATCCCGACAGGCGTGCATTAGCATAATCTACCAAACTCCTCGCAAACTTTTTTAGTTTCAATTCTACACTATTTTTTGTAATTTTCTTTTTAATTTTATATTATTAGCTAATCGATATTTTTTCTATTCTATATTTTTATTTTATTTTATAATAAATCTAATAAATGTGAAATCCTTATTTTTCATTTTTTTTTTTTGTTATAATGTTTTTCAAAAGCCCTGTTACAACATATGATCAGTGAGCTAGTCAGCTGAGAACACGTCATACACCTCAACATAAAACAAATACAACACGACCCGATAATCTATCATCATCTATTATTTTCCTCTTTAGAGGACTATGACCTTTTTTTCAAATGAACATTTTTGTCAACTAACCATCTGTCTTAATGTAACGAATTTCTGTGTAGTTTTTGTGTGTTAGGCGTTGTTTCAACTTGTGCTATTAGTAAAACATGGACAATTTCAAAAATTGTATATAATGAAATTTACCCAATATACTGATACTGACATTTAACCATGTAATTTTAATAGGATTTCGGAATGCAGTTCTCATCAAATTAATTATGATCAATTATACTCTACTACTACTCTCCCTCTAAACCCTTGGAAAACATTTTCATGGAGGGAATTTAAGATATTCCGTCCGTTTGTTTTATATATCTTGACGTATACTTTGATAGAAATTATTGAAAGTACATAAGGATAATTATGATGCGAAACATTGAGATTCGAACTCAATTTTCCTTTTCCGTCCCAAGAAAACGTTTAAAGTATCTTATCGAATCTCATACGCCTTTGGATTTTTTTCTTCAATGCCTGATTCGTCTGAAAATCAATAGGTGCCTTTAGCTTTTTAGATTAACTTACATTTCATAGTTCACCCCAAGGCGACTATTAGGATTTTAAGGTTAAGCCCCTTCCTCTCTAGCATTGCTTTGACTGAAAATCGATAGTCAAGTTTTGTACTTATGAGGTTTTCTGGATCCATATCCAAAATTCCATGTCAATAAATACATTGTACTGAGATTTATCATGTTCACAGATTCACAGACATTATTATTTTTCGGATTAATTGAATTGGATAACATGAAATTTTGGACAACTCAACATAGAATTTTTATCCGAATATATTTTGACCTTGTACAGCAGGGAAAGTAAAGTCAATTATTATTAATCTAGTTTGAGAAACCAGCAAATTTTGTACCAAGTCAAGTGCTATTGTAGAACTTATTGTAGACATACTTAACGTTATAAAAGCGTAAAAGGGGTGGGGTCAATGAAAACAATTATGAATGCACAAGTGCATTTAACAAGTCTCAAAAAGAAATCAAGTTCAAGTCCCCTATTTCCCACGCAAGTAGACTTTCAACTGTTTGAAAGGGGAACAACAGGCTAACTGCAGGTAGCCACCTGATCTGAGCAGAACAGGGGGAGTTTTCACGGTTTCGAATAGGGTCATTCATTCTCTCAGTGAGTGTGGCCTTTCATAATAAGTGAAGCAGCGGTGTTCAACTAACAAGTGGATTTGAGGGTAGGCTGTTGACTGTTGAGGGACTGGTTAGTGTGACTTCCTAATAACGTAAGGGGCCAAGGTTCAAATGCATATAACGTAAGAAATATATAATGTGGAAATCATGAAGAAAGCGAAGGGAAAGATAAATTACAAAATATTAAGGTTAAAAGTGTATACTCGTATATAGACTGCTGCACTTTTGCAGTTCTGAAAGATTATATTAAAGCGGCGTTTATTCCTCAATTTATTTGCATATTTACAATCGGTTATAAAAAGAATAATAAATAAATTCCTTAACTTAATTTCCATAGAAAATTCAGAAAATCTCTCTATCGATCCGCTAACTTTTCATCACGAAGCAACTACCATGAGGAGGGGAAACAATAATTGAGAAAAAATAAAATAAATAAATAAATACTAATAATTTTTAACTTCTACACTTTGACATATTTGAAATATTGTCTATTCCACAAGAAATTTAGATATAGAAAGTACCGGTTTCTATAATACACCATCCTCAGATTCGGTTTAGTCTTAGTTTATAACTAAACCTGACGATGGTGTAGTGCCGAAACCGATACTTTATTTATTTATTTTGGATTAAATTAAATATTTATTAGTTTATTTTATTTATTTATTATAAGTTTCCATAATATGTCCGCGTTTCTCAACTTAAAACTTTAACATTATGAATCTTTTATATATTTATTAATTTTTAGTTATTAAGTCATAAAATATGTTTCTTATTAATTCGAACAATTGTGGTGACACTATAGTATATAGTTTGGAGAAGATACACATCATAATTATAATGAAGGGTTTCGATTCAAAATGAGAGGACAGGGAACATATGGAGTGACAATCGATAAGTGAACCATATCGGAAGAGTCTTTACTAATTATAGGGTGGTTCTTGGTGATTATTATGATTGGCTGGAAAGTGATTATTAGGAAGTTCAGGGTTGTGGAACATAAACGAGATGTATCTCAGATAAAACGTGAGAAACTGCCATGAGGTAAATATACAAGTATCAGTAGTAAAATAAATAGCATGTTGGTTGAGTATAGGAGCACGCCCTCCCACTATACCATACTCCTTTTCCTTATATAAAATTTCATGGAACGACATCAGAGAGCGCCGGTAGCTCAGAGGTACTTGTATACTGAGCTCAGGTTGGCGAGAGTTCAAAACCCGGTCGAGGCCCCATAGGTTTTTTATCTGGAAGGTGAAATAACAACTTGTCCATCGGATGGGACGTTAAGCGATGGTTCGGGACTATACAATGTTACGTTATTCAAGGGAAATAAACCTGGGTAGGTAAAATTTAGAACTCCCGCAGTAGAGTCGAGCTCAGGTCCACCAGAGCGACGAAAGATAGGTGGTTGAAGGCGATTTGACTTAAGTTAAAGCCCGGGCATGAGTCGCAATAACTAACTATATTAAATTTTTTTTAGTTATGCCGTCCCTTTATTCCTCCATTCCTTTTGCCGGTATTGGCTGAAAATCAACATGTGTCGGTCCTTAGGGGCTTCTGGATCTACAAATACAATTTCGTATCGATACATTTATTATATAGGGAGTATTGAAATTTTTGGGTTTTTGGAAAACATGTAATTCTGAGAAGGATTTTCCTGAAACGTTAAGACTTTATCAATTAATGTTATATTACAAGATTTGTTCTGCACTTCTATTTTTCCATCTTTGAACTTGTAAAGGAGGATACAGGACATCTTTAACGGGATAATTAACGCAATAATGAATTTCTTTTATTTATAAAGAGGTGAGAAAATACCCACAGTATAATTTCTGATATAGATAGTTTTATATTATAAATATAGATTTTAATTTTTTTTCGACTTTTATCTTTGAAACATGATCACATAATTATGGGTTAAATACTGAGGATAACATGAAAATAATGCTATCAAAATCATTTTTCCTATTTTGAGTTTACAATACTAAACTTATTTGAATAAATATTTTACAAAGTCCTGTCTGTCATGGGTTGAAAACAAAACGATAAATAGGATTAAATATATGTAAATGGGTGGGGTTGCTACATTAGGTAAGTAAAAATAAAAACAGGGAACAGACAGAGACCAAGTGAGAGAACTGAACTGGTTAGGTTGAAATTTGGGAGGTCGGTGTCCGGACTGGCCTTGACAGTATATATACATATGTATGTTAGCACGGCACACTCCCCATCTCTTCTACCTCCCCAAGTAGTTTTTTTAAATATATATTTTCAATATTTTGATTACTTTCCCATAGGGATATATCCAAATCTTGGATTTTATTTTTTTCTATTTTTTAATATTTCAGGATCAAAATGAGACAATTTCTGTATGTACCTATATGAGTATGTAAACGTCGCTCTTCGATCGATTTCTACCAAATGTAACTGATTCTAAAACATTATAGGCGCCTCCCCCCCAATTTGAAATTGTTGGATGCCACAAAGTCTATGCTTAAAGTTGAGCCATCCTTGAAATACCTAACAAGTTTCGTGAATATAAAATTAGTCATTTTCACACAACGAAATAAAAATCTCACCTCATGTCCCGTGACACCTAAGAATTTAAAAAGCCGCTTTTACACACAAAAAAATGTAGGGCAGTTCATATTATATAGGTCATATATTAACATTATGTCTTAGTTAACAGTTGCAGAGATAGGAGAGTCACCAGAGATAAGGGGATGAGTTGAGGAATTTTAGCGTAGTGAGAAGCGCTAATACGGGACTCCTTAGAGCTAATAGAATTAGAGACGGAGTCATGGTTGATGGGAGGTGCAGGTGTCCCACGCGAAGCAAGCAACCGACACGACACCTGCCCTGCTCGATGGCTGTGACCGCAGCAGCAGCTCGAGGACGTGCCGCGCCACTCGGAAGTGATGAGTCCACGTCGAGGTCAACCTCTAGTTCCGGTCCGAGTCATCAAAACTGAGGAACTTCCTTACCGCCTCTATCTCACGGAGGGCACATGAACTGCAGAGACAGGCTTTCAGGGTCGCTTGTCACAACTACACCCAGTATTGAGAAATTGAGGCCAACGGAACAGCAAACACGGCGGAGGAAGACGTCACATTGCTCCTGTCGTCCAAGCCCTCCTTTCCCACTACTTACTCATAGAAGAGGAATTGCCGATCCAGTCAAATAAGGGAGAAGGTAAACCAGGAGTTTAAGGTAAATATAGCCAGGAAGCAATCAAAGAACAACCAATATTAGAGGGAGAATCTTGAAAGTTGCTTATGTCTTCTGGTTCATGAAGTTCGGTGGATATCATCAAGAGTCTTCAGCAACAGAACTGACTGTCTTGAAATTACTAGGTCGGGAAAAGAAAGAATGAAAGATGGCATTCAAGTTGAGCTATGGATGGAAGTATTAGCAAGAAACTACAAACATTTAGGTATTAAATTGATTAAAAATGAAGGAAGATATGAAATTATGTATTTTAAACGCTGGGTTAATACAATCAGAGTAGGTATGGCACTGAAGATGAAACAAATAGTGTTCGAAAACCAATTATCGTTGAAGAGGAAAAAAAATGTATATTTTTCTTTTTATAAATCAGTGTTTTGTATGAACCTAGTTTTTAACTAATGTTTTAGTTTCATAGTTCCACTGGACTCAGCTTCTGCAGGAGTTCGTTTGATTAGCAACAGGGCTGTCACGTATTTCTTGTCTTGTTGGAGGATAAGAAAGACTATAAAAACATGGTATAGCCGGTGCATTCTGATCTGAGTGAGGATGACACAAGGTGCTTTTCAGTCTGAGCATGCTGGCTGGAGGCTGTAGCTAGCAGTGTCCAGTGAATGAAGGAACACAAGCACCAAGCACCCCCACCCCCCCGTCCCAGACTCCACTTAATACCCAGCCAGAGTATCCATCACACGTGAAGGAATTCGGATATGATCCTGCTATACTCAGCATCACTCGACCCCGGTCACACATCCGCGCATTAACTTTAACGCCCTCCCGTCTAAACATCCCCTACAGACAAGCACTTTCTTTTCTTAAAGCAGGGGGTCGGCAACCTTTTTGCACATCTGAGGTTTCAAACTCTGGCCTCATATCAAAATGAAGTAAGTACCGTATCGTATTGATTAATTTATATCCAGCCTCCTTACTTGGCCAGACTGCATATTCTTTTTTGGCAGATAAATCTAATTTTTTACTTCAAAAAATCATTTTTCAGCCCCCCAGAACGTCAAAATTGACTCGATACACATTTATCTAAGTTGCCGAAAAGTTATATATAGGTCTGAGGCAGCTGGTCGCTTCATCTTGCGGCGCAGCACATGGGTCGAGATAAGCATAACTTCGTTAGCAACATGATATCTACCTTTCTATTGTTGATATAATATCTTGAAAGGACGTTGCTGATTAGGGGTTACCGTTTGTGCTGTGCCCCTGATAAAGACCCCCTGCCCAGGTGGTCGTTGTATAGTCCAAGACAGTGTGTGTGTTATGTTGCAACCCTTAGTATTGGCACCCCTCTTTGGCTAGACAACGGCACAAGAACCGTTTCTTTTCTAACAGAGCCCTCCCCAGTCTATGAACCAAATAACGACTACGGGGAGGGCAGACTTGTCTAGACGCCGGGAACTCGTTCTCAAAGCTAACACAACCCGTTCATCCCCCAGGTAGGATTTGAAACCAGACAGGAAACCCGGAGATAAGTCCGTTTGAACAAACCCCCTTCTTATCAAATGTGAAGGTGAGTTCCACCTCTTTTTATATACATAAGAAGGAGGAGGGGAAAACTAGGTGTTAGAAAGGGTCCGCCCATTGGTCGCGGCGCTTTCTGTCGGCAGCGGTAGTCTAGACATATGTCCTGGAGACCAAACGGAGACAGTAAGGTGGCTCTCTCCCGCTCTGCTTCTGACCATATACTAGCTTAAGTTCAACATTCAAAGCTACAAAATGCAATACAAACAAAAGTGGCTTCTCCAAATGACTCATTCACCAAAATCAACAAAACCAAGCTACATAACAACTCCACATGTAACACACATCCAACTATCCAAAAACCACCATAAATTATATCTAGGGGTGTCTGATCACAATTCCTACACTAAAGGATTTACATAGTTTTTATTTATTTGTGACGCATGGTCTTTATTATGTCATGCTAGGTCTATAACTATTATGTCATGGTAATACAATTATTAAAATCAAGTTTAAGAAAAGTTTTCCAGAATCTATCCATATATAAATTAAAGATTGGATAAATTAAAGAGCCGCTTTGAACGTTAACCTATAAACTGTTTTGTACCGACATATGTAGTTTTGATCGCATGAAGCTATTTCATTTTTTCGAAGACATTTTTAGCTCTCTGGAAAACTATCTATTCCTATTTTTATTTTTCCTGTCCTTTTTACACGTCCTAATAGTAATTCATTTTTCAATTATTTTAATTTAACAGAGTTATTAGCGACTGTTGTTCGTCTAAATGTCTTATCTATTTACTATTATTTATTTTTTTTTATTTTTCTTTTTTTCTTTTGGCTTTATGTACGGTGCATATTAGCCATGTCAATGTGTTGTATATAATTATTTAAGACATCCATGGCCCCGGGAGGGAGTTCTATCTACGAAATAAAACTCACTCCCGGACGGGATTCGAACCCGTAAACCATGGTGAAACCATGCGACCAAAGCCCTACGCTCTAGCCCGCACGGCCACCATGGCCCCCACTATTATTTATTTATTTTATATTATTTTTTATCATAATTGTTATATCTGTGATCATATTGACTATCATATTGAGATATTATTATACTATTTATGTATCTGATTTATACATTTTTATGAAAGTATCCAATCTATTGGTAAGTTACGGTTTAACAGAAATCAATATTATTAATTTCATACTTCACATACATTTTTAGAAAAAGTACCAATATCTATGATATCTATTGAAATCTGTATCAATTGAAGATTCAAATTGATCATTGAATCAGGGAAGGAGCAATAAAAACGCCCATACATCTTATTACAGGTTTGACTGAGAAGATTTTAAAGAAATGGGAGCTGGTAAGTAATTCCTAGAGAGAAGAGAGGCAAGATAACTATCAAGACAACAGATGGTAGTTCATTAAAAATGTACAAAATGAGAAAAATAGTGCTGAGGGAACGGCAACAGACGGTCAATTATACGGGGAAAGGTAAAGAAAACTGAAAGGAGCAGACGGAGGAACTGGTCAACGGTCAAAGTCAACCGACAACTGAACTAACTGTGGAAGGGGGGGCATCTTGGTATATCTGGCTACCTTCTCACCCCCCAACCCTTCTTCTTGGCTCCATTTCACTGAAAATCACTAGTATTTTACCTAACATCTTCTGTATCCACATATCAAATTTCCTATCGGTATATTGAGGGCGCCTGTAGCTCAGTGGTAGGTGACCGAGGCCCTTAGTTTATTTTATCTGGGAGGTAAAATAAACTTCAGCACGCCGTCCTTCGGATGAGACGTTAAACGCTCCCGAGCCTATACGACGTCAGATACTCGTTAAAGACTCCTACCCTAGGTAGGCAAAGTTTAGGACTCCCATAGTAGAGTCGGGCTTTCGTCCACCAGTGACGAAGGTAGTAGCCGATATGAACTCGGGGATACGTTAAATGGCCGGCATCAGTTATAATAACTAACTATATACATATATAGTTGAAAGTGATGAGTTTGAGCACCGGCTACCAAAAATGCCCACATTCCGATGGTTGGTACGTACATCCTTGCCTGACGGGACTATGGCTGGATGTATCATGTGATCAGCTGACTATTATTAAAGCCCTTCTTCTATTTCGCAACACAGATAGAACTGCTGCCAGCACGCTTCTTGCTTGCACTGCCATTTACTATAGTTCGTCTCTCCCCTTCCAAGAATTTGTCTGCTTAAGCTAAACAACTCCCATACAGCTGATTTCCTTTCATTTATACCTTAACGTCAGCTGATCTCCAACCCATTTTCACACGCTAAGGAATTTGTTATTTTGTTTTATTTTTATTCAATTGTTGCAATTAAATAATGAAAGAAAAGGATTAATTTTATGTATAAAATTATAAAAAAGTATACCTTTTTTACAAGAAATATCGAGGCCATATTGCGCCTTTCCAAATAAGAAAAAAAAAAGTCAGTTAATCCGCATTGTACTTCCCCGATATGAATTAATCAACTAAGTATTCATTATCTGAATCTGGTTAAAAATTCAAAGGTGTATTAATGAGGGGCACGATTTTAGTGGGAGAACTAAAACATTGGAAAGTTAAGTAAATTTCGATGTTGGGTTTTCACCGTTTTCTGTTTCGAAAATGGGGAAGCAAACAAAGTGTCTAACCATCTATCTATCTATCTCTGTGAGCACAACTGCCGAATATATTGTGTGACCACCAAGAACCCTATAAGGACGACACTTATGGATATCCAGCTAAATCGGCAAAAGGGAACGGAGGATTCAGAGAGTGGGGGCTCAACCCAAAAACCCTGATAACTGCCGATGTAATGTATCGACATATTACAAAAACCCTGATAACTGCCGATTTATTTAAAAAAAATTTAATAGCCCTATGTAAGTCAAATACAGAGTTTTAGCCCAAACGGTTAATTTGATTTGGAGAGAGAGCGAAAACATTAGACTAATTCGTGCTGGGGAAGCACATAGTCGGTGATCCACTGACCACTTTTTTGTAATGATTGTAGGTAGAAGTCCGATAAAGGAGGTCCCTTGTATGCAAAGCTACAAAATAACATTTACGACTGTTTTTATTATCGAAATATCAGTTCAAAATCCTTAATTTATTAACTAATAAATGAGGGAATATAATAAGTATTAACAATAATCAGTCACCTTTCAAACTATAATAACTATCTGATAATTTATGTATTATTGATCTCATAAAAGAATATAAAGACCGACAGAACATGGAGGAGGAGCGTTCGATAATAAACATTTCAAAACGAGAACTAACAACTTGTAAACAAAATGATTATATAATTAATAAAATTGATCTGAGGGAATCCTATAAAATATCTTTCATTAAAGAAGAATCCTACGTAATGAGCAGGTTGCCAAACGAAGTATAGGCAAAGTTATGTAATCTGGCAGAAATTATAGTTGGGTTTTAATTGGCGTTTCATGTTTTTCCGCTGATACCAAAATTGAAAAAAAATAGTCGTGTGTATGTATCTGAACACCATAACTGCCGATAGAGTGAGAGCATCAACAAGAAATTTCATATGTAAATTGAAAAACCCCATAAGGACGGCACCTATTAATTTTCCACGAAATTGCCCAAACCGAACGGGGGGGAGGTGAGAGGGGGAGGGATCGCACAAGAACACGAGTAACTGCCGTTGTAATGAAATTAAATATGATTCAGAAGCCCTATGCTTTGCTCAAACGCTGGGGAAGTCAAAAAATCGGTTGATCATTCCTTTTAGCGCGCTAGGTGGGGCCGGTTTCCCGCCTCACCGACAGATAACCCCTGTGCCTGTGGCTCCGCTAGGCCGAAGCCGGGTTCCCGCCTGACCGACAGATAACCCCTGTGCCTGTCGCCTGGCTAACCAAGTATTTTTGTTCTTCGAAGTCAATGGTCTCTCTCAGACTTTTTCGGTTAGAACTATTCATTCATCAACACTTTTTGTTGACAAAAAGGAAAAAAAAAAAAAAAAAAAAAAAACAGGTTCATTGTTTCTTTTCGACGAGGAAGGATACCATAAAGAAACAGACAAGAAAACTGTCTGACAGCGCGAATTGTGCGGAGACAGGATATCGAAAAATCCTTATCAATGACAACAGCTGGATCTGTTTTGTGTATGTGTGTGTATGTATGTGTGTATTATCAAATGTCCTTTTCGCTATCAGAAATAAGTCAATGAATGGGATTGTGGAAGTGAGAGATTGAGCCAGGAGATTTTTATGAATCAACTGATTTGTACTCGAAACATTCATTCAAAAAACTCACACACTCACAGTTACTGTAATCTAACACATTCCATATGATTTTCAATTATGAATACTATCAATTATTAATAGAAACTGTTGTATTCATACAATCATACAATGCATGCATACCAATATATTATCTAAAAAATGTTAAATATGGGGGGTGTACTTTGGTATTTGTAACATAAATATTATTACACCTTACTTCAAGAATCGTTGAAAAGAAATTAGAAAATATTTTTACAAGCGACTTCATAAATATTTTAAAATTGGAGAGAAATTCCAAAATAAATATTTTTTATGAATGTCGATTTTTGGTAGATTAAACCGAAAATAATTTGTGTGGCTTTTGTGAGCAGTGAACCACTCCCAGCCGGACCAAGTGGCTCTCAACATATACAAATTCATGCCGATATATTCATTCTAATAGCAGTTATAGTGTTCATAGGTATTAGGTATTTGTATCGGAGAAGGGGGAGGGTCGGAAAATATCATATTCCCTTGAAAACTCTCCATAAAATTGTTGTCCCGATTACGTAATTTCCTTTGTACTAAGTACGGATGTAGTAAAAAAAAAATCGCAGATGTATGAACCAAAATAGACAACTTATTGGATAAGACACGAAAGAATATGAATACCCGGCTTTTTAAAGGTTGCCACCCTATTCTTACACCCACGGACAACTTAATTTTTATTTTTAAAGATATGAAAAAGTTGGAGAAAAAAATACAAAAGGAACCGTTTCCTTCCTGACTAAAACTGCGATAAATGAAGGCGGGAGATAGGGGGGGCCAAGTTGCAGCCATGAGTCAAAAGTACATCTGGACAAGTACCTACCACCATGAGTCTAAGTACACAGTATTTGAGTATGTACTTGTAAAGAAGACTTCACAAGTAGTAATTGAATTCAAGTTCTTCTTCTGTTCATGTGAATGCGGGTTTTTTTTTGTCACTTCATTACACCAACTCAAAAAAACACCTACTATTCAGAAATTTTCTATCAAAATTGAGTAATGATTAGGTAACTGAAAAAAAAAATGAATTGTGAGGGAGAGGGGAGAAAGGGGGCGCTTCAACGGAATAACAGCCGAATGAATGAACAGGAAATGTTATATCAGGATAGAGAAGTGAGTGAGAAAGACAACTATCGATTTTATATCAGGATAGAGAAGTGAGTGAGAAAGACGATCGATGTTTAGTAGAATTGTTCGATGAGGAAGAGCGAGGGAAGCACATAGCCGGTGATTCACCGCCAACTTCTTTCTCTTTCAACATTCTGCTTTATCAACGAATTATTTACTATATTATTTTACTTCGATTTTTAATAATAAATATATTTTCTTGTCCAAGAAATTAAACATTTTAAGAACGAAATGATACTCAAATCTACAAAAGAAACCATTTTCTTCTAATAATAATGGGAAAAAAATACGTTTCTACTTGCGTAAATATCTAGAAATATGAAATTTTAAATAACAGGTAACTAGAAACATGCAATATAAAAAAAAAAGTCAATATTAGCCAAGCGCAAAGATAACGAAATCCTTAAATAAGAATTAAATATTGTTTATAGAACGAAATGCCGGACATTTCAAGATGACATTGTTTTATTTTCAAATTTAATCCACTTCATAAGTAGTATATTTATTTTTACCGACCTAGAAAATCCAAGATCATATATGCTTGGAACCAAGAAATGTAAGGAGCATCCTTATGTTACAATTGTGGGGGTTAGAAGCAAAGGGATGTAAGTGGCATTTCGGCTGAAATTGAGATATGTGTGTTAACATCTTCCTTGACACCTACCCTGACTACTGGCTAATGATCAGAACGATTGTTAGTTCCAGCAATGCTGTTACTAGTGCAAAATACCTGGGTAATACCTGAATTTACGATGTTACTATAACTTTGAAGGTAATTATCTCGAAATGACATTCTTGTCACTTACATCCCTTGTTTCTAACCCCCTCAATTGTTTATTTAAATTGAAATGGCAACCATGGCGCCCCTGAGGAAGCGACCCCCCCCACCCATCCTCCAGATTTTAGACTATAAATTCTTAATTTGTGAAACGTGTTGTATTTTTCCAATATTTTTTGCACTATACTTTTTTTCGTTAAAATTAAAATAAACATTTTTGAGTAGCGAGACAGGCAAGAGGTAGTGAGTTGCTGGGGGTGGAAGGTTTTTTATTATTTGTCCTAGAGCAGTTGATCCCGAGCCAATGCTGAGTAACTTGGTAGTTCGGTTGAATATAATAGTCAGAAAGCTGTGAAAGAAGGATACCAGAGTGCAGAAGAAATTATTGTCAAAATGGAAACATTAAAATAATTGAGAAAGATAAGAACGGAAGTAGGATCCCCCCGCCACTGTAAGAGGCCCAGACATTCATTCATGACTGGAAGGAGGAGAGGGGGGAGTTTGGACGAGCCATTCCTGTCTGGAGTGAGATGGGAGACACTTGTTGCCAGTGAGGTGGGAGGTCGCAACACTTCAGTTCCATCTGACAGGAATATGGGAGGTTACAGGTGCATTCCTGTCTGGAGTGTGGCGACACTTGTTGCCAGTGAGGTGGGAGGTCGCAACACTTCAGTTCCATCTGACAGGAATATGGGAGGTTGCAGGTGCATTCCTGTCTGGAGTGAGATGGGAGACACTTGTTGCCAGTGAGGTGGGAGGTCGCAACACTTCAGTTCCATCTGACAGGAATATGGGAGGTTGCAGGTGCATTCCTGTCTGGAGTGTGGCGACACTTGTTGCCAGTGAGGTGGGAGGTCGCAACACTTCAGTTCTATCCGAGACATGGAAGCTAGGAGAGACATTTCAGTCTGGAGTGAGGCGGGAGACACTTGTTGCCAGTGAGGTGGGAGGTCGCAACACTTCAGTTCTATCCGAGGCATGGAAGCTAGGGGAGACATTTCAGTCTGGAGTGAGGCGGGAGACACTTGTTACAATGAGGTGGGAGACACTTGTTGCCAGTGAGGTGGGAGGTCCTCACCTCAGTTCCATTTGAAAGAAATATGGGAGCAAGGAGGGGCATTCAAGTCAGTGAGGCGGGAGACACTTGCACTTGTAACTACTAGTGAGGTGGGAGGTCTCTCAGTTCTATATGACAGAGAAGAAGGGAGCAAGAATGGGTACACCTAAAAATTCAGCCAAATTGGGTTACTTCGGTCGAGGTGTCGTGTGAAACAGAATACCGATTAAATGTTTATAGGAATAACTATTATTCAATTATAATTACATAAAAAGAGGGAATATTTAAATGGGTTAATTAAAGAAAACAGTGGTAGAAGATCAATGAAAGTTAAAGTTGAAGAGACAGACAGGAGAAGAGAGTTAGGAATGCAGTGTGGAGGAAGAGGGAAGAAGTGCGGCACATTCCTGATTCCTGTCCTCCCGACAGGATTCCAGGAATCGAGCCTCAACTCCCTATTAATAGGACCTCTCCCCCCCCACCCCAATGCCGTGTACACACTCTGGTAATGTACTTCCTCAGCTTGAATTATTTTCTAATAAAGTAAGTTTCCACTCCAAAACCTTCTCCTATGCCTGGCTGAAAATCGATATGTATCGTTCTTTTGAGCTGCTAAAATTTCAGGTAGATAATCATTCTAACGAAAGTTATCGTGTTTACGGACAGTCATTTTTGGAAAACACAAAATTACGATGAAAACTCAAAATCGAATTTTTGAACGATTTCGTAACTTCTCCTATACTTACCTACCACTTATAAATGGAGAAGTGAATACCATTTTGGACTTCGATATAATATTCACATTTAAAGCTAATTACGTTTTCCAGTTAAAAAAATTCAATATCCAAGTGTATTAAAGCAAAAAATGAATATAAGAGAAAACCGGATTTTCCAAAGGTGTAGTACTCAGAAAATCTTAATCTCCCATAAAATACCAACTATTTTGCACAATTGGCTACACTCATTCTTTTGAAAAAATAAATATATATTTTATATTAGTCAATAATTATTATCATATCAATAAATAAAAAATGTTTTTTAAAAAGTGTGGATACGAAATTTCTGACAATTATTTATTCATGGAGGTGCCATCTACGACTGTGCCATGTCTCAAAAGTCACCTGTTTTTTCATGTTATTTTTTGTCTTTTTTTATAGACTGCGAAGAAAGGAGTGGGGGGTTTCTCACGGAAAAACACGAATGAAAAACTCATTGGGGAGAAAGATGAGCCCAAAAAACAACAACACAGAAGTCGAAAAAACAGAGAAGAGCAAGAGAAAAAAAAAAAAAAAAAAAAAAAAAAAAATTCTTAAACCAAATCAAGCTCAGTAATGGGGGATGTCTGAGGTCTGGAGAGGAACACGTGTGAGGTATGTCTGGTTCTGGAGCGGCCAGTCAACTATACTCCAGGCAAGTAGGCAAACTTCAACCTCCCCACTCCCTCAAAATGTTCACTCATTAGGTTGACTATCCTTACTGGACTTTAAAAGTCCAGAAAGTGCAGAAATATTGTCAGGAATTTATTAACGTTTTTAGTTACTATTACTTGTACTGGAGAGATTGGAACAGCATGGCCGAGACCTGTTTAATATTTATCGGGACCTCTACAACAGAGATCATCACATCCTAAATGAATCACCAAATCTAGTCCATGTTTGTAATTACAGTTACATCTTTTCACTGAAACTATTACATTCCCATAGTTCTATATGTGTGTGTGTCTGTGAACACAATAACTCCATAGCGCATTTTCAGCGCCAAATCTGCCAAAGGAAAAGATGGAATGAGGGGGGCTCAACTCAAAAATCCTATTAAGTCAATGATTGTCGACTTATATAAAAAAAAAAAAAAAATTTAAATCCTGCATATCATAATATAAAATATCACTTTTCACTTTTCTCTTGTTATTTTTTAAGGACGACTTTCTAAAATGGAACAACTCAAAATGATTAGTGAAACTTTCACTTTATTTTTTGCAGTGGAGATCAGCAATGTGATTAGCAAAATTAATTAATTTTTTATTATAAATAAATTTGGGGGAAAAAGAATTGACCTACTATTTCCTAATTTATTTTGTGAATTTATTAAAATAAATAGGGAAGAGTGAGTGACTTCCTTACACCTTGCCTCCAGAGAAGAAATGATGTCCTACTCATAATAATTACAGAACAGGACGAAGGACCAAAATTAATTGATTATGTATCCAAGAAGATGAAGGAGATAGGGAGTCTTCAGAGAAAGAGGACGTTATTTTGGGAATTTTAGATGAAACTGAGATGAAGGAAATACCAGAGACCGTATATATTATTAATAAATATATTGATAAGGGAAGATGAAGCTGACGGATAATGATAGCTTTCTGTTTGTAAACGGGACTTAATGCAGCTGAGAGGAAGATCCAAAACAAGACGCAGGTGACCCCCCGCTCACTGACAAACAACGGGAGAAAGTCCAGCCACTCATGTGACAGATAATTAGGTCCACATATTTGGAATGGAATAATGAATAAAATATGCATAATTAAATATATGTGACGTGCCCATAACCAGCACTTTTTTATACCAACCACTTTCGCACAGATGAAAGTAATGTATTGTCGTCAGCGATATCTTTGGGTCATTGTACAGTGTAATGTAAATACAAAATAAAACATTACTTCGAAATATTTCCTATGGAAATTTATTGTACATTCCTTGGCGGTATAACTTCGTATTGGTGCTATCGGGGCGCTATAACTTCGTATTGGTGCTATCTCAAATATGAGGACACAATGCGATTGGAAAATTAATAAAGAACATTTTTGATAGGAACCAATTTTTCGTTTGACTAACCGTTTTCGTGTAAAACAAGCAAACGTCTAAAAAATCGGTATTAAAAAGACGTTTTAGCACAATTTTCAGCACTTCTCACGCTAACCGGCTGACCTTCGAAGAAGAATTTTTCATGTGAAATGTAAATTTCGGTTTCTCTATAACTTTTATTTGAAGAGAGTTTCGATTAGGTCATAATCATGAGCGGTATTTAGTAAAATGTACTTAGGCCCTGAAAGAAAGTGGCCTTAATTTTCATCTGATTGTTATTTGCTACAATCGTTTTTGAGTTACAGCGCTCAAAAAGTTCCACACACTTACACATACACACAGACAGACATCACGAAAATGGTCAGAACGAGTTCAGGGGACCTTGAAACATGAAGGTGCCCTTCCAGGACATTGGAAGGGACGTCAAAGAACTGAGGATGGAGAGGAAGACAGAGTTCCTGGAGGACGCTAGGACGTAAGGCTAAGTAAAGTTCTGAAGAATCTCATTAAAGAGTAACGTCCAAATTGACTTCAATGGTTCACGAAAATCAATATTAGATGCTGGTGGGGGGAAAAGAAGAAAACGCTGATCCCTTATACTTAGATAGGCAAATCGCGTCTAATAAGACCTTATGGACTTCGAAGGCAATCCTGAGAAAGATGGAAGATCAGAACCAAGGAGCCCCGAGCGTTGAAGGAAAACCAAATCCATGTTGAACGACTTCAACAAGAGTTTCCAGGATGAACTACGTTTAGATCGGAGAAGATCTGAGGCGAAGGGGAGTGAGAGATGGAGAGGTGAAGGTTATCTTAGGACCGTAGGGCCAAGGGATGTCAGTAAACGTACATGTAGCGCCAAGGGATGTCAGTAGTCGTACGAGTACATGCAGTTCATTTTGTAAGGTTCACTAAGTGACAAACCAGCTGAAAAAGGACCACCGGGCTTTTTTCTGACATCTCCGGCGACTAATAACATAGTCACTTGAGAGTCTCGTTTGTCTGGGAGGCTGAAGCCTCTAATTTGAGAGATGTGGGTCGTTGAGAAGAACACACGACTCTGAAGAAGATAACTTAATTTCATCTTGAGCTTGCTTCCATCCAACTCAACAGCCACTAACAACACTAATCTATTTTAATTGTATACTATCCTACCTTTGGCTAGGATAAAGAAGATATCGGTGAATCACCAGCATTGAACTTCCCCAGCGCCAAGGAGTCTACTACGTTTTCGCTCACCCTCCGAAACCAATCTGGTGTCTTTCTCAGAGACTGCTGAATCGTACAAAATTTCGTGTCAATACATTCATTACAGTTATTATGAGTTTTCTAATCCCCTCCCCCCCCCCCCCCCCCCTCTCCGACTTATTGGGTCCCCCCACTTATACTAATTTGATTAGGAGTTCACAAACACCACAAACACACAGCAATTTTACTTCCAAGCTATACGAAGTATAGGGAAAGTTATTTAATCGAACAGGAATTATATGTAGTTTCCTCTGGAATTTCATGTCCATCGACAGGAAATTTTATATTGAAAACTAAAACCTCATAAGGACAACATCTACCAAATTTCAACGAAATCTGCCGAAGGGAAGAGTGAGATCAACTCAACAACCCTAAGAACTCTCTATGTAATGACATCAACATGAAATTTAGTATGAAAAAGTCCCTCAATAAAACACCTATTGATTTTTAATCAAACCGGTAAATTAGTTAATATGGAATTACATTCACCGGTGATACACCGATGATTTGTTTATTTTTACTAATTTTTGGAATAAGGATAACATGAAATTCTGTTGAGAACTCAACATCGAACTTCTTACCGATTACAAAACTCCCCCTATACATCATATAGCTGGGAAAGTAAATAGACGAAAGGACAGATAGAAATTACTAAAAATAATGAAATAGATGAACGCAACGTTTAAAGGAGGATAGATTAAACTAAACGAGAGGGCAGGAGACTGCGGTTATCTAGTGATATTATAGAGCTCGGACCAAAACAGCGCCGTTTGGGATCACTGTGGTTGTGGTTACCTCAATGTGGTCTTCTTGGCCATACCACAACAGAGAAGGAAATTGTATCCACTTTTCATCGAGAAAATGGAACAATTTTCATTCCAAAGGAAATGTGGTAGAGCAGGTAATAAACTAAGAGCGGGAACGTGTTATACACAGAGCGGGAAAATGAGGAAGAAATGTACAATAAATCGGCATCATAATAGACATAATGTATGTTGATAAGTAGTTTCAGATATACAAGGGTGACTTACCTCGGGCGGAGAGGAAGATGAAGGACTGAGCGTGTCGTCGAACCATGACCTGGACCTGATGTTCGATGGGGATCCTGTAGAGGATGTGGCCGAGGAAGTCTGGAGCGGTGACTGCAGCCAGATCCCACTTGAGTCTTGCGGAGACGAGCACCTCCCAACTCTGTAACAGAACACAACACTCAAGTTACTAACTCACAAGAACCAGGCCCACTTAAGGCATCGAGGAGGATTTGTGGCAAGAGTGTCCACTATATATATATTCGTGGGAAGAGTGTCCACTACATATATATTTGTGGGAAGAGTGTCCAGTACATATATAATTGTGGAAAGAGTGTCCACTATATATATTTGTGGGAAGTGTCCACTACACATATATTGCCTGTAAAATGCACAATTTGCGAAACTATAATAAAGAAAAGTCTCCTCTTAAAATGTAATTATATACCGTAAAGACGTGAAAAAAACAAGGAAATGAGGAGGTTAGACTAGTGAGGGGAGCGAGTAAGCGCCCGTTAAGCCCCCCGCAAAATTATTAAAAATAAAAAGCTTTCACTTAAATTCTGAAACTTCTTCACATAGGATCGATAGTGACTCAAAAAACTATTTTTATCTCCAAGGAAATCATCTGTATATAGTTATAGTCATTATGACTCATGCCCGGGGTTTGACTACAAGGTCATATCGCCTACTACCAGAGCGCTCTCGTCACTCTGGTGGACCTAAATGTTGCCTACCCTAAATTTGTATTGACATATAAGGTGTCTTTAACGAGTAACAACATACAGGCGCGGAACCATCACTAAACGTCCCATCCGAAGGACGCCGAGTTTATTTTACCTCCCAGATAAAAAAACTATGGGCCTCGGCCGGGTTTCGAACCGGCGATCTTGAGCTCAGTCAGCATGCACGCTACCTCTCGAGCTACCGGCGCATTGGTTTTATGTGAAACGTAAAAAATAGAAATAGTATTCAAAATGTTGCAAGAAAAAAAAAAAAATTAAATAATGTAAAACCGGAAACTATGTAATGACTTACAAGTCCAGAAATATACGACCAAATTTCCAGATATTAAAAAGATCAGAAAATACTGACAAACTTATATTTACAAGAAACGTAATTCTGGAAACCACTGGAAAGCGGAGTTACTTCTAAAGCAACACAATCCATATATAAGATTTGCATATTTGTTTTATGCACAATGCAAGTCCATTAGTTTGTATAAACTAAAAGAAATCACAGAAATATGCACATAAAGTTTGCAGATAGGACGATAAATAAACATTGAGCAGGTTTAGCCTTGAAAAAAGTTGTCGGAAAATCACCGGCAATGTACTTCCCCAGAACGAATTAATTAATTTTCGCTTCCTATCCAAAACCAGTCGACCGTTTGCTCTAACTTTCAAATTTTTTTTTTTGTAAGTCAAGTTGACTTACATATGAGGCTCCTAAATCCTCATACTAAATTTTGTGACGTTAAATTCATTATATCGGCTGTTATTAGGGTTTTTAAGTTAAGCCCCATCTCCCCTTTGGCCGATTTGGCTGAAAAAACAACAGACACACAGACAGATATATATTTTTTTTTTCAAATTTGAAATCTAGAGGTCGAAAAGCATGAAAATCCATTGAAAGCTCAGCATCGAATTTTTCACCGATTACATAACTTGCGACTTGTGTTTAGCTGGGGAAATAAAAGGTCTGAAATTTGAACAGAAATAATCCGAGAAAAAAAATACAAATCATATTTACTCAACTATTTACATGTAACCTATCGGGAAGAAATTTTTAAATGGTTATTTGTGATAAATTAACAAGTGTATATTACCATAGTAATTATGCAAATGTATGTTTAGATGTTGACAATGACCATTATCGTTCTCAGCTTAAAGCGAGCCGATAGAATAGAAGAAGAGGGAAAGAAAACAAAGAAGCCGGAACATTGCCAAGGTAGAGACAGACATGTTGTGATAGGGCGCTTCCAGGAGGAGACATTAGCACATTGATAAGGTAGGGGTCATCATAGGAGGCAAGGATTAATCCTTTATATAAATGTATCGATACATTATCTCAAAATATTTATCGAGTATACGAGTATCGAACGGAGGAAATAGGACTTGTACAATTTAAGAAGTCAATTTCTTCAGGACAAAATTCATCTTCAAAATGACTACCTGAGTTTTTAAATGTAATATTTTCACTTATCCATTTTCCAAATTGAGAACTAATAATCTCGGTAGCCAGGAATACGAATACGATATATTTACGACTGTCGTCCCCTTTCGCTTTAGTGGTTCGCCTTGTTTCACACCACAACCCAACTTTTCCTGGTTAAACTATTAAAACATCCTCAATATTATCGGATTCTAGAATAAATATCTATTATTATTAATAATACCTCATTTTTTTTTATGTGAATTTTCAAATGTCATATCAATAGAAGTTAAAGGATAAGAAGAGGCCTGGCGGCTCAGATAGCATGCTTGCGTACCGAGCTCAAGATCAAAACCTGATGCACACCAAGGTAAAAACCTTGAGCACGCCGTCCTTCAGATGGGACGTTATGCAACGTCCCGAGCCTGTTAGGAACTCATTAAAGATCCCTTACTCTCTAGGTATATATTTTTACCTCTCAGATGAAAAAATAGAACCTATAGATCTCAGCCGGCGATGTTGAGCACAATAGGCAAAATATCTACCTCGCTCTGTGCTACACCGGCCCTCATCCTGTATTGGTAATAATTTGATTGGGAGAGGCGGATGTAGGTAGTCAGTCCTTGCCGGAAACTGCATTATCTGGCAGACAGAATTCATAGAAAACTGACAAGGAACGTCTAACGTCTCCAGCTGGTCACCACCCCTCATTCATTTCTTAGAATACTAATTTTATTATGTACTATATTCCATTTTGTCTATTTATAGAATAGATTCTTCATCATGCAGAACATAGAAACATGATGTGAAGATTAAGGCTATTATAATCAAGAGGAAAATGACTTTGCAGCCATATCAGATCGAAGACTTGTAAATTTAAATTTTGCATAAGCCAATCTCTGATGAACTTTAACTAGAGCAAGTATATTCATAAATAAAGAAGCCAGGTGATTAGGAAGCAGCACGCTGCACAGATAGCGTTCTTGTCTAATGTGCTAAAGATAACTGAGGCTGGTGAGTGGCTGCCAGACCAACCTTCCACGCTTGCACTTGCTTATAGTTTTGTGGCTCTCCCAGGCAACACCAGGTACTACAGACAGCTAGTAGTATAAAGAAATGAGAATGATACTAAACAGGCATTTCAGCAGTTTGCCACAAATAATGAATGATGTTATGTTCACTCGTACTTCTCTTCTCGCATTTGGTTTCTATAAGAAGTTATCGTCTCTTATTAAAATTCCTTGGGACATTTCAAAAGGAATTTGTTCTTAGTTGACAAAAGAGGGTGGATGTGAGCCGACAAGAGTCTGTATGGTTACGTCTGAAAGGAGGTCCTTAGAAAGGTGAGAGTCCTTCACAAGTAACAAAGGACTGTAGGAGCGGCGCCAGGAGCACTGGGGCATCTCACACTAACTACCACCAGTCCCCAGTCAAATCCATATCCCTCCCAAATTTCATGAAAGTAGTGACAATCTCTTTATTCTGAATTGGACATGGTGTCACATCCTCGTAAATAGTGCAGTTGACAACCACGCGCGAAAGAAAAAAAAAAAGGCCGACGCTCGTACCTATTTTCGCAGAATTATTCCTATTTATCTCCATAAATATTAATTTTATATCACAGTCAGCTATTAACAAACATCTTCCTCATAAAAATCTACACAAAAAGGTTCTTAGCTGTTTGTGTAAGAGTAACCGTTTCCCTAAGTTTTGAAAGGGAGATGTGATGAATATGTATAAACATATGTTATATTAGAATA
Organism: Aradus depressus; assembly: GCA_963662175.1. Classification (NCBI taxonomy): domain Eukaryota; kingdom Metazoa; phylum Arthropoda; class Insecta; order Hemiptera; family Aradidae; genus Aradus; species Aradus depressus. The sequence goes on along the minus strand of OY759214.1, from coordinate 55,697,666 downwards.
AATCAGTTCTAGATTGACTATCTACCTGTACGTATCATTACACCACTGAGACAACACAAGCTGCATCCTACATACTTATTGTACATACAATATGAAATCTGTATGGAGAAGCACACATGACTTCCATGTCACGTTAAGACAAGATTACTAACCCCTATCCTTGGTTCGTTGGAACGTCTCTTGTCAACTGTATCATCTTATCCATGAAACATTTTTCAAATTTTCTTTATCACTATGTACTGTAATAGTGGCAATTTGCCTTAAATATATGAGAATTTAGGTTAACAAAATATTTGAAACTAGAAGCAGATTATTAAAAACAATGACACTTTGTTATATAATAATAAACTATTGTTTAAAAGATTTACATCAATGTGAAAAAATGATTATAATCAATACCAATATGATATGGAAAACATGCATTTTGAGATTGATAAAAAGAGTTCTATGGCGCTTCAAATCTTTGACGTCAGCAATAAAAAATGCAGATAGCAAAGTTGATATATAGATTAAAAGAAACGTAAAACTAAAATTGAACTGTTTTCAAAAAACTATAAAAAATAAACAAACATGGACCTTTGTGTACCACATTCAAAGATTTCAATCTCAGATCCTCCAAAAAATTCTCAATACATACTTCCTTATACAACACAAAAATCCAAAAACATTTACAGTCAAAGAGCTAATTAAATTCCAGATTTTCAACTATCAATACACAATATCTCTCGTCCACACAAATCATATCCTCTAAAGCCCATCCCGATGTCTCCTCGTCATCTGAAAAGGAGGTGGCCTCGGGTTCATCTTTCCATGGTATTGAAAGTGAAGGAAGCTAGGCTGTATCAGCTCTGTCTCCATCCTTCATCAGAAATATACAGATCACAAACAAAAAAATAAAAGTTGAAGAAGCAACGGTAATGTACTTCCCCAGCACGAATTAATCAACTAAGTTGTTGCTCTCCCTCCAAAATCAAACGATCATTTGGACTAAAAGCCAATAGTTTACTTACAGAGGGAATTCTGAATGCTCATACTAAATTTTGTGTTGAGATATATATATATATATATAACATCGGAAGGTACTTTTGAGTTGAGCCCCCTCCACTGATCCCCTCCCCTTCGGCCGATTTAACTGGAAATTAATAGGTGTCGTACTTATGCGCACAATTTCTAACCGATTACATAACATCTCCTATACTTCGTATAACTTGAGAAATAATAAGAAAATAAGAAGGGTGAGGACAGACAGGAGAGCCTAACTGCTTACTCAAACTCATTTAAATTTTGTTTAACTGTCTTTTTAAATTAATTTCTTTAAAAATCCTTTTGATAATCAGATGATGAAAACAATAAGACGAATGCAAGATAATGTAAAGAGAAGACGAAAAGGTAGACGTTGTCTGGGGAACGCCATGTCTGGGCCAGCCACAGGGGGAGACTGCTTACGTCATTGTTTTTAATTCTTCAATTAGCTGTGTGGGAAAGTCGATATGAGACTTAAGGGGCTCGCTCGTTATTATATTAGATGTGTGTGTGTGTGTGTGTGTGTGTGTGGTGGGGCGCTCAAAGAGGGGGTGGGGAGGGGGGTCAGCGCACCCTCAAGGCCTCAACAGATCTTTCGGCAAATATAGGAGTGGGGAGCCCTCAAGGATCTGGGATCTGGGATAGCCAATCCTCTTCCCTCCTCAAGGATAGATATCTAAGAGTGCGATAGATATATACCTAAGAGTGCGGACTTTCAGGAATAAGTCATCCAGAGTACTCCTGATACTAACTAAATTTCGTATTGATACTTTGGCTATATCAACAGCTATCAGGGTTTTTGAGTTAAGCCCCTCCTCTGAACTCTCCCTCCCACCTCGGACAGATGTCATCCTTAATTTACATATAAAATTTCGTGTCGATATACTCATTCTATTAGAAGTTATCGTGTCCTTCAGACATACAGGAAATTTCGGTGAAAACGTAACATCGAATTTCTGACATATTACATAACTTTCCCATATTCCATATTCCGTTAAACCAGATTGCTGGGTGTAAAGGCTCGTCATAGTCAGACGAGCTTTGTAGTCAGGGATTTTGGTAAAAGTCGTTATGACTGGGGTAACGTCTAAGGTGAAGAGAAGAGGACAATGGACCAGCTGGATCCGTACGGAAGTTAGGCCCCCTCCTTATTAAATGCCCCTGTTTGAGTCGCTATTCCCTGTTAGATCGGGGAGTCTCCCTTCTGAAAGGAGTCGTCAAGACGGACGTACAATGGAGCACGGGTACACTTCAACCAGCTGCCAGTAACCACCTTCCTCAAAAACCCCCTACCTCTTAAAGACTCCCAAAGAAAAAAAAAGTCGACGGAGAATCACCTGAAATGTACTTCCCCAGAAATCTCCGCTCTCCCTTTGATAGCCCTCTAGTTGATAACCAGTCAATCTACTTTAAGACTTTTGAATCTACATATAAAATTTCATAGCGAAATGTTTAATACATTTATTAGGGTTTTTGAGTAACTCCCTTTATTTTTCCCCTTTCTTTCTGCCCATTTGACTGAAAATCATATCGTCCTTCATAATAAATTGTATATCGATATATTCATTACAATCGGCAGGTATTAAGATTTTTGAGATGAGCCCCCTCCTATGATCCCCCCTTCACTTCGAATTTCAGTAAATATTAATAGGTTTCGTACTTACGAGCACACGAACTGTTCGCATGATTATATAACTTCCCGTATACTATAGCTGGCAAAAAAAAAATGTCTCCCAAGTGCACGAGGAAGACCCTTTAAAAATCTTACAGTAAAGTTTACGACTTTTATATATTTTTTTTAAGAGGACCTTGACTTTTTCCTCTTGTCTCTTCTATTCCATTCGTCCCTTTTTTTATTTATTTTATTTTTTTTCTCTTTTAGTGAATGTGACTTTTTGCAATCTTAAGCGAAACGGAAAAAAAAAACAAAAAAAAGTTCGTTAAAAGGGTGATTGACCCATAACTTCTTCGGAGTCATAAAAATAATATTATTGGTTCTGGCTGTTGGGACATAGAAAAAACTGAAACAATATCCTTCAACCGCCCAAACACCCACTAAGTCTGACTTGCAGAACTTTTCTGCACAGAGCACAGAAGAAAAGGGAGGAGTCATCAAGAAACCTACACACGGCTTTGAAAACTCACTTCCAAAACTTGTAAAACATAAATTGTATAGTATGTTTCATGAAATTGGATGAAATTTGAAACATACATATATAGTTTGAGAACAGAGATGGCATTAATAAGAAAGACTATTTTTTGTTTATCAAATTGTTTACCAAGCAAACAAACACATTTTTCAAAAATGTTCATAGAACAGTTCATTATCGACAATTTAAACTGAAAAAATAAATAAATAACAAATAATAATACAATAGGATGCTATGAATGTGTGCACGTAAACCACTTTATTTTTCTGATCAAACTGTCAACCTGAAAATATCAATGAATATGATATTGACTTTAAAGTGCTTAGTAGGTAAATGTCTCCAAATAGTTGAAAAGCATAAATAAACGTAAATAAACACACCAAGTGCACTCGTGCAACGTTGAACTTTAAACCTCAACTAAAAAATTAAATATATAAAAAATATACTTATATATTTTTTAAATTGATGAATAGCAGCGGAAGCAATAAAGATTAGCATTTAAAAAAAATTTATCAAATATAAACTATGTTGAAGATATGTTTGTTTTGGCAGTATCAATTTTCAATATATTATTTAATATCCCGGATGTATTCTCAGAGATCCTGCTTATTTTGAATTGAAAATCAGAGAGAATAAATTAAGGGAAAACTGCCGATAAATTAGCGTACATTAGGTATACATTCGCAGCTACACGAAATATAGAGAAAGATATGTAATCGGTCAGAAATTTGGTGTTAAATTTTTACAAAATTTTTATATTTTCCGAACCCCAAAAATGAAAAAATACGAAATTTTTTAATGATGACCAGCAGCAATGTGAATTAATGAAACACATTGTGTTAGTTCTCTCCCTAAAATTAAATTTATCTCTTTGTTTGAAAATTAATATACAGAGTCTTATACAGGGATTTATGAATCTTCACACTAAGTTTTGTATTGACACATTTATTAGATCTTCATATAGTGAAACATGAAATTCCGGTGAAAACTCAACATCGAATTTCTGAACGATTACATAATCCCCCCCCCCCCCCCCCCCCCCCACACTTCGTACAATTAGTGAAGTAAAAATATTAAATTAAATTATATCAACCAACTTCATAACTAAAATTTAAGTTCTTTATCACAAGAATGAATTTTTAATATTTATTTAATTTACTAAATATGTGTTTTATTCCATTCAGAGTAGTTAGTTATTATGAGTCATGCCCGGGCTTTAACTACGAGGTCATATGGCCAACTACCAGAGCGCTCTTTCGTCATTCTGGTGGACATGAGCCCGTTTCTACTATGAGAGTCCCAAATTTTTATTGACCTATGGTAGGGGTCTTGAACGAGTAACTGACATCGGACCACCTGAAGGACGGCGTGCTTAAGGTTGTTTCATCTTCTAAGGAAACCTAAGGGCCTCGGCCAGGTTTCGAACCCGCGATCTTGAGCTGAGCAAGCAGGCACGCATACCACTGAGCTACCGGTGCCCCTCCATTTAAAGTATGTAATACTAAACAGAGGAAAACCTGAAGTGTCTGGTAACCAGAGAGATAAATCTACCAGGTAATACGTAAGTATCAGACAATGTTCGGTACGGGTGGTGGCGCTATTGAACTCGTGACTTGTTTTCGATAGCTTGATAAGAAATTATGTATGGGCGGATCTCAAGAGTTAAGATTGAAATGAACTGCAATAAATAATGAAAAATATACGTCTTGGTCTCGTTATAAAAATAACGTAATAAAGAATGTACAAAAAGGAATAAATTATAAAGCAAGAGAGAAGTGCCTCTAATAAGGTGGCCGGGGAGTGAAGCCTCTTTGGTGGGCCGACTCCCTTGACACGATTTTGTGAAAATGGAAAATAAACGAAAAGGAAGAACAAGAAGAAGACCGAAGAAGGAGGATAAAGAGAGAGGGAGGATGGGAAATATGCAAAAAGAATATGTGACGAGTTGTGGCGGTATGGAGTGGTGGGGGACGAGGGTTGGTTGAGGCTCCGTTCGGGGGGCCTCTTCAGTGTCCGTCTCGCTCCCAACTAAGCAGGTGACTCTGCCCACTTCCCAGTTAGATCGTCTACGTACTGAAAAACAGTGTTTACGAACGTACCCTAAAACAAAACTATTATGTTTAAATAAAGATCTCAATCCGCCTCGCTTGCAACCAAGCAGGTCATTCTGCCCACTTCCCAGTTAGATCGTCTACGTACTTTTCAACAGTGTTTACGAACGTACCTTAAACAAGCTATTATTTTTAGAGACAGGTTTCAGAACTTTATGAAAAGTGATAGTTAGAACTCTTTATGAATTATTTATTAAACCATTTTAAGACCAGATTATTCTATAACATCTGTTATGTTCTACACAAAAGTACTACACAGAGAGTAGTTGATGGAATCTGTGCGAGTTTCGATGGGTTGTGCGGGGTAGTGGTTGTTGATTATGGTTTTGATGTATTAGAACTGTGTACTGCCTGAGGACCGTCGGGCAACTTGAACAATTATTTTTCTTAGTAAAAAATTAAGATTTATTTGTCAAAGAAAAATATATATGTATATATTGAGAAAAGATCTCCTAAAAACATGCAGGATATAAACTTAGTGATAGGGTATAAGACATTTATTTGCATTTTATTACATATGCTAGTTCTTCAAGAAAAATAAAGGTACAGGAAAAATGGTTTATTACCAGGAAAAAATTTACTACAAATAGGTACCTACATACCTAAAGTGAATAAACTTCGAGTAAACAAAATTTAAAAGTCCTACTAGTAGATTCCGGCTCATGTTTACCTAAGATACGAAAAATTTCTCTGGTAGTAGTTTATCATCGTAGTTAAAGCCCGGGCATGAGTCATTATAAAGACAACTAACTCCAACAAGTTCTATATCATTATAATTTAGTATTAAACAAATTATTTTGTAATATTACTTCGTTCAGAATCTAAAATGTTCTCAGTAAATCTCATGAAAAATTCCCTCAATTGTCATAATCTTGGATAAACTAAGTAACGTATGTTCATCTGATAATTTTTCTATTGAGATCTTCTATATTTATACCTATCGATAGATCGATAGTATACTATTTATTATTATTATCCTTTACTCTGCTTTCAAGGGTGCAAATATTTATAATAAATCACTTAGGGTTTGATCCTCTCCTCTTCTTGGTTCACTGTAGAAGAAAGCAAACGGAAATTCCTAAACAATTATAGTCTTCAGGAAGAATAACCAGATCCTTAGGAGGAAGGAACATTTGTAAATGAAATTATCAACAAGAAGAAGTAGGGCCAATTTTGAAAGAATCTGACGGACATTGTGAGGCAGTCGAACCGAACACCACTCGCACTCCTCCATTCCTTCAACAGTTATTGTAAAATATAAGAACATTTTGTCTTGTTTTTTTTAATTCCTTTTTGTCATTCTTTTTTTCAAGAAAAAGAAGAATAGATGTTCAAAAGAACAGAACGTGGGAGGAATGGGAGGACACTCGAGGTGTGGAAAATTGAGGAGGTAGTGTCTAGCGCTGGCGCCAAGGAGGAAGTTTCACACACATAGCTCACCTCCCCCCACTCATACAGACTCACATTTTTTACTTCCCCAGCTTTATGAAGTATAGGGGAAGTTATATAAATATTTTTTTTTTTCGCTTATTTTCTTAGGCGCTTATTTTGAATTATTCTTAAGGTATTTTAATTCGAAGTGAAAAAAAAAAAAAAAAAATCCGAAAATAATCTTTTTTTTTAGACATTTGCTTCGTTTGTGCAAAAAGATGCAATTTTATCAAAAAATTACCTATTACAAAAAATGTTCCTTATGAAATTTCTGACTATTCATTTTTTGTCAGATTTAAGGTGGGTCCAACATAGTCAGAGCTATAAGCTGCCAAAGATGAAAAAGTAGATTGCTCTTTCGAAATGGAGTTGTTGTAATTGACCTACTCTTCTCCATTCTCCAGGAGCCATCCGCCTAAAAATATTAACTTTTAAATCTCCATTGGAAAGTGAAGTCAAATTGTAAATAATTTCAAAATGGTTTAGAATAGCTGCGATCTACTGTAATAGAGAATTGATCTCTTTGAAAATTGTTTATTCTCCAGCTATACATAGTATAGGGGCAGTTATGAAATCAGCGAAGTTGAGTTCTCAATGGAATCTCATTTTTTCCGAACCTCTGAATTTAAAAATGGAAACAAATGTGTGTGTGGGGACGATAACTCCCCGATAGAAAGAATGTACCGTTGGGAAATTTTTAATCTAAGAACGACACCTACTGATTTTCAGGCGGATTGGCCAAATGAAAAATTTAATATGAAGATTGAGAAGTCTCAGTGTAAGTTTGGAGGGAGAGTGAAAACTTAGTTGAATACAAATAACTTGAAGTGGGGCAGTACATACTTGTCAGTGACGTGTGGTTATTAAGTTTTACCGCTCTCAAGCCAGCAATGGCTAAAATGAAGCTGATACTTTAATTCATTTCCCGTCAAAAAGAGATGGAATTTTGTTAAATAAAGAGATCCTCTCAACGTCCTGTTGATGTTGATGTTGGATGTGACAATGCAAATCCGGAAAGAAGTGTTGACATTTCGACACAAACTCAACGGAGATCAAACATGGTCAACGTGTGTCTAAGCGGCGAGCTGAGAAGGTAAGAAGTTCATTCATCCGCGAGGTCGGTGTCAGATGAAAGAAGAGAGACTCATGTTGACACAGACCTGCTGCCCTTCATGCATAGCACCTCATCTCATTGGACCATGTTCCGCCAATCCCCGCCACCTTGGTCCACCTCTCGGCCAATCCACTCGTCTGTCATCGCCCCGCCCACACTCACGCTCCTGACCTTGAGTTGCTGCCGCGCCGCCGTCCGTCTATATAAAAGAGGGGCCTCAAATTGTTTCTTCTCTGGTCCCGGATGTCGCAACCAAATGAAACAATAGCTTCACTTGAGCTGTTTAACATCAAAATGTAGTAGGAGGATAAAGGATTTTCAATGGAATCGGTAGATTGAATTCAGAGGGGAAGCGAAGAGACTACGAGAAGAGGATGAAGCCCGGATAGAGTCAACAGCCCCCAGGAACAGAGCTGGGCCATAGTCCACCTTCCAGTTCTCCGGGCAGTCCCTGCTAAACGGAATATAGTTTGGCCGAGGCCGGTCCTGGCAGCAGTACAATACCATTGTACTCAGCTACCTCCTCGTTAGGCCGGTTTGACCTATGCAGTTAGCCCTGTCACCTTGCTAACCTGATTGCAGCTACTATGACTATATGATCACCTTGTGTCATGTTGCACCTTGAGTTGCATCTGATTGCGCAGGCTGCGGCTGCGGCAGGCGGCTGATTCCGCCCCACCTGGTGTTCCCCTCACAATGGTCCGCTACACACCACACCCTGTCACCCCTCACCTTCACTCCAGGTGGTTCCCCCGTAACGCTTCCTTTATTTTGAATACAACAGCCCCCTTCAATATGATTGTTCAGCCCTAAGCCCTCTGCTATTGTCTTCGCAACAAGTCTGCTCCTCGTACATTTCCTCGATACCTTTGCCAAGCTTCTCGTCTTAACAAACTACTTTGATTACCGTTCCATTGTTTTTTTAAGTATTATCCATTTGTAGTCACTATATTCCTTGAGATTCGCTCTACCGTACATAAGATTCCATTCTGGTTTGTTAATGCTTCTTCGTACAAAAAGAGGGGAGACCCCAGGACAAAGCTATATCAAGAACCTCCTGGTATTATTTGCCACTTTATTAAATAACTAGCAGGTTACCCGGTGTAGCCCGGGAGTAACTGCGTTATATTATCTCGCTGCCAGTTACCTGATTTCCATTATTTTCAATTTTAGTGGAAAAATGTTAAAACTATTTGGACAAATATTTGGGTGTAACTTTTCAATGTTAACACGAACTTATAAGAGGTTGTTAGTATTTTTCATTATTTATTTTATTGTATGCCTACATAAAAATAACAAGAAGTGAAATGAAGGAAGTCTTTTTGGGTGGAAATTATTGATGTCAAATTCTTTAAAAAAGAGAAAAGCGAAAGAGGTCACTTATCCGAGGTTTCCTTTTTCTGAATTGGGAATAAGAAATCTCGATTATCCGGATTAGGAAAATATATAAAATGTTGACCTTGAAAATACTGGAGGAGTGGTGCAGTCTACACAAAAAAGCAATAATTTCTCGTTTATTTGATTCAATTAAGATTTCATGGGGATGTTTTTAATCTCCTGACAGTTATTATCCACCTGTTTATGAAACATGAAAAAAAAAAAAAAGTAAAATTGTGAAACTTTTAATGTTTGTTGAGTGGAAGCAAGTTGTTCTGATATCCACGACACGTACATTCCGAGGATGGTTCAACATTCCTCCTCGTATTGGTTTCCTCCCTAACTCTCCCAAACCATTGATCCACCCAAAACTACCATAATATGGATACATATGGAACATATTATGTTCTCTAAGGATCTCTCAGACAATTTTGGAGATACCTATCTTAACGCATTACGTTCATTTTGGGCAAAATTTCAGTTTAATAAGGGTTATTGTACAATTCCCTGAGCTCTTTATTCAAATTTTTCAATATCATTTCCGAAAATGGAAATGAAACTGGGCAAATATGAAACCGGGACCATCGCCTTACGTCCCCTCCGAAGGACAGAGTGCTCTCGGTTGTTTCAACTCCCAGATAGAAAACCGAAGGGCCTTGGCAGGGTTTCAGACCTGCAATCTTCAGCTCAGTAGACAAGACGCTACCACTGAGATACCGGCGACCATCTATGTGTTGGCATATATGTCCAGCCGAATTTCGCCTCTCTTGAAAAGTTTGCGTTGAATATGTTTTGATAAGTAGGTCCAGAACTGGAATCTTTCAGGTAAGACGATTCCAGGTACCTTCTTCGAGGCCGAGTGGACACCCGGTTCGTAAAATCCTCCCTTGAACGAAAGAAGTATTTTTCAATACTCTGACGTCTAAAGTTGGCTATCAGGAGAGGTTTTTGTATCGAATACGTCTCTTCATCATTCTGTTGTGACGAAGCCCGTTATGTTAGCTATAGTTATACCTACTCGTATACATAGTTACATGTGTGTTTAACCAGAAGTAGGCATTCTGTTATATACGATAAACTAAGTTAACACAACTATAATAGATAAGCAGAAAGGTGTGTTCCAGAATGTTCTGATAAGACAACTTTATATTTTGAATTAAGTAATCATTAATTCTACACTTTGTTGGTATAACTGTTCAGTAGTGTTTTTTTCCCCGTCAGTTCTTATCTTGTTTGATGGAACGGCGGACTCATCAACTTTCTCCTTATATATATTCTTTCATTTATTTAGACTGAAATCAGAAATTTTTCAAGACTTACTTCGGTAGTAAGGATCATAAACGCAGTTTTCTCTTTATGGGTAAATAAAATAATTCTACAAGACTTGAAGAAGTTCTTCAGACAGCTGTTCGGAAATTTGTCTACATTCTGCCTATCTGACAGAATCTGAGGTATATTTCTGTCCGAACTGCGAGATGGATAACTTGCGTTGATCCGTGTCATCATAGATGAACCCGTCCAGGGTCACCAAAGCTTATGAATGACTCAAAATACTGTCTCACACTCATTCATATGACCTTCACAACTCGACCAGTAAAATAAGAACATTTTTTTAACTTTAAAGGGTTGAAAGTCGTCAGTGAATCACTGCCCAATATACTTCCCCAGCGCCAATTGATAAACCAAGTATAATACAATCAATATTCAATCTTGGATCCTCCACAAAATTTCATGTCGATACGTTCATTACATCGGTAATTAACAGGATATCTAAATGACCGCATCCGTTAAACCCCTTTCCCTTTACCAACAATTTTTTTTTGGTTTTTGTTTTTTTCGCCAAAATCGGAGACAAAAGAACCGACGAACTTACAGAAAAAAGAGGAATTTAAATTCTTTTGGCTATAATAAATTAACAAAGGCTTTAGACCGCCTTATCCTTCTATCATGAGTTTTTTTTTTTATTTCGGGTTTAAACAGAAACATAAAGGACAAAAAAATTGTTTTTCTTAATATTTGGTCTATCTTTATTTTTATTTTTTTTAAATAAATAATTTATAAAGAAGCTACATTTTTCCATGTATTTCTAGGTAAAAAAATCTTTTCGGAATGTTATCAGAGACTACAAAACATAGTGAACATGAAATTCGTGTTTTTCTTAAAATGTGGATAACCTTACAACGTAATCGCAAAACAGAAATTAATTTAATGAAAATACGGCGGAAAATCATCGGCAGTTTACATCCCCAGCTCGCATAATTTTCGCTTCTTCCTCTAAAACCATTATCTCGGCCATTTTCTACTAATACCATACCATGTCAATTATTAATTCTAATTGGTAATCGTGTTTACAAATCTATGTTTCTGCATTCAACATTGAATTATTGACAAATTATATAACTTACCCTAAACTTGTCACTTTTTAAAAAACAAAAGTATATAAAGGAAAAAAATGAACTAATGACAAATACGTGACAGAGTGCCGTAATGTGTGGGGTAGGCTTCATCCCTTCATCCCTCAAATCAAATAACGAGAACCTGTGAATTGTTAATAATGCAGGTAGATAGGAAAATAGGATGCGAGGCTTTTGTTGTGAATTGTGGTCAATTGTGAGCCGGGGATCGGGGCGAGGAGAAAAAACAGAGGGTCGCCTGACATTAGAGAGACAAACATCGTCAAGGGGGATGGGAGAAAAAAATACTGCAGTCAAAAGTGGGGGGGGGGGGGGGGGGGGGGGGCATAAATTATATAACGCATTGAGGAGGGTTTCAAACTTCAAGTCAGTAAATGGTTGGGGGATTCTGTAAGAAGATTGTGATACTGCTAGACTCCCATTTGAGGGAGCCGATATTCCAGAGGTAGCGTACTTGCCTACTGAGCTCAAGACCGCGGGTTCGAAACCCAACTGAGGCCCTTAGTTTTTATATCTGGGAGGTGAAAAAAACCTTAAGGCCTTAAGCACGCCGCACTATCTGCCTGTACGATATCAGGTAGGTACTCGTTAATGACTTAACAAGGAAGTGGTAATAGCATTGAATGCTTAGGTCCCTAGGTGTCCACATCAGCCCATCAGGTTATAATAATAGTAATAATTTTACCTAATTATATTAGGACTGCGAGAGAGAGGCAGAAATCATGTGGACCGATAAAAGAAGACTTAAAAAATAAAAATAACCCGTTAAGGAAAAACTTTTAAGATATTTATAATCAGGTTTAGTCCTTTTAAGATAGGATTAATTTTACAGAACTGATGAGAGAAGATACACAATAAATTTAAATTTTATAGGTTCGATAGTCCATTTTTCTTTTTGATAAATTTGTTCTCTTTTTAAAAAAGGAAAATAAATAAATAAAGAGGAAAAATGAAATGATGAAATTTTGGGGTTTGTCAAAAAAATGGTGGATGAGGATCGACAGTGAACAGGAATTCAAAATGGCGAACTGGCCCCACTCCAGAGCCGAGTAATTTGGTCGCCCAATTGAAAAGAAACAAACAAAAAACAGAACACAAAAAGAGTGGAATGGAAGTGGGGGGAGGGGGGGATACAAAAAGAACTGTGTGGCTCACCTTGGGGAGGGAATGGTACCGCAGCGTCGGAGGAGGCTACTCGCGGGGGCAAAACACAAGGGAAACGGCAAAATGGGTTTTTGGATTTTGAATATGAGTAGAGCTCCAAAATCACCTTTCGACATGGAGTAAAAGCATGTAAAAAGTTAGAAGTTTGTGTTTTGGAGCTCGTTAAAAAACAAAAATACAGGGACTTCCAAAATGGGGATAGCCATTTTGAGAATTTTAAAAACTAGTTCTTGTTTCATGCAGAGAGAGAACTTCAACATCTTCAATATAAAACGGGGTCGGTTTTTTTCAGAAAAGTGCACGTACTTTCCAGCAGCTTGGCCGATCAGATTTACGTTGTGGGCAGTGCGTGAATGGACCGACAAACATAATGTTTTCTTTAATAAGCAAAAATTAGCGTAATTCGCTCTTGAACATGAAATAACGTAAATTATAAAAAGTCTAGTAGAATTCAAAGATCGAAAAAATTTACTTCCCCTATAGGTACTTCGAATAACTGAGGAGTAACAACATGAGAAGGGACAGTCGTGAGCTGAAGGAAGTGGGGCTGCGGAGAAACGTCTGAAGATAAAACCACATATGAACGATACAGAATTGTTCGAAGACCCGAGCGACCATCGTTGGATGGATTTGTTCATTGTCTGTGTCTGAGGAGAGACATTACATAATGCTCCTCCAAGTGTTGTTCTGTGGGTATGTACGGATGTTGTCGAGACGAGATGATTGCTAATGCCCCACTCAAGAGCACGGACCAGCAGGACACAATGTTTAGCGATGCTGTTCAACAGCTATAGGCGACCTTGCTACTAGCATGTATAAAACATACCGGTATGTCCAATGTAGCCCACAGTCCAATCATCCAAAGTTCTGTCAAAAAAATCGGTAAATCAATGACAATATATATGACCCCCAGATAATTAATAACGTTTTCGCTCTCCCTCTGAAACTAACTTACTTAAAAAGCTAAAACGGTCGCATTCAGTAATTAAGTGAATCTTAATAATATACACTGCATTAACCTGCCTTCGGTCTTCCCGAACTCTTTACTATTGTCAAAGTACTGTCTGTTTTTGCAGTAAAAAACAGAACTGCAGCTGAAATCCTAGTGGCAATTACAGTAAATGGTGACATAGAAAGTTTCATGTATGTTTTCTAACAGATAGACTGGTGGTAGCAGTTTTGAGCTAGCAACAAAAAATCCCATAATATACTCAATTTTGATATAAAATCGTATATACGAGTGTATCCCTAACATGATTCGAGAAAGGGACCGGGTTTATAGGACGTTTTTTGTTGCCCTTCACGAGTACTACCATCTCCTCTTAAAGAGTATTTCGAACCAGTCACCCTGTATAGTTGAGGTAACACCAATGTGGGTTGGAATGCTGTTGAAATAATGATGCCGTGAGGGGTGGGGAGGGGGAGACCACGTTATGAATGGATGAAAGCTAATGAGGAACGAGCGTCTGAAGAATGTGGCCAGAAGAGGCCGCGAAAGATGAGAGGAGATAAGAGGGATCTTACAGAAGAGAACGGAGAAGGAACAACCTACACTTAAGAAGGACAATCAACAGTCTGCACGCGGCACGCCAGAGCAGTCCGTCCGCACGAAAATGGTTCCTTTGGACAACTCGAGGTTCCGCTAGACCTTGCCAGATTCCAGGTCATCCAATCGTTACGAATGAAAGAGAAGGTGAATGGCAGAAAGAGAAGAAGAATTGGCCAGAAGGGGGAAAGATCCGTTCAGGTAAGTATATGGGAGGAAAATGTCCAGAGACGTTGGGTGAAACATTAGCAATGTACTTCCCCAACTCGTATTGTTTATAACAAAGTTGCCACTCTCCCTCCAAACTCTATAGACGCCGTTTTAGCTGAAAAGTATCAGTTGTCGTCCTCGTCGTGGTTATATGAATTTACATATAACATTTTTTGTCGATACATTCATTACATCGCCAGTTTTGGAATTTTCGTGTTGAGCTTCCCCCCTAATCTCACCCTCCCCTTTGACCGATTTGGCTGAAAATATCACCATACTCTGGCAGATCTCAATAATCATTTCAAGTCTGGCGTTCCGTACTTAATAGCTTTCATTTCCATTTTTTTTTTTTGGATAACCTCGAAAAGGAGGCAGACTTTAAAGAAGGTATCATAAATTTGGACATGCATAACACTAGAAGAAATTTAGTGGTGCTAAAACGTTTTCTTCAAGTTTACTGGATCCGTCTGGCGCCTATGTTGCCCGTCAACTTGGTAGGAAGCAGAATGATGCTTATAGTCTCAAGCTGCTCATTTTAACTTAATCAGGAAGTCATCGGTGAATCACCGGAAATGTACTTCGCCAGTTTGAATTATCTGTAATCAACTAATTTTTCACTCATCTTCTAAACTCTTTTCGAAAATCGATATGTCTTATCCAGAGCCTTCTCAATACTCATATACAATTTTAAGTCAATACATTCATTGTATTGGGAGTTAGCCTGCTCATAGACAGACATATAAAAAATTTTTTCTTTATATTTCAAGTTTAAATGGCTTCGAAATCTGGCCGGTTAGAGACCTCGGGAGAGAGAAACACACAGCAGAACAGTATAAATAAAAAAAATATATAGCAAAAAAATGCAAAAAGGAAGAAAAAAAAGAATTCTTGTCCACATCTGTCTGATATTGAAGAGAGGGAGGCAGGAAGTAGCGGATAAGGACCTCGCAGAGCCGGTCCCTTCTTGGAAATACTAACTGTACCTAACGGAAATAGGTAGGGAGAATGAAGGGCGAAATAGGAACCTGATAGGGTCATCTACATATCTATAGGAAATGCAACTTCCCAGCTCCCTTTCCATTAAGCCGAATTGGCTGGAATTTCATGTTCCGATACATTCATTCTATCAGGATAGGAAATTTTGACTTCCGCAGTTTTACGGACTTTAATTAAATTTCTGGCAGAGATTCGAATTTGTGTTCACCGAAATCTTATGTTAAAACCCCTAATTTCAAATAAAAAAAAAATAAATCTTGTGTCTGTGAATATGGTAACTGAGCTTAGAATGAATATACCAATTCAGACCCCCCATAATGGAAGCCACTATTTGATTTTGAGCCAAATCACCCAACACAAAAACCCTAATATATGCCGGAGTAATGATTATACTCAATCAAATCGGTAAAATGGTTGCAGAAGGAGAGTGAATTCTCGATGATTAATTCGCGCTGGGGATGTACATTGCCGATGATTCACCAAAAATGTTTGTTTGTTTTTGGAAGCAGGGGATCGGAAAACATGAAAATATGAAAGAAGTTATGAAACTCACATAGAATTTCTGACTGAATACTTAACTTCTCTGTATATACTTCGTAAAACTGAAGTGAAACTTTTTTTTTTTTGTTATTGCTCGCTCGTTATATATTATATATAATAAATGTGTATTGGTTACTTACGGGTATCTGGTCGATGGGGATGCTGTAGTCGGAGTAGTGAAGGAGGATCTGGGGGCTGAAAGGGGTGGGTTCCCTGAGTTTGGAGGCGAGAAGGAGACAGACAGAGCCGACAAGCTGAAGATGGGACCTCTGGAGAGGAACCACGCCCAGGAACCTGTCCAAGAAGTTCATCGCCAAAGGGAACACCTCTTCGGTGCAATGTTTCTCTTCGCAGACCTGCAACACAAAAATCAAGTGAGATTAAAGAGAGGTTCAGTTTAGCAGCATCAGTGAAAAGCAGAAGGGGCCACGCACAAGAGCGTAAACTGAAAAAATTAAAGAATTTAAGAAATTTTTATATATTGTCCCCATTTTCGGTATTTTGTTGAGGGGAAACTTTTTGTCATTATAAATTTTGTGATAAAATATACATAATTTTTTTAAATTGTTTAAAGGGATCACCCCTATACAATTGAGTCCCATTACTTATCACCGAACTAACTAATAGACCAAACATAAAATCCGTAAAGTGATTCTTGAGTTAGGGGTGAGGCAACGTTACAAAGGACGAAAAATGATTGTTTTGACCTCTAACGCAAAGTTATGAATGAAATTTTGAAATACAAAATAATTTTCCTTTCAGAATTGTGAAGTACAAAAAATACACACATTATAAATATTAAAAGTGAAAAACGACAAATGACAGTCGAAGTAACACTAGACGGTCGAAACAACGCCGGCAGTAACATGCGTGAGTCTTGACACAACACAGTCGAGTTACAGACATGAAGCGAGGCAGTACACAGGTGTTAATGGAGACATGAAGAATTGACATCGTGATGAGAGAGAAATGAGTGAAGATTTCCCTTGATGAAGTAGCCATCAAGATTGAGGACCAATAATTGGTCCAAAATAACAGTACCTTCTTTTGTAGCTCATTCACAATTATTGTGAATGAGCTACAAAAGAAGGTACTGTTATTTTTTTATTAAATTATATATATATGCCCAATAAAGAGTGGCTTTAAATATTTAAACTATTTATATATCGAAAACAGCTGGTCAGATCGGCAACAAAATCAATATGCCTTGATTGTGACAAACATTTTCCAAAAAGAGATAATCAAATCGGTGCATTTTTAAAGAAGTTATCATGAACGAAAGAATAGAAAATTTCAGAAACAAACACAAACGGTCAGCCGCTATGCGGAAAACATTTTCTTTATGTTTTGAGGGTTGGACAATCAGAATGAGACCTTAGCTCGGACACGATTTTTTAACCCCATCACTAGACATTTCCTTATGTGAATACATGGAAGTGAAAACTAATCTAGAATGACTTTCATTGTAAAATTTTGGAACCAAAATGGAATGAATTATCCGAAAATCAATTCAACTTTAGATATGCCAATTGGCCAAGTGCAATGATATTCGTGAAATGTTATTACGTGCTTCTGCATGAACATATGATGAGAGTATTCTTGCAAACTGTTTTTTATTCGATATGAGAATATATTTATGTTTCTGAATGCACTTTTGCAAAAAGTGAAAAGTTTAATGTACAATGAGGCTGACCCCTTTGGGCAATATATAATAACGATTTGCAATAAGACACCCCCCTCTGCAGTGAATGAAGCGGATTGAATAGACGGTGGATAGCGAAGCGGCCGTACTATGGACGGCGGAAGGAAGACAGGAGTGTCGTAACGTTCCCATCATCCACCCCCTGGGGGAGGGCGTGAGAAGGTCCCAGAGTCTGGACGAGGGGGTTGCAAGGAGCCCAAGAGGCGGGACGCAAGCGTTGGGGGAGAAACCAGTAGGTGTGTTTCGCGTCGTAAAGTGTAAAAGTGTTGTATAAAATGCTTCAAGGCGTTTTATTATCCGGAAAAATGAGGCAGATAAAAAATACCGCCCGCTTATGCAGTCGAGGATTAGTGGGGAGAGGGTCTGTGGATAATTGTTGATTAAGTGGATTGGCGTGATGATGGTGTTTTCGTGTAACGTTTGATAGTGTGTCCTGATAATAGATGACACAAACGAGACGCCAAGATCATTATGCAGTGAGATTGGAAGAGTAAAATGGTACATCCGCAAGGTGGCGTAAATCCAGATGGATTTTTTAGGTCGTAGATGTGAATTTCGTTGGGAAGTGATAATATTGATATCTGTCGTCCAAATCGTCGTTCGAGGTCTGTTCGTTTCAGTCTGATGTTGGCTGTACAAGTTGAACAAATGCCTTATTTTACGACGATATTTCGGTACGTTCTTACATCCCTTCTTCAAGTGACAATGTGGAAAATGGGGGCGTCGGCAGCTCACAGTTGCTTGTCTACTGGGCTCAAGATCGCGGAGACGGAAGATTTTTTTTTTATCTGGGAGGTGAATCATATGAGTACGCCGTCCTTCGGATGGTCCGGTTATTGTCTATCGCAATTACTGTTCAATATTTTCGTTACTCATTGTTTCTTACCCATACCATTTTCGTTACTATTTTAGTTATTGTACTTTAACTTTGAGGTCATATCGCCTACTACCAGAGTGCTCTGGTGGGCATGAGTCCGATTCTACTATGAGAGTCCTGTTTTTCATCTAGGGTAGAGGGGTCTTTGACGAGTATCTGACATTGTACAGGCTCGGGACCATCCGAAGGACGGCGTACTCATATGATTCACCTCCCAGATAAAAAAAAAATCTTCCGTCTCCGCGATCTTGAGCCCAGTATCAAGATCGCGGAGACGGAAGATTTTTTTTTTATCTGGGAGGTGAATCATATGAGTACGCCGTCCTTCGGATGGTCCCGAGCCTGTACAATGTCAGATACTCGTCAAAGACCCCTCTACCCTAGATGAAAAACAGGACTCTCATAGTAGAATCGGACTCATGCCCACCAGAGCACTCTGGTAGTAGGCGATATGACCTCAAAGTTAAAGTACAATAACTAAAATAGTAACGAAAATGGTATGGGTAAGAAACAATGAGTAACGAAAATATTGAACAGTAATTGCGATAGACAATAACCGTTCATTCGTTCGCCTCTGAAATATAACACGAGGACCAGGGTTGCAATTTTGATTCGTCGCGAGCAAGTTCCCATAAAGAGCCAAGTACTGACTAGTGAGTGTGATGGGTGTTTGAAGATAAATAGATGAAGTGTGGGATGTGAGAGATGGTGGCGCTACACTGCGGAAGGACTTTCAACTGGAGGAAGAGCCGCCGCGCGGTGCCGCCACCACGTGGTGAGACACGTGTCAACAATGGAAGCAAACACAAACAAAAGCTCACTAATGTGTTACACTTGTCTCCCTCCCCCTAGACAACAGCCTTCAAAAAAAATAATAATAAAGAGAAAATAAAATTGAAAAAAACATGACTGTTTAACATAGGACTACGAAGAAGCGTCCGGAAGGAGTATAAAGGACTTAAACTTTGTATTACTTAACAAGCAAATATACAGACAAAACATCCGGTAGTAGAATGTACAGAAGGAGGGTGGGTTATCCAAAGGTATATCAATGAAAGAAGCAAACGATACCTACCGCGCCGCGGCGGGAGAACAGCAAAGACGTCGATGAATTCAACGGAAACGTACTTCCCCCGGTGCGAATTACTCAACATTTTCGTCCTCTGATCGATATCGGGTTTTCGATATGCTTATAAAATTTCTATGCACTATATCTCCCCCCAATTTATTTGAAGTCGTCTAGTCGTCGTAGTTTGAAGTTCAAATCATAATATTGTGATAATTAAAAAAATGTGAATGTTAAATAAAAATTAATATTGAAATAATAAAATTAATAATAATTAAATAAACAAAAAGAATAAATAATTAAAACCACATTTCCAATAGAAATTTTATCTCTGGTCTTTTACTAAATTTTGATTTCTACAGAAGTTTCCGAAAAGGGCCTTAAAAAATTGTCAAAAGTTCAAGATGTGCAATTTTGAAGTGCACAAATTGTTTTTAAAAATTTCAATTAACAAACTTTTCATTTCGATTTCTAAAGAGATGCCATATTATTTTTTAATTTTGCAAAAATGTTTAATGTAAAGGTTTTTAAATTATTAAATAAATACATATAAAGGTTTTTAAATTATTGTACTGGGTTAACTGAGAAAATGAATAGCATAGAATTTGAGAATAAATATTTGGGTTTATTTACTTAAATCTACATAATAAAATTTAAAACTAAGATTCGAACAAAAATCAAACTATTTAAAAGAAAAATCTTCGAAACTAAATTCTTAAAACTATTTTAATCTTTTTTCTGTTTTATATTTTGCCCATTATATATACCAATGTTTTATATTTTTGGGCACATATATATTATGTACATATAAATAAATAAAAGTACCTCCTTTGCGCATCTATTTCAATGTTATTTCACACCTTATTGGTTCACCACACCTTAAGCCTAAACACTTTTCTCACTACATCTCTCTCAGACCTCTCACCTCTAACAAACAGCTTCGTCGACTCGTCCATCCTATTTAGAACAGCTGATGAATCTTTTGTTTTTTATTCATTGGTTGTTTTAAAACAAAATAACACTTCATATAATTATTCACTAATTTAGTTGCTTCACTGTTTTTATACAAATAAATATAATTAATTTTATAATATTTTAATAATTACAATGTGTGTAATTTTATACATCACAAACTCAGTTCCAAAATTAATAAAAATAAAATAGAATGTATAAAAGTTATTTTTAAATTTTAAATACAATCATTATAAATATGAAAAAAAGAAACCTTGATCATGTGAAATAAATGGACAGAATTTCCAATATGACGACTCACGAAAAAATTTCATTGTAAATTTCGGATAAAAATTAAGAATTTGTGACTTTCAGGTTCATTTGATGTGATCTGTTAGTATTTGCAAAAAATTTTTTAAAGTTGTTGACGTATTGTATTGTAAGAGGTTATTTGTCAAGTTGTGGTATTTTTATTAGAAAAATGATAAGAATTTAATTTTTGTTTATGAAAAATTGTTGATACTGAGGATGAGAAGTGTCTCCCGAAACATAAGAAAGGCGAAGAAAATCAGAGTTTTCCTGGAAATTTCCTGTCTACCCAGAGTTGTTTTTCTTTCTGAAGAATGCATTGGTTTAAAAATCGATTTTGGAAATGTGGTAAGTCAGATGGCAAAAAATCGTAGAAAAAAAGTTTAAATAAAAAAACGCTGGTAGACTTTTTTAGATAGCTTCGCCCTGAGGAGAATGACATATTGTACATTCATAGGTTCGTCGGCGACATTTGCAAAAAAAGAGACAATGGGAAAGGTTGAATTCCTGGAATCGGGGCGTCTTGAAATAAATTTGGAGATATAGCTGCATAAAAAATTACTACATTATCTGAAAATGTCATTCAAATCAAAATATATATACAATTTTCGATGTCTGTCGGGAATTATAGTGTTTCTAATTTGTAGTATTTCGTAGTGACACAAAAGGGGAACAAAAACACATGGGGTTCTAAACAGAATGAAATTAGAACCAGTTTAAAGAAATGTGATGAGAAGTGAGGAATGTAGTGTCAGCTATCCAGTCTTGTGGGCAAGAAGACGTAGTCAGCAGAGGACGACAATGGAACAACGTAAATACAGGATCACAGAGGAAACACAAAGTAATGAGAAAATCTAGGTCTTGGGATGTACGTTGCTGAGAACAACGGATCTATAATACTGCGCAGACAGACTGGCCTGTTCAAAACGACATCCCCAGCGCGAATTGATCAACTGAGTTCCCTGAAACCAATCAATAAGTGCTTTTTCAGGGACTTCTGAATCCTTATACTAAATAGCGTGTTGGTACATTCATTAGACGATTTGGCTGAAAAGAGAGAAGAGAGAGATCCTGGAATATCTAACCGATTTATTATTATTATAACATAACTTCCCTTACACATCATACAGCTCGTGA
Organism: Aradus depressus; assembly: GCA_963662175.1. NCBI lineage: Eukaryota > Metazoa > Arthropoda > Insecta > Hemiptera > Aradidae > Aradus > Aradus depressus. The sequence goes on along the minus strand of OY759214.1, from coordinate 55,675,548 downwards.
AGGAATATCGGATACAGAAGGAACATGTCGTAAGCTTTTAGATTCACTTCCCCAGCTAACGAAGTACAGGGTGTAATCGGTCTGAAATTCCATGTTTACTTCCATGTGTATCCAACCTGGAAGATGGCATTTATTCATTTTTAGTGGAATCGCCAGAGGGAAGGGGGATCACAGGTGGGGGGAGCTTAACTCAAAAATCACTATAACTGATGTAATAAATGCATCGACACAAAATTCAGCCCCTTTGTATGTCAACTATCGATTTTTAGTCCAAACGATTGGTCATGGAAAGTGCAAAAACGTGATTAATTCAGACTGGGGAAGTACATTGTCGGTAATTGACCAACTTTTTCTTAGTATTATCTAAACAAATGTTCAACAAGTAACTCCAAAGGGAATTTGAAAAAAATGTTTAAAATGTCAAAACTACCTGTCATAAGGAAAGCAATTAATGACTTGCCTATATAAGAGAGTTACAGGTGACCACAAAAACAGTGTGAGGACAAACAGGACGGGGGAAAAGGCACCAAAAAAAACGGGAAGATAAGTCTAAAATAGGTTAAATGATAAGTGATGTTAGCAGGTATAGCTAGCGGGACGGCCAAGGGCAGAGGGTCTACCTGGCCAAGGGACAAGGGCCCCACTCTGAGAAAACAATTTGGACAAAATACAAAATAACTGGCTGTCAGCCACAATTTATAGAACCCTCACGGACCTTTTACGGCCAATTCTTCATCTAATCTTGGAGCAACACACCGCCAATTTTCATTACAAAAAAGATCGCTTTGGAGCTCTTTTATCAGATAAATTGTGTCAAAAGTTTTAAAATAAAAGGATGAATTTTGGATCCATCTTTTCAGCGGTATATAACACATTAGTGGTTCCGAAGAAACTCGCAGACTAAGAACCTTAATAATAAGTCCTTGGTGATCACCGGCTATGTACTTCCCCACAACTAATTAATCAATTAAATTTTGTTTAAATATCAATCGTTAACTTAACGTTCATTACATCGGCAGTTATTAGGTAGTTTTATAGCCCGATTCTCTGGATCCCTCTCCTTTCCTTTGACTAATTCCGATGAAAATTAATAGGTGTCGTCTTTATAGAATATTGAATTTCCTCAATAAAATTTTCAGTTTCTCTTCTGTTATCAGGGCGTAGTCAGGATTTTAAGCAGGGGGGCGCAAAGGCTACCAGGGGGGGGGGGGGGGGGGGGGTATAGACTCCCGGGGACACAGTCCACAGTTTCCGTGGTTAGCGCTCCAGATTTTTTGTTATTAATTTGGGAGACTCGGACCCCTAGAAGCTCCCCCTGAGGTAACCACTGACTGCAATACAAAGCTGACTTTACTTGAGCAGCAAAAATGCAAAGCGCAGAAGCAGCAAATGAAATGCATGCTGTAGTTTCTGTGCTTTTAGAACGAAATGACTCACATCCAATAGCGTGCATTTGCCGCTGCTGTGCTTTGCATTCTTACTGTGCATGTAAAATCAGCTTTAAGAGTATGAAGTATAACATAAAATAAGATTTTGAACGAGGAAATGAAATAATCGAATTCATGTATATTCAAATAAATGTAATATGACTTGTTTTGTACATGTACATTTAAGTAAAGCACAATTTTCGTAATTTTGGTTTTTTGCTCTGGCCAGGGGCACGTGCCACCCCCCCCCCCCCCCCCCCTCCCCCCCCTGTCTGTTATAATAAATTAAAGGTACTAAACCTAATTTTAAACCGGTGTAATAATGACAGAATTCCTCAAATAATGGACTTGAAGTGTGTTATTAACTATTCAATATATATATATTTTTTTTAAATATTGAAGAACTAAATAAAGAACTAGGAGATGAGATGTATAGGAGTGGATAAGAGGTAGGAGTGGAGAGTGGAGTGGAGACTTGAATGACCTCCAGCTAAGAAGGGCCAGGAGGAGGAGGCAGTTACCTGCGGCAAAAGAGGTCTTTAATCAGCCACCTCGACAAGCTGTGAGAACGGTATGCAGCCTCTCTGAGACTCGGCTATATATAGAGGAGCCACCAGTCTCTATAGTCTAGTCTCCACTTATAATAACCACCTAACCAACAGTGTGCCTAGCACAACTAACCAATACTATCTACAACAATTAGTTACTTAGAAAGGTGAGAAACTTGAATTGATTTGAAAAGTCTGCTAGGGTCCTATATAGACTTATAGTGGGCAGAGGGAGCAAATTATATGCGCTTCATCCTCTAAATAATGTAATTACACAAAAATACAGTTTCTGTGGGAAGAGCTTCACTTATCATTTTACGAACCTCCTCGGGAGCCTACTGAGCACAAGAGCTCGGGTTCAAACCCCGGCTGAGGCCCATAGGTATTTATAGGAGCACACCGTCCTTTGGATGGGACATTAACCGATGGTCCCGAGTCTTTGCGAAATCAGTTAAAGCCCCCTAGATGAATAAACCTAGGTAGGCAAAATGTATGACTCTCATGTCCATTAGAGCGACGAAAGAGCGCTCTGGTAGTAGGCATATGATCTCTCAAGCCCGGGCATGAGTCACGCATCCTTTTTATGTTTTGGACTCAATCTTCTATTCTATAAAGTTATATTTTACTTTTAAGTTTCATTAACATTTTAAAGAAGTTCGCGAAGAAAAGTACAAAGGGAACTGCTACTTTTCCATTTATATTGTTCACAATAACCAGTTGTTACCAGAATAAAAATCTGGTTAATGATGTTGTGACAAAAACTAATTTTATTGCATGAAAAAAGAAAGGTTATCCATTGAAGAAGGAGCAGATGTGGGTTGCAGCCTGCTCAGTGCAGGACAGGTTTTATAATTAACAAAAGATGCATGTTTGACAGATGCTAAAAAGGGGAACGAAAAGCAGAACAGGCCCACCTGAAGCACAACCCCAAAGAGCTGCATTGACACTCCACATTATGTACCCTTTTTGAAACAATAGATGAGCTGTTCTTCTAAAATTGTTGGGAGTGAGGGGGGGAATGTCTTTAGGGAAGAGGGGAACGAAGGACAATAGTCCCTGATGAAGACCATCTGAAAGGAGTAATTGGGGGAGGAGTTTCATGTGGGAAGCCCGTGGCTGTTTCAGCAGATAGGAAGTCAACCAGAACAGTCATTGTCAACTGACGTGGGAACTGCAACTGTGAAACTGATCTATCAATCCAGGATCAGCCCTCTTGAGGGATCCAATCTATGCTGCACTTATCCAAGGTGTCACGAAGGACGTTCTTCAAGGGAGAATAGAGGTCCTCGACTTCATTATAAAGAGTTAGAAGGCAGTGGTTTAACATTGGTACAAAACCCAGCTCTTCTGATTCTGTGGAGGAGAAAATATCTGGGGGTATGTGAGGAAATGGCGGAGAACGTAACGTAAATGAAGAAACGCAAAGTTTCTCCAGAATGGAAACGCCACAAAACTAAGGTTAACTGACCACAGTCAAACCAAAACAGTAAAAATGTCTACATTATTAGTAATTTCAAATATCTTTAACAAAAGGACAATATGAAATTACTCTGGTTTACAAGGTTTTTTATCTGAGAGGTGGAGAAATCTTGAGCACACTAAAATATGTCCAGGGTAGGTCGAGAAAATAGTATTTTAAATAATAACACAATCTGTTGTCCATCTCCACTAAAAGAGTAGGAACTAAGAGAAACCGGGTGGGGAAATGGAACCCGCGTTTGTGGCTTCCCCCCGAGTTGCGAGAGAATAAACATCGATCAGGTTATCCAAATCACAATTCAATTCTACAGATTATTCGCTGCTCGAGAACTCCTAATAATTCAATTACTATTTCACTGACATTGTCAATAATCCATTCATTTTTTGTTTATTTCCTCGCATTAAAGAGTGAAGTCACACACTTTTTTCAAAGCGTCAGGACTAATGTTTATGGAGTTTCTTGATAAACCTGTATTGTATTTTAATTGGATTTAAATCGGGGTGATAAGAAGGCAACCTTACAAATTAAACTATTATACCTATGGTCACAGGGAATAAGTGGTTTAGTCATAAAATGTCCAAAATGAGTTAAGTATACTGTGATGATCTCCCAAGCCGCTGTGCCGCGCACTGTGAAGAAGTTGGGAGCTCAGGACTCTAAATTGTGTATGTTCTCGGTTAAATCAACTTAATCTACTTCTTTGAGGAATCATTCACGAGAAAACTGCATTTAACCATTTATTCACTACGGCCAGACTATTCCTAGTAAAGAGGGTGTGTTTTCGGTTGAATCAACTTTAAAGAGGCATCATTCACGAGTATTTGAAAAAGTATGGGTAATAATTAGGTAAGTTTGTATAGAAATTAAGTAAGTGTGGTCAATAATAAAGTAAGTGATGGGGAATGATTAGGTAGCTAAGGGAAAAACGAAGAAAGGATTAACAATATTCATTTTCATTCACTCCTATAGATTTAGACGATTAATGCAAAAGTAAAAAAGTGCTGCACTGAAAAGTTACCTACGAAGTTAGATTTACCAATTTATTTCCTGTGACCACAGATATTAAGTGATTGATGCCGCATAATTAAATACAAAATATTTTGAGAAATTCGAATTTTTTGATTTAGCCAATCTAACTACAAATGAGAGACAGGGTGTGGCGGAGTGTGGTAGTTGAGGTAATCTCCGCCACCGCGCATTGTTCCCCCACTCCACCCACCCATTTTCTTTTCTTAGCTCTACTCCACTTTTCTTGAATGGAATTGATAGTTAGCTTCATTGGTGTCGGCACACATTACGTTATAAATCTCTTCTACTTGGCTATTAGAAGAGGCCCACCCAGTTCTCTACCGATTACTGATTCAGATAAGGAAGAATAGTGATGTGTTGTCTAGCCAGGGCTAGATAATAGAGTGTGAGAGAGAGAAGCGGTCGATGGGAAGGTTTGAGGGCACGTAGCGATGATTAGGAGCGATTAGTTTTCGATAGAACAAGCCCTGTAACAATCGTCATTCAACTGCAGACAGGACGCCTCACTTGAATCATCAATGGCACGGCTCCTCTTCATTCTTTCACATCTCCCAAATGAGCTCTTCTATCTATCTCTCAAGATACCTCCGGAGTCTTCTATTCTTCAATAGATTAACTGGGTCCTTTAGCCATGAGAATGGAAGATGAGGGATCTTTGAATGAGAATAAACAGATCGCATCTTCAAAGGTAGTCGGAACCTACGCATGTCAGAATTCCTTATATCTTTTATCTGTAACATCAGAAGTTGGTATGGGCCTCCAAGACTTTCTTTTGAGGACCGCCAGAGAAAACTTAAAAAAAGTCTCCAAGTCTTACTCAACGACTTCTGTATCCTCAGACTCTGGTGGTGGGGTGGTTAGGTTTGATGTCAACTCGTTTGTTCTCCCCCCTCCAAAATTACTTCCCCTATTAAAAATTGTATAAATATCTACGTTTACAGGACGTTAAGCGATGGTCCAGAGCCTGCATGATAACAGATACTCGTTAAAGACATCCTACACAAGATGAATAAAAATTTAGGACTTCCATAGTAGAGGGCTCATGTCCACAGTCGACAAAATGACCTCGTTGTTAAAGCCCGCGATGAGTCACAATAACTAACCATTTGAGTATTAATGCCACCTAGGTATGGTTTTCCTATACATTTTCCTATTATATTATATTTATATACAAGAATGAATGAATTAAAGATAAAATTCCAATGTTAAAGATTAAATGATCAATGATAAACTTTCCTTGTTCGGCCCAACTCTTGATAGCGGTATTTTTGTTTTCAATCAAAAATCAATTTGTTTATTCATGTTGTGTTTCTACTTTGCCGCCTGGAAAAATGACCTATTTTTAGGAAATTCATTTTCGCAAAATTACTGGATAAAAATGTTTTAAATTGTATACTATAATTTGTTAATTATTTTAGAACATTAGACAAAATAACAAATATAGTAAAAATAAACATTTTGAAATTTCAACTTTTTGTAAAAGTTTTTTCATCGACTGTATTAAATTTAGGGCATAAATAGGTTTTGTAGGTCAAAGATCAGGTCAGCTATAAACCAAGCATAGTGAGTGTTCAGAAGGGAAAATGGAAAATATATAAAAAAAAAATACTATAAAAGTATAAGAATATATTTTCATAATAGTCCGTGTAATCGAATATATTCTTTCAAATATGTTTCGCGATATTTTATACTCCAAGTTCGCAAGTACGTACGTAATTGGGTGTAATGTGGGGGGACTTTTGTGGTGGGGTGGATAGCACATCTACCTATGTACCTACCAAACGTTCGAGCGGCCAGGTTCCATCAAGATCAATATACCTTTATATTAGTTATTAGACTCATGCCCGGGCATGAGCCCGACTCTACTGTGGGAGACCTAAACTTTGCCTACCCTAAATTTTTATTCACTTAGGGAAGGGATCTTGGTACAGGCTTGGGACCATCGCTTAACGTCCCATCCGAAGGACGGCATGCTTAAGTTTATTTTATCTCCCAGGTCGGGTTTCGAACTCACGAACTCAGAAGGCAAGCACGCATACCACTGAGCTACCGGCGCCTTCATCTTTATATTATATATACTTCTTCGACTGTCGATGGTTTTGATTGTAGCTGATGGCAACCTGGTCTCGTTAATATAAAAATCAACAAGTCCATCGTTAGAAGTTCATAAAATTGTTATACAATGACAGCTAATTTTAGGTTTAATTTTGAGAACAATGAATTTATTGTTGAAGAATTGTTTATCGTCTGACAATACAAAGGCATGCCGAAAATGTGGGCCGATCGGGTCATAAAGAGAGGAAGGAATGCAATGAAAGCCGTCTTTCGGGTCGACTTTCGGTTTCGACCGAGGAACGCGGCTCAGCCGACCAACAAGAGTTCCGCCTCACGTCGGAATGTTCCCCCCTTCCTCCTGTTCACATTCGCTCCGTCTCCAATTTCATTCTTTTATCAATTCACTTATTATCATGATAATTGATGGATATAATAACAGTCAAGATATTATAATATGGTTTTCTATTAACCGTCTGTCTCTACTCCAAAAAGGCACAACGGATAATCCACAGGAACTACGTAGACATTATTCTGTATCAGGACCAAGAAGATAAGTCCGTATGCGCACAGACATTTCCATCTGATATTCAATATATACATTTTTTTTTATGGCAAGTCAAATTGTCTGGTTACAGAAACGAGAAACGCAAAACTCAGCACACACTAATTATCAGCTGTTCTCTAGAGATGTCGCTATTCTGAACAGCATATATCGACTTCTAATGGACCTAGACCAACGTTTTACAGCTCAAATTAAAGAATATACACTACATAAAACATATTTCTGACGGCAAATTACGAATTTAGGAGTATAGCGCGAAATTACGATTTCCTTCAAAATATCGCTTCACTTTTCCCAATTTCGGTGGTCCTATTTTTTAAATTGACGAATTGATCTTCCTTTCTAAAAGATCGATTTTTGAGCAAACTTTGAAAAAATCAAAACAAGCGTTCGGAAGAGACACCCCCCAGATTGTTGAGGGGGCTTATTTGGTGGTACTCTTAGAGGCAGGATGAGCGACTGGGCTGGCTTCTTGTAGATGTTTCTTCTTAATGAATAAGAAATAAATCATTCAGCCGTTTTCCCGTGAAGCCAAACATATGTTCAAACAGAAATTGAGCCGAGGAACTCTCCAAGGTTGACATATGTATGAAATGTTTTTTATTAGATATAAATATAAGAATTATATTTTTTTATAATTTATAGACAATATAAAAATTGTTCGAGCTCCGCACACTTTTCTTTGGTTTTCGGGTAATTTCAGCCATATCGCCTGTAAATTGTGCACCCCTTTCCTGTATATTTCGACATGATAGGGTGTCTACCGGATATAGTACAAAAGATAAGATAAAACTTGACACTTCCGTCATCGCGAAAATGTCCCCCAATTTTTTTCCTTTTTTTTTTTTTTTCCTTATGTGACCTTCACCTGCAGGGTAGAGGTCAACATATATTTTATCCTAACGTTTATTTATGTTAACATGTAAAAAGATCATCAGTTTGTTGACCTCAGATCGGATCATGGCTGAACTGGGACCAGACAGCGACTAGAACGAACCGGAAGATCAAACTGTGAACGGGGACGCGAAGCGATTGCCTGGACTCGTCTACTAGTAGTCACAGTCTGGTCATTCATATGTGAATCTCCCCATAATTCTCGATTTAACCACTTCAAATACTTGAGCAGAAAGGACGATCTCTTTAGTTTTATAGCTACAGAATCGATTCAAATCGTTTCGTTCGAAAAGGAATTAAATTTACGGTAAGAGCACGCCCTCAAACGTGATTTTATTATTACAAAAGATAGTAGACATTGATCACACTTACAAGTTACGTTCCCAGGAATGTTCATTCTAACAAGTTATCGTTTCCACAGGTGGTGTGCACGAAATCCGGCGAAGGATACGGATGTTCAGAAAACATGTAATACCGATGAAAACTCAACAGCTAATTTCGATTACAGAACTTCCCCTATACTTCTTACAGCTGGGAAGAATAACGAGTTCATAGAATGTATTAGTCAATGAGGCTGATGGATGAGAAATTATGGTTTTTTGAACGCCCTTCCGATGTACGCGAAACATTTATTGCCTACACTGGGGAAGTACACTACCAGTGATTGACGACTTTTTTTAAATATAAATTTGCTAAAAAAAAACAAAAAAAAATTCATTATAGAAATACATTGTTGAATGTCGTCTTATCTATAGAACAGACCTGACTTTGTTTATCGTTCATTATTGTTTTAATGATTTAAAAAATATATATATAAAAAATCTATTTAGTTATTATACTCATGCGCGGGCTTTAACTATGAGGTCATATCGCCAACTACCAGAGCGCTCATTCGTCGCTCTGACAGATATGAGTCCGATTCTACTATGGAAGTTCTAAATTTTGCCTATCCTAATTTTTTATTCACTTAAGATAGGGGACATCGTACAGACTCGTTTAACGTGTCAACAACCAAAAGACGTCGTGCTCAAGATTTTTTCGCCTCCCAGGGCCTCCCTCGGTCGGGTTTCGAATCTGCGATCTTGAGCTCTCTGAAATAGGTGGGCGTACTCAGGGAGTAAATCCTTAAACTAAATTCCAGTGTTGTAGCGAAATATTGGGGGGGCTCTGGGCAAGAACTTAAGACTGCCCCTCATCCCTGTATTTTTCATCTCTTTTCAAATATCAAAATTACGGTTTCCTTTTATTATAAAAATAACTTGGTTTTGATGAAAAATAAAAACGTCATTTTTTTTTTTTTTGTCTAAACAAGGTTACAAAACGAATGTCAAAATTATTTTTAACAGAATTTACAGGCAATTTTTTCAATTTTTAGGTCAAATTTTCCAAGCAAAGCATTTTCGCTCAAAATTAATAAGAAATGTTGCTTTCGATATCGGACCGGCAACGGCCTGGAACCGACAGTAAATTATGAAAATCAATCAATTTTGTGAAAACTTTGAAGTTATTGGTGCCGTAAGATTGATAAGATACCGCACATCTCTCAATCTTACCACTGTTAAATTTCATGCTGATAATTTCGTTACATGGACAGTTTTTAGAGTTTTGAGTACTGCCATCCCGATTTGGCTGAAAATTGGTTGGTGCCGTCCTTATGGAGTTTTGGATTAACACATAAAATCTCGATAAGACACAAATCTAATAATGGCCATCTAAATAAGATTATGCTTTATGCTCAATTTTGATCGACTAGTAGTCGTTTGAGTATCAGATATTCTGTAGTTCATTTCTCGTACTTCCTTCATGTTTTTTGTCTGCCCAGATGTATTATTTGTTATATATTCTGAAACCCTCTAATAATATCTCTATATAATATAGATAATAATTCATATATTATTATAGAGTTATTAATAAATGTGATGTTGGATCTCAGAAATACATACAAAGATGTAAAACAGCTGAGAGGACGTCGCCAAAGAACAAATACAGACACAGTTCCAGGAAAATAAAGTCGCCGGTAAATAGGACAAACTATTTTTATTTCCTCAGACTAACGTAGTATATGGGAAGTTATGTAATATGTCAGAAATTCACTGGAATTTCGTATTTCGTCCAACAATAAAAAAAAAAATGTAATAGAATAAATATATCGACAAAAAATTGTACAAATCTATTGAATATCAGCCAAATCGGCCAAAGCAAATGGAAATTTTAGTGGGGGCTCAATTCAAAATGTGTAATAACTGGTAATAAATGTATCCTCACCACAATGAATGACTAGTCTTTAAGACACCTGATGATATTTAGAGATGGGTTTAGAAGAGCAAAAATTTAGATCATAAATAGGTTGAGCTGGGGAAGTTGCAACAATAAATTTCATGACCGCGCCGAACAGATTTATACTTTCGATTTTTTGAACCTGTTTTGGAATTCCAATAAAAAACAATTAGAATGAATTCGGAACTTATATAAAGAACGTAACAGAACATTTTGGGCTCTAAAATACATCTGTAATAAATACAAAATGGTAGTTTGGCAAAATTACAAAATTCTTGACTTGAATCTCAAAAGCAAAATTTTGTCATCGTAATCCCATGAATATCCGAACTTTCATCACATTGTTTGCAGGAAACGGGTAGAAATGGATTAACATTGGATAAGAAATAAGAAACTGCACTATTTAAGAAAAAGTATTTTTCTACAAAATGTGGGCATCCTATCTGAAATACCGATTTAATGAAATTTTAAAGAAATTAATCAATCAATTGTTAGGAGTATTCTAGGACCAAAGAGGCAATATATAGAATTGTTTACTTGCCAGGAGCGACTATTTATTTAAAATAATTTGGGATAACTTCGTGGCAGTTAGCAAAAAGGTGACAAATTATTGCTTTCAGATGGGTTGCTGCAACAAATAAATATGTATATAAATTTTTTTTAAATACTTGATTGGACTTACCTCCAGCATCCATTCGGTGAGTATCCTCCTCATCTCCGGAGTAATGTCTTTCTGTACGCAGCTGAAATAGGAACTGTTCGTAATGTAGCGGTCTTCAGTCTTGAGGAGGTTCTGCAGGACGCGTTGGTCGGACAAGAGGCTAGGGTCGAAGTAAGCGCGACAGTCACAGGAGCTTTCGCAACAGAGTAGCTCCATATTGGACATTTTGTAATACAAAAAAAAAATATATTATTAAAAAAATTTCGGAGGAACTACACGTTAATATTTTTTTTAAAAATAGGGAAAAGAGTCACAGGGATAGTGTGGCTGAAATAAGGCACCAGCCGTCAATGAGCCGGCATCTCCCTTGCAGCTCCTTATATAGCCTCTTCCCCCACCCTGCCTCCCACCGCCCTGTGGAGGGGACCAAATCAGCTGTTTTCATTGGGCCCTTTGTTTACGTTTTTATTTCCCGCGCCCGCCGGAAAGTTTCCCCGCGCTGGGCGGGAACTCAGGGCTCAATCCCGGGTTTTATGCTCCCTACATGGCCGCCATCACTACAGTTCACATTAACCTCTACTTATCTACAATGAAAGGCTACTTTTATTTGGTTTTTTCTTCAAATAACTATTTTAAATCAACTTAACTATGAAATAACAACATTACAAAGCAATCTTTTGTCTAGTTTGTTATTCTGACCCATATCGTTTTTAACTACGTCATATCGCCTACTGCCAGAGCGCTATTTCGTTCGGTTCTTAAAATTTGTCCAACCCTGGTTTATTCACTTCGCTCAATGTCCCAATAAAAATTGGGATTGATTTTGAGCACAGTAAGCTAGCTCTGAGCTACCACCCCCTCTAATTTTATCTGCATTTAACCTCTGGATAGAGGGCGCCAGTAGCGTGAGGAACTACCGTGCTAAAGATCGCGAGTTCAAAACCCGACCGAGACCCCTTTAAGTTTCTTTTTTTCCGGGAGGCAAAACAAAAACCTAGCAGACCTGTTCTTCGGATGGGACGTTAAGCGATGATCCAGACCTTGTGCACTGTCAGGTGCTTGGTAAAGTAAATTAATTTTCTACATTCTCATATCTTTAATATATATAACGAAATATAAATATTATATTTTATATTTATAATATTATATATATATATATATATATATATATATATATATATATATATATAAATCATATACAAATTCGGGATCGAGTTTCATACTAATTTCACGTTTCTAGGTCATTTTACCATTTTCGCTATGATGTGTCTGTGTGTGTGATTGGCACTTTGTGAGAGCTCAGCAATGTGCTTGAAATTAGAGATGAAGATGGGAGAGGACTTGACACTAATTGTTGATGAATGTAGTGAAATTCAAAACCACATAAAGAAATTTGTCAATTTTCAGGAAAATCGGCCGATTGGAAAGGAGGGGAGGATAAGAGGAGGTGATCTCAACATAAAAACCCATATAACTGCTGTTCTAATGACAACCCCTGAATAAGACACCTACAAAATCTGTTGATTGGTTTTCAGAGGTAGAGTCAAATTTTAATGTAGAAGGAATTCGAGGTTCTGTCGTGTAAATGAAAAGTCAATATTTGGCCAACGTTTCGGAAACTATTTATTTCCTTCTTCAGGCCCTACAGAATCCAACAAACAAGTTAGTCATTATGGACAATGATATAACTGGATATTTAATAATAATGTTAAAAAGAGAGGGAAACCATTTTTATAAATAAATGAAAGAGAAAAAAAATAAATAAAAAAATAATAAAAATATATATACCTATATATATTTTTTTAAAGTAGTAATAAAATAATCTATATATAACAATATATATCTTATAATTTTATTTATTATTTATTCAGATATATATATTTTTATATAAAGGGTATTTTATTACCTACTACTTTCAAAAAAAAAAAAAATTACCTTTTTTATATTATTTTTTTATTTTTTTCTCTTTCATTTATTTAGAAAAAAATTTTCCATCTCTTTTTAACATTATTATTAAGTATCTAGTTATATCATTGTCCATAATGACTAATTTGTTTATTGTATTCTGTAGGCCCTGAAGAAGGAAATAAATAGTTTCCGAAACGTTGGACAAATATTGAGTTTTCATTTACACGACAGAACCTCAAAATATTTCTACATTGAAAAAGTACTGTCGACTCTACTAATTATTAAGTAAAATTATAGTTGTTCAATTCGCGCTGGGGCAGTACATTGGCAATGATTCACCGAACCATGTAATTTACTTAAACAGGGGTACATTCGCTGCGTGGTTCGTATAGTTCGGACTTTACAATTCATTACCACACTGAATATTAACTCACTGAATAACAAATAATGATAATTTAATACTATTATATTTATTCATCAAGCTACCAGGTGTCCAAAGTTGTTAATTATAGTTATTATGACTCATGCCCAGGCTTTAACTACGAGGTCATACCGCCTACTACCAGAGTGCTCTTTCGTCTGGTGGACATGAGCCCGACTCTAGTATGGGAGTGCTAAATTTTGCCTATTATAGATAAATTTTTATTCACCTATAAGGGGTCTTTAACAAGTACCTGACATCGTACAGGTTCGTGACTATCGCTTCCGAAGGACGGTGTGCTTAAGTTTACTTCACCTCCCAGATATAATAAACTAAGGGCCTCGGTCGGGTTTCGAGCTCAGTAAGCAAGCATTCATACCATTGAGCTATAGGCGCCCTCCTAAGTAAATATGTATACAGTAGACTCTCCCTTATCCGGCATTCTGTTAACCGGTCCGCTCCCTTATCCGGCGCTCGCAAAATAATATCAAATTTGTTAAACAAAAATTAACATTCAGTTATTAGATTATCAATTATATGAGCTACGTGTATTTAGGAGCACATAATAATTCTGTAACTCACGAATCTTTTCGTGATCTTTTTATGTATTTTTATTGTATACATATGTACATATTTCGCACCCTCGTTTCAAAACAACTCAAAAAACTCTGTTTTTCAGGAAATGCAAAAAACAGCTTCCAGCTGGGTTAGGTAAAGTTTAGTTGATCTAGTGACGTCACCAAGCAAATCTATGCGTATAATTTACGATAGATTGTGGTCCTGCAGATTTTCCAAGTTTTCAACTATAAATCTCGGTTTTTTGAGTTGTGGCCCTTTTGTTGCCCAACAAAGACTAATGAGTGCAAACATAAAAAACGACACAACTGCTACCTAGCGGCTGAATTTTCAGTGCATTATCTGGCGCTTTAGGTGATTGGTATAAACTTAAATACCAAGTCGAATGGCAGTCTTAACTAAAAACCCGAATTTTTGAGTTGTGGCACTTTTGAAGCAAGGGTGCGATATGGAGACTTGTGAATCCTCGTACTAAATGTTGTTCGATACATTCGTTACATGGGCAGTTATCAGGGTATTTGAGTCGAGTCCCCCTCCTCTGTTCCTCTCATCCCTTCGACTGATTAATGCGGGAATTTAATATAAAATTTCGTATCGAATAATTCATTCTATCGGGAGTTACCGTGTTCAATGAAACAGTCACAAACAGAACATTGTTTTCATTTTTGGAATCACGGAGTCGGAAGACATGAAATTCCTTTGAAAACAGCATACAATTTTTGACCGAATACATAAATTCCCCCAAACCTCATAAAGCTGGGGAAGTAAAAAAATTGTTGGGGAATCCCCGGCAATTGAATTCCCCAGAACGAATTAGACAATGAAGTGTTTGCTCTCCACCCAAAACCAATGGACTGTTTGAGCTAAAAATCAATATTTTCAGAAATCTCTGCTTGATCTTCAGCTACATCTGTATATTAGTTCTAGAGGGAGAGTGAGTAAGTTCTTTAATTTGATCTGGGGAAGTATATTGCCGGTGGTTTACCAACTATTTATTTTTATTTTTTATTCATAAACATTTTTTATATATATATTTTTTTCGATCTACATAATTTTCTCCCTCAATGAAAGATAAAAATTGATCGGAATGTATTTTTTTTTTTTTTAATTTAATCTGCATCATAAAAAAAGTGTTTATCTTGGTTACGTTATCAGGAAGTGAGCGTTGTGCCACTCGATCCGCCGCGCCGCTTAGAACAATGTAAAGTTGAGGCCAGCGAATATCATGACTCCCTCCTCATCATGTTCGGCTAGCCAGCTGATAACCACCCATTTTGCTAGACCAAGAATAGTAAATCGGTCAAAAATTCGATGCGGAGTTTTCAACGGTTTCCTGACCTCCAGATTCCAAATTAAAAAAAAAAAAAAAAAAGATTGTCTGTGAACAAGATAACTCTCGATAGAACGAATATATCAACACGAAATTTTATATGGACTCTAGAAGCCTCCAACGTCGACAACTATTGATTTTCAGCATACCAAAGGAAAGGGGGAATTGGGGGGAAGGCTTAACACAAAAACTGTAATAACTGCAGTTGTAATGAATGTATCGACACAAAATTATATATGTGAATACAAAAACCCAATGAGGACATAACCTGTCAAATTTAAAAGATATCGACCGAAAAAAAGTGGGGGCTCGATTCAAAAATCCGAATAACTGCCGATATAATGAATTTATCAACACGAAATTTAGTATCAGGATTTAGGAGCCCCTATGTAAGTCAACTGTTGTATACTAGCGCTAACGGCCCACTGAGTGTGGAGGGGAAGGAACGAAAAGTAAATAGATTAATTCGTTCTGGGGAAGCACATTGTAGTTGATCTTTGTTATTTCTTCTCTTCCTACAGATACAGAAAGTGTTTATACATTAGTTAGCCACGGGAAATGTCTGCCTTTTCTTGTCAACTTACCTAGTTCCAGGACAAACTAGGATTTCCTATCAGGAAATCTAATGTCTGTATCTTGTACACTCTGAGGATATACTTTGGACCTGAGCTGGCCATTTAACCGGATATTCGGCTACAACCAATATTTCCGTTCTTATTCTCAAACCACACAAACTGCGAATGTTGCCTATCGACACCTGAAAAGAAATCAACACATTTTTTGACTATTTGTTTACTTTTTGAGAAATTGATTTATAATTGATAATTGATATAATTGAAGAAACTATGCGAAATATTATTACTTCCCAAGCTATACAAAGTATTGGGGAAGTTATGTAATCGGTCGAAAATTCAATGCGGAGTTTTTTAACGGAATTTTGCTTTCCGACTTCTAGATTCCAAATATGAAAAAAAAAAAAAAATTATTTTTGTGAACACGGTAACTTCCGATATAATGAATGTATCGATATGAAATTTTTTATATCAATTCAAAAACCCCATAAGGACGACACCTATTAATTTTTCGCGAAATCGACTGAACAGAGGGGGATCAGAGAAGGAGCCTCGACTGAAAAACCCTAATAATATCGATGTAATGAATGTCTCAATACGAAATTTAATACAGTAGAACCTCTTTAAGTCGAACCTCGATAAGTCGAAAACCTCCAAAACTCGAAAAAATGTTTTGTTCCTTTCTCTTCAAGCCCCAAAACCTCCATTACTCAAAATCTCAACCCTCTATTAGTCGAAATAATCAGTGAGTCCCTACAAGCCATTTTGGTACATATTTTCCCTCTATAACTCGAAAAAATAAATTGGACCTCTGTATCTCGAACATAGTAATCTTTTATTTTACAACCTTTACAACTCGATTATTTGTAACTTATTACCTCTATAGCTCCAAGAAAAATAAGTTACCGACTTTAAGAATTTGCAGACTGTTTCTTAGAAAACAATTTAGGAGTATACAATAAATAGGATTACCAATTATCTAAAGCAAAAAAATTTACTGTCTTACTCATATACTACGTATTTTTTATTTGAGCATGTTTTGAAATAATGTTGATTTATAATAAATAGAAATATGTTTGTTACGTCTGTAACTTGAATTTTTATTTATTTCACGATATAAAATTGCTCTTCAAAAAAATAATTAATAGTGCGGTTTTTACTGTGTTTGTAAAAACGTGAAACAGTGAAAAGTATCAGGGAGAGGACCTTTTCACCAAACGGAATGAGTTGCAGCGGGGCGCGCTCTTCCTGGGTTGAAGAGAGTGCACCAGTGCCCACGGCCAGCCACAGCCAGCCAAGTAACATCAAACAGGTACCACACCAGCCCCTGGCCACAGCATCGATGGCCGTTGACCATCCAGGCCTTAGCGGCAAGAAGAGGACCCTAGACCAGCCTGACCAGGAGACACCCGCCTCACACCTCGCCGTCACCAAGAGGTATAAATCTTACAACTCACCAGTCATAGTTTCTAACAGGTATTCCGCTCTAACCAATTTAGACACTTCCAAGCCCCAACCGGCCGAATCAAATTCCGAAAATAGTAAAAAAATTAAAATTCCTCCAATTTTTATTGTAGGTTACAATAACCTAAAAGAAATAACAGCTGACATATTAAAGGTGGCTACATCACCGTTTGAAACCAAACAATGCCTAAAAGAAAAAATTAAAATTCAAGCGACCTCGTCAGACGATTTTAGGGCCCTGACAAAATTCTACGATACGCATAAAATTAACTATTATACTTATGTTAATCCAGAAACTAAAAATGTATCGGTGATTCTCCGAGGTGTGCCATACGCGTTCAGTGAAGAAGACGTCAAAAATGAATTGCTCCCTCACTACCCAGTTATTTCGGTCACCAGGTTGCACAATAGAGACAAAATGCCCACGCCATTGTGCGCAGTCGAACTGACTAATAACGATCAGGGAAAAGCCATATTTTCACTTACAAAACTATATTACAGTCGGATCCACGTGGAGGAAAGACGCCGGTCCCTGCACGTTCCTCAATGCATGAACTGTCAAAAATTCGGGCACACCAAGAACTACTGCCGCCTTGAGTCAACCTGCGTTAAGTGTGCAGGGAATCACCATTATAAAGTTTGTCCTTTCCAAAAAACTGACAAACCGAAGTGCGCCAACTGTGGGGGCGACCATACTGCCAACTTTGGAGGCTGTCTGAAACGACCACCGAAACGGCAACTACAGTCAGCTTCCGCAGGCACCACCGCAAGCCAAACATTTCACACTAATACTAATCAACCTCCGCAACACACACACGCACATTCAGCCAACACACCCAATACACCACCATACGCACCTACCTCCCCGGAGCCCAAACCACCTACGAACTTTTGGTTTGACAAAAATCGAAGTAGGCCAACACCACCGCAACCTAATACTGCAAACAATGGAATTAGCTCTGAGGCAACGACTGACCTGACTGGACTCATCATGAACCTCATCAAACCATTCATCCCCCACATCCAAGCTTTCTTATCCAATTTATTCACTAACCTTTTTTCGATGAATCATGGCAAACCCTAATCTGGGAACTTTTCAAAATTTAACTATATTAAACTGGAATGCGGACGGCTTAAAGATAAGGCAACCGTCATTAACCAACTTTTTATCACGATATAATGTCGACATTGCATGCATAACTGAGACCCACCTCAAACCGACAGACAAACTCAAACTCTCTGGCTACTGTTCATATAGACTGGACCGACCGACACGTTTCGGTGGTGTTGGCATTTTCATCAAACGACACCTGAAACATTCACAGATTAACATTCCCCCTCTCCAGAACTTGGAGGCAGTTGGAGTCACCCTCACCACACTCTCCGGCACACTCAACATCATATCAGCATACCATCGACCGAACACAAGACTGGTACAGACTGACTTCGAACATATTTTCACAGGACTACCGACTATAATGATCGGGGACCTCAACAGCAAACACACGCTATGGGGATGCAGAAGACAGAATAACAACGGGACTAGACTACAATCCATCTCAGAAAACCTGGGGATACAAATATCGACACCTGACGAACCGACATTCTACCCAACTCAACGAACATACCAACCCGACATACTGGACATAGGACTGATACACAACTTTAACTTGCCCCTGTTTCACGAGACACTGACCGACTTAGACTCAGACCATCTCCCAGTTATCTGCACCTTCCTAGCACGGCCACAGAAGGAGGAATATCTTCCAAGGTTGATCACGGGGAAGATCGACTGGGCCACGTTTGAAGACGGAATGAACTGTCTCGGGGTCCCCCATCATTATAGCACGACGGACGACATTGACAATGCAGTTAGGACGTTCACACAAACCATACATACCTCAGTACATGAAGCAACATACCGACATTTCACTGACAAACGACACCTATTCCACAACAAGACACCAACACACATAATGGATATGATCCGTACAAAGAACACACTACGACAACACTGGCAAAGAACAAGAGATCCCCTTGAGAAAAGAGAACTGAATCGCCTGACCCGACGCATACGATGGGAACTTGACAAAGACAGAATCGCGAACTATCGAAAATACTTGACTGATATGACTCCGGGCGACAACAACTTATGGAAAGAGACACGACGACTTCTAAACCAAAGGACACCCCTACCCATCTTAACTGACGGACAAATGACTGCCACAACTGACAAAGAAAAAACCGAATTACTGGCGACCCATTTGGAAAATAAATTCACAACGACAGACGCTGACGATCATGAAACACTCATCACAGTTGAATCATACCTCTCAAATACACTTCACACAGTCGAAGCACCCATTCAGCATACCACACCATCAGAAATACACGCCCACATTACACGACTACACATCAAGAAGGCCCCCGGTGAAGACATCATCCCCAACCTGGTGCTGAAGAAGCTTCCTCCGAAGAGCATAGCCTACCTGGCAAGTGTGTTCAACGCCTGTCTTCGCCACGGCTACTTTCCTGCAGACTGGAAAAACGCCGTTGTTCTAACATTTCACAAGCCAGGTAAGGCAAAAAACGATCCAGGCAGCTATAGACCAATAAGCCTTTTAAATAGCCTCTCAAAACTTCTTGAGAAAATAATTCACAAGAGGCTCCTCCGTCATCTGGAGACTGCAGGGACCATCCCTGCCCACCAGTTTGGGTTTAAATCAAACCACTCAGCCGTCCATCAGCTACAGAGAGTTGCTGAGACCATTGTGGGGGGCTTTGAGCGGAAGCAGTACACAGTAGCAGCCTTCTTGGACGTCGCAGCTGCCTTCGACACCGTCTGGCACGAGGGCTTGCTCTTCAAATTAAAACAGACCTGGCCTCCGCAATACATCCAGAACATCATTAGCTCTTTTCTTCGTGACAGAACATTCCAAATAAGGGTGAACAACACACTGAGCTCCAGAAAGAAGATATCAGCGGGAGTCCCACAAGGTGCGATCCTCAGTCCACTCTTGTTTGATCTGTTCTGTCACGACATACCAGAACCAGTCTCTGCAACCCTGGCGACTTACGCTGACGACACGTTGATCCTCAGCCAAAACATAGATCTGGAAGCGGCCATCGACTCCCTACAAATCCAGGTGGACGAGATCGGCCAGTGGTTTGGAAAATGGAAGCTTAAGTTGAACGGTGGGAAGACGGAGGCGAAGGTGTTCGCTTTACGCCGCTTCTCGATAGAACACCTCAGAAGGCTGCAAATCGACCAACTCCCAATTCCATGGAATCCTAAAGACCGGGGTGTGCGCTATCTTGGAGTGCACCTTGACACAAGACTAACATGGCGCCTACATATCAACATAAAACTCCAACAAGCACACACACGACTCAGGCTCATCTACCCACTCATAAACAGGAATACACCACTCAGACACACATGCACATCCTTACTTTACAAAACACTAATACTTCCACTCTTAACCTACGCTTGCCCCATATGGTTCTGCACTAGCCACACTAACATAACACGATTACAAACATTCCAAAACAAAGTCCTCCGGATAGCGGTGAACGCACCTTGGTTTATCAGGAACACCCAAATCCATCGGGAACTGGGAGTTGCTCCTTTTGCAGCCCACATTGAGAAACTCACCCGAAGCTTCCATGAAGGTCTGCCAACCTGCTCTGGTGCGGTTCACTACAGTCTCGGCCAGCCTGTAGCTCGCAGGCTGCAACCAAGACTGTACCAAGACTTTTTGTTTTAATCATAATTTTCTTGTTTATTTGCTCATTTTGTGTAAAGTACATACTTAGTACTGGTCCAAATAAAATGTTTTTCTTCTTCTTCTATTTATTTCACCTCTCTAACTCAAAATTAGTTAGAATGAATCTTAACCTCTACAAGTCGAATCAAAGTCGAAAACTCTATAACTCGAATTTTTTGGCGTCTCCCTTGATGTTCGACTTATAGAGGTTCTACTGTATGAGGATTCAGACGATCTGGGGAAGTACATTGCCGGTGACTATCCCACGACTTTTTTTTTTATCTTATAATAGGTTTATTAAACATAAATAGTATTTGAATACAGTCAATTCCACATGATGAATACGATTGAAACTTGAGCACACCGTTCCTCGGATGGGAGGTTCAGCGATGGTCGAGAGCTTGTAGGATGTCAGGTACTTGTTAAAAAGCCTCTACCCTAGGTAATTAAACTTGCGCACGCAAAAATTAGGTCTTCTGGAGTAGAGTCGGTGTCATCAGTGCAGCATTGCAAATGTTGAAAATTATGCATTCATTACATCTCTAGTCTGAACCCTTAGATGATTAAAGGAAGTGTGTACCATTTGGAAATGGATGCAAATCCAAGAAAGTCAAGTAGGCTGTGGTAATAAAAAAAGGCTTAAATGTTAATCTTAAATAAATGATAAATAAATAAAAAGATTATATAGTTAATAATAATGAATAATAATAATAATTAAACAAACAATAAGAATTAGCACATTTCCTGTAGAAATTTGATCTCTTTTCTTTTTTTAAATTTTGATTTTTACAGTAGTTTTTCGAAAAGGGCCCTAAAAAAATATCAATAGTTCAAGACGTGCAATTTTAAGAAAGTGCACGTATTAAAAAAAATGCAATTTACAAACTTTTCACTTGGATTTCTAAAGAGATGCCATTTTTAATAATTTTAAATATTAATAAATCTAATCAAAAGGTTTTCAAATAATTTTACTGGGCCAACAGGGAAAATGAATAGAACAGAACTTTCGAGAACAAATATTGGGTTTATTTTATTAAATCTACATTATTAAAATTAAATAACTAAACATGGAAACAAACAAAAAATCAAAGGAAAAAATCTTAAAAACTAAATTCTTAAACTAATTCAATCTTTTTGTTTTATATTTTGGGCCATTCTCTAAAATGAAGTTATATATATCTGGGCATATATTCTGTACATATAAGCAAATAAAAGTACCTTCTTTTTGGATCAGTTTCACCGTCAATACACTTCTATTTAGCTCATTTCAACATAAGCCTAAAACACCACTCTACATTTTTATTCAGACCGCCGCCATAGCTAGGCCTCGACCTCTTCACACTATACACACTCTAATTAAACAGCTGATGGCAGTGTTTTGTTTTTTTAATCATTTGTTTTAAAAACAAATTTGCTTTATATAAAAAAATAAATATAATTAATTGTTTTAAAAGTTTATAACTTTATTATTTTAATGTGTGTTTTTATACATCACAAGGCATGGAACAGATATTGGGATTTTCGTGTTAATCTCTCATCATTCTAATATTACGTCTTGAGGTTCTGGATTCATTTAGTATAACGGCGAGTCTATCTTTCTGGAAATTTGTATTTGTTCTTTGGCGACACTCTCATTCATCTTTTTCATCACCGATTACATAAAGCTGGGGATGTACAACTTTCTACTTTCTCAGCATTGGGAAGTATAGGGGAAGTTATGTAATCACTCAAAAATTAGATGTTGAGTTTTCAACGGAATTTCAAAGTTTCCGGCCCCCTTCCATTCTAAAAATGAAAAAAAAAATTTTAATCGAGGATGAATCAACAGAAATGTACTTCCCCAGAAGGAATTAATCAATAACTTTTCGGCCCCCCTCCAAAACCAGTCGACCGTCTACGCTAATATTTAAAAATTGACGTACATAGGGGCTCCTCAATCCTTATACTAAATGGACTTGAAAAATAAAATAAAACTTGTTTATTTAATATGTTGTCTAATTTCACTAACTATATATACATGGGAGTACTTTCGGTATTTCTACCATCCTCAGCCAAAAGCATAAGAGATAAGACTGTCTTATCTCTAATGCTTTTGGCTGAGGATGGTAGAAATACCGAAAGTACTCCCATGTATATATAGTTAGTGAAATTAGACAATATATTAAATAAACAAGTTTTATTTTATTTTTCAAGTCCATTTGAATTATTTCACAATATCTCTGCAATAATGTCAGTTTTCACTTATACTAAATGTTGTGCCGATAAATTCATTACATTAGCAGTTATTAGTTTTAGAATTGAGCCCCCTTCTGTGAACCCCCCTTCCCTTCTGTCGATATCGCTGAAGATTGATGTGTCGTCCTTAGGGGGTTTTGAATTATCAAATGAAATTTTATGTTGATACATTCATTACAACGGCAGTTATTAGAGTTTTTGTAAGTCAAATATTGAGTTTTAGCCCAAACGGTCGATTGGCTTTAGAGGAAGAGCGAAAACGTGATTAATTCTTGCTGGGGAAGTACACAGCCGGTGATTCACCGACAACTTTTTAATACATATCGCGTGCAAGTGAACAATTAAGAATAAAGAATTCGATATTAAAAACAAGAAAAAAATAAACAAAAAAACGGCAGATCGGCAGATTTATTGTTTGAGTCGGAGGAAGGAAAAGTGAACGGGGGATCTGGAGGGTGAGAGTGGAATCCGACGAAGAGATCCGGAGTGCGGAGCCGACATCTGATGCATTCCTGGCTTTATGAGAGTCCTGCCATGAGTCCATGCCACGCTGGCTCCCCAGAGATTGGCCTCACTGTGCCCCACACTTCTCTAAAAGTTGTGAACGGGGGATCTGGAGGGTGAGAGTGGAATCCGACGAAGAGATCTGGAGTGCGGAGCAGACATCTGATGCATTCCTGGCTTTATGCGAGTCCTGCCATGAGTCCATGCCACGCTGGCTCCCCAGGGATTGGCCACACTGTGCCCCACACTTCTCTAAAAGATGTGAACGGGGGATCTGGAGGATGAGAGTGGAATTCGAAGAAGAGATCCGGAGTGCGGAGCCGACACCTGATGCATTTATGGCTTTATGAGAGTCCTGCCATGAGTCCGTGCCACGCTGGCTCCCCAGGGATTGGCCACACTGTGCCCCGCACGTCTCTAAAAGATGTGAACGGAGGATCTGGAGGGTGAGAGTGGAATCCGACGAAAAGGTCCGGAGTGTGGAGCCAGCTCTGTCCACTTTGATGCCATTTCAGATCTTAAGAAAACTAATTTCCAGAAATTCCATGTAAAACATCTCGATTTAAAACAATACAATTTATTGTATTATACACAGAAAGTTATTAAAATATTTGCTGATATTAAGATTGTTCACATTTTATTTCACAACATAGCTGTGTACCTTAATCAGCTGATTAAAGAACACAATTAACAAAAGAATAGTTTCATACAAAGGCTACATTCATAGATTTAGTTACGAAAGAGAAAAAAAAACTCTCTTCTAAAGCGAAAGCGGTCTAGAGACATGAAATTCCGTTGAAAATTCAACATCGAGTATTTGACCGATTATATAACTTGTTTCCTAAATTTTTCTGGAATGTTGATATATTGATTCTTCCGCCATTTTTTCTAGTGGTGACTTCTCTTTTTCTTTCTTTTCTTTTCTTCCGGCTGTGTCCTTCCCCAGCAATAATACCAATACCACCAATCGAGTAGTGGCTTCTGAATCCTTGCCAGTTATTAGGGTATCCAGCCCCTGTTCTCTGGTCTCCCTATTACCTTCGACCGATTTAGCGGAAAATTAATTAATGCCAACTTTATGAGGTTTTGTATTTAAATATAAAATTTCATGTCGGTACATTCATCACATCGCCAGTTATTGGATTTTTCAGTTGATCCCCTCTCTCATCCTCCCTCCCCGCCCCTTCTGCTCTTATATTGGTTTGAAAATCAGTAGGTGTCGTCCTTAGAGGGTTCTGGGTACACATATAAAATTTCGTGTCGATACATTCATTCTATCGAAAGTTATCGTGTTCACAGGACACACACCCAGACATTTTGTTTTCATTTTTGGAATCGATGGTTGAACATAAAATTATGTTGAAAACTCCGCATCAAATTGTTGACAGATTCTTCCCCTCCATTTCGTATAGCGGGCTGGGTAAATGAAAATATAATAATTTGACCCCAAATAGCTAAAAATGCATTTTTTTCTAATATTTTTAGATAACAAAAATAGTTAAATGACAGTGACAATCTGCCTCTGTTAATAGAAATAATTTCGCCTCGTTATAATTGAATAATTTTCAGTTTATTCCATATTTTATTGTTAATTTTAGCAATTTTTAGCCTCTATGGATAGCCGCATTCGATAATATTGAAACTATCGATGGTTGGCACTATTTTCCCAAAGGGTTGTTGTAGCCAGGTAGATCCTAGTTAACAGTTAACTTTGGAGAGACCTCTTTAAATGGTCCTTCTTCAGGTAGGCTACAGGACACCCTACATGCAACAGGTTCAAGTTTACCTGACGTCCTCAGCTGACTGGATAGACCCTTCTCCTAGACATAGTTCCATAAGTCTAGTATAGTCGTAATAGTTAAGAAGAACCTCAATGGACCGGCAGTATTCCGTTCTTAGATAGTTATTGTGAACCATATCTGGCTTTAACTTCGAGGTCATATCGCCTACTACCAGAGCGTTCCTTTGTCGCTCTGGTGAACATGAGCACGACTCTACTATGGTAATTTTTATTCACCTAGGAGTAGGTGTATTTAACGAGTTACTTCCAGATAAAGAACCTAAGGCTTCGGCTGGGTTAGGAACCCACGATCTTGAGCTCAGTAGATACCATGCTACCTCTGATCTATCAGCTCAGTCTATTCAGTTCCAATACATCTGTTGATCATACATACATAAAATTTAAATATTTACGACTATAAAACATAATTTATGTATTTCTTTATAATATATATATAGAATATGTATATAATAAGCAAATATGATGACACATATACAATAGAACAAGGTCACTTGGTGGGAGAAGCCAGACAGCGCTGACATTTCCTGGAAATTTCAGTTTATATCACTCACTTTCGTCAGTGAAAAGATCGGGAGGCCACCTCCTGTTCAAGCGGCGATGAGGGTTATGAGGATGGGAGTGGGAGGATGAGGCTTGTGCGAGAGGATTTGAATGAGAAGAAATGTTTCGGTTGGATATTCAGATTGAATTAATTCATTGTCAGTGGGAATGCTGAGATTTCTATGGAGGACTTTATTCATGTAGAAAGGAGCGTCGGAGGAATATGAAAAAAAAAAAAATTATCAACTTTTATGGAAAAATTTATTTAAAAATTAAATAAATTAATTTTGAAGATATTATAGTATGTTTTTAAATATTGTAAAGAATAGCCTGGGACAAGTTCCATCGTGTAACCATAATATTCAAACTTATTATTATTAATTTCATAATCAGATTCCTTTGTTTATTTTCATAAACAAGCAGTAGTAAATGTTTGTTCAAAATAAGTTTTATTTACGATCTTACGTTATTTAAGTGTTGTTTTACATCTAAAAGATTATTATAGATAAAGTAATTACTTGTAGACTTTCGAATTTCGTTAAAATTCGACCAATAAGATTTGAAAGAATGTTCTGGAGTTTAGAAATCGTATAGATATTGATAGATGTTCAACTGTTTAGGCAGCGTTTGCATTAAATGGCGCCCGGTCGGCAGTTTCTTTTCCCACTTGCTTCACTTTTACCATCACTGTTGAGCTTCCTTTCAATAAATCGTGAAGATGTATAGCTTAGGTTACACCGCGAAAGAAATAAGCGTCCTAACGGTGAAAGAATTATCCAATTCATTTAAGTAGGTTTCGAGAACCTCAAATACACAAACAAACTTTCTCTCTTTATATATTAGTATAGATTTAAATAAATGAAGAAAGTGTGGAAGAATAAGTTGCTGGCAATAGTACCTCATAATTTTTCTGACTGAAGGGGGGCCCAGGCATCCAACCCCCCTCCCCCCCCCCCCCCCCCCCCCTCGTGGGTGTCACTTCACATTCCAGACAGCAAACTGCCATCTCCCACTCACCACCTACATGGGAAGGGTGACCCCATTCGTTCTGGACTTAGCGGGACAATCCCAGATTCTGGAACTTTGTCCCGCATTAGTAAATATCCCGGGTTTGGAAAACTCCCGTTTTTAATTAAAAACAAATATTTTTAAAAATACTTAGCTTATTTTTATTTTGTATTTATTTATTTGTCTGTTTTGTTTATCTGAAGTATACAAGTAGAGTAAGATGTTATTAAAAAATTATTTGATCTTGGATTGCAAAATAGGGTTGCTTAGATTGGCATCTAGTAGACCCCGACCGAAACTTCGCCTGAGCAAAGGGGGCCAAAAAAAAAAACGTTTGCCTCGAGACTTCTTTTTGTGTGCTGAACCAGAGGTTAACGATAAACCCCTCCCCACCCCAACCCCCGTCGAACATAAAAAAAAAAAAAAAAAAAAACACCAAAACTTCCTGTCTGCGGGTGTCTGAGTACGTAATGACTGTCGAAGGGTTCTCATGGGGAGGACACTGCGTGTAGTTTTTGTACACATTGTGTTTTTACACGAAACATTGGGAGTTTCGGAGTCTAAATTATCATATGAATAAACTTGCTTCTCTTTTGATCCCAGTGTTTTAAGGAATGTAGATTTCGTTTGACAATTATTTGCATATATGCAGTGTGGGCACGCATATAAAGCATTGGCAGATTCTAGATGTTGGGAAGAAAAAGGTCGTCGATGAGTTTTCGCTCTCTCACTGAAACCAATCGACTTGCTTGAAAATTAATGGGAATCTTACTCAGGGATTTCTAAGTCCTTATACATAACTCAGTGTCGATGTGGTTGTTACATCAGCAGTTTTTGGAGTTTTTGTGTTAAGCCCCCCCTTCTTCATTTGGCTGAAAATCAATAGATGTCTTCTTAATGGGCTTTTTTATTGGCACCTAAAAGTTCGTATCGGTATTTATCGCGTCAAAGAAAAACAACACCCACAGGCAGACAATCATGGCTTTTTCTTTTTCATTTTTGGTATCAGGGGTCAGAAAACATCAAACTATTGACAGATTACATAACTTGCCTTATACTTCTGTGATGTATAAAAAATACACACATTTAAATTATTAATATTAAAAAATTAATTATATTTATTTTTCTATAAAATCCAAGAAGCAACTGAATTAGTAAATAAATAATATGAATGAATTTTATTTTAAAACAAATGAGTAGAAAACAAAACACGGCCATCAGCTGTTTTTGAATTAGTGTAGAGGAGTCAATGGTGTGTGGTCTGGGTTGAGATGTGAAGGTGGACAGAGAGTTGTTGTTTAGGCTTAAGATGTGATGAACTAAGTAGGTGTGAATTAACAGTAAAATTGATCCGCAAAGAAGGTACTGATATTTATTTATAATTACAAAATATATATGCCCAAAAATGTATAACTTAAATTTGAAGAATGGTCAAAAAATAAAACAAAAAAAAAAAAAAAGGAGATTGAAATAGTTTTAAGAATTGTTTACGATTTTTCTTTTGATTTTTGTTCCAATATTTAGTTTTTAACTTTATAATATAGATCTAAGAAAATAAACCCAATTACTTATGTGTTCTCGTAAATTCTATTCTATTCATTTTCCCTGTTGGCCCAGTAAGATAATTTAAAAACCTTTGGATTAGATTTAATATTATTGAAAAAAAAACAAAAAAAAAAACAATATATCTCTTCAGAAATCCAAATGAAAAGTTCGTTAATTGAAATTTTTTAAATTACTTGCACTTTCTTAAAAATTGCACGTCTTGAACTTTTGGTATTTTTTTAGGGCCCTTTTCGGAAACTACTGTAGACATAAAAATTTAGTAAAAGACCGGAGTTATAACATTTCTACAGGAAATGTGGTAATATAATTTAATTATTTATTCTTTTCGTTTTAATTATTATTAATTCAATTATAATTTAATATTTATTTAATTATTTAATTTTACAAAATTATTTTTACCATATTTTATATACCTGGGGAAATACGAAGACTGCACCGAATGCAGGTGGACTACTTAGATCTCTACTTTCCAATCTTTACGAACGACCTTTGTGGAAATCGAATACGAATACGAGTTTATTGCTTACTTTTAAAGAACAATTTGTCTAAAAGTAACTCAACTGTCCCTCGGAAGCCTCATCCTCGGTCCATTTGACTGAAAATCAATAGATATCTTTCTTAGGCGGCTCACACAGGAACTAGCAACGGCAGAAAATGAATAGTTGTCGTTAGTATGGGTCTACTGATCATGGGTCTACTCACATAAAATTGTTCTTTATATGGTAGTTACAAAAGTTTTGGGTCGATTTCTCTGAAAATTATTAGTTGCCATCTTTGTGGGCTCCAGGGATTCCTCATATAAAATGTCGCCTGGATAAATGCATTCTAAAAACAAAAAATAGTATTTTCTGGATTTACCTATAGATAGTTATTATGGGCTTTGTAACCTGCTGACCCGTGAAAGTGAGTTCCTGACATCGTACAGACTCAGGACCATCGCATCAAATTCATTATCGAAAGACGGCGTTCCTCTGAGCTACCGGCACCCTCAGGTTTACCTATATAATTCTAAAGAAAATGATGTCTTTGTGATCTCTGGTTTGTGACACTCCATTGTTTTCTTCTACGACACTCTTATATTAGGGAGTGCATATATCTGGAAGTTAGCGATAGGACAAGTCTGGTATGTGGTCAGCGATAGCGGCAAACAGGTTGCCAGGAGAGAGTCTGAAGCGGCGAGACGCGGCACTTTGTTAATGGTATGGCGGGTCTATAGACAGATAGGACAGACTTTTATCAGCAACAAACCAACCATCAGACATCACATCACATGAGCTGACTGTATGCAATCCTCGACTGGCTAATCGGAACGGTCCCACGACACTAGTTTATTTAGTCTATCTCCAGCCTCATTGGACCGCTGAAAGTATAGAGGAGCTGCGAGCACAGCGGCGAGAAGGAGTAAGGATCAAACTATTCCACCCATTTTATTCAAAACATTTTCCATTTAAAATATTGATATGTTTTTATCATAAAGTTCTTCTTTGAAAATGTGGTGCAGTGGTAACTACCTACTACAAAGTAAATTTGTAGTACGCACATAATTTATAATGACAGATGCACATTAGGCGAATCCCATTATTTGTCCGAATTCCATAATGATCATTTTACATCTCCAGCTGTAATGTATAGTTTTTTTTTTTGTTTTTTTTATTTTATTCATTGACAACAGCTCAATTACGAACTACGTAAAGTAATGAATTATAAAAAAAAAAAAAAAAAAAAAAAAAAAAAGTTCACAGATTCTAAATAAATTAAATTACTATTTCAATGTCTTTAAGAAAGTCTATTAGTTTTTTATATTTATCTTTGTATCAAGTACGTTTTGGCTCTCCCTCAAAAGTCAATTAATCGACCCTTTGCGCTAAATTCAATATATGATTAATTAATAAATTTATATTTATAATAATATACGGTGCATATTAGCCATGTCAATGTGTTATATATAATTATTTAAGACATCCATGGCCCCGGGAGGGAGTTCTATCTACGAAATAAAACTCACTCCCGGACGGGATTCGAACCCGCAAACCATGGTGAGACCATGCGACCAAAGCCCTACTCTCTAGCCCGCACGGCCACCATGGCCCCCTTATAGGGCTTTGAATATATGTACATATAAAAGTTCGTGTGGATACATTCATTCTATTGGGAGTTATCGTGTTCAAACAATTTTTTTTTTTAAATTTTTTGGAATCAGAAGTTCGGCAAACATGAAATTTCGTTGAAAACTCCGCATCGAATTTCTGACAGATTAGATAACTTGGTCTATATTTCTTATAGCGTCCTTAATGGATCCTAGATCCACAAATAAAATTTCGTGTCGATTCATTATATTAATAATACTAACCTAACCTATTAATGTATAGTGTAATCGGACATATGTATATGTGTGTATATCTATATAATGAATATATTGACACGAAATTTCATACGAAAATTCTAAATTCCCATTAGGACGACAACTAATAATTTTCAGCGGAATCAGCCAAAAGGAAGAGACGGTGTCTGGGAGGGGGAACTCAACTCAAAAACCCTAATAACTACAAATGTAAAGAATCTATCGACACGAAATTTAGTATGAGGATTCAGAAGTCAGTTATTCAGCGACGGATTCAGATTGTCGAAAAACATGAAATTCTGGTGAAAACTCAACATCGAATTTCTGGTCGATTACATAACTTCCCCTATACTTCGTATAGCTGGGGAAGTAAAAAGTCGTTGTCGAATCACCGGCAATTTAATTCCCCAGAACAAATTAATCAATTAATTTTCCGGTTTCCCTCCAAAAACAATCGACCGTTTGGGCTAAAAATTAATATTTTCAGAAATGTCTGATAGATATTCAATTATATGAGTATGGCGGGAGAATGAGTTAGTTCATTAATTCGCGCTGGGGAAGTACTTTGACGGTGGTTCATCAACGATTTATTTTTTATTCATAAACTTTTTTTTTTTTCCGATCTTCATCATTTTCAACATTGAAAAACAACGGAGTTCATTTATTAATGAAGTAATATGAAGTTATATTACTTTGTTCTGGAAGATTGGTATGTAGATCGAAAAAAAATATATATTAAGTTGGTGTAATTTGATATGCTTTCGAGTTCGGGTAATTTGATATTCATGTGCAAGAGAATTTAAAAATATTAGTAAAAAAAGGTGGGAGCCCCCTCGTGGCACGCTCGAAGGGTTCCGCACAAGGGGAGACAAAGAGAAGAATACGAAGAGAATACAATACTTGAGGAGATGTGGTAATGTCAGGTCTCCGCTGTTAGAGTAACATTACCAGGAGTTAATAGATTAATGTGCGGTCCAGCCAGAAAGGTTAACCAAAGGGTTCCGCTCAAGGGCAGACAAAGATTGAAATGAAATGAAAAATAATCTTTATTCTGGGATATACGTCCCCTAAGAATAATAGCATAAAAAATAAACCAGAAAACACAAGTATCAACCAGTTGAGAAGAATAAAAATAAAAGAGGTCTCTAGGAATAAATATTAAATGTTAAAAACAGGCAATGAGTAAAACAATATAATAAACTAGTGAAAAATAATAAAGAGAAATAAAAAACAGACATCTTCGGGGATCAAAATCATTGGATGAGATTAAAATGTGGGAAATGGTATTTTTCATGCCAGGAAAAACTCCCCCAATTGTACACTTGAATTCTAGCTGGAATTTCATATTTAAATAGCCGTCGGTGAATCACAGGCGATATACAGCCCCAATGCGAATTAATCAACTCAGTTGTCACTCTCACTCAACCAAGTCAATTTACCGATTTGGTCGGAGTTTTTGAGTTGAGCCCCACTGAATAGAAAATTTCGTGTCAATACATTCATTATAACTGCAGTTACAAATAACTTACAAATTTAAAATAATAACTCCCACCCCCTCCAATTTCAACTTCCCTTTGGCTGATTTGACCCTAAATCAATGGGTGTCGTGCTTATGGGGTTCTAAATTCATACATAAAATGTCTCGTCCATATATGCTGTTGGGAGCTATCGTGGTTACATACCCAAAGACGGACAGAACATTGTTTTTATTTTATGGACTCCGGAGGGTCGGAAAATATAAAAATTCTATGGAAAAATCAACATCGAATTTTTGACCGATTACATAACTTCTTCTGAATATATACTAAATAATATTGATTCTTTTAAAAAAGAAATTGTATTTTACAAATAATCAATATTCAGTGAGATATGTGAGACTTTTATTTTATTTTACTGTTTAACGTTATCCTTTAATTTAAATATAATGTGTTTTTAATTTCAACCAAAGCGGTATGTCTATTATCCGAAGGAAGCGTTCCCTCAATTAGCCCGGATAAACGGCGCTCTATTGCTCTTTGAGTACCTAGAACAAATTGTTAAGAAGGTGGGAACAGGTTGAAGTACACAAATTGAAACTAGATTAGATTGGTTATGATGAAGACAGTTATCGTGTTGATGAAAGGTGTGTATTTGATTATTGATAAGTAGTTGGGGGGGGTGTCTTGCTTCGAAGTTCCCAGCCAGTCTCTTGTCCTAGGAGAAGCTGAACTCTCACCTTATCAGCCTATCTCTAACCTCTGATATCAGTCTTCCTCCTGCTCTATCAGCCCCACTCATTAACTTGTCCCCTCCCCGCGCCTCAGTCCTTCAGTCAACTGTGTCAAGTAGGAGATTAAGTTTTGGCGCCAATCCTCTCCGAAAAAACCCAAAAATCTTCCCCCGCTCAAATAATTTATAATGTATACGAATATATATATAATTAATGTTTTGTGTGTATATGCTCGGAATGATTTTTTGTTTGGTCAGATATCCGTTACATGTTATATAAAGAACTTTGAGTCAATTTCTGTCAGTAGATGTTTGTTTGAGGTTCACGGGGAATATTAATACGGGTATTTTAACAACATTTTGCAGGGCTCTTCAAGGATCACATATATTTAGCAGATATTCCTGAAAATTATTAAGTGTCGTCCTTATAGGGTTTTGAAATCACATATAAATTTTGAGTAGATACATTCATTGCAATGGCAATTATTAGAGTTTTTGAGTTAAGCCGTCCCCCTAATTACCCTCTCCACTTTGGCTGATTTGACTCAAAATCGATACGAGTTGTCACTATGGAGTTTTGGTTACACATGTAAAATTTCGTAACGATACATTCATTCTATCGGCAGTTATTAGAGTTTTATGTTAAGTCTCCTTCCTAATCACACTTTTCTCTTTAGTCGATTTGGCTGAAAATGGCCATAAGTGTCGTCGTTGGAGTGTTCTGGATTCACATATAGAATTTCATATCTATATTTTTATTGTATCGGGAGTTATCGTGTTCAGAGAGATGCTTCATATTTGGAATTTAGAGGTCGGAAAACATGAAATTTCGTTAAAAACTCCGCATCGAATTTTTGACCGATTTCATAACTTCCACTATACCTAAGCCCAGTTCAAACACGTGAGATGTTAACATTTAGAACGGAAATGGTGAGATGAAAAAAATTGTGTCTTATATTTTGGCCCCCATCTCAGGCTGTACTTCGTAGTGTCTCGTTCCAATTGTAGAGAAAACAAAGATAGACATAGCTGTGATGTGGGCCTCTCGTTAGTTCCAAGCCTTCCAGAAATTCCCCCTGCGATGATATTTCTTCTCGATTACACGTTCTTTCTACTGGTTCATTAGAATCTGAGGAACGAGCTGCGAAACTGTTATGAAATTTCTAACAGAAACGAGGCCCCTTGAAGAACTTTCCCGGTAATTTGAGTCCAACAAGAGATGCTCTTTGTTCGAAATTTGTCAGAGTTTCTCCATAAGTAGTGTCATGTCAGCTAAACCTTCCGGAAATTAAGTAACTTATCTAGGGGATTCAACTTTGTGAAAAAAGCCACAGATTTGGCTAAATATAAGCTTATAATTAGTTACTTCTGAAGTCAAGTATAAAATTCAGGCTGAATGAATCAGTGTATTCTTTATTTAGATTTATTTATTTATTTATAATTGATTATATATATTTATTTTATTTTTTTAATATATTGTTATAGTTACATTTTTCTTTTCTATATCTCGGACATTGAAACCTGATGAAGGAACATAAGAGGGATAAAGACACTTCCGAAGAGTTTTTTTGAAAAATAGTTATCTTAATTTTTATTAAATTGAAAAATTTTGTCTACTTATTATAAAGGCATCTATGTATTAATTTTTTTATATACTCGTATATTTTTAAGTATTTATTTATTTAGTTTTTATTAATTTCATTTTACTTTTTTTATTAGTTTTGTTATTACTTATCACGTGTGTTAGACTCAAGTAGTTATAAATCTAATTTATATAACTATCTTAAATAAATTTATTATCATTATTATTAGTGTGGCGAGAGCTATCAGAACTTTGGGGATAAACCCCTCCCCAATCACCGTCGGAGATGATGTCGAGAATAGGTGTGATTCTCACGATTTTAGACAAATAAAATTCCAAAATCGGGAATTATTGTCAACATCGAATTGTTTTATATTACAAAACGACAAAGTAAAAAGGGTTGTTCAAATTCCGCGTCGAATATATTGGAATATTGAAAAATTATAAATTGAAATCCTTAGCGCCAGGTTAACTTCTTTTATCTCGGGAAGGAGTGTCAATTCAAATATGTACTTTTTCTCAGATAGGCAAGTACTCGAAGTAACGAGGTTGTAGCTTAATGATGATATCGTACATGGAACATGTTATCCTAAATATAAATCTGGAGTACTTGTAGCTCTTCCCCGCAGGTTGGCACCTCCTTGCAGTCTTTCGTCGCGTGTGGGGACATTTCTGGTTTCTTTCTCTTGCATACTCCACTCCATCTTCCTTGGAGACCCCCGCAGGTTGATCTCCGTCGCTGCTGTCTTCAGTCACCTGTTGTGGTACTTGGTGTGGGGTCATTTCCCGAACGGTGGGACCCTCCACGCTAGGTGTGGTCACAATCCGGTTTCTCTCTCTTGTATCCACACTTCAATCCTTACACTTAAATTGTTAAATATCAGACTCTAACAATTATATTCTTTCTGACTTATTTTCTTTCTACTTTTTTTCCTTATAAATGTTAACAAAGGACAACAATAAAATCAGTAAATAAAAATAACCAAAGGAAAAAAAAAGAGAATGTTTTGATGAGTAGGCAACCTGTAGAAAACAGAATAATTTCCATAACCTGTCCTAGACGGGGAACATATGAAAGGAGTAATCCTAGGAGATATGGTGGGATTAGGAATGCGCACGTCCTAACCTAGCCTTCTAAGTCCACTTCTGCCGGGTACATGCCTCCTCATTATCCTAATCATCAAATTAGTCATTAGGTGAATATAACGAAGTTCGTTATTGAGCAAGACTTCGGTAACTACCGACGTCTCTGGTTTCACGGTACCCTGGCCCGTTTGGTTTCCTACAGGAACTCTCCATGAAATAAACCACTGATAAAAATAAATGAATCGTAACATTACATAGATAACATAATATGGTGGATCTGGCGAGGGGGAACTGATCAAGATTCGCGGATCCGCCAATATCCTCGTATATGCTAAGTTGACAGCCGGTTCTCACGGCAGCCTGGACAACGCCCCCCAGAACTGTACGTGGGCGTACTTCCTCTCTCGATTCATTTGAATCGAATACCTTATCCATATATTATTCTTTGTTGAGCAGAAGCTGAAGGAGTCGCAAAGGCAGAGGATCATCAGGAATGTTTAAATAGACTTCTGAAGAATCATACTGAATTTCATGTCAATATATTCAGAAGGTTATGAGGGTTTTTAAGTTACGCCCCCCCCCCCCCCCCCGCCCTATTCCCCCTTCCCTTACGTCGATTTGGCTGAAAATTAACAGTTGTCCTAATAGGGTTCTGGAAATACATATAAAACTGTCGACGCCATTACCATTTAGCGTTCCCAATGCTGCGTCCAGACGATGCAATAAGGTGTTCAAGGAATGTTTTATTGCAATATGGAAGTCAAAGACGCTTTTGCATCTCTAGCCTAACGAGACATTGCACACAGAGCGTGTCATTTCTCTGGTTGCATATTTGGGTATTTGTAGAAGCAAGAAGAATAAACAGAAAATGATATGATAGAAGGCGTATTTTAAAAGTGAGGGCGCCGGTAGCTCAGTGGTATGCGTGCTTGACTTCTGAGCTCAAGGTTGTGGGTTCGTAGCCCGACCGAGGCCCTTAGTTTATTTTATCTGGGAGGTAAAATAAACGTAAGCACGCCGTCCTTCGGATGGGACGTTAAGCGATGGTCCCGAGCCTGTACGATGTCAGGTACTCGTTAAAGACCCCTGCCCTAGGTGAATAAAAATTTAGGGTAGGCAAAATTTAGGACTCCCACAATAGAGTCGGGCTCATGTCCACCAGAGTGACGAAAGAGCACTCTGGTAGCAGGCGATATGACCTCGTAGTTAAAGCCCGGGCATGAGTCATAAAACCTAACCTAACCTAACCCTATTTTAAAAGTCGTGCAAACAAACTACTGAAAAGAACGAATGACACTAGAAGATGTTGGGCTAATATTAGAAACAGAGAGAACATTTGCATAGAAATACTGTTTTCTGTGTAACAATTTCGGCAGAGATCAGAAGATAATTCAGAGATTTTTGATCACCAGAGGCTAATATTATTAATTATACCTCATCAGTATTATACTTCTTGATTTCAAAAATAACAATAACTCCTCATAGAATATAAGAATCGACACAAAATTTTATACGTGTACCCAGAACTCCATGAAGCCGACACCTATCACTTTTCAGCCGAATCGCTTTAAGGAAACTCTGCTAATATATTCATTTTATTGAGCTAAATCGTGTTCAGACATACATGCAGACGTGAATTTGTTTTTTCATTTTTTGGAGGAGGTCGAAAAACATGAAATTTGGTGAAACCACGACTTGACTGAAACAGGTGTGTTACTATGGTTACTGATATATTCATTGCATCAGCCAATATGCTTTAAGATATATTACTTGGTGCTTTAAGATATGTTTTTATTATTGTTAGTTTTTGAAAAATTATAAAAATGAAGAAGAAAATAAATAAAAGTGACATTGACATAACGGAGATTGTTATACCAATCACACTTCCAGATCAATCTCTCTCCACCTTCCCCTTCTCAAAATTATTATTTCTTACTCACATTACTGAGTAAAAGAATGTCATTGCAGGAACAGAATTTTGTGTTGTGACGTAGGTAAATAATAATAATAATAATTATTATTAGGGGTTACCCCCTTCTCGATAAATGTCTCCGAATAGTTCTGGATACACGTATAAAGACAGGACTTTTTTTTTTTTGCTTTTTTGGTGTCAGGGTGATCAAAAAACATGAAATTCCAGTGAAAACTCAACATCGAATTTCTGAGCGATTACATAACTTCCCCTATACTTGTGGTTTTTTAGCTGGGAAAGCTGAGATATAGAGGATTGATGAGAGAGAGTGAGAGAGGGAGTGAGTCGGGGGTGGGGGTAGAGCGGAGAGTATGAATGAAGACAGCTGAGCCAGCGTCCGGGCCGGCTATCAGCTGATCACCTTCCCTGTCTCAGGAATGTACAAGGACAGGGAGGCCTCCCCACCGCAGCCACCCAGCCACTCTGGCATACATTGAGGGGGCTCCAGGAGCGTAGCCAGGCCACTGCCCAGCTCTACGGAGTATAGGACAAGTTATGTAATCACTCATCCATGCTTTTACCGCAATTTCATGCTTTCCGAGCCCTCAAGTAAAAAATCAGAAAAAAAAAACAGAAGTCGGTAAATAACTGGTAATGTACTTTCACAGCGCGAATTGATGAAGTAAGTTTTCGCTCTCTCTCTTTGTATTCAAAGACACACAAACATACTGTATTTTTTTTTTTTTTTTTTCAGCGACGCCCTCTTAAGAAGAGAAAAAATGGTAACCTCAGATCTCGGACTCAGACGTTGAGCAGAAAATTCTTCTCAGACGGGGTGGGGCGTGCATGTGATTAGAGTAATGTTTTGATTGTCGTGGCGGGCAGCAATTATTTATTTCAAATCGTTAATTCCTCTTTTGGTTTGATCTACTAAAAAAAGTTTAAATTAGAAAAATGTTTGAATTAAAAAAAATAATAAAACCGGATGGACGAGTGATTAGCATCATTTCAGTTTTCAATTATACCAGTCATACCAGTACTGCGATGTATAAAATTACACACATTGTAATTATCAAAATATTATAAAATTAATATTTATTTGTATAAAAACAGTGAAGTAACTAAATTAGTGAATAAATATATGAAGTCGCATTTTGTTTTAAAACGAACCAATGAGTGGAAAACAAAAGAAGACAATCAGTTGTTCTAATAGTGTGGAGCAGTCTAAGTTGGGTTGTGGAGGTGGACAGAGAGTTGTTTTTAGGTTTAAGGTAGTGAACCGTTTACGAGTGAAAAGAACAGTGCGCAAATATACTAACTTTTATTTATTTATACGTACATAATATATATGCCTAAAATAGCATTAAATTAAAGAATGGCCACAATTTTTCAAACAGAAAAAAGATACTCTTAGATTTTTATTGTAAGTAGTTTGATTTTTTTTTTTATTAATGATAATTTGATTATATTGAAAATGTAGGTTAAGAAAAATAAAACCAAATATTTGTTCTCTTAACCTATGGTATTCATTTTCCCTGCTGGCATCTTTTTAGATTTAGAAGAAATCCAAATGAAAAGTTTGTTAACTGAAATTTTTTTAAATAGGTACGTGAACTTTCTTCAAAATTGCACGTCATGTATTTTCGATAATTTCTTTAGGGCCCTTTTCGGAAACTACTGTAGAAATCAAAATTTAGTGGAAGACGAGCTATAATTTCTACTGGAAATGTGGTAATTTTATTATTTAGTAATATTTATTATTTATTCTTTTTGTTTTAATTATTATTAATTCAATTATTTTATAATTTGTTTAATTATTTTTATTTTACATATTTTTCGTTATCACACCAACTGTAATAATGGCCTCCATCAAGATATTCTTGTCAGGATACATTAACCGAAACATGGTAGCCTAAACTACCATAATCAACTTATACTTAAAAAACCACATTTGGGGACTTATACTCTTAAGGCCCGGAACTCTAGATATAATGTATAAGTATGTGTGCACACTAACACGCACACAAATAAATTGTGGAAATTTTTCAAAATTAAAGTGAAGAATTATTAGAATCAAAATTGATAAAATCAAAAATGTTTGTTTTTAAATTTCCAGTCGCTAATGTGTTCTTAAATTTGTGATGGCACCACTGAGACTAAAGTTGTAGCAGCTCAAAGAATGTAAAATAAATTTCCGTAGAAATATAATGTTCAAATTGCATCAAATAGCAATGAATTATATATGATATTTTTATTATTGGTAGTTCTTTATTAAAAAGGATAAAAATAAAGAATAATATGTGATGTGGCCATTACAGGAATCTCTTTTAGTTAATTATTATTATGGCTAATGCTCGGCCTTTAACTAATAGGTCACATCGCCTACTACCAGAGCTAAAACTATTTTTTATGTAACTAGACAATATAAGTGTTTTTTTAAAAGAATTTTCATTTATTTTTCCACTATATCGCTATAGATGGCCAACGTATTTGAACTTCGCCAAATGTATATTAAAATTTAAACTTGAATTCAGTTGGAGATCGGGATATTTAAACGTGAATTTGGCGTATTTCGAGATAATGTCATTTCATATAAATCAGCTGAAATTCTTGGAAACCTTCCTCTTGAAACCCCCACTGCATATTTCATGAAATGAATACAGATTTGTTTAAAAAAAAAAAAACTACAAAAAAAAAGTGAGTCGTTACTTGTTTCTCAGTTAGGTATAAGCCGACAGACAGACAGACATGCCAGAGCTAATGCCTCGGTGCTTTTGTGTTAAGGATGCGGCTAAAAAACAGTTCTTGTGGCGCCTCCTTATTAAGGGCATTAATAGGCCAAGAACCGGGTGGTTAAGTAAGGTGCACTCCCACGGTCGAAACTCAAAACTGCCCTTAGGGCACCGTTCTTAGAGTTATCTCTGGTATCTCACATGTGAAGCGCTCCACTGAACCCTTATAGGAGGAGAACGGACTACAAATTGGATGATCATTGGACGGGGTATATCCATCCCTAATGTAACATGGTACTAGACTCAGCTCTTACCGAGAACAACAATCGCAAAGCTAGAATCAGTTGCGAAATGTAAACTGTGAGACTTTTTCGCTATTTGTTGAATTTCAACATAATCTGTTGTGAGGGGGAGGTTCGCTGTCATCAGCATAGCTCTAAACTACGGGGTTCCTTGTTGTCTGAGCTCCCTTGGGAATGAGCATATAACCTACACCTCCCTTTGAAAAGATCTTATAATCCACATCTCCTTTGGATCAGATCTTATAACACACATCTCTCTTGAAAGAGATCTTATAACTCACACGTACTTTGGGACAGATCTTATAACACAGACCTCGGTCTGGAAAGTTCTTGGTCGAAATCTCCCATGATTCCAGCCTGAAACTTATGGGTGCTTACTATGTGTGCTTAAAAATGCATACTCACTGAAATGAATACAAATACAATCAAGTGTGGTAATAAACACTTTAAACCGCTGTCGATAAATTTTCCTAACGAGTTGAACAGGTATGTACGCGTTCTAATGATACTGACATGACACGACATATGTTGGTAAGTGTTTGCAGCTGTCCGCAGCTCTCAGCAACATATAGTGGCATTTTGTAGAACTATTTGAAGTATTCTGTCCAACTAACCTTCGTACTTCAACGTCTCTGTATGGAATATCTGTTCTCGCTCCTACGCATTCTAGAATTTTGTGTAAGTAAAAACCAGATACAAGAGTGCACTGTTGAGGGGCAACACCCACCTCCCCTAGTGTCTGACCATACGTCCTCAGTTTACGAACCACTGCTCTAAACTGAAAACAGTAATCCATCGGTATTACAGACCAGGAAAGAGGAAGCAACCACTTCTTGAGGCTGTACGGCCTGAAAACATCAACCACGACATTACATCAGACACAAGCCAGCCAGAAGAAACGCAGGATGTTTTCCTCCTTTCAGGAAGTCCTCTGAAGTATTGTGCAGGAACATAGACACATAGAAGACATAAACAAACAGGATAGAATACACAGCCACTCTACCAATTTTATATGATTATTAATTCCTTTTTATATCCTAAACAAATAAGGTCCAGTGCAGATTTTTCATAGGATATGTCTGAAAAGACTTATAAAAGTTTTCACATTCTTCCTAATTCCCTTTATATGGCTAGAGGAAGATGACTAGAGACCTTTTGGAAGTAAGGAGTAAACTCAATAAATCGATGTACAAAAAACAATGGTAAGTTCTAATATTAATTGATAGTTCAATTTATATCCTGCTCTCTACGTCACTGCATTAATATAAGTTTGATAATTAGGTGGCTCGTTATGTTTGAAGGTGTTTATATCATAGATCCCTTAGCAAAGACGTTCACATGGAGTTGCTCTCAAAATCTGCTTACTTATATCTACTTCTTGTTCTAAGGATGAATAAGTAGCATCTTGGCAGAATGAAGCCCTGAAGAAGGCACCATTCAATGCCTAAAGCTTGGCAGAAATTCCACAAATTTGTTTTATTCGACTACAAGCCTCATCTCTTCTCCTTCTTCGTTCTAATATTATCGCCATTCTAAATCAACAATGAATAGATTAAATGATAAAATGATTCAGTTCGATATGTAAACTGTGTCCAGGATGTATTGGTGCCGTCATAAAATACATTAACTCAAATGCGATATATATCTGAGGGGGGGCCTTGGGGAAAAATTTCAGAAAAACGTTGAATAAAAGGAAAATTAAGGTGAAGGGGCGTGCAGCGTCCTTTGAAGTAAGAAAAATGACAGGGATTACACAGTTCTCAAGACGGAATTGTAGAGACGCATCTCTTCTTCGGAATAATGACCTGCCAGAGGAGGGGTCCCAGAATCTTCTTGGAGGATTAACTCAAGGAGAGTTTTGTATAAATCAAGCTGAATTTTCGTAAAATTAAGTAGTAATTTTTTTGTAGTTAGGTTCTTCTACCAGAAATTTGTAGACGTTCTATTCGTTTGTATATATTCAAAATAATTTTTTTTAAAAAAGACATATTCTTTCAGTAAAAGCCTACATTTCATCTTTCACCCATATTATTTTATCATGAATATCCTACGTTGAAATAAATAGCATTAACACTCTGCATACGAAACTATGTCGTGTGGCTTTACAGAGAGATAATCAGCTGGCGTGATGTCTCTAGGAGGAGCTGAGTCGGTGACAAAGTAGATCCTGGACCATATCTTGTAGGTTATTTCTGAAACAGAGACCTACTCAGATTTTCAGACTAGATAGCATCCCATGAATTACAATAGCAATGCTACGGCTCACTTTTATCTTTCCGAAACTGGCCTTGAAATAAGCTGAGGAATTTGTCAAAAAAGTTTTTTTTTTTCAGCAAGTTATAATATTACTTGTGCCTTGTTCTTCTTCTCTTTTGCTTACTTTGCTCAACATTCTTCCAGATTCCTGGAAATATCATAGAAATATCACTGCATACTAGACATATCTATGATATAGAAAGTACTGTGACAACGAATGGTATATAAATATGGCCATAGAGATTGAGGGTCAGAGTAACGACGACTTGATGGGATGATAGGGGATGCGAAGATCCTGCTCGGTGTTCGGAACAGCAGCAAGGAATCGAGAGAATGCCCTATTGAATCAATAGGTAATATTTCAGTAATATAAGTCAATAAGTAATCACAATTTATAATATAGTTATAATAAAGATATCATACACTTTGACTACGAGGGTCCACACTGTCTACACTCCTAATGTTTCTACTCCTAGCAACCTTTAACGATGACATTTCTCTCCTCCAATCAAGATCCTATCGCAGCTTCCCAATGAAACTGCTCAATAGAAAAATATTGTCAAGAGTGGGAATTACAAAATAATGA
Organism: Aradus depressus; assembly: GCA_963662175.1. NCBI lineage: Eukaryota > Metazoa > Arthropoda > Insecta > Hemiptera > Aradidae > Aradus > Aradus depressus. The sequence continues at coordinate 55,631,918 of OY759214.1, read as the reverse complement.
AGAAAAGTAATGCGGATCTCATCCCTGTTTCCTTCAACAATAATCCTTTCCTCACAATGTATTCGTGTTCTTATCTACAGCAAAGAATAACTTGGCAACCCAACATAAGACAAGAACTTGACAAAAGATTTGGCCTATGTTATTAACTACATAGGCACACCAAACTAAGCTTAGACTATTTTAAGACCCTTATGGCATACGGACTTGGATTATGAGGTATTACTGAGCTATCCAGAGAGTCCTTCCAATCCAAAGTCCCAAGTCCAACCTTAACCACTGCAAGCATCTTAAAGTTCAGTTTGTTGACGACCATATCGAAGCCCACTTCTCATAATTCCGTTTGTTGACGACCTTATTGAAGCCCGCTTCTCGAAGTTACCTTACTAACCTATTTACTTCCCCAGCTATACGAAGTATAGGCCAAGGTATATAATCGGTTAAAAATTCGATGTGGAGTTTTCAACGGAATTTCATGTTTTCTGTGAGCATGATAACTTTCAATAATAATAGTAATATTTATTTCCGTTAAACCATAACATGTTAATAGGATACGTCATAAAAGACGTATCCTATATACGAGTGTTTACATTAAGATAGGTTATAAGTTAGGTACTTGAACAGATATTAACTCTTAGAGTCTGACACATATGGATTATAATTAACAACACAACTAAAAAATAATAATAAATGAATAAATAAATAATTGAAAATATGAGTACAAAAATAATAATATTATACAGTAAATAAAGTACCTATATAATAAATATAGTAGATACACTTTATTTTTTTTGCTTAAAATGAAGATAATAATTTTTGATAAATTTTCTGGAAGTGTTGTTTTCACGACGACATTTCGGGACGTTCTCAAGTCCCTTTTTCAGGTCACAATGTACGAAATATAGAAAAGAGAAAGAAAGCAAAATAACAATAACAATTAAAAAATATTTATAAATATAAATAAATAAAATGCTAATAAAAGATACAAAAAAAAAAAAAAGAGAAAAAGAAGAAAAATAAATTAATATATAAATAATTAAAAAAAAAAGATTTAAACGTAGATTTGACAGACCTTAGGAGGATATAAATGGAGGAGCTCCACCAAAAAATTAAAAATGAAAGCTATGAATCAATGTTTTTGAACATGAAACACAATTTATTTATCTTGGTTATATTAATATTTTTGAACGTTGTCGAGTGATTAAATCAAAAATGTATTTTGAAATGGATCTTGACGGAGTTCTAATGTTGACAAGAACAATATTGTCAAGAGGAGCGAAGGGATCCTGGGCGGTAGGGTCACAGGTAGACTGAGCTGCAGTGAGGCAACATTCCCCGCCAGACAGCCTCAACCTGGGTGGCTGTTTAACGCCAAGTGGCTAGTACACCCTCTCTCCACCAGGGGCGCTCACCCTAGTCACTTTGGAATGATCGGAAAATATAAAAAAGTAGTTTTTTTGATTTATAATAGTGTCAGTCGCTTCAATCGGAAGTCAATCGCTTTCGGAAATCGGGCGAAATCCGATTTCCCAAATTGACTCCTTTGAGTGGCCATGACATGTTTTTCATAAAGATCTTATTATTTATTGGTTAAACGAAAAAAATCATTGTACAGGACTTTCTTATACCCACCACTTTCTTACAGATAACTCTCCCTCTCCTCTTCCCTTTTAAATTCATTTAATGAATGTAATGAGTTGGCGTAAGAGGTTTTCTTTCTTTTATTGACACCGTAATTCTGAGATGGACTTTCTTATATACCTAGTAACACCAGACCTAAATGAATTTGAGAAGAGGGAGGGGGAGGGAGAGTCATCTGTAATGCCCCTATCACAGTACGCTCTGGTAGTAGGCGATATGACCTTTTAGTTAATGCCCGGGCATGACTGACTAATAAACATGTAAACATTCTCATTAGGTGAACATCTTTATGCTTTTATTTGTGTTATTTTTTTGATAACTGTAATTGAGATGTACCAAGTTCCGCAGATTGTCTGCAATTTCGACGCGTTTTAAAATAAAATGCGCTCCAGCCCAGCCGGTGCAACTTAGCGCATTATGGTCTTTTACCGAGGTTACTTAATTAGAATGAAAACCCTAATGGTGGTAATGTACTGCACATTTTGAATTATTGCAGGGTTAAATTATTTTTTCAACGATTTTTGAAGAACCATTAATTACATTTCGCAAGCTGTTAGCTCCCCCAACTTTGCATAGCAGTAATTTTGTAATCGGTAAGATTTTTGATGTGAGTTTTCACTGCAACTACATGTTCTCCCGTAACGTTACCTTCAGCATGCCGAACGCCCAAGACATTTCCGTTTGTCTCGACTCCATTACCCGTCAGGTAGTCGTTGAAGACCCCACCCTAATTAATGCTGGAAAGACAGTATTTAAGATTGCCACAGAGCTTCCAGACAAGGGATAGCGCAGGTTAGGTCCCTAGGTGTCCGCACTATCCCAGTATATCTATCTAATCTCAACAACGATGTTTAACCCCACTAATACATTCTCTGGGAGGTCGTTGACCCCCCCCCCCCCCCCCCCCCCACTCTGTCTTTCTTACAATGTCATATCTGAACAATGTCACTCTCCGACCGGTTTGTCCTGATTGGCCCGATAAAAAATAAAAAGAACTTATGAACATACAATTTTGTCTGTTTCTTAATTAACTAATTTGGAATTGGGGATAAGGGTTTTCACAATGGCAGGACTTGCACCCCCTGAGTCATTCTAAGGTCAGTCTCCACTTGCACCCCCTGAGTCGTCCTAAGGTCAGCCTCCACTTGCACCCCCTGAGTTGTCCTAAGGTCAGCCTCCACTTGCACCCCCTGAGTCCGTCCTAAGGTCAGCCTCCACTTGCACCCCCTGAGTCGTCCTAGGGTCAGCCCCCACTTGCACCCCTGAGTCGTCCTAGGGTCAGCCTCCACTTGCACCCCCTGAGTCGTCCTAGGGTCAGCCTCCACTTGCACCCCCTGTCGTCCTAAGAACAGCCTCCACTTGCACCCCTCGAGTCGTCCTAAGGTCAGCCTCCACTTGCACCCCCTGAGTCGTCCTAAGGTCAGCCTCCACTTGCACCCCCTGAGTCGTCTTAAGGTCAGCCTTCACTAGAACGGAAAGTAGAGTTTTAGAGGCCATCAGTGTGCGTCAAAAAGGGGGCTTCGAAAAGTGTAACGCCATATAACCATACGTTTCCATAATTTTACCAATTTCTTAAAATGTCGATATAGAGAATCATAAATCACCTCTGATAAAATTTACGTCATGTATTGAAGAATAAGACATGATTATTGTAATCGCCCCAAAATGACGTCACGATTATAAAACAATCATAATAATAAAAATAAAAAAATAATAAAAATTGTTTATTGTATTGGTTATATTAGGAATTTTATATTCATTATTATTATTTCTATTATCATATGTGTTTAGTTAGTTATTATGACTCATGCCCGGGCTTTAACTACGAGGTCATATAGCCTACTACCAGAGCGCTCTTTCGTCACTCTGGTGGACATGAGCACGACTCTACTGTGGGAGTCCTATATTTTTATTCACCTAGGGCAGGCATGCTTAAGTTTTTTTTACCTACCAGATAAAATAAACTAAGGGCCTCGGCCGGGTTTCGAACCCACGATCTTGAGCTCAGAACAAATGTGTTTCTATTCTAAGGTTGAAGGCGCCGGTAGCTCAGAGGTAGCATGCTTGCCTACTGAACTCAAGATAGCGGGTTCAAAACTTGGCAGAGGCCCTTACATTTTTTTATCCGGGAGGTATAAAAACCTTGAGGAAGCCGTCCTTCGGATGGGACGTTAAGCGATGGTCCCGAGTCTTTGTGATGTCAGATACTAGTACTTCAGGTGACTAACCTATGTAGATAAAATTTACGACTCTCACAGTAGTGTCATGCGCTCTGGTAGTAGGCGATATGACCTCGTAGTTAATGCCCGGGCATGAGTTATAATAACTAACTAGATAAAATGATTGCTGTAATGTTATTTCTTAGTTGAAATTGATGGAGGGACAAGTGGAGGGGAAGGGTTGATGGGCAGCTTTTGGACCCCCACTCCACCAAAGAGAAGGGTTAATGGGCAGATTTTGGACCCCCACTCCACCAGAGAGAAGGGTTGATGGGCAGCTTTTGGACCCCCACTCCACCAAAGAGAAGGGTTAATGGGTAGCTTTTGGACCCCCACTCCACCAAAGAGAAGGGTTGATGGGCAGCTTTTGGACCCCCACTCCATCAAAGAGAAGGGTTGATGGGCAGCTTTTGAACCCCCACTCCACCAAAGTTTCCAGGTAATGAAGAGAAAAGAATTAAAAATAAGTCGTTCTATTAGGCAGTGATGTAAAATATGTTGTTCTACTGGTATTGTGACGGGGAAGATATGACAACGGACAGAAAGTCGATGTTGTGTTTTCCCCGAATTATCACGATTTGCAACGCCTAAACCAAAACATGGTACAAAAAAAAAACATCTTTGTCTGTTTGTTAGTGGACACGAACCTCCCAATAGAATTAATATATCGGCACGAAATTTGATCCAGAACCTCATAAGGACAACACCTTTTAATTTTCTGAGAAATTGGCCAAAGGAAAGGAGATGATCAAAGGAGAGGGCTCAAATCAAAGGAGAGGGCTCAACTCAAATGAGAAGGCTCAACTCACAGGAGAGGGCTCAACTCAATGGAAAGGGCTCAACTCAAAGGAGAGGGCTCAACTCAAAGGAGAGGGCTCAACTCAAAGGAGAGGGCTCAACTCAATGGAGAGGGCTCAACTCAAAGGAGAGGGCTCCACTCAAAGGAGAGGGCTCAACCCAATGGAGAGGGCTCAACTCAATGGAAAGGGCTCAACTCAAAGGAGATGGCTCAGCTCAAAGGAGAGGGCTCAACTCAAAGGAGAGGGCTCAACTCAATGGAGTGGGCTCAACTCAAAGGAGTGGGCTCAACTCACAGGAGAGGGCTCAACTCACAGGAGAGGGCTCAACTCAATGGAAAGGGCTCAACTCAAAGGAGAGGGCTCAACTCAAAGGAGAGGGCTCAACTTAATGGAGAGGGCTCAACTCAAAGGAGAGGGCTCAACTCAAAGGAGAGGGCTCAACTCAAATGAGAAGGCTCAACTCAAAAGAGAGGGCTCAACTCAAAGGAGAGGGCTCAACTCAAATGAGAAGGCTCAACTCACAGGAGAGGGCTCAACTCACAGGAGAGGGCTCAACTCAATGGAAAGGGCTCAACTCAAAGGAGAGGGCTCAACTCAAAGGAGAGGGCTCAACTTAATGGAGAGGGCTCTACTCAAAGGAGAGGGCTCAACTCAAAGGAGAGAGGTCAACCCAATGGAGAGGGCTCAACTCAAAGGAGAGGGCTCAACTTAATGGAAAGGGCTCAACTCGAAGGAGAGGGCTCAACTCAAAGGAGAGGGCTCAACTCAAAGGAGAGGGCTCAACCCAATGGAGAGGGCTCAACTCAAAGGAGAGGGCTCAACTCAATGGAAAGGGCTCAACTCAAAGGAGAGGGCTCAACTCAAAGGAGAGGGCTCAACTCAATGGAGAGGGCTCAACTCAAAGGAGAGGGCTCAACTCAATGGAGAGGGCTCAACTCAAAGGTGAGGGCTCAACTCAAAAACCTGCCAAAGTACCTAATGACTGTATGGCTTGAGAAGCCAGTGGGCCTCGGGTCAAAGACACTCCAAATCGATCGTTTCTGGAATGGAGCGTAGGCAGTTAGACACTCATGTGGCGCTGCTTGTAAACAGCGCATGTGAGGATGGATTGGGAAGTGAACTAGGATGAGAGGAGAGGAGAGGGGGATGGGAGGGAGGGAGGTATGTGCAGATCCAGAGGGTTCCCACGGTCCCAAGGTCGGGACAAGGCCACCCTGACAGAGAGGCCCCAGAACGGGTTGGTCCAGGGAGCGACACCCAACTTGGGAAGGAGCTGGTTTTTGTCTAGCCGGAGGAATGTCTGCAGCCAGGATGACCCCGACTCAGCCAGCATCTAGCCCGGCTGTTGCCATGCAGGCGTGGATCTACTGGCGGGCACCCTCCTTCCTAAAACTTGCGGAATGGAAAGTGACTGGAACGGGTATTGTGAATGAATTAAAAATTCGTTTCGAGAGGGAGCCAGAGGCGGTTCCAGAATCTCAATGATGGGCCATTTGCAGGTGTCAAAATGGAGGGGAGGTTGACGTGGAGGGAATTTGGAAAGCATGATTGGATTCTCAGACATCAGGTTAGTAACTTCAAGCAGGTTAGTAACTTTATCTGACCGTTTTGTGCCTATAACCGAGCTTATAAGAATGTTCCCTGTTAAATTTTATCTGTTTATGAGCTCAAAAGCTAGCAGTAATTTTTTTTGAGAACCCACCTCATACTATGGCACCGGGCTTATAAGACTGCTATATGTGTAATTTTATGAAAATTCGATTAACCGTTGCGGCCAACTGCGGTGCAGTCTATGCAAGTAGATGACTGTGTATCGGAGAAAAAGAGTTATTTTCGCCTACCTGGTGTTATAACTGTCACGATCCAACCTAGATCTCTCCCTTGATTTTGACTTGCTCTTAATGGTTACAATATTAGGCAATGAGTAGAAGACACACCGAGATACAGTGAACGAGAGTCATACCGAATTCCGTCTGTCTGTCTGACGTCTATCTGTTTCCAAAAATGTAAAAAAAAAGGTCGTCGGTGAATCAACGGCAATGTACTTCTTCAGAAAGAATTAAAAAATTAACTTTTCCCTCCCCTCCAAAACCAATCGACCAATTGCCCTAATATTCAACAGTTGACTTACGTAGAGGCTCATATTAAATTTTGTCTCGATTAATTCATTATATTGGCAGAAGATTTGGATTGCTTTACCACTTGTTAAAGAGGCAATCCATACTATCCGTGGAGAATAAACTGACTATCTACAAGACCATGTTAAGACTTATTTGGACATACGGACTAGAAGTATGGGGGTTTGGGCTAAGCACCCAGTCCTTTCAATCCAAAGTCCTCAAAACCATCATTGATGCTCCCTACTATGTTTCCAATGATCTCAAAGTTCCTTTTGTCGTTGACCTTATTAAGTCCCGCTTCTCAAAGTTTCACTCCAATCTTTCCTTCAATAACAATCCTGTTGCTCGATCCTTGTCATCACGTTCCCATTCTGACGATCCTCCCCGATGACTGAGGCGGTCCTGGCCGAGAGACCTGATACGATAAGATAGCGTCCTGGAAGTGCTGATAGACCAGCCTCCCCTCATTGTCGCCTCTCTTCAGCTCTTCTGTCCCTATCGGTCTACCTCCACTGCTAGTCAGAGGCTAGGCAGATCCAGGGTGAACGGGGGATCACCCGCGCCCCCGTGACCTCCTCTACCTCCATTTAGTTGTAGCAATGAGGGGAGTACCATACGGGGATGTTCCGGGGGGTCTCTGAGCTAGAGAGTTGTTTTTCTTATGATTTATCATATCATTTTCTACTACTTTGGTTTATTTTGTTTTATGATTTCTTTATCTACTTTACTCTTTTCACATTTATTTTATTTAGTTATTTTGTAATTATTATTTTGTTCATATGTACATACTTTATATTATTATTCATGTTTTTCTTATTATTATTTTATTTTATCTTATTTGGTGTATATTGCCATTTATTATTTTAAATTTTTTTTATTTATTTTATTTTTTTATAAAGTCACAGTCATAAAATTTACTTATAGTTCTATTTTAACTAATTGTAAATATACCAAATAAATTAAAAAAAAAAAAATTGGCAGTTATTAGGATTTTTGAATTGCATCCTCCCCTGATCACCCTTTCCCTTCAGCCGATATCGATGAAATTTGAAAGGTTATATCTCCTCATTTGGTTTTGACTTTAAATATGAAATTTCATGTCGATACATTCATTACATCGGCAGTTATTGGGGTTTTTGAGTTGAGCCCCCCTCATCCTTCCTGCCAATTCCGCTGAAAATTAATGTCTTGTGAGGTTTTTGTAACACATATGAAATTTTGTTTCGATACATTAAGACACAATAAGTCCCCGTTTTTAGAAGCCTTCCTTATTCTTGCGAGAAAGCCGAAGATGAAGTCATTCCTGCTTTACCCAGATGTTATCAGGGCTCAAATTTAATTACATATTCTTACCTAAAATCATTGAGTCATTTATGGCTTAATCGAGAAGAGATGATGTAAAAGAATTAATTTTAGAAATATTTATATTTCTTTTTTTACTTAATTTTATTTAATGCCTTTTAATTCCTTTATTTTACTTATCTTTTCCCCCTGTTCTTGACTTCAGTAAAGTCTAATGACTTTTAAAAACAGGTTTTTCAAAAATAATACAAATATAAAATACCTGTCTATTATTATGTAAATATTTTTGATGATCGAAATACCTGTAAATTAGTCAGATTTTTGTCAGTTGAAAAATAAAAATAAATATATGTTGTTTTAAGCAACTTGGTGTTTACATTAAATTAGTTACTTATTGTGACTCATGCCCGGACTTTAACTTCGAGGTCATATCGCCTACTCTTTCTTCACTCTGGTGGACATGTGCTCGACTCAACTATGGGGTTCCTAAATTTTACCTACCCTGAATTTTTATTCATTTAGGGGTCTTTAACGATTACTTGACATCGTACAGGATCGGGACCATTGCTTAAGGTTCCATCCAAAGGACAGCGAGCTCAGCTGAGTTTACATTCATGAATCCTGTTTTGGTTTGTTTGGAGATTTAAATGCCATTTTAAATAACTACTGTAAATGAAAAAATTATATTCATACAAACATAGATTTTTTGAATTGTATAATAATGTTCCATTTTAAATTTTAGATCGTTTTCTCCATCAATATTTAAAACTCTCTCTTCAACTTGAATGTTTCGGCCTGAAAGTGCATCCTGAGTATCCATAACACTTAAACACAACGATGCTGTAGTAAATTGCATCGATGCAATTATATTTTTAAATAATTTGTTACATTTATGTCAACCAACCTGTCTTGGTCGTCCACTGATTATTTTTATCATTTTTTGAAGTGGAATTTTTTCATCTATTTTTTCGTTTATCTTCTACAAGAAGTTTGAAAAAGTATATAAGATAAACAAAAAAAAAAAACTTTACAAAAAATATAAGAAACCAACATAAGAAAAATTATAAAAATAACCAATAGATGACCAAGATACACGTTGGTTAAGATAAATGTAATAATTATATTTGTATCGTCATAACATAATCGACAAATGTTGTCCTTATGAGGTTTTATAACTACATGTAAAGTTTCTTGTCGATTAGATTGTCCACGAAAAGCCATAGGTACGCTTTTAAGGCTAAACGGGACGCTTGGTGTTCTAGGGAGACAGCAGATAGACATTTATTCAAAAAAGTTGGTTTACATTCAAAAGCAGAATTAAAAGGTCTATTTTATTTTTATTTTATTTTTTTTTATGCCCCCTTGTTTTACATATCGGAAAAGAAATGTTATATTTAGGTACCGAAAAAAAGAGGGACAACGCAAATAATATAAAAAATTCTGTTTTCAACTGATTTTTTACATAAACGGATATCAATGAAACTTGCCGCTCCCCGTAAAAGAATAAGAAGGACCGACATGATGAAGGTCAAGTACAGATAGTGTGTTTCCGTGACAACGGTTGACTTCCAGTCTATTGCCGAATACATTGCAAATGTACATACTACGTATACTATCTGAATTTTATCTAATATAATTTTCATTTATATAAATCATACAAAATAACACATGAGTAAAAATGTTACTCGAATCTTGAATTTTTTCTTTAATCGGCCCCATGTACAATGCATATTAGTCTCTATAGCGACGTTGTTCTTATCCCTCGGGAGGGAGTTATATCTATGAAATGAAACTCTGCCGGACGGGATTCGAAGCCTCAACCATGCGGGGACCATGCGACCTATGCCCTATGCTCTAGCCCGCACGACCACCACGGTCCTAATCTTGAAATGTGTACAAAATACTAATATTCATACTCCGATCAGTAAATAACTTGGGGAAATAACTTTTACTATCTTATACGTACCTATCGTATTCGTGTGAAAATCCTAGATCGAGTATTCAATGAATTTACACGTTCCAGGGTTCCCTGAATACGTTTTGACCTTCAACAGCAATAACAGAAGGTGAAGGGTCCACCAAATAAACAGATCAATGCTGTATTGTGTTTTTCAGAAAATATAAGGGATCGGTGCCACAAAGACCACCTATAATATATATTTCTTCTTCTTCGCCTATTTTAGTTAGGACCAACCAGAATATATTTTTCATTTTTACTTATGGTTAACTAACTCGTCTGATTGAAGTCTTTTACCGACATTGCTGTATTAATGTTTATCCAGAAAATATGAAGAATCGGTGCCACAGGGACAACCTATATTCTATATTTCTTCCTTGGCTACTTTCGTTTGAACCAACCAGAACAAATTTTCACCTTTTCTTATGGTTGACTATCATCGTATCTGGTTGAAGCCCCTCTACAGACATTGCTACAGTAATATGTTTTTCTTGGCTAATGAAGCTACACCCAAACTTAAACGTAAGTTTCTGCTCTCCCTCTAAACCTTCGAAATGTTTATTTTCTGGACTAAGGGTCTCAGTCCTTCAGTTTTTGCTCTTTTGTGTGTCCTCTGAAATTGAGGCATCACACTGACTCACACCTAAGTTTCCGCTATTTCATTGCACGTGAGCGCTATATCGGCCCTGTGAGGAATGTGGACCAGAACAACACCCTCTTCCTATATTGGCCCTGTGAGGAATGTCGACCAGAACAACACCCTCTTCCTATATCGGCCCTGTGAGGAATGTCGACCAGAACAACACCCTCTTCCTATATCGGCCCTGTGAGGAATGTCGATTAGAACAACACACTCTTCCTATATCGGCCCTGTGAGGAATGTCGACCAGAACAACACCCTCTTCCTATATTGTTCCCGGAATGTTCTTTCAGTTAATGACTATCGGTATTTACAGCCCCCTCAAGTCCAGGTATCCAGCCTTCCTTCTGAGGTTCTGTTTGCTCCTGGCTACTTCCGAGCCTCAACCTTTCTGGGTTTCCCACATTCCAGAGGATTTTCTGTTGACCTGATCCTCTCAAGCCTGAACTAAGCATCCACAAAATTAGATTTTCTTCGTAAATGAGACCAAAACAAGCAACTTCCCCTGCTTTACGATTTTATAAAGAGAAGTTATGTAATTAGTTAGAAATTTGTTGTTCAGTTTCTCCCTGATGGCCCTCGGAATCCAAAAATGGAGGGAATAAGTGGAGGGAATAAGGGGAGGGAATAAGGTCATCCATGTATCATCGGCAATGAACTTCCCCAATCTGAATCAATCAACTCTCTCTCTTTGGAACTACAAATAAAAATTTCGTGTCTATAATTTCAATACATCGGAGGTTATTGGTGTTTTTGTGTTAAGGTCCCCCGTCTAATCCCTCTCTTCCCCTCTTCCGATTTGGCTGAAAATCAATAGGTGTTGTCCTTATCTTGTATACACATAATATTTGTATTGATTCTATTGGGAATTATCGTGTTCACAGACACACAGGAACATTTTTTTTTCATGTTCATTTTTTGAATTAGCCTAGAAACATGAAATTCCCGAATTTGGGGAGTAAAGTGAAAAAAAAAAAAAAATCCTGTCTCAAGTTTGCAGGTGATTTACCGTCGTCTTTTTGAGTACTGATTCAAGAGGTACCGTTCAACCTTTTGACCACAAGGTTCTATTTGGTTTCGGTCCACTTCCCAACATCCCCCACACATTCTCCAGAAGATCTTGAGCTGATCAAGGACCCTCCTAGTTAGACAGATCCTGAACAACGAATGTCCCAACTTAGATAATCTCTGAAGGGGGGGGGGGGGGGGCACATCCCTCTTTGCTCCAATTAAGATTGATCTACAGACCCTTCTGTCTTCTCACCAACGTCCTCTCTACTTCCTTACTTACCAAGCCAATCATAACTCATTCTCCCAAGTTTCATCATAGCAACTCTAGTAAATGTGTAGGATATGGATCGAAAAGGCGTTGGCTTCCCGTCCAAGAAGGAACCAATTCTGAAATATTTGAATGAATATCATTGTATGGATGGGCTATCTGTTCAGTCATTATGAGAACTGTTTGTGTCTGTTATGTTGCAGATCCAATGAACAACATAGCTATACAAAGTATAGGACAAAGTTCGGTAAACTCCTAACAACTCCCGATGAAAAGAAAGGGATTCAGAACCCCAATGTAAGTCAACTATTGATTTTTAGCCCAGAGTCGATCAGTTTTGGAGGAAAAACAGATTGATTGTTGATTATTCGAACTGGGGAAGAACATTGCAGGTGATCCACAAACGACTTTTAGTTTTGTCTGGACGTTTGTTCCATCATGACGGGAAAATGACAACGTACTTCATCTAAACTATATTTTTCACTTAATTTATTATTCTATTTTCTTTATTATATTAATGTATTTTCCTTATTTATTATATTATTGACAACTCAAGTATTTGTAAATGTTAAGGCAGGACCCATCTTGGGGATAAGGGCCTCTACCTAGTAACTTGAATGTCACATTGGTGCTTTTATTTTTTTTATTTAACGTGGTTCCGGGGAAGACCGCTGGGTGCTGGTAACACGGCCCACCTGCAACCATCCTCGGCGCTACGCAGCCAAAAACATAAGTGCTGGAAAACGCCGATAAGGTAGGTTGAAGGACTCAACCAATCGCTCCGGCGATTGGCGGGGTCCTGCAGCGAATGGCCGTAGCAGCAAATAAATGAATTAAACATTTGAAATGTGACATAAATTCCCCCCGAAACGGCGGACGGGTGTGTGAAAAAAAGATCGGAGGAATGGAGACAACCTGCCTAGTGGTGTTGTTTATTAAGTAAATGAACAAACTTTGAGGTCTTCTCAAGGTGGGACCAATACGACGTAAGTTATAGATCTCAATAAATATTCAATAAATTTCCGTAGGAATTATTTTTAAGTACCTAATGTTTGAATAGTATTGCATAGCCACGAATATATTTTTTTTATTCAATATTCTCCCTTCCCATGTACCCTCTCAGATACCCCCCCACGCCTCACCACTGGTAGAGGCCCAACACAGCAGACTGAGAGAGGTACGACCAACTCTTGTGGTTTCCATCTTCACTTTGTCTTGTCTGGTCTTCTCGTGACTAGTTTGACCTCACACGAGACCACTTTCTGTTTTTTTCTCTGTGTGAGGCCCCCGCCAAAATTCACTCCACTGTTTAAATCTACACACAAGATCGGCGTCTGAGTCTTTTTTTGAGGAGGAAAACAATAAAAGGAGAAGAGAAAATAAATAAAAACATTATTTGAAGGATGTTTCTTAATTCAATGAACCCGTGAGAATAATACACTTATTATTTTTTTGTTAATACCATAAATTCAGTATTGTTAAACCCCCATTTAGGGCTGTTTTGTTTATGTAAAATGAATATTTGTCAATCAGTCCTTTTGTTATGCACTCATTTTTAAATAGTCAATGTGGCCCAAATGATAGTTTCAAACTAACTATACATTATATATATTTATTTACAAGTGTATAAGTGTGGACTTTTTTTCACCTACCAGATAAAAAATGTTGAGCCCGCCGCACTTCGGATGGGACGTTAAGCGATGGTCCGGGGCCTGTATGATGCCAGGTACTCGTTAAAACCCCTACCCTAGGTGAAAATAATTGAGGGTAGGCTAAATTTAGGACTTTCATAATGTAGTCGGGCTCATATCCACCAGAATGAAGAAAGAGCGCTCTGGTAGTAGGCGATATGACTTCATACTCTAATACATTCTCCCCTAGCACCTTTACTTATATATATTCTTTATAATAAAATTCTGGGGGTATTGAGGGTCAGTCAATGAAGAAAATACTATTCAAATGCCAACGTTTCGATATATTTCATATCATCATCAGGGCCTAACAAACATGGGGGTATCAAGATTAGAAAAATATAATGGGTGATCGATTAAAATTATATATAGGTACATAAATATACATTCACTCATACAACTCCACATAAATACATATATACATCCTAATACATTCACATACATATACACATTGTGAATGTATTAGGATGTATATATGTATTTATGTGGAGTTGTATGAGTGAATGTATATTTATGTACCTATATATAATTTTAATCGATCACCCATTATATTTTTCTAATCTTGATACCCCCATGTTTGTTAGGCCCTGATGATGATATGAAATATATCGAAACGTTGGCATTTGAATAGTATTTTCTTCATTGACTGACCCTCAATACCCCCAGAATTTTGAATTCTACAGTCGCTAGCAAACATCTATTCTTTATAATGTTGAAAATTTAAATATATATACGTATATGTATTATACGAGTCATAATAACTAACTACTGTATAAAGAATATATACAACAAGAAAATGTGCTAAAGAAGAAAAAATGGCAACGCCAAAAAGTCAAGAGAGGAGAAATCACCCAGTGGTGACACTCCCAAGGCACCGAGTTTTTTACATACATATATAAAGGACAAATGTCACCTACAGACCACTGATAATTAACAGGTATTTGTAGCCTATAGATGTGAAAGTTCCTTTCATATTCTAGGTCAAAGAAAAATTTAAAAAAACTAAAATTTTAAGTACTTTTGTGGAGCTAAAAAATACTCGAGGATAACCTTCTCTATGGTTATCTCAACCGATATGAAGAACCCATCACAATATTCCGTGTTGCTTTACTAAATTCCTGATTGATTGATTTAAAATTGCATCTAAACTTTAACCGATCTAATTTTAAGGCGCTTCCATGTGACATAAATTCAAAATTTTTTTGGCCTCATGTACATTGCATATTAGCCATGCCTCTAAACGGTGTTATTGGTAATTTAAATATCATCCCCAGAAGTTCTATCTATAAAAAAAAACTCTCTCCAAAACCGTGGTGGAACCACGCGACCAAAGCCCTACGCTCTAGTCCACATGGCCCCAAAATCTAAATATAAAATAATTATAACTAAAAATTAAATAAAAATAGTAATAATTTATTTAATTAAACTTTAACTAAAAATTTAATAATTATAGAAATACAATAGAAAATGCCTAATATTATAGATAATTCATTAAAAATTCATCTAATAAGTTTTAGTATTCTAAGATTCAATATCGGTTGATGTATATAATCTATAAACTATTTCGATATACAAACATGTATGACGTATCCCATTACCATGGTTATGGTTTAACGAAAATAAATATTACTATTATTAATTTTGTTTTTCAGGTACTAATTCTATATAGTTAGATGGAGGAGTGGCGCGTGCCCTGTGGCTCATCACGACAACAAGAGGTGAGACACAGGATCGTCACGGACAGTTTCATCGTAAACCAACCGTAGCAGACGACCCGGAGGACGGATCCTGTCCACAATTCCTTTAGTCTTGGTCAGGACCGTAAGAGGCGTCCATAAACTACTTAATGCAATTTTCAAAAACATTTGATTTGTTCAAAAGTAATAAAATAGCCATGATATATATATGTCGTGTTTCATGCACAAAAACATTATTTCATACTTATTTTTCATTCTTATTTTTTTGGCAAAGGTCCTCCACCAATATTCTATAATATATTATGTTTATCGTAAAAAAGATTTGTTTAATAATTTTATTACTAATATAATAATTATTTTTCATCAGTTAGAATAGAATAGAATATTTTTATTTGCCGGCGTTCAATATCCTAGATTTTTGACGCCGTACAAGAGATTAGATTAGGTCGATGAGGTGACCTGTCTTCATTGTGGATAGAACTTCGATAGACGAGTTGTCATCTCCAAGCATCTCATGTAGGTTTCTTGTTCGTAAAGCCATGGTGTTTAGTATTTTCTCATATCCAGGGCACTCGTCCAGGATGTGGCTTACTGTGAGAGGCCAGGCCCCACACTTGCCACAGCCCGGGGCCATCACCCTGTTGATGAGGTGGCCATCGGTTAGCCGAGTGTGGCCTACACGGAGCCGCATCAGACATACCTCCTGCCTATTCTGCCTTTCGGAGCTTTTCCATTTATCTATATTTGCTTTGATGAACCTAAGATTACTTGTTAGATCCATGGTAATCCACTAGTTATTTACTAATTTAATTTCTATAGGTTTATTTATTTATATTTATATTTTATCTTTTCTATATTTCGCAAATTTTGACCTGAAGAAGGGACGGAAGAACGTACCGAAATATCGTTGTGAAAAAAGACACTTTTGGAAAAATTATAAAAATAATTAATATAATTTTAAATATAATTATGAAATATATCTGTAGTATTTATTAGTATTCATCGATTCATCGAAAACTTTTCTAAATGTATATTTTATTTATTGAAGAGCCATCCTTCGGATGGGACGTTAAGTGATGGTCCCGAGCCTGTACCATGTCAGGTACTCGTTAAAGAACTCCTACCCTAGGTGAATAAAAATTTAGGGTAGGTAAAATTTATGATTCCGATAGTAGAGTCAGGCTCATGTCCACCAGAGCGACGAAAGAGCACTCTCGTAGTAGGGCGATATGAGCTCGTTGTTAAAGCCCGAGCATGAGTCGCAATAACTAACATGTATAAGCTATCTTGTTGTATACTTGACGTATCCTATTACCTTTTTATGCTTTATAGGAAATAAATATTATAATAATGAAAATATTAATTTTAGTGAAGTGTGCTCAATACTTGTGAGAATCTCGCAGTATAATAAGAGTTTGTTAGGAGAGAATAAAGAATGAATGAAAAACCCAACTCAAAAGAGGGAGGATTCATTTCAAAAAGACTTTATAGCTAGGAGGAGAGAGGGAGGGAGGGGAGGAAAGTAGTGACTACTTTGTGACTTACCGCCCTCTCTCCCCACCCCAGAGGGGAAAAAGGAAGACAAGGAACCTCTCCCAGTGAGTTAAGTTTCGTAGTTTGGGGGCCTAAGTCCTCCCTCATGAAGCCTTCCAAGGGACTCAATTAGTAAAGAATGTACTTCCCCAGCCTCAAGTGGTCAAGTTTTCGTAGTTTGGGGCCTAAGTCCTCCCTCATGAAGCCTTCCTGGGTAGGCAAAATTCAGGCCTTCCACAGTGGAGAGAAAAATGAAGTGAAAGGAGCATTAGGTGCTTAGGTACCTAGGTGTACCACACCAGCCCTCCCAATGTATCTATCGATCTGGATGTGATTGACGATTACCGAAGAAAGGAGCCGGGGAGCCGATTTAGTAGCAGGATTCTGTTTCTGTTACCTAATCACAGTGATGGGGCACCAAACGTGACACGGTTACTAATATCACACTAGGCTATCTCATTACTTCTCTCCCCCTTCCCATACAATGTAATAATAAACTGAGAAAGTAAAAAAAATGTTCAGGTAGACCAATGATGCTATCTCGCTCTTCGTTTGGACTTTTTTTTTTTTTTGCTGTTCCAGAAAAAAGAGAAATAGACCTGGCAGCTAATCGTATCCTGCGTAGGCTACAAGGTTGAAGGCTACGTTTTTGCGATGTGAACTGAATTTCAAAATTGTGCGAATCCGCCGATTTAACAAAATTGGGAACAATAGGGAACAAGGAAGACAAGAAGTATATGGGTGAAGAAAGAACCATTGGAAGCAATGCACTTCTCATCCGCAGTTATATGTTAGTTGGTTTGGGTTTTCGAGTGATGCCCCCGATCTGGCTAAAAATCAGTAGATGCCGTTCTTATAATGTTCTGGGACAGCATATACTGTGTCACTTTCTGGGTTTCTGAACATGGTCACTCCCATAAAAAGATTGAATCGATACACATTTGTTGTTTTACATCTCTAGCTGCACAAAGGACCTTTCGCCTTTTTATATTGCTGAACTGACAAAGGCACACAAGTCGTTCGGAACTGACACTGAGCAAGCTTGGGAACTTACTAGTTCTTCTGGAGGATCTGCTCTATGGAGTCTGGGTCGAGATAAACTGAACATGAGTGGTGCTCCCCAGGAGCGTGGGCGGCCTCGAGACTGGATTGTATGGTAATTCAGGCCCCGGATGGGGGGGTTTGTAGGTGACCCCCATCCAGACATGCTCAGTGAAACCTACCCCCCCTCACCGAAATCTACATTAACTCTCCCCAAATGTTAGTTCAACAACTTGAAGGGGAGAAGTATTATTGATGAACATCTTAGACATCTACCTGTTAGAGGGCGCCCGTAACTCAAGATCCCGTTTTTTTTTTTTTAAAACCCTTGAGCACGCCATCCCTCTTACTAGTTAAAGACCTCTACCCTAGATGAATAAAAATTTAGGATAAGCAAAATTTAGGATTCCCATAGTAGTAGAGTCGGGTTCATGTCCACCATAGCGACGAAAGTGTCCTCTGGTAGTAGGAGATATGACCTCGAAGTTAAAGCCAGGGCATAAGTCACAATAACTAACTATTAACCCTTAGTTCGCACTCTGGGGTCTGGTGGACCCCAATACATTTTCTATCCAACATATCATTTTTCTATATATTCAGAAGGCGTTGAGATATTTAGTATTTATTGTTGGTAAACCTGTGCAACAATAGAAATCTTGGTGGAGTTATTAGTCAGAATTTAGCAGAGCAGATTTAGTTGATTGGTTCTTGGGGTCCAGTAGACCACAGTGTGATATTTATGTAACTTTTTGTTTTGCCTACTAGGTATTTGTCAGAATTTAGCAGAGCAGATTTAGTTGATTGGTTCTTGGGGTCCAGTAGACCCCAGTGTGATATTTATGTAACTTTTTGTTTTGCCTACTAGGTATTTGTCAGAATTTAGCAGAGCAGATTTAGTTGATTGGTTCTTGGGGTCCAGTAGACCCCAGTGTGATATTTATGTAACTTTTTGTTTTGCCTACTAGGTATTTGTCAGAATTTAGCAGAGCAGATTTAGTTGATTGGTTCTTGGGGTCCAGTAGACCCCAGTGTGATATTTATGTAACTTTTTGTTTTGCCTACTAGGTATTTGTCAGAATTTAGCAGAGCAGATTTAGTTGATTGGTTCTTGGGGTCCAGTAGACCCCAGTGTGATATTTATGTAACTTTTTGTTTTGCCTACTAGGTATTTGTCAGAATTTAGCAGAGCAGATTTAGTTGATTGGTTCTTGGGGTCCAGTAGACCCCAGTGTGATATTTATGTAACTTTTTGTTTTGCCTACTAGGTATTTGTCAGAATTTAGCAGAGCAGATTTAGTTGATTGGTTCTTGGGGTCCAGTAGACCCCAGTGTGATATTTATGTAACTTTTTGTTTTGCCTACTAGGTATTTGTCAGAATTTAGCAGAGCAGATTTAGTTGATTGGTTCTTGGGGTCCAGTAGACCCCAGTGTGATATTTATGTAACTTTTTGTTTTGCCTACTAGGTATTTGTCAGAATTTAGCAGAGCAGATTTAGTTGATTGGTTCTTGGGGTCCAGTAGACCCCAGTGTGATATTTATGTAACTTTTTGTTTTGCCTACTAGGTATTTGTCAGAATTTAGCAGAGCAGATTTAGTTGATTGGTTCTTGGGGTCCAGTAGACCCCAGTGTGATATTTATGTAACTTTTTGTTTTGCCTACTAGGTATTTGTCAGAATTTAGCAGAGCAGATTTAGTTGATTGGTTCTTGGGGTCCAGTAGACCCCAGTGTGATATTTATGTAACTTTTTGTTTTGCCTACTAGGTATTTGTCAGAATTTAGCAGAGCAGATTTAGTTGATTGGTTCTTGGGGTCCAGTAGACCCCGTGTGATATTTATGTAACTTTTTGTTTTGCCTACTAGGTATTTGTCAGAATTTAGCAGACCAGATTTAGTTGATTGGTTCTTGGGGTCCAGTAGACCCCAGTGTGATATTTATGTAACTTTTTGTTTTGCCTACTAGGTATTTGTCAGAATTTAGCAGAGCAGATTTAGTTGATTGGTTCTTGGGGTCCAGTAGACCCCAGTGTGATATTTATGTAACTTTTTGTTTTGCCTACTAGGTATTTGTCAGAATTTAGCAGAGCAGATTTAGTTGATTGGTTCTTGGGGTCCAGTAGACCCCAGTGTGATATTTATGTAACTTTTTGTTTTGCCTACTAGGTATTTGTCAGAATTTAGCAGACCAGATTTAGTTGATTGGTTCTTGGGGTCCAGTAGACCCCAGTGTGATATTTATGTAACTTTTTGTTTTGCCTACTAGGTATTTGTCAGAATTTAGCAGAGCAGATTTAGTTGATTGGTTCTTGGGGTCCCAGTAGACCCCAGTGTGATATTTATGTAACTTTTTGTTTTGCCTACTAGGTATTTGTCAGAATTTAGCAGAGCAGATTTAGTTGATTGGTTCTTGGGGTCCAGTAGACCCCAGTGTGATATTTATGTAACTTTTTGTTTTGCCTACTAGGTATTTGTCAGAATTTAGCAGAGCAGATTTAGTTGATTGGTTCTTGGGGTCCCAGTAGACCCCAGTGTGATATTTATGTAACTTTTTGTTTTGCCTACTAGGTATTTGTCAGAATTTAGCAGAGCAGATTTAGTTGATTGGTTCTTGGGGTCCAGTAGACCCCAGTGTGATATTTATGTAACTTTTTGTTTTGCCTACTAGGTATTTGTCAGAATTTAGCAGAGCAGATTTAGTTGATTGGTTCTTGGGGTCCCAGTAGACCCCAGTGTGATATTTATGTAACTTTTTGTTTTGCCTACTAGGTATTTGTCAGAATTTAGCAGAGCAGATTTAGTTGATTGGTTCTTGGGGTCCCAGTAGACCCCAGTGTGATATTTATGTAACTTTTTGTTTTGCCTACTAGGTATTTGTCAGAATTTAGCAGAGCAGATTTAGTTGATTGGTTCTTGGGGTCCAGTAGACCCCAGTGTGATATTTATGTAACTTTTTGTTTTGCCTACTAGGTATTTGTCAGAATTTAGCAGAGCAGATTTAGTTGATTGGTTCTTGGGGTCCCAGTAGACCCCAGTGTGATATTTATGTAACTTTTTGTTTTGCCTACTAGGTATTTGTCAGAATTTAGCAGAGCAGATTTAGTTGATTGGTTCTTGGGGTCCAGTAGACCCCAGTGTGATATTTATGTAACTTTTTGTTTTGCCTACTAGGTATTTGTCAGAATTTAGCAGAGCAGATTTAGTTGATTGGTTCTTGGGGTCCAGTAGACCCCAGTGTGATATTTATGTAACTTTTTGTTTTGCCTACTAGGTATTTGTCAGAATTTAGCAGAGCAGATTTAGTTGATTGGTTCTTGGGGTCCCAGTAGACCCCAGTGTGATATTTATGTAACTTTTTGTTTTGCCTACTAGGTATTTGTCAGAATTTAGCAGAGCAGATTTAGTTGATTGGTTCTTGGGGTCCAGTAGACCCCAGTGTGATATTTATGTAACTTTTTGTTTTGCCTACTAGGTATTTGTCAGAATTTAGCAGAGCAGATTTAGTTGATTGGTTCTTGGGGTCCCAGTAGACCCCAGTGTGATATTTATGTAACTTTTTGTTTTGCCTACTAGGTTTATTATTTTTTCTTTTTTTACTATAATTATAAGGTAAGTACAGTTATAATAACGCAATACAATATTTAATGAGTTATCTCATTTTTAATACATTCACAATATGAATTCTTAATTTATAGAATGTATCCTGTTTTCGTGGTAGATGGCAAACAGTGGGCGCCGGAGAAAATGAGAATGCTCTCCTACAAGATAGTGACGAAGATGAGGGTCACTTACTAGCTGATCACTCAGCCGATAGTGACCATTTGGAGGAACAAGAAGTGGTGGCTTATTAATTTTTATAATATCACTAAAGGGGGAACGGACACATTTGATAAAATGTGCAAAGCGTTTACCACTACCAGAGGTACAAGAAGATGGCCTTTGCGGGATGCTGGACCAAAGTGGTATAAATGCAATGGTTATTCACATGATGAATAATCATGACTCAAACAAAAATAGAAGGCAATTTTTGCAAGAATTGAGTTATGCACTAATGGAACCTCACAATAATACTAAAACTCTTTTTCTAAAATAAAGAATTTTTATTTAAAATTTGTTGTTTAGTTTATTTGTTTAAAAAAATTAAATAATATTGTGTTAATTATTAAAAATTTATTTTTTGTACTATTATTACCCTACACCTTAGAATTGTCTTAGGTTAGGTTAGGTTAGGTTTTATGACTCATGCCCGGGCTTTAACTACGAGGTCATATCGCCTACTACCAGAGCGCTCTTTCGTCACTCTGGTGGACATGAGCCCGACTCTACTGTGGGAGTCCTAAATTTTGCCTACCTTAAATTTTTATTCATCTAGGGTAGGGTTCTTTAACGAGTACCTGACATCGTACAGGCTCGGGACCATCGCTTAACGTCCCATCCGAAGGACGGCGTGCTTAAGTTTATTTTACCTCCCAGATAATATAAACTAAGGGCCTCGGTCGGGCTACGAACCCACGACCTTGAGCTCAGAAGTCAAGCACGCATACCACTGAGCTACCGGCGCCCTCGAGAATTATCTTATAAAAATTTTTAATTTTTAGAAAATTACTATTTTTTTCCGTTATTTAAATATTGGGGTCCAACAGACCCCAATGTGAAAACCGTGTTACATTATTATTATAATATATTCAGTATAATATTCAATTAATATAATTAATTTGAGGGCTGGTAGCAAAGGTAGAGTGCTTACCTACTGTACTCAAGACCGCCGGTTCGAAACCGCGGGCTGAGGGTATTAGGATTATTTATCTGGGAGATGAAAAAAAACGTTGAACATGCCCATCCTTCATGTGGAACGTTAAGCGATAGAAGAGGGAGAGCTCTTTCGTCGCTCTGGTAGTAGGCGGTATGACCTCGATGTTAAAGCCCGGGCATAAGTATCATAAACAACAATTAATATTAACATATTTTCTCGCTGTCGGGGCCCATCCACGAAGGGCTAGTTAATTACTTTGTTTTCTCCCTTAAACCTCAGGATATCCCAATTACCCATTACTTTTATGGTAGCCATACTTGTCTTCCATCCCAAGAAGCATCCACCGCCTCCAGAGAAGGTTGGATCAGCCCAGAAGACTCCCCCATCCTAAGGTTAAGGTCACTCTGACAGAGACCTACCTGCTTCTATTTACTTCCCTTGAAGCGGGGGGAATTCTTTTATTATTTTTTTTATTTTATTTTTTTCTCAGTCTTTTTTTCTGTTTAGGGAGGTTCCCTTGGGGGTGGGAAAGTATTTTTATCGGTCTGACTTTAACACAAAGCTCACATGACCTCAACTTGACATAACTTTATAACATGGATCCCCCCCCTTCATTCCCCTAACAAAAAAGACGGGAGAAAGACTGGAATTCCAACTTCCGGCGGACAAGGAGACGTTTGATAAACCAACATTTCAACCCCCTCAAAGCATTTACGACATGGGTTGAACATGAACATTATAAAAGAACTTTTTACAAGATGTTCAACTTGAGATCTTGTTCACTCTGAGTGTTCTGTCAATGAGGTTAACGGCTCTCTAAAACATGCTCAGGTGGCGCCTTCTTTTATAACATAGTGAACAGAGCGACTTTCTTATACCTACAGTATAAGGTCCTCTGGCTACGATTAGACCATTTTCGAGATGATGTTTTTCTATGAGTGTTTGTATAGCGTTGTTTGTTGAGCGCACTAACACACAAACTATTGTAGCTATGAATTTGCAACTTGGAATGCGAATAAGGACCCTGTGATATGATAAACAAAAACGTGTGAAAAAGTGGGTGGTATAATGTCGTATTATGGCCACATCATTTTTTTTTTTTTTTTCATTATTGGAGTCAGGAGTTAGGAAAACATGAAATTCCATTGAAAACCCAATATCAAAATTTTGACCAATTATAGAACTTCCACAATACTTCGTATAGTTTAGAAAATAAAAGTGGTATGCTGTTCAAAATTCATCAGATTTTAAGTAAAGCTGGTATGGTCAGTTCCAAAATGACCAAAATGGAAATACTTGAACCTTATTCAAACAGGTCCTTTCTCTTGATCAATCTTGGAATCCTCAAATTTTATTATTTTCAACTTCGAAATAAAAATTTAGTCAACGAGATATCTTTATATCTCTTTATAACATCTAAGAAAAAAAACACGAGAGTGGAATATTTGAACCTAAAATGTTTCAAATAAGGAAGAAGTTTTTTAGAAGTTTGGTAGAAAACTTCACATTAAAAGTTAGCGGTGGATCAGTAACAATGTACTTCCCCAGTGTTTCAACTAAGCTTTCCCTCTCACTCTAAAACCAATCTATCGACTTGTTATATAGGTTTAGGTTTTATGACTCATGCCCGGGCTTTAACTACGAGGTCATATCGCCTACTACCAAAGCGCTCTTTCGTCACTCTGGTGGACATGAGTCCGACTCTACTGTGGGAGTCCTAAATTTTGCCTACCCCAAATTTGTATTCACCTAGGGCAGGGGTCTTTAACGAGTACCTGACATCGTACAGGCTCGGGACCACCGCTTAACGTCCCATCCGAAGGATGGCGTGCTTAAGTTTATTTTACCTCCCAAATAAAATAAACTAAGAGCCTCGGTCGATATATATTCCAGTGATATATATTCAGGGATTTCTGAAACCTAAAGAAATAAATCAAAACTATCGATACATTCATTACATTAACAGTTACTGGAGTTGTTGTGCGCTCAGGGCTCACCTCCCTTGATCCCCCCCCCCCCCCCCCCCCCCCCCCCACCCCCTTTTTAAGGCTGATTTGACTGAACTGTTTTAGGTTTACATATAAAAGTTTGTATCATTCCATCGGGAGTTACCTTGTTCACAGACACATTAACAAAAGAAAATGTTTTCATTTCCTAGCTAAACTTGATAATTAAAATTTTGTGTTTTCCGATCCCCTAATCCAAAAATGAAAAAAAAAAAAAGCTGTCTTTGTCTCTGTGTTAGTGAGTCTGTGAACATAACTCTCGATAGATTGAATGTACAGAGAAGCGAACATTTATATATGTGTCCAGAACCACATAAGGACGGCATGTATTAATTTGCAACATTTTTCGAAGGGAAGGGGTTGTTTCGGAGGGAGAGGGAAAAATTATTTGATTCATTCGTGCTGGGGAAGTACATTGTCTGTGATTCATAGATGAATTTCTCCACCTCCGGTTCTCTTCTGACGATCTATTTTAGCATTGAGACCTCTAGCCTTCTAGTTTGTGAAAGAGAAGTGAGAAGTGAAAGATGAGAAATCAATGCTAATCTAAGTCCGATTTGAAAGAGTGGGAACCGAGTTATTATATACTGAAAGAGGAGAGGTACAGACTTATTGAAGGTTTCCTATTAAGGACGCTTATAAAAAGAAGATACCATCAATTGTTTCCACAGCACTTTGTGTCAGATATGTTTTTGCAGAACCATCAGTAATTATTGCAATAAATAAATCAGTGTCTGAGAAGGGGAGGTGTAATAAACATAGTTGAAGTGAAGGTGGCGAGTGGTAAAGTGAAGTGATAGTTGCTGGTGGGATGGAAGCGTGGTGAGACTGGCGGCTGACTGGATGGGGGGGGGGGGGGGGGGGGGGGGGGGGGGGGGGGAGGGCCCATAAAGACTCCAACCGGGGGGGGGGAGCCCACTCTATTAGAGATCTCTCCAAGACAGGCAATAGGTTCTGGGAAGAGACTCCCCGCCTGCCACAACCAGATACCTGTTGGCCCATCTTAGTCCAACCCGGGGACAGACTGACTCTCGATGGAGAGCCCCCAAGAGCTAACTTCAGCATACTATCCGCCCTTGCCTAATACCCTGTCAAAGATTCCCCCTCCACTTCACTTATCTCCCTCTTCGCCCCACTACCTCTCGCCTCTTTCGCTACTAGAAAATATTTTTCTTTTTTATTTTCAATTTATATTCCCAAAACGAATTAATCAATTAATTTGTCGCTCTCTCTAAAACCAATCAAGCGTTTGGGGTAAAAATCAATAGTTGCTTCTGAATCCCGTACACAATGTACTACTACATGATGTGTCGACACATTCATCACATCGGCATTATTAGGGCTTTGGAGTCGACTCCTCCTCCTCCTCTGATCTCGTATAGGGCGTTCCTTATAGGGTTTTGAATTTAAGTATAGAATTTCACATTGATACATTCATTACATCGGCATTATTAGGGCTTTGGAGTCGACTCCTCCTCCTCCTCTGATCTCGTATAGGGCGTTCCTTATAGGGTTTTGAATTTAAGTATAGAATTTCACATTGATACATTCATTACATCGGCATTATTAGGGCTTTGGAGTCGACTCCTCCTCCTCCTCTGATCTCGTATAGGGCGTTCCTTATAGGGTTTTGAATTTAAGTATAGAATTTCACATTGATACATTCATTACATCGGCATTATTAGGGTTTTGGAGTCGACTCCTCCTCCTCCTCTGATTCCTTGGACCACATTTTGATTCTAAACCCGTCAATTATCTTCAATTTTGGGAGACATGGTGGCCGTGCGGGCTAGAGCGTAGGGCTCTCCATGGTTTGCGGGTTCGAATCCCGTCCGTAAGTGAGTTTTATTTCGTAGATAGAACTCCCTCCTGGGGCCATGGATGTTGTAATTAACCAGATAACACTGCGATATGGCTACATAAGGCCAAAACACCTCAAGCGGATATGGCAGAGGGACCTGCTCCAGGACTTGCCTGGACTCCTCTTCGGTCACATACCTCAGCAGTTCAGCCATGCACTTGACACTGCACTAGTTATCGCAATTGCTAATGGCAAATGTTTTGCCGTTGTAAATATATGAATAGAATAAAAATTTTTGGAAATATCAAATTATTTTACTGCTCATCTATTATATCAATATGTCAAATTTCATGTATGAGTAAATTCATTTTGTAGGCAGTTATCGTGTCCACAGACCATCATGTATTGTTGGATAGGTTGGGAAATATGAAATTCCGATGATAACTAGATACCGAATGTCTAACGGATACATAACTTCCTCGAAACTAAATAGAGCTGGGGAAGTAGAATATATAAAATTGATTTTTTCTTTATTGTTAACACAAATATAACTCAAAATTTTTTATGGACGAATTTGATTACATAAGACAAAAAGAAAACAAGTAGTTTGGGATTTGAATGAGACTGGCTAGTTAGTGAAGAACTGAGGGGAGTTGAGCCTCAAGTTTGATGGCCATTGAACCAGATTCCAGATTCTTGAGATAACCAGGTTCTGAAAAGGTACCGAAACAGGTTTGGTTTTTAAAACGGAAAGTTGTCTGGAGTTGGAGGTTGTAAATCTGGAGAGAGTCAAGAGTCAATTTAGACCGAGGGTGACCGAGCTGACCAGCCGGGATGGGGAGGTACATCTTGGCAGGAATCCCGGATTAGAATCATCACTAACTCATATATTTAAATAAAAATTATGTTTTGTTTGATCAGAAATTCTTTTCATATTATATAAAAGCCTCAGGGACTATCAATTCAATTTCTGAGCTTCATGGGAAAAAACAGCTTTCAAGGATAGTTCAACCTGTTAGTTGCTAGGTGAGGTGAGCGCTGGAGACTATTTTTACACAGCTCTACTAACACAGACTCCGGAGCCGCCTCTGGAATGTAGAGAGTGGTATACTCCTTCCACCTGTTAGTTGCTAGGTGAGGTGAGCTCTGGAGACTATTTTTACACAGCTCTACTAACACAGACTCCGGAGCCGCCTCTGGAATGTAGAGAGTGGTATACTCCTTCCACCTGTTAGTTGCTAGGTGAGGTGAGCTCTGGAGACTATTTTTACACAGCTCTACTAACACAGACTCCGGAGCCGCCTCTGGAATGTAGAGAGTGGTATACTCCTTCCACCTGTTATTTGCTAGGTGAGGTGAGCTCTGGAGACTATTTTTACACAGCTCTACTAACACAGACTCCGGAGCCGCCTCTGGAATGTAGAGAGTGGTATACTCCTTCCACCTGTTACTTGCTAGGTGAGGTGAGCTCTGGAGACTATTTTTACACAGCTCTACTAACACAGACTCCGGAGCCGCCTCTGGAATGTAGAGAGTGGTATACTCCTTCCACCTGTTACTTGCTAGGTGAGGTGAGCTCTGGAGACTATTTTTACACAGCTCTACTAACACAGACTCCGGAGCCGCCTCTGGAATGTAGAGAGTGGTATACTCCTTCCACCTGTTACTTGCTATGTGAGGTGAGCTCTGGAGACTATTTTTACACAGCTCTACTAACACAGACTCCGGAGCCGCCTCTGGAATGTAGAGAGTGGTATACTCCTTCCACCTGTTAGTTGCTAGGTGAGGTGAGCTCTGGAAACTATTTTTACACAGCTCTACTAACACAGACTCCGGAGCCGCCTCTGGAATGTAGAGAGTGGTATACTCCTTCCACCTGTTAGTTGCTAGGTGAGGTGAGCTCTGGAAACTATTTTTACACAGCTCTACTAACACAGACTCCGGAGCCGCCTCTGGAATGTAGAGAGTGGTATACTCCTTCCACCTGTTAGTTGCTAGGTGAGGTGAGCTCTGGAGACTATTTTTACACAGCTCTACTAACACAGACTCCGGAGCCGTCCCTCTCCTCTCTAGTCTTTTCAGAGCCCATAATTATGGCAGTCCGCTCAAATTACTATCTTTGAGATCTCACCACTTAGTCCCCCAACAGGTCTAGATCAGATCCATTTGAATCTATTTTTAAGCAGGAATCTTTTAAAAGGAGTCTTATATTCCACCAAAAGTTCTTTGGGGGAAATATAATACAAAAATTAACTTAATTAATTAGGTGCTGATGTGCGCATTATCACAATGTACAAGAACGAACATCACTTGGGCCTTATGTATCTGACAGCTTCCTACAAATGAATTAAAACAATTTCAATATGGATTGCGTTAACACATCAATCCAAAGAGGTTACAGTCAACCAAAAATTGAAAGACAGCTCTAATATTTAATTTTGTAAGTTTTTTTCTTCAGATTCTATCATTAGTTGATGGAGATCCTCAGCATGTGGCTCTGCAGGACTTTTTTATTTTAACAGTGTTGGTCAAAACTGGAATGAATACCTCCCCTGCAGACATGAATGTGGTTCCAGAAATGGCAAAACCAGAACCGGAGTAGAAGGAATTGCTTCATCATGCCTCAGAGGAACAATTATTATTGGAGAATATATATGGAAGGGCGATTCAGATGGCACTGGTTCACTAAATGTATGAGCAGGGCGGAGCTGCACGGAATTTTTCCAGAGGTATGGATTGTCCTTATTGGTTTAAATAAATGTGAGTACTGTAAATGAACTTTTTTTTAAAAATGAATAAAGTTGACAATTGGTGTAGTTGCCATACCAATATAGTTTCGGTCGTGTGTCTGTCTGCTGGGGGCAGCAGAGTGCTTCATGCGATTAAGAAAGAGCTTAAAGAGACACTATTTCTGCTCACTGCAAGTACGCACAACTGAGAAAACACCTCATGTGTTATATATAAGTACCTGTATATATATATATATTTTTTTTTTTTTCATTGTACATACCTTGTTTCTAAGGATCATCCACATACAATAGGCCTACTCTGACCACGTTGACACAAATCAGCCCTCGGAAAAAAAAAAAAAAAAAAAAAAGGATCATCCAACTTAGAAATCAAGCTATGAGGCATATCAAGAGTTTGAACAGGAGTGGGGGTACTTAACGCCCTATTTCACCTCGGCCGGCCATATTGGATGACCCAACTTAGAATATAGGCTACTTCAAAACGTTAAATGGAGGGGGGGGGGGGGGGGGGGGGGGGGGGTTATAAATCTGGTGGCTCTTCTCCATAACGTAAAGTCCCAGAGCGAAAACCTCACTTACAGATAAAGTAATATAACTTAATATTACTAAATGAATAAAACAAACTTATTTTTGAAATATTATCTATTCCACTAAAGATCATCTTTAGTGGAATAGACAATATTTCAAAAATAAGTTTGTTTTATTCATTTATTACAAGTTTCCACAATATGTCCGCGTTCCTCAACTTAGAAGTTGTTAATATTACTAACCGAGCAACGCCGGTTAACCTGTTAAGTTCCTATAGATTTTGTACAAAATGATCGAATAATAGACTGTGGCAGATTAAACGGCAGTTATTGAAGATCCTGAACAGAAAATTAAGTAATAAAAAGGATGTGGGGGAGAATGGATGGGATTGGATGGGAGATGGATCAATTTGAAAGGGATTACTACAGAAAGGAGGAATTAGCTGCCCCCTCGCTCATGGAGTTTATCGTTATCCTAGCCCTCACATTGTAGCTCTGGTCAATGTAACCAACTTCACAAAGATTTATTGAACTTAGAATGATAATGATTTGTGAGGTTTAGTGAACCAGAAGAACGGAACACTTGAGAGACTCCACCCCAGGGCCACACAAATATCTCTTTTAACATGTCCATTATCGTAGGTTTATTGCTTCCTCGTACATCCGAAAGGATGGAGAAATCTTTATGAATCTTTAGAGCACAACTTTTCTTTTGTACATGGATTTCAAAATCCCCCCAAGATAATATAATATCTACGCCATTGGACTGGTACATCTGTCTCTTTCTCTAATTCTTTATTCCAGACCTATCTCATAGACTGCGGAACAGATTCTTGTGAAACTTGGTATACGAATAATTAGTTAGTTATTGTTACTCATACCCGGGCTTTAACAAAGATATTCATCTAGGGTACAGGTCTCTAACGAGTACCTTACATCGTACAAGCTCAAAACCATCGCTTAACGAGCCATCCGAATCCTACTAGTGCTATAAAAGTTCTTCGGTTTAATCATGTAATAGGTCACATTTGAAGTTTTGCACCAGAATACGACTCAGAACATTTTTAGAAATAAATTAGAAGTTAGAAAATTATTTCTAAAAATGTTCTGAGTCGTATTCTGGTGCAAAACTTCAAATGTGACCTATTACATGCTTAAACCGAAGAACTTTTATATATTATATATATTTTTTTTATTATTATTTTTTTTTTATTCATGTTTATGTCATAGCTAGTTGTATATAATTTTTAAAGATTTTTTTTTTTTTTTTGATTGGTTCCTTTTATCCTGCTTGCTTGCATTTATATTAAAGAGCATGTCTATATTTACTACCTATTTCAATATTATTGGTATCTTTTTATTTAGTTGCTTTATTGCTTATTTTCTACAATTCTTTATGTAGATATTTTTTCTTTTATTTTATTTTATATACTTAAGTATAAGAATATGTATTTTATATTTTTAAAAAACCCACTCATTGCCATAAAGGTTGTAATCTTTATTGCAATAAAAGTTTATCTATCTAACTATTTGAAGTTTTGCAAACAATTAAGGGTCGTTAACGTACAATAGTTTTGTAATTCTAATCTAATCCTCATCGTAATCCTTTGCACGTAATCAGAAAATGGGCAGTGTTGAATTTCTGTAATGAGCGAGGTTAACAGATCCGGCTACTCTCAGCGTCAATGTATAACCCATTCGGTGACGTGTACCCATATTTTGAGTTGCCCATTAACAAGGCAAACGCGGCATGCCCGAACTCTTCGCCAATGCTCTGAATGTTGTAGAGGTCGCGTGGCTTTTATTACGTATAAATGGTTCCACTCTCTTAAACCTCATTACCTCTTTCTAAAGAAACGGATCTGAGGTATACGCATTTCTCTATATTTATATAGAGCATTGTGTCCTGGAAGGGGAAAAGCCTAATTTGGAGTTATGTTGAAGCTATTACCTCTTAGGTCAGATGGTATCATCTGTTATCCACGTGCTAGCGAAGGAAGGAAGACCTCTATTATAGAAGACACCGCAGAAGGAAACGGACGCAGGATATCGTCGTCGTCCTCGGTGGGTCACCAGAAGTCCAAGGAGTCGCAAAGTCTCTCAACCAGGACCCTGGTCACGGTTCTTGGACGTCTCCAAGACAGCTGCTACACTACAATCATATCTTCCCAGTGGTAATTAACTGGAAAAGGCCTCATTCACTTCTTCCGTTGTCTTTTTCTCCGGTTCATTGTTCTGTTTTACAATGTTGTCAACTGGCAAGATATCCAGCCAATTCAACATTTTATTCTTAAGGCGAAATGCGAATACAGTTTAGCCTGTTTCTATGATAAAAAATGGCACCACCTTCGGATTGAACTTTGCCCCCCACTTTGTTGCATAGTAGAAATCAACAAATTTTAAATCTAAAAACAGCATTTGCCACATTTGATGATCCAAACAAAGGGTTAGTTACTTATTTTGACTCATGCCCGGGCTTTAACTACAAGGTCATATCGCCTACTACTACTCTTTCGTCACTCTCATGAACATGAGCCCGACTCTATAATGAGAGTCCTAAATTTTGCCTACCCTAAATTTTTATTTGAGACCATCGCTCGACGTCTCACCCGACAGACGACGTGCTTAATTTTTTTTTTTACCTCCCTGATAAAATAAACTAAGGGCCTCGTCCGGGTTTCGAACCTCCGATCTTGAGCTCAGTAAGCAAGCACGCATACCACTGAGCTACCGCCGCCCTCCAATAACAAAGGGTCCATCAGCTTTTATTTTTTGAACTATTGGTTATACAGAATTTTGGTGCACAATTTTTATCTACTACATTTTTGCAAAATCTGTGCTTATAGACATGTATAGAAAAAAAATCTTGAATTAAACACATTTTCCAGATTTTAAATTGGTTCAATAGATCAAACCGAAACAGAAATCTACGATTTCAAAGAAATAATTATGACTCACGAATGGGCTTTAACCACGAGGTCATATCGCCTACTGCCATAGCGCTCTTTTGTTGCTCTGTTGGACATGAGACCGACTCTACTACGGGAGTCTGTTTCTGCTGCTTTGAGGGTCCTTCGACCTCTAAATTCGAGGCTACCACCCGACTCACACATATGTTTCTGCGCTCTCTCTAAACCTTCATTCTCTTCATTTGGGTGCCTTTCCTTCTTTTCTTAGGGTCCTCTGATCGAATTTCAGATTCTCCGTAAGTTTGCGCTCTACGTCTATACCTGGTTCTAGACCCGGATTCGGGAGCAGGGTTACAGACACGAATCCGGGCCCTCACGACCAAACCCGGACTCGGGTCCATGATTCTTGACCTGGACCGTCGAAGCGTCCTCACACATTGCCTGGATCCGGGACTGGCACACAGAGAGGAGGTGAGAGTCCACAAATAGATTGAAAGTTCATAGGGAGAGCGGAAACATACTGAGGCGGGGTGAAAAGTCACCTGAGATCGGAAGACCCTCAAATGAGCAATAACAGAAATTAAGAGGCCACCAAATAAAGAGACTAAAGGTTTTGAGCGAGAGCAGAAACTTATGTTTAAGTTTGGGTGTAGCCTCTGCACCCTAGAAAGAGACAATAATGCAGCAATGTCAGTAGGGAGGCTTCAACCCGCTACTAGTCAACCTTAAGAAAAGATGAAAATTTGTTCTGGTTCTAACCAAAATAGCCGAGAAAGAAATATAGAGTATAGGCCGTCCTTGTGGCACCAATTCTTCATATTTTCTGAAAAAACAATACAGTAATATCGGTTATAGGTTTCAACCAGATACGAGTTAGTTAACCATAAGTAAAGATGAAAAATATATTCTGGTTGGTTCTAACCATAACAACCGAAGAGGAAATATGATATTTAAGGTGGTCCTTGTGGCACCGATTCTGCAGATTTCTGAAAAAACATTAATATAGTAATCTCGGTGGATAGACTTCAACCAGATACGATAATAGTCCATTAGTAAAGCTGGTATGCGGTTCCAGGCGAACTGAGACCGGTTCCTATGGATATCAGAACCGGGTATTTGAATTTACAGGTGTCCGGTTCTCGCTTCTCCACCCGAAATAGGATGCAAGGTTCCAAAACCGGACCCGGGTTCACAGTTCGAGATTATCACAAGTTTCCCGATAATGTAAGTTTTTGCTCTCCCTCAAATTGTTGGCCTCTTGCAGGTGCCCGGTTCTCAGTTCCCGGATGTAAGGTTCAAGAAAGACCTGGGTCCACCGTTCCAAATTTTCACTAGCTTCTCCCGACCAAGTTAAAGGTGTAATAGTTTTTTAGCGCTCACACATAAGTTTTCGCGCTCCCTCTAAATCGTTGATCTCTTTCTATCTATCTATCATGGCGCTACAACCCGGTAACGAGTCCTGGTCTCCTCCACCAACAGCCGCCAAATGTCTCGATCCTGTGCGGCTACCATCCAGTTCCTCATGCGAAATATGTTTCGGGCATCTTCTGCCACACCGTCTGCCTATCTCAGCTTAGGTCTCTCTCGCCGTCTTTCTCCGTGAATGGGCTCCATTAGCAGCTTCTTCGGCATTTCCTCAACTTACATCCTGGCGACATGTCCTGCCCATCTTAACCGCCCAATCTTCATGACTTTCAGGACATCTGGTTCTATATATAGTTCGTAGAGCTCCTGGTTGATGCGTCTGCGCCATGTATGGCCTACTTGCTCTCCTTCAAATATTCTGCGCAGAACCTTCCTTTTGAACACCAATAGGCTCTGTTCGCTCATTTTCGAAGTTGTCCAGGTTTCTGAGCCATACAGAAGAACTGGGCGGATAAGGGTCTTATATAGAATGAATTTAGTCTGCCTGGATATATGGTTGCTTCTGAAGTGCTTGCTGTGACCAAAGTAGCACTTGTTTTCCGCAAAGATTCTCTTCCTTATCTCAGTTTTGTTATCATATGATCTCTTTATTAACCCAATTGATTTTCAACCAAATGGAACGACTAAACTGGACGCTATCTTCTCAAGTCCCGCAGATAGAGTAATGCCTGGAGTTTATAGCGGTATATTGGCGGTGATTGATAAAGTGCATAAGGAGCATTCTTGGGAGGCTGTCTCAGGGAAACTCTGTCAAGTGGGCGGAAGAGTCCTGAATGTAGCTCCATGGAATGAGGTCAAGTCCCTGATCCCTGAGGGCCTCCACTACTACCTACTTATGTTAGACAATGTCCTCCAGAACTCACACATGTTATCCATATGCCAGCCTCCATTCAGACGTCTTCTTCGCCTCCTCAATGGGCCACTTCTTCCGTTTTGTTAGTTTTTAACCTTTTTCTTTTTTTTTCCTTTTTTTTTTTGTGAACTATGAACCTCACCAATTTGAGTTAAAAAGAATCACATACAATGACGGCTGCTGGTTCAAGCGTTGTTAACCCCTGTAGCGTTTTCTATAACGGGTTGCCACTTATCTAAAAAATAGTCATGGAAACGTCATTAATAACAATTGTAGAAAAAAAGTCGTCGGTGCATCACCGGCAATGTACTTCCCCAACATTTTGTATATTATCTTTTATTCCGTAACTCCCCCTCAGGCAACCCCCATCCCATAGTACCTCCCCGTTCTTCAGTCGCACTGCACGCTATCTCCAAAGAACCTCACAGACCTGGAACCCTGCCATTTGTAGTTACGCCTCTGCCTCCTTGATCAAACCTCTCATTATTTGTCTTCTGGCTCATTTCCCAAAGGTTGATAGTGAGGAGGATAATTATTCCATTATTGTCCTTATTCTACTCCGATTCTCCCCTACATCAAACTTTTCTTATTATTTTTGCGGTTTCATACTTTGAATGTTATATATGAAACGCTACTTTTACATGATGGGTTTATGAAGAACACTTATTTTTAATTAACTCAAACCAAGGATCCTAACTAGTATCTTCAAAATTTCGCTGTTTATGAAAAGTATGGCGTCGGTAGCTCAGAGGCAGCGTGCTTGCTTACTGAGCTCAAAATCGCGGGTTCGAAACCCGGCCGAAGCCCTTAGTTTCTCTCTCTGAAAAATGAAGAAACCTTGAGCACGCCGCCCTTCGGCTGGAACGTTATGCGATGGTCCCGAGTCTGAACGAAGTCAGGTACTTGTTAAAGACCCCTATCCTAGGTGAATAAAATTTTTGGGTAAATGTAGGACTCCCATAGTAGAATCGGGCTCATGTCCACCAGAGCGCTCTGGTTATAGGCGATATGACCTCGTTGTTAAAACCCGGGCATGAGTCCACAATAACTAACTATGGAAATCGAATGAAGACTAGGATTCGCAATTGTCTGGTAGAACTGGGATGAGGAACAGTTGTCACGTGACTCCAGAAGAATGTCGCTCTCTTTTTTTTCTCCCCTTCGTCTTTCTGTTCGAGTCACTCCGTGCAGTGGGCGGAACATACCATATGACCAATGATAAAGACAAACTATGGCACCATTTTATTGATAATTTGTCTGTTTCATTGGCGGAAGTAGACAAAAAAAAACGTAGCAACTGTTGACGCGACGCTTTTTTTTTTATTACGCATTAGAGTGAGACACATCTGTTGATAGATTTATCAGCTTCGTGCTAGCCAGCTTTCTGTTTCCTCAGATCTTCTGAGAAGAGGAACGAAAGTCTTGTCGAACAGCCTCCAAGAGTAATCTTCACATTCACCCAGGATGTAGTGTTCCCTCCAGTGTGCGGTGCATTCAGGTCACTACATCTTCATCACCAATAAGATTAATAATCACCAATGCATCCAATCTGGTGATCTGACGTTGAATCAACATTGAACAATAGATCGATTTATACATTTTATTTTTTAATAACTACCTATATAATGATGTATCGACACTAAATTTAGTATGAAGATTTAGAGCCCCTATCTCAGTCAACTTTTGAATATTAGCGCAAACAATCGATTGGTTTTGAAAAGTTTATTTATTAATTCGTCTGTGGAAGTACATATCCGAAGATTCACCGACGAATTAATTTTTTTGAACTACTAAACTTTTAAAAAGTTTCGATCTCAAATCGATACGCAAATTAAAAAAAGCTTGTACAGCCTCGTTGGAGACTGAACTTGTCAGTGTGGAGTGATGGCTATGCGCTGATTGTGTGGTGTAGTCTACTATTGGAAGGAATGTATGAATGGGCCTTCCCACGCGCCTCAACACGCCCACACACTCTCACGTACAATCCACGCGTAAAGACATCCATTCCAGACAACCATTCCCCCCCCCCCCCCCCCCCCCCTTTTCCGACATGAATCAATCCTTCGCTCGCTCAACAAAGGAATAGCTGCGGTTTTTTTTTTTTTTTTTTACTTAAAACGAATCTACTTTTTTTTTTTCAACTTAACTTGCGGTTAACCAAACACATCCATCAGAGCTCATTCGGATAATTGAAAGGTAAAAATTAAATCTCATCAAAGGAAAACGAATAACAAAAACGAGGCTGAACCATTCTTATTGTCCGTATGGTCAGCTCTTCTTGACATTCACATTTACAAGATTAGTGTGATACATAATAGCAAGTTGGTTTTATTTGGGGAGGGGGGGGGGGGGGGGGGGGCGCCATGCGCCATGAACCAAGCAATAGACATACGTGTATATATCGAACATCAGAATTAGCTGAAATTTTTTTTTCACCTGCCCTCATTTCCGCTGTTTCTTATCAAAGTAATTTTTATTACCTCTACACTACAATTAGTAATTTACATATATGATGAACCAAATGTTGAACCGGCATAATTTGAAATATTTAAATTATTATTTGCCGGAGTAAATGTATCAGTTAATGTGATATACGAGGATCATCATGTGCTACAACGTATTGCGGTAATTGTGTGCACAAATAAACACGTATTTCCATTAAATGATGAATTTGCTTGTAGGATGTACTATCTCACATTTGGCAACTACGATTTCAGTGACATTACGAAATGCATCTTACCTATAGCTGTATACAATTTATTTGTTAAATATAATATTATACATATTAATGATATAAATGTAAATAATGTAAACTCTATATCTGTGGCTTCCGGTAATAATCGGACAAGTGCGTTTTTTATGTTTTTGAGTTAGAGCATTTTAAAGTTTTGAAAGTTTCTTTTCGATATTACTCATTATCGTCATTTCAAATACTTTGATGTTTTGTGTTATATTACTGGTAAATAATGTAAGTATATTTTCATGATGTAAACAATGCGTTTTACTCCCGATGACCTTTCAAAAGGTTTCCTAATACAATTCTTCCCGTCGGACTCGACCTCTAATCCGAATTTAAATGTAAACATTGTCTCCATCGACAATGTTGACGTGTTTTAGGCAGCAAAATTAATATTTTCGTGAAAGGCGAGTATTAACAATTAAAATAAAGTGCAGTTGAGTGAAATACAGTGCACAAATTTGTGATCTCTTGTGTTTAAGCAACAACAAATGTTTTGTGTTGCTTAAAAAGCGTGGTGTTGTCAAAAAAAGCGTTTGACGAAATACACGCGCTATTGGAATCGAGCACAAAGTATTTTGAACTGTTGGATGATTTGAACATTTGATGATTGTTGTTTCCAACAATTTTAACCAACTCGTTGAATCGACGTTATGGATTTGATCCAACAATATGAGTCTTTTGACTCACAACCAAGCTCACAACCAAACTGTGTTTTATCCCAAAATTGTTCAGTACAAAAGTACTCTTGACGTCGATGAACCGTTCAAAGTGTTGAATATTCAACGGAAAAATGTTCCACGATTCAACGTTGAGAATTTGAAAATTTGTTATACGGGACAAAACAAAATATCGAAGGAAAAAAAGAAAGATTTGTTAACCATGCTTCCCCTCCTGCGACCTGAAGTTAGGGATTTTTATCAAAATTTATCGACGGTTGATACCGAGTCTAGTGTAACAATTGATGCCGATCTTGACATTTTGGAAGAGGTCGAAGAGAGTCTAAGCGAAGACACGGTCGTCCAACCATCAGCGTCTGAAGCGCGCACTGCGAGACCTATTGTACAAAATCCAGTCCTTAGGCGATGGCAAAGGATTCTAAAGTCTGTTTAAGTTCCATCAATTCATGACATTGATTTACATGCTATATAATATTGATGAAAGTTCCATTATTTATATATTTTATAACAGATTTTAGAAGATTATCCAGCCTTTTTTACGATAACACCATGAATTAAAGACAAGTTATCATTTTAATAAAGAGGTTTTACTTGTTTCGTCAATTTTATACCCTGTTAAAAAATCAACATCGAATTTTTTGGTCGATTATATAACTGCTTCTATATTACGAATATCTTGGGAAGTTAAACGAGGTCTATCTGAAAAAAGTCCATCATAATTCATGCTTATTTAGAAAGTCGTTAAGTCTTTTTTTTTTTTTCATAGGGTCCAGCGGAGAAATTACCTACTAGAATCGTGATCTACGAGGTAGTTATCAAGCGTTTAGGGATAGTGTGAAGTTGCACTAATCACTGGTAATTTGTTACTTGTGCAAGCAGACTCATTTGGCAACCTGTCTGGATAATGAACACGTCAAATATAGCGCTGGAGAGGCACGCGTCAAGAGAGCTTAGCCCCGATAAGGCCGCTGTCTCTGGCGACACAGTCTAATGACGCGGAAATTCTTGTTGCGATTCCTGCCATGACGCGAACGTTGATTACTTGACTATTTGAAGTTCGTCGTTGAATTTCTTATCAAAGAAGTGAAAAAAATACTGCGAGGTATGGGAAATTCCGTACGGTTAACGGGAAAATGTAAAAATCAGAATTTACTTATTAAACGTTCTTCTGGAAGTAAGGCGCCACTGTTCTGAACAGCGTACCTCGGCTTCTAATAGACTTAGACCAATGTTTCAGGTAAATTATGACTCATGTGCGGGCTTTAACTACGAGGTCGAATCGCCTACTACCGAGTGCTCTTTCGTCGCTCTGATGGACTTGAGCCCGACTCTATAGTGATCGTCCTAACTCACTTATCCAGGTTTAGTTAGGGTAAGGAACTTTAACGAGTACCTGACATCGCACAGACTCTGGACCACCGTTTAACTTTTCACCCAAAGGATGGCGTGCTCAGGGTTTGTTTTTTACTTACCATATAAAAAACCTCGGCCGCGTTTCGAAAAAAAAAAAAAAAAAGTGTTATAATAAATGAAAGGTTGGTGGGCTTGATTAGTCATTCCTCTCGGTACCGGCTTGTGTTACCTCCTGTAGGTTTTAGGAACCTATATTTTTTACTTACATGAAATATGTTGATAGATTTTATTGAAACCTAAATATGAAACCTGAAAAAATATATTTTAGTTGAGTTTAGTTGTTTACAATAAAGAGAGGATGATCATAGTGCCCGCTTGGGTCAACCCCCCACTTCCGAGTGACACCGCCGAGAGCCTTCTTATCTAAGTTGCTAGTTATTATTTGTTTCATTACTTCCCCATTATTATTATTATTTATTTAATTATTATTATTTATTTTTATTTTTTTATATATGTATTTATTATATATATATATATTTTTTTATTATTATTATTTTTTAACCTAATTTTTTATATTTTTCTTCTTATTATAATTATATTATTTTTATTTTTATTTTTTTTTATTATTATCGTTGTAATTATTTTCTCATTGTATACATAGTTATTATTTTGTACGAACATATTCTTCATGTCTTCACGGAGACATTTTTATTATTATTATTTATTAATTTTTTATTTTTATTTTTTTTTATTATTATTAATATTTTTTTTTCTCTTCTATTTAGTTATCATTGTACATAAATTGTTCCATTACCTATTGTCAACAAATTTACTTATGGTCTGTTCCGATTGTAAATATGCATAATAAAGTATTTCAATTACTTCGGCAGCTATACGAAGTATAGGGGAAGTTATGTAATCGGTCAGAAATTCGATGCCATTTTATATGAAATTTCATGTTTTTCAACCTCCTGATTCCAAAAATTACTGTATGTCTGACACTTGACTTCATATGTGTAACCAGAATCCTATAAAGACAACGTCTATTAGTTTTTTGGCCAAACCCAATGAGAATAACTGCCATTGTAATGAACGTATTGTAAATTTAAAACACTCTAAGGAAGATTGCTATTAACTTGCAGCCAATTCAACTAAAGAGAAGGGGGAGAGACAACACAAAAACGGTAATAGACTGTATTGACATGAAATTTTGTATTTAAAATCAAAATCCTATAAGAATGGTACCTATTAAGCCGGTGCCACACGATGCTACCAACGTTTGTCTCCAGTGTTGGACTCAAACGGTTGAATCCAACAATGGCAATAAAATAAATATATTATTATATAATGCCTATACAATATAATCAATAAAGCGTTTGTTAACAAAATAATTTTTAAATTTATAACACTGGCATAACCTCAATATAAACATTTGAAAAGGTTGGACGATTCGTGTAGCCGTGCATCAAGTGTGGACCAAGTCTGGTGGTGGGGGTAAAAAAGTCTCTATGACTTGTGTCAAAATACCGACATTGGACGCAAATAGTTGGAGCATCGGCCACACGATGCTACCAATCAACAATCGTCCAACGTTGGAGAGTGTTGGTAACATCGTGAGGCACCGGCTTTAACCTTCCGCGGAATCAGTTGGAGGCAAGGGGGGCCCAGGGAAGGGGGCTCGACTCAAATCTTCTAATAACTACCAATAACTCAAATACTGAGTTATAGCTCAAATAGTCGATTGGTTTTGGGGGGAGAGGGGAAACGTAATCAATTAACTCGTGCTGGGGAAGTACCTAGCCGGTAATTCATCGAAAACTTTTCTAAATGTATATTTTATTTATTGAAGAGCCATCCTTCGGATGGGACGTTAAGAGATGGTCCCGAGCCTGTACGATGTCAGGTACTCGTTAAAGACCCCTGCCCTACGTGAATAAAAATTTAGGGTAGGCAAAATTTAGGTCTCCCACAGTAGAGTCGGGCTCATGTCCACCAG
The DNA here is from genome assembly GCA_963662175.1 of Aradus depressus. Taxonomy (NCBI): domain Eukaryota; kingdom Metazoa; phylum Arthropoda; class Insecta; order Hemiptera; family Aradidae; genus Aradus; species Aradus depressus. Next base: position 55,590,213 of record OY759214.1, on the reverse strand, counting down.
AGTGACGAAAGAGCGCTCTGGTAGTAGGCGATATGACCTCGTAGTTAAAGCCCGGGCATGAGTCATAAAACCTAACCTAACCTTTATTGAAGAGTACATAGAAGCAACTGTAGAACCGGACATCTCTCTAGTGGCCAAACAGATCCTCTTTGTCTTCTAAAACCGGCTTATTACCTTAGTTTCAATGACACTCCTCTCATCGGCTCGCTTCATTGTGTCCTGATTGCTATTGTACACCTCATGTATCATTTACAACATCATTCGCCACTTTCCTAATGTCTATTAATGGCTGTGTAATCTCACTTCGTTTGAGGGACCGTCTTGAGAAACCCTGTCTCACCTAGGGTCCCTACTCTGGTCTTTAACGATAGTCTTTAAAGACCCCTGTCTTTAACGAGTATCTGACAGGCTCGGGACCATCGCTTACCGTCCCATCCGAAGACGGCGTAATCATAGTTTTTTCACTATTCAAATAAAAAACCTAAGGGCTTCGGCCGGGTTTCGAACCCGCAATCTTGAGCTCAGTAGGCTAGCACGCTACCTCTGAGATACCGGCACCTTTGTTCATTTTATCTGGCTCGCCGTCTTTCGGATGGGATGTTAAGCGATGGTCCCGAGCCTGTATGATGTCAGGTACTCGTTAAAGATCCCTATCCTAAGTGAATAAAAATATAGGGCGGGCAAACTTTAAGACTCCGGACTGTAGAGTCGGGCTCATGTCCATCAGAGTGACGAAAGAGCGCTCTGTTAGTAGACGATATGACCTCGTTGTTAAAGCCCGGGCATGAGACATAATAACTAACTATATATATTATTTCCAGTTTCGGTGCTGTTAGCTTTAAATTTTGCACGTTGAAGAAACCTTGAGCACGCCCTCTTTCGGATGGTACATTAACCGATGGTCTTATGCCTAAGTCGGGCTCATTCCTACCAGCGCGACAAAACAGTGCCCTGGTCGCAGGTGACATAATCTCGTGGTAAGAGTTGGGGCATGAGTCACAGAAACAAAACACAAAAACTACATGTTAAAAAAAATAAAATACAGTGCTGCAATCTGGTTGTTCATTTTATTTATTTAAGTCGAGATGTGCGAATCGGAGAATACGAAACAATAAGAAATGAGTCGTGAATCGGAGTTGAAACAATACGAATGATTTTCTTTTTTGACTTTCTAAAAAAAAATATATATACAAGGTGTGAAAAATACAAATAATACCAGCAACCTAGCGGTTCTGAGGGGACAAAATCGAATAAACAAATCTTCGAAAAGGTTCAACGCTTCATTTGAAGGAGAATGTTTACAAGTGCGCTAGTGGAGGGGCTGTTATGGTTGCATCAGGCTTTGAGTAACATGGGTACAAAACCCGCCCCTGCAATCAATCAATTGGTAACCTAACGACATGTAGACGACCTTAGCCAATCGACAATAAACGAACACACTTCCTGAAACTATACGGACAAGGGGGGCCATCGGCTCGTCTCAGCATCGGCCAAGGACATAGATCTTGGCAACAGGCCAGACTCACATTTTAAGAGAATTCCAAATCAGGTGAATCACGGGTGATGTACCTCTCCAACTCACATATTTTGTAATCAAGAAAGTCTTCCTTCTACTTCTGAACATTTCTCCCCTTCAACCAAATTTACTGGAAATCAATAGTTGTCTTACTCTAATCCTCACACTACGTACATTGACGAAACGTTGACGAGAAAACTTATCATTTCTCAGAGATTCGACTACCATGAAGTTCCGGTGAAAGCTGAACATCGAATTTCTGGCAGAATATATAACTTTCTCTATACTACGTATACCTGAGGAGATGAAAAGAAGGTCATACTGGTTACTATCCACCTGACCATTGTTTCGTGAACAGTGTTGACAGTTTTTCGAAAATTTCTTTATAATATGTTTGCTGTTCTATTTGGTCCCGATCCAACAGTTGTCGGTTTTTGCCCGTTTCATCAAAATATGATTTTGGCCGAAGAGGGCGCCGGCAGCTCAATGGTATGTGTGGCTCAAGAACGCGGTTTCGAAACCCGGCCGAGGTTCTTAGATTATTTTATCTGCGAGATGAAATAAAATTAAGCATGCCATCCATCGAATGGGACGTTAAGCGATGATCCCGAGCCTGTATGATGTCAGATACTCGTTAAAGACTCCCTACCCTAGGTGAATAAAAATTTAAGGTAGGCAAAATTTAAGACTCCCTGAGTAAAGTGTGGCTCATGTTCAGAGCGACAAATGAACACTCTGGTAGTAGGTAATATGATCTCAAAGTTAGTCTATCTATGTGTGTGATTTGGCCCTAAAGGGAGGGGAGAGGGTGTCTCGGAAAACATTGTTCATCCTCCCAGAAGGTTGATGAGAGAAGAAATTTAAGATTCCGAGTCTACAGGAGGTACCCAGATAAGGTGGACTGGGGCCAGTCTCTGGAGCTGGAGACTGGAGAGTGGTTCCGTCAATGAACCTACAGTTTGGTTCAATGAATGGCCCCTAAAGAAAGGCCGGGAGACTAGTTATGCTAATGTTCCGAGATCGTGGGAGGCTTCCTTCCCACTCTCTCTCTCTCTCTCGCGGCATCTATTGGATCTCAAACTCCTTTCTCACTATTGCCGTCACCCTTAAAATAATCCTTTTTAGGGCTCTATAGGTCAGACAAAAAAAAAAAAAAAACTAGCGTTTTCTGTCGTGTGTCTGTCTGCTGGCAGCCTCCAGCTGCGACAAAAAGAAGATCTTATTTTCTTGAAATTCGTGATATATTTGTAACACATAATATCTTAGTTAGTTATTATGACTCAGGCTCGAGCTCTAAAAAACCTAAGGGCCTCGGCAGGGTTTCGAACCCGTGATCTTGAGTTCGGTAGACAAGCTGCTACCTCTGAGCTACCGGCGCCCTCTATATTATGTAAGAAAAAATCCTCCAAACTAAGAAAAATTTTTTTTTTCGATTTCGTGAAAACCAAAATTTTTCTTACATATATAGTAAGATAACAAACTGAGGATTTCTAATGTACACAAAGTTTTATTTTTATTCCTTGAACTGAAAATCCTAAGCTACTAAAAAAACTAAACTGCCTTCCCATTTCCCTTTAAAGGCATATTTCCATAATTTTGGAGTCATTACAAGAAGGGCTATACCATCTCAAACCTGTGGCTCGGTTTTAGATATTTAAAAAAATATGTGTAGGTGGCTGTAAGACAAACGGCCATCCGGTGCGAAAAATATTTGGATTCTCCCCTCACAAACCCACACAAAAAAATATATATGTATGTATATATCATTTATAAAAATTATAAAATCAATTTTTTTTTATCAGAGCAACAAAATTTATTTAAATAATAAGGAATAACAATTTTTTTTTACATTAATTTCAAGGAAAATGTTTTTGAACAAAACAACATTTATTAAAAATAATTAGTTGTTACTTATAACCAACGTCTATCCAACGTTCCCAGTTAGAGAGTAACATAGGTTATGTTTCTTCCCCAGAAGCATGGAGAAAGTCATGTAATCGGTCAGAAATTTTATAAAAATACGATTAATACCTACACCTACTGATGTTCAGCGAAATCGGTAAATTGGTTTCAGAGGGAGAGGAGTAGCTTAGTTGATTAATTCGCGCTGGGGAAGTACATTGCCGGTGAATCACCGGTGTCATTTTACTTCACATAGGGGAAGGTAGGTATGTAATTGGTCAAAAATTCGATGCTGAGTTTTCAACGCAATTTCATGTCTTCCGACCTCTTGATACCAAATATAAAAAAAAATGTCTGTCTGTGTATCTGCATATGCGTCTGTTTGTCTCTGAACACGATAACTCCCAAGAATAAATATACTCGACACGAAATATCATAATATGATATTCACATATTATGTGAATCCTGAACCTTTTAAAGATGACACCTAGTGTTATAATATGATTTTTATATGGGGTTTTGAATTTACATATTATGTAAATTCAAAACCCCATAAGGACTACACTTATTAATTTTCAGCGAAATCGGCAGAAGGGGAGGTCTTGATCAGAGGGGGGCTCAACTAAAAAAACTCAATAACTGCCAATGTAATGAATATACTCCCGTACCACTGGCTACTAGAAGATTATCTTCGTCACATCCAGAGGATCGCTCTGCTTCACGCCTCTTTGCGGAACCATGATATCTTCGTAGGGGTGTTCTGTCTTTTTGGACGTCCAGGGTAGTTCATATTGTTAAAAGATTTTCATCTACTCCCCTCTCTCTCTCTCTCCCCCCCCCCTCCCCTCCCCTCCCCGGAAACTTACACTAATTACCCCGGATCAGCGTTATGAAGAGTGCTCACTTCGGAGCTGATATAAATGGGTAAATGTTTTTGAAAATTGACTCCCCCCTGTGTTCCTCTGTAGGAAACCCACAAGGGATGCCAATCATATTAACAACCGAAAGTTGCCATGTTACTAGAAACTTAACTTAAGTTGTATTGTGTGTAGTTGTAGTACAAAGAGAATGAGTGGGAACTACTTGAGAAGGTACTAGGACACCTGAACATCCCACTTCCGTACATTAGTGCCTAGTACTTAAGTTCCCACAGCATAATCAGACAAGCACTGCTTATTTCCTTTACCTGGTCAGTCCTCCAACCATTCTTCACCACCCTTCCACCCTTCGTCTATCTCTCATTTCCTCAATCTAATTATAATTTCATCTTCTGTCAGCTTTTTTGTTTGGTTAAGGAATTTTTTTAATTTATTTTTTTTAAATGTTGTTCCGTTCAAGAACTTCCTTATACAGTATTAGAAATATGAAGACAATTGAACGAATTCCCCCCTCTTTTTGTACTAAAAATAATATATATTCTAAAAAATAAAGATTCACACGACTTGCCTTCATCTTGAGACAGGTATTTATTCATATTTTAAGTTGGTCTTCCTGAGTGGAGTGACTCTCACCATGTACCTAATGTACTTCCACAATGCAAATTAAACATATAAGTTTTCGCTCTCTCACTCTCTGAAACAATTCACCGATTTGGGGCAAGAATCAAATCTTACGCAGAGACGTATGAAGCCTCAAACGAAATTTCATGTTGATACATTCATTAGGTACATTGGCAGTTATTGGGTTTTGTGTTAGGGAAAGAAGGGGATTGTGGAGGGGGGGGGGGGGGGGATTTAACGCAAGACACCCAATAACTGCCGAAGTAATGGGCCCGAAATTTTATATGTAAATCGACAATACCTTTAAATTTTCAACCAAATCAACTCAAGGAAAGGGGGGAGACATTTTAAAATAGGGGTCGGAAAATATTCCGGTTAAAACTCAAATTTCTGACCGATTACATAACTTCGCTTATATATTTCGTATATAGCGGAGGGAAGTAAAAAAATCAACAAAAGAAAGAAGACAAATATTTTTTGTTCGGAACTGAATCCCCACATGATGAAAGGTCGTCGATTCCCATGAAAAGAGGGCACCGGCTCAGAATTCGGACCAAGGCGGAGGGGCCACACACAGAGGGCCTCTATGCAAAGTGAAATATAAAACACGGAACAGGATAGCGTTGCCCACCTCAGCCGCTCCAGCCGACCAACTCCAAAAATTCTATCCGATCAGTTACATGCCTCCGAACCGAAACATCACTTGTCACACTTCAAATTGTTTATTTTCATATATGTTTGTTAGCTTTTACCACAGATAACAGGTATTCAAAAATATCCAAAGATTTGAACTATATTATGCTCAAGAATATTCCGAGTTCATATATTTTTACTTCAATCGATGTGGAGTTTCCAATACAATTTTAAGTTTTCCAACCTCCAGATTCTAAAAATGAAAAAAAAAAAAATGTCAGTCTGTCTGTGTCTCTATGAACAAAATAACTCCCGATAGAATGAATGTATCGACATCAAATTTTATATGTGAATCCAAAGCCTCGTGATGACAACACCTATTGATTTTCAGCCAAATCGACCAAAGAGAAGAGATGGATTAGTGGGAGGATTAACACAGAAACTCTAATAACTGCCAATAGAATGAATGAATCGACACAAAATTTTATGTTTGACCTGAACCCCATAAGGACATCTATCGATTTTCAGCGATATGCGCTGAAGAAATGGAGAGGATCAGGGGAAGGGGCTCAATGAATGAATTGACATGAAATTTTGTTTTGGAGGGGGAGCGAAAAGTTCTTTGATGGAGACTACTGGAGATGGATGGAGGGTGTTTTGGCTGCAGACCTACCTGGAGAGGACGGAGGCGTGACGTGGGGCAGCTGAGGCCCAGACCAGTCACCTCGAGGTTAGCTCAGCCCATCGCATATCTTAGGAGGACGTCTGTGATGAGCTCCTATATTTAAATATTATCATATCACTTAATAAAGACTATTGTCAAAGAATAAATATGTAAAAATGTTGTTAGATAATTGTGCCTTTCCATATCCAAAAAAGTAGAACGTTGGATACTTCAGAGAGTATAGAAATCAAATTGGAAAGGAGGAAGAGAGAGTCCCCCCTCCTCAACTCTAGAGAGGGGATGGGAGGTTTGTCCAGTCTCATGTACTCCGTTCTCCCAGTTGTGACTCAGATGGTGGACAGGAATAACTTGTCTGCCCCATCCTTGATATTTTAAACTGTTAAAGTTTTTAGATTGTTTTATTTATTTATTTTTATTATCAATTATTTTAGTTTTCATTCAAATTTTTTTTTATCAGGTATGGTTGGCAATTTCAAAGTTTTAACTTTTTATAAATAATATATTCATATTAATCTTTGTTGCCTTTATATAATATTAAGGATGGTTTCTTTTGTAGACTGCCTATTGATGAGGGAAACCTCGAAAGCCGACTAGCTACTACTAATAAAAATCTGTGAGAGGTCAGACTACATTTTATTTGACAACCTGTGAAATAGTGCCTTTCTGATACATTTTAGTCAGATCATTATTATAAATCTTTGTTGAAAAAAAAATATAAATACATATTTTCTAATTATAAATATAATTAAAACGATTGAAATGGAGAAATGGTGTCTCTCCCTAATAGTTCGATTTAAGGTAATTAATTAGAATTATACAGGGAAAGAAGACGAAAGGAAACAGAGAATAAGAAATGAAGGGTGTAATGTGGGCGAGAAGCAGAAAGAAGGAACAAGAGACGACAGGAGTGAGAAGAAGGACCGACGGGAGCTGGGAGGAAGTAATAAAACAGATATATGTCTGCCGAAATATCGGGGGAGAGGAACACGAGAAACATAACTTATATCTGCTGATATTTCACATAAATTCAAGTTTAAAGCAACGAGGAATTGACAGTATTCAATAATTGTAGGACTGGAATGTACTGACACTAGTCCTATTAGAGTAATAATCGTCGTCAGGTCGTATGAAGCTAGGGATACACTTCGGTACCGTGACCTGAAGAGATCTGAGATAGATGGAAACAAATGAACTAATGTAGCGCGCGTAAAGCAGTATCAACACTTACGTACGTGATGCCTCTGATTTTGAAGAGACCTTATTAGTTGGAGACAACCACAAGTACAAGTTCCACATCCCTGTCTAGCGGAAGACGCACAGGAGCCCATAGCACCAAGTCCTCTGATCATGTTCTTTAGGAGTCTTGCTCCTACGATCAGCTCGAGGTTCCAAGCTCCGCTTCTGGTAGCTCCATCATTGGTCTGTTTTCTTGCGGAGACAGGTCTCATTCTGATATTAGCAACATCAACATCATTGCGATGGATGTTGTTTAAATACACCCTCCAAGGTGCATACGTTTCAGACTTAATGGTCTCACTGATTGTTGACTGATACAGCAATAGGTCATGTCTGTGTATGTTATCCCTGGAGGGTGCATCGAAACATTATCGCCATTGACAACCTTTGAATAAACTTCAAATTTCATATAGTAATTAGGTACATACATAGGAAAAAATTCTCATAACTGAAATTTTTCATTGATATAACTTGATAACGAAACACCCTTGAGTGGTGCGGTTTGGTTTCTTGGTTGCGCTTAAAGCCTCAGTTACTCCAGGCGCTTATTGTTCGTATTTTTTAAAATAAGTTTATTCAAAGTGTAAACTATTCCGAAAAAATTTTAATTTAAATGTTTGCGTTGTGTGCGAAAAAGGGCAATTCTATTGAAAAATTACCTACTACATAAAATGTTCCTTATTAAATTTCTGACTACCATTTTTCGTCATATTTAAGAGGAGACCAACGGGGTCCAAGTTACAGGAGATATCTGTCAAGTAAAGCAATCCGGAAAGCTGATACAGACGATGAAGGTCGGTAATGTTCACAGAAGAAGGTAATCATCCCTTTAAGAGGTTGTCCTTGGTCCTCGGGTCAACGCTCCTCGAAGGTCTTCACCTTCTGCGCACTTGGATATATGTACCCCACCATCTTATTCACCTTGTAATCCGTTTATAAATTTTTGAAGACCAACAATAAGAGTTAGAGTATAGTAAGAGGGACCAGCAGTTTTCCGTTCTTATAACCGATCCTAATTATATATCGTAATATAGTTCGTACAATTCCTGGTTACGCCTGCTTTATCTTCCTGGATAGGTTCGTATATTTTCTGAAGGACCTTCTTGTCAGGGACATCTAGTCGTTTCTCCTTTTCATTTCAGCCTCTAACTTAGTTGAAGTTATATAGTCAATATGTACCCCGAGGCAGACGAAGTCCCGCCTCCTCAAGTTCAATCGTTTTCTTCCTCCTACCAAGATATACTTCGCTTTTCCTTCCCTCAATACTATATCCTGTATATCGAGAAATATTAAGATATGCCTCTAAAAAGCATATACCCAGGAGAGTTCTCAGACCCATGAGCCATGGGCCAATGGAAGTCAGTTTAGAATGAACCAGTGCTGCCTATTTACCTGTTTGTATGCGGCTTATAGATAAAATTCCAACCAAGAGGTTGTATATTATCAGGTTTTTTTTTCGTTTTTTTTTTCCCCTCCTTTCATAAACATGTAGAGGTACCTTGGCAGCTTAAGACTTCCTCAATTAGGTTAACCTTAAAAGAGAGCACCGCACAAGACTCTGTGAAAAGACAACCTTGATACAGAAAGCCAGGACTCAACGAGACACAACAAGAAGTAGACAATGTAACTACTGATAAAATCCGAGAACAATACTGCCCGCCTCACGAGCTCCACATAAATTTGTTTACTCTGAACGGGCGGGGGGGAGTAGCTCGGAGAAAACGGCCCCCGTAAATACATGGCTTGGTCTTACTAACAATACTCGGTCTCAGAGGATCCATAGAATTGAACTCAAAGTTCTAACTTTTCTCTTTTTTCTCACAAAAAAAAATTACAAATATAATAATAAAATAATCATAATAATAACAGGAATAGTGTGGTATGGAGAGAGTATATAAACTTAGTGAGTAATTAGGTTAGGGGAAGTACTTGGAGGCTGCAACCTTGAGCAAAATTTTCAAATTTTTCACTTCAACATTGACTAGTAACTGGCATTCCTCAGTTAGTAACTTGAAGCAGGTTAGTAACCACAGCTCCACTGCCTCATAACATGGGTCCACGTCAAAAATGTATTTTATTATTTTTTTTTAGCTTTAAATAGGTATCATCATCATAAATAAGCTTTTTCAACAAGAATTTAACAATATTTTTAAATGGTAAGCCCCAAGACCCCCTTTCCCATTCAAAATGTTAATATTCAAAGTGGCCTATATTTGAACTGAGTATGTAAGGATGCTACTCAAAATTTCATGAAAATCTGATCGTTAAAGAACTCTCATTTTTATGTGTTGGGCCCCTTTCATAACCCCCTCTCCCATTCGAAATTTTGTGATGCCACATAGCCTATATGCCTAAGTTTGGTGATTCTCGAAAGGTTTTGCGAATTTCATGTTCCTGTAAACCTCAAACAAACAGATATACAGACAAAAATTGAAGTGGCTACAAACTGTTACTAAGACTATTAGACAAAAGATCTAAATTAACTTTGAAAATAAAACGGCTAATATATATCCTATCCCTTCAATCTAAAATCCTTCGTACAATAGCAAATGCTCCTTAGTATGTTTCCAACAAGACCCTCCATACTGACCTCAACATTCCCTACGTCATGGAAGTAGCTAAATTCAGGCACAAAAAGCTATTTTCCTCGCTGGCTTCCTACAGTAATCCCCTAGTGCGTGGACCTCCGTTCTGCCGAACTACCTCAACGACGCCTTAAGCGCCAATGGCCTAGAGACCTCCTTAGCAGCAGCAGTGACAGTGAGCTATAAAAGAGTTCAACTCAGTACCTAGGGAGTGTCACCACTGGGTGATTTCTCCCCTCTTGACATCTTGACAATGCCATATTTTAGTCTTTTATCAAATTTGTTTCTTGTATATATTATTTATACAGTTGTGGATATCAATTTGTAAATAAAAAGAAACAAATTGAACTGATGGTCTCTTAAAGCTTTTATATATATTGAAAAGGATTTCTGATCAAACAAAAATTTCCAGACTTCTCCAGACAGAACTCTAAGTTTACAAATACATAACATAATAGTTTAAGTTAATGTAAGCAATACAATTAGCTGCATGTATTATGTAAACTTTTCCTATTTTTACCGGAATCCTTGTCAATTTTTCTGGAACTTTCAAAACTCATGGAGCGACAGAACGCAACTAATCAAAGAAACCTTGGCTGGAGTCTAGGAAGAGACAGTAGTTCTTGTAGAACATCATCAATCCCAACTCTCACTAAATTCCTGAAGTCGACCCTCCAGGGGGTCCTCTATCTCACTAAATTAATATTCCTGCTTCACTATATTTCTTATGTTCAATCTTTTATCATCAGCTGATTATGTAATAGTAGGATTTATTTTGATAGATTTTAATATCTATTCAACATAAATAATTTCTGGTATGTTGATATGCAGGTAGACTGTAAAGGGAGGGGCGGATTTATGAGGTCGTTGCAAGTCGAAATACAGGTAGATGGGGGGTGATTCTACCCCCACTACCTCCTTGTACTTCCCCAACGCGAATTAATCAACAACGTTTTCGCTCACCCTCTGAAACAATACAAAATTACTGAGTGTGTCTTCTTCAGAAACGGGTTTCAAAGCGTCATCATCTGTGGAACATCCCACCCACAATACTGGCCATATTCCTTTAGCCTCTACACTGTACGGATGGGATGTGCCACTGATCATGACGCTGTTGCGTTGAATTCCGGTTCTGGGAAGATAACGTCTTTTATTTCAATGAGGTTATTTTTCTTTTGGGCTAAGATGATTATTTTATCAGTTATGTTAATATTTCGTCTCGTTTTGTGGTCAAGTTGTCTTTTGGACTCACCGGGTACTAAGCGTATACAATTTAAAATCTCTACTTCTATAAAATACAATTTCTGTGTGTAGCTAACTAACTATCTTTGTGTAATTGCGATAAACTTCGGAACCTACGAACAGATTTCGATGCGGTTTTCACCTACATTTAGAATATTTTTCAAGGAAGGCTTTAGGCTATATATCCATGACGCTTTACTATCCGGAGGCGTTCGTAATTTTGCACATTTATTGTGCTTTTGATACATTTAATACTTTCGTTCAGTCTAATCCAGATTTTGGTTTATTAATATGTGATTTGTCACATTCAATACTTGCGATCAGTTTTCAATCCAGATTTGTCTAAATAAATGTGACAAATATAGTGTTGCAGTTTCCAATCTAAATTTGCTTCTCTGTCACTATCAATAAGACCCAGGGACAAACCCTAAAAGTAACCAGTATAGACTTACAAAATGAATGCTTCTCACACGGACAACTTACGTCGCCTGCTCCCCCACGCACCCGAAGGTAGAACTTTCAACATAGTTTACACCGAAGTCCTTTGCTGATTTTATTCCGACCTATCTCATCCTATCTTTGTCCTTCCCGAACCGCCACGATAATGATACGGGTACTGCAGCTAGTAGTAAATAAAGGGTAACTTACTGTATTGTGGATCAATCACAAGTCAAGTACAGTCACAACTAACTTACTGTACTGTGGATCAGACACAAGTCAAGTACAGTCACAACTAACTTACTGTATTGTGGATCAGAAACAAGTCAAGTACAGTCACAACTATCTTACTGTACTGCGGATCAGACACAAGTCAAGTACAGTCACAACTAACTTACTGTATTTTGGATCAATCACAAGTCAAGTACAGTCTCAACTAACTTACTGTATTGTGGATCAATTACAAGTCAAGTACAGTCACAACTAACTTACTGTATTGTGGATCAGTCGAGTACAGTCAAAAAAATATAAGTCTGTGACAATATTTAATTTGGTGAATAGTATTTATTTAATGTGATGATATGGTCGTTCGTGCACTACGATATACGTCGAGTATACCTCGAAGTATATCGATTGAAATATTAGGATATCGATCATGAATGATTATGACGTTAAACCGCAAATATACAGTTTATATGGGCCTCATTGGGATTCGAACTCCCATTATCCTTAATTTATTCAAAGGAGATTTTGAAGTTGGCCTTGACCTCAAACCAGGATCTATCCTCCGAACAGAATGTATCATGGCTGTTCCCTTACAGATAGAGTATAAAGCAGTGGCCAATGAGCGTGAAGGTTGACCACTATTGGCCTAGGCTGGCCAATGAGCGGCCTTCCAGACAGAGGGACCGACCAATGTGGGTCAGGCTGCTCCTCCCGTGGGAACCTGTCCTTGGCCTCTCGCCTCTTCTTCCTTCGCCCTGCCGCCCGCCGCGCCGCGCCGGGTCCGTCTGACTTACATTAACAGATCACCATCTTCCCGTCAATTACAGCCTGTCATTCATCAACTTCTGAATCCTTCCACTCTTCATTTCTACTCTTCATCTTTCCTAATTTGTGGTTTGCCTTCTGTCTACCGGAATGTGGCTACTATCGCCTTCATCGTTTGATAGTTTTGTAGAATTAATAATTAATGAACATTTCTGGTTTTTGGACAACTATGAAACTAACATTTTATTGAAAAAGTCTATACAACAAAAAAGTGTTTCATTCGTTTTTTTAACGGAACTGAGAAGCCGAAAGGAGGGATGTTTTCGTTTAGACCACCCAATACAATTATTTAACGAAAACATAGTCGTGTTAGCGACTTCCTAAAAGCGCCGGATTACTAGACCAAACGTTTGTATGTAACTGAAACTTTGTGAGCGCTCTGTAAGATGTGCTAACTGTGCTATAAGATGTCAGATGTGCTAACTCAGAACTAATTAGATTTCGGCCGAAATCGGACGAAAATTGAAACCACTTTACTTCAGGACTTAAGTACATTTTACAAGATATAGCTTATATTTTGTGTCCTAATCAAAAATCTCTTCAAATAACAGTTGTAGAAAAAACAAAAAAAAACATAATTTTCATTCAAATGCGCAGATCTGATATTGGAAGCCATATTCTTTAAGACAGTCTTCTTAAAAGTGTTCCAAAGATGTCCTCATATGCGGAGAAATGGATAATGAACCAGCGTGTAGATGGTGTATCAACCTGATGGTGTATCAATTATGCTATAATTTATGGACCTATAATTTCTGAATGGACGATTGAATATTCAAATTGTAGGATTGAGTTTTAGCTAATTGGCAACTTTGATGAAAGGTCGGTTCTGGTTTAAAGCGCGTGGGTGTCCAGCCTGCCACGCGACTTGTTCAGTCGCAGAGCAGCAAGCCGCCTCCCACCCATATTGTCCCGCCGAGTCAGTCTATCACTTATTAAATTAAATTGTAGATATTTTTGTAAACGATTTGGATTTCATCTGTTTCTTAGACCATAAGGCCACAAACAAACAAAAAAAAAAAAAACACTAGGTTTTTGGTTTTGGGTATACATAATATATATTATATATTTGTCAGTTTGTCCTTTGTTCTAGCTTAACGGGAAAATGGCTGAACATACATATTTCAAAAAATATAAAGAATAACGTACGTTTAAAAAAATATATTGTCTATTTCACAAAATATATAAAATATATGGGAGTACTTTCGGTATTGCTACCATCTTCAGCCAGGACTAGAAATATACTCGTTAAGTTTTGGCTGAAAATATATTTTGTGAAATAGACATTATTAAAAAAAAAAAAAAAAACGCATTTCTCTTTATATTTTTATAAAGTGTTTCACAATATCTATGCAAAAATGTTAAGTATCGCACATATTTCCAGCAAACTTTGCATTTTTAAATCGCTATTCAACATTTATCAGTTAATAATAATCCTACTCAAAAAACATACTGAATCACTATGAAACATATTTTCATCGTACAAATTTTTTGTTTCATACATTTTTTCGCAAAAGTTAGAAACAACAGAGATAAACAACATTTTTGGGTAGCGAAAGAGGCGAGAAGAAAGAATGTTTGTGTCCATTTTCGGCTATACGCGACCTGAAAATATGCGAAATTTACACATCAAAGACGCCAATTGGAGAACATAGGAAAAAATTATAAAATTGAGATTAATGCCCCAACAGGATTTTTGTTTTTTTCGTTTGTTTTTTTCAATTTTAATTTAAACTATTGTTTTTAACATCCTCTGTCTAGCCACTCGTAGAGTCGGGCGGGTGACCGTCTAGCCGCTCGTAGAGTCGGGCAGGTGACTGTCTAGCCGCTCATAGAGTCGGGCGGGTGACCGTCTAGCCGCTCGCAGAGTCGGGCGGGTGACTGTCTAGCCGCTCATAGAGTCGGGCGGGTGACTGTCTAGCCGCTCATAGAGTCGGGCGGGTGACCGCCTAGCCGCTCGTAGAGTCGGGCGGGTGACTGTCTAGCCACTCATAGAGTCGGGCGGGTGACTGTCTAGCCACTCATAGAGTCGGGCGGGTGACTGTCTAGCCACTCATAGAGTCGGGCGGGTGACTGTCTAGCCACTCATAGAGTCGGGCGGGTGACTGTCTAGCCGCTCATAGAGTTGGGCGGGCGACTGTCTAGCCACTCATAGAGTCGGGCGGGTGACTGTCTAGCCACTCATAGAGTCGGGCGGGTGACTGTCTAGCCACCCATAGAGTCGGGCGGGCGACTGTCTAGTCACTCCGAACTTATCTCCATTCCCACGAGGACACCACTCCACACTTCCTTTTTTCTTTTTCATCTATCCAAGTTTGCAAAAGATAACTCTTTCATTGTAACTTTTCTAAAAAGACCGACCTCTCAAAAATGTACCATCTTCAACTATGTATAAACTTAATTTGAAACATGTCTTTGTCTGTCTTATTTTATTCATTTTTTATTATTATGTTTTTCTTTCTTTTTTATATTTGGTACTATGAGACCAAATGAAGAATTTCCCAATTGTATAATAACTAATAATAACTTTTATTGCAATTAATATTTTTATACTAATTTATTTTTATTAATTATATATTTAATTGTTGGTATTGTTGTTACTACTAATCACATACGCGTCTCGACTCTAAGATCGAATAGCAAGGTTACCTGTTTATGTATCAAATTCATAATCTATATTTATGCATACATTTTAATGATATATCCTCTATTATCTTGTTATAGTTTAACAGAAATAAATATTATTATTAATTATCTTTGTTGAGATATTCCATAAATTAGCAATTCATATATAATTTCTAGTAAGATGTGGTTTGTGGCAAACAGAAAATCTGCTTCAATATGTCTCAAAGCGTACTTCCCCAACACGAATTAAAGAATTACGTTTTCGCTCTTCCTCTAAAGCCTAAACAAAAAGACCGTAAACTCAATATTTGACTATTTTAAAGGGTATTTGCGTCGAACTTATCTTCTCTGGTTAACCCTTCCCTTCAACCGATTTCAGGAGAAAATAATAGGTATCCTTATGGGGTTACAAATTTAGATATAAAATTTCATGTCGATATATCCATTACATTTATTGGGATTTTGTAGTTGAGCCCCTCTGTTCCCCTCCCCTTCTCCTTCGGCTGATTCCATCGTGAAAATAAAATGCGTCGTCCTTATAGACCTTTGAATTTTCATATGCAATTTTGCGCCAATACCTTTATTACAACGGCAGTTATCAGAATTTTTGTGATAAGCCTCCTCTCTAATCCCCCTCATTTCCTTTGGCTGATTTGACTGAAAATCAATAGTTGTCCTTAGACAATGATCTGGATAAAAATTTCTTGTTGAAACATTCATTGAGTCGAGAGTTATCGTGTTCATAGACACACAGACAGCATATATATATTATACTTTTTGAATAAGGAGGTTGGAAAACATGAAATTCCATTGAAAAAACTCCGCATCGTATATCTGACCGATTACATAACTTCCCCTATACTTCGTATAGTTGAGGAAGTAAATGACAAAAGGTTGAACAAATATGAACTTATATGCCGGTAAAGAATAATTAATTGTTGCATACCTATTTAGGTTAGGTTAGGTTTTATGACTCATATCCGGGCTTTAACTACGAGGTCATATCGCCTACTACCAGAGCGCTCTTTCGTCACTCTGGTTATACCTATATATAAACAATAATTACAAAAATTCTCCGTGAAGGTTGTTAATTAGTCTATTTTAGGGTACTTAAAAAAAATGGTAGTAGGGTTTTTAAAAATATTGTCAACATTATATTTACTTGATTTGTCGTTTGGGCTATTCTAGTTTTTTTTAATGATCATCCTTGATGAAGGATGAAGATGCTGTCCTTAGTTTCGCCTGGTATCTCGGCGAATGGTGGGATGTTCCTCATCTATATTAATAAAGCTGAAACGGGGTTTGTTTGTTTGTTTGTTTGTTTGTTTGTATGTATGTATGTATGTATGTATGTATGTATGTATGTATGTATGTTTGTTCCAGCATCACGCCCAAACCGCTGGACGGATCTTCATGAAACTTCACATGTAGCATTATTTTGAGCCCGATTGAATAATAGGCTATGTGGCGTCCCAAAATTTTGATCGGGAGGGGGGGTTGTAAGGGGGGCCTAAGTATATAAATAGTGCTAACTCATTAACTAATGGTCGAATTGTCATGAAATTTCACATGTAGTATTTTTAAAAGCCAAATAGGAAAAAAATGTGTGTGGCGTCCCAAAGTTTTGAACGGGAGGGGGGGTTGTGGGGGGGCCTAAGTATAAATATAGAGCTAACTCATTAACTAATGGGCGAATCGTCATGAAATTTCACATGTAGTATTTTTAAAAGCCAAATAGGAAAAAAAGGTGTGTGGCGTCCCAAAGTTTTGAACGGGAGGGGGGTTGTGGGGGGGCCTAAGTATAAATATAGAGCTAACTCATTAACTAATGGGCGAATCGTCATGAAATTTCACATGTAGTATTTTTAAAAGCCAAAAAAAAAAAGGTGTGTGGCGTCCCAACGTTTTGAACGGGAGGGGGGGTTGTGGGGGGGGGCTAAATATACATATAGAGTTAGCTCATTAACGGTTGGTCGTATTGTCACGAAATTTCGCATATATTATTCCTGAAGGCCAAATAGAAAAATAAGGTGTGTGGCGTCCCGAAGTTTTGAACGGGTGGCGGGGTTGAGGGGGGGGATTGGTTAACTTGATGATAAGCAGCAGAGACATGCTCAGAGCCAGGCTACCTTATGTAGAAGCGCTACCACAATGGTTAACCTGACCCATCGATACTATCTGCGTTCATCTGTCCCCATAATTTTCATCGCGGGATATGGACAAAGGAAAGTCGTGGCAGTGTAGAAACTGTCCTCATAGGCATATTACTGAAAGGCAGACGGCAATAGACATAGTTGATTTAACTAATTTTGTCGGTTGTGGTCAGTTTGATGTAGTCTCGCTTTGACAATGTTCACAAAAAGTACACTTACTCACCTCAACACAACTAATTCAGAGTCAAATCAAAACGCAATATCTAATAGCCGCTTTGTAGTCCAGCCGACACAAGATGAGTATTGCTCATTGAAAATGAAGGGTCTGCAGTGTTGACGATCTGCAGTATTGATGATCCCGCTATAATGAAATTTCAGAATGGGATTCCAGAGAGGTTCTTAGCATTGAACTTGGGAGAGCCGAGTGAACGCCTATAAAAGTAGTTTATTGACAGGGGAGGAAGCACGTACCGGGCAGGTACCTGGACACCAAGACGAAGTACCGTCCTGGCACGTCAACTTGAAACACCATCAAGTCCCAACTTAATATTTGGTATGTTTCATTACAAAGGCACCCGATCTAAGCAGGAAATGACAATTCCTCAAGAAACTGTAGATGCCGCTTCCAGACAATATTCTCTTATTTCCGGCGCATTGCTGGGTGTACTGATTGGTGCTAATTGATTCTGATATATATATATATATATATGCACTTCGCAAACGATAGTGTTCGACACAACTAGCCAGTGAATTTAGATGTTGACATTTTGAGGCATTGCAGATGTGTCCTTACCTGCGATATTCGGTCAACGAATGAAAAGTTTATAAGGATGCATCTTGTGAAATTTTATGGAAATCTGATCATTTTATGTTCCCACCTACACACCGCACATCATACCACACATGGTACCATAGCACACAGCATACCATAGCACGGCCACACTGCTGCGTTTTAGCGCCTGTCTCACAACCATTTATGATCTGTTTGTACCTCGGTCTGATCATTCATTCCATGTTGAAACGACCATCTGAGATCGATTCACATTAAGGTGTGACTCGAATCACTTTCTAATAAAAAATGTTACAGACAACTGTGAACAGACTGACAAATAGAGTGATCAATTTCTTGAATTGTTATCCTTACACTTAAAAGGGTGGTTTAAAAATAGCCCCCCCCCCCCCCCCCCCCCCCCTCCCGTTAAACATCGGCAGTTATTAGGTGTTTTTTGTTAAGGGCCCCCCTAATAACCTTTCCGATTTAGCTGAAAATCAATAGGCTTCGTTCTGATGTATATTGCTTTTCGGGAGTTCGAGTCTCCACAGTCACAAAGAGATATTTTTACTAATTTTTGGATTCAGGGAAAACCATATAACGAGTTTCTGATCGATTCCGTAACTTCTCCTGTACTACGTATAGCTGAGGAAGTAATGAAATAAGTTGATCAATCAACCTAAATATCCCTCTGACGTATGGTCATTGAGCTCACTTGACAATAGTATTATATTTCGTTTTGACTTTCAAGGATTTCACAGAAGATGCTGCATTATTTCCTTCGATGGAATTAATTAAGAAAACACCATCGATAAGCCCTGAGACATGAGCAATTCGGAACTTCATCCAAAAATCTTGGCGATGGTTCCATCCAGTCTCACGCCGCCAGTTTTGCTTCTTTTGTCTATACACAAAATACTTCGTTCATTAAGTTGATAAGTCGATCGTTCAACATAGTTCAACATAGGGTGAAGGAACTAAAGGAACTGACATGCTAGAACTATATAATTCCGGACAAAACGTGGATCGTGTAACCTCGGAGTTGCTCGGAGAAACTCGGCCTAGTGCCAATTAAACAGATGGGCTATTCACCGACAACCCTCTCATTGACTGCGGCTTGTCTTGTGAACGATGTGTCATTGTCAAATTCGTCTACCCGAATATATACGAATGAATGAAAAATAAAATGCATTAATGTATTCTAATAAAACTAAAATAGATTACTATCTTATTTCATACTACCATTGGCATATTGGCAAGTTTCCAGTTGATTTTCCCATTTCAGATTAAAATATATGGTATTAACGCTTTTGTACAGATCGAGAAAATAAGAGGACACAGGACACTTCTTCCATAAGTGACATTGTTTTTTTTAGTTCTGAACCCCTTTCCCTGAACTAGTTCATCTAACTGAACGATATGTGTGTGGTGTGAGCTGTCTGGAGACAAAGGCGGCTGCAGCCCCGGACTGGGCCTCCTCTAGTCCAGCTCAGACCCAAGGTTCCGTCCTGTATCGCCGTTCATCAAATCACAACCACGTCTCTCCTCCAAGGGGCTGCACCTCATCCAGTTAATAGGCAACCTCTAAAGCGCAAATATCCACAAATCATATGATACCTCTCAAGCACATCACCAATTACCAATTATAGACAAGCCCCCAGATGGTTTGATGGTTCTTGTGGCACCTATTACTGTGTAATTCAGAAAATAAAACTTATGAATGCAGTAATGTCCGAAAATCGTCTTTGAATAAAGAAATGATATTTCATCTAGTATGCGCTGGCTGAAATAGTTAAGGAAAAAAACATTTGATTTGGGTCGACTTTGTGGCACCAATCCACGTATATTTCTGAAAAAATCATACAAATGCAGTAAAGTTCCTGCATTGATATCAATTGGATATGATGAATGTCCAGTTCGAAAATCTAATAACCCGGGTTATTATTACATTTTCACAAGCTTCCCGATAAACTAAATTAAGTTTTTTAACAATCACACGTACGTTCTGGCTCTCCCTCTAAATGTTCGGTACTTAATTTCTTGGACCTTCTTTTTGCTTTTTTGAGGATACGTTGAGCTCTAAATTTGAGACCACGACTCACATGTAAGTTTCCGCTCTCGTTCTAAACCTTGGATCTGTTTATTTATTTGGACCCTTACTTTCTGATTTTGCTTTTTTGGGGGTCTTTCGATCTCTGAAGAGACTACACCACGACTCAAATGTAAGTTTCCGCTCTCCCACTAAACCTTTGATATTTTTATTTCTTGGACACTTAAATTCTGTTATTTTGAGGGTTTTTCTATCTCTAAATTTGAGACTACACCACGACTCACATGTAAGTTTCCGCTCTCCTTCTAAACCTTCGATATTTTTATTTCTTGGACCCTTACCTTCTGTTTTTGCTTTTTTGAGAGTCTTTCGACCTCTAAATTTGAGGCTTCACCCCTACTCACACATAAGTTTCCGCTCTCACTCTAAACCTTGGATCTTTTTATATGTTGGACCCTTACCTTCTTTTTCTGCTCTTTTGATCTCTGAATTTGAAGATTAAATAGTTTTATGCCCAATCTAGACACATAAATAAACAAGAAGAAAACTTAAAAACACAGAAGGATCTTGTAACTCGAAGTACATTTTCAAAGCTGGGACCCAATTCGGATTACTTGAAACCGGTAAAATACGTGAGGCCTCGGCTAGGACGCACCGGCCTCAATTGGTTGAAAATCAATGCATAACTCATACATCAATGAAAATGGGGTTCTAACTGAGCATAAAATTACATGTTGATACTAGATTTGGCTGAAAATATACATGTCGTCCATATGTGGCTTCTGGGTAATACAATTAAGTGTTAATATATTCATTCTAAGGAGAGTTATTGCATTGAGAGACACTCATACTGACACCCAAGCAAATATTTTGTTTTTTCTTCAATTTCTGGAGCAAGAGAAGAGGGGATCCTCAAAATTAAATTGTTGATCTATTACATAACATCTCATATAGGTACTTGGTTTATCTGGGGAAGTAGTACGAGAAAATGTTGACTTTCTCCAGGAAGAGATGGGCTTACATTTATGTTGACCTATATCGATAAGGCTGAAAGTAGCCTCTAGCATGATAAGAGTTCCTTCTTTGTTTAGTCTGCTTGTTGCACGCCTCCAGATGCACTTGCACTCCTGCGGACTTATCGCTCGTCTGCCACTTGCGCTGTTTCTCCAAAGAACAACAGCCGTTTGCAATCTCTTCATGATCTTTAGATAAGCTCTTGTGTGTTTCTGATAAGAAGTAGGGAAAGGTAAGAGACCACACGGTATCTTCTGGTTATGCAAGAGTTCATTTGTTATGAAATGTAAAAACACTGAATCTTGACTCACATCTACTGTCGTCGTATCAATGGGGCAGGGCGAATAGGGTCTCCTGCTAACATCATCAGAAATAATCAATTGGACGAATATTGGACATAGGAGTAGTCCTGGAGAAAGATTTGAGAGTCTCCGGCATGCTAATTTCAGCCGCCAACAAACTGCAAAAGCACCTAAAAAACCGATTCATCGCTGGCGGCACAAAAATAGTTTAATGGCGTACTATGGCTCGAAGGCAGATGAGCAAGATCTTATGGAAGCTTTTCTTCCACGGAGATAGATGTGTGAACGTCATAAAGTTGACAAGGCTGAGATGAGCTGGACAAGTGGCTAGGATGGACGATAGCGACATCTCCAAGACTGGGGACTCCAGGAGCCGGCTGGTCGTAGTGCCGACCTGAAGAGAAACTGCAGAAGACCGGACCAACTGGTAGAAGCTAAACTTCACCAAAGAAATCAAGAAATAATTACATTCTAATGAAATCATAAGTAATATCATTATAAGGCCGGTTACTGTTACAAACCGGGCAGATAACATTTCTAACCTGCAGAGGCGTAGCCAGGGGGGGGCACGTGCTTCCCCCCCTGGCCAGAGCAAAAAACCAAGATAACGAAAATTGTGTTTTACTTAAATTTCCATGTACAAAACAAGTCATATTACATTTATTTAAATATACGATACATGAATTCAATCATTTCATTTCCTCGCTCAAAATCTTCATTTGTGATGTACTTTATACTCTTAAAGCTGATTTTACACGACAGGAAAAATGGAAAGCGCAGCAGCAGCAAATGCACGCTATTGGCTGTGAGACATTTAATTCTAAAAGCACAGAAACCACAGCGTACATTTGCTGCTGCTGCGCTTTGAATTTTTGCTGTTCATGTAAAGTCAGCTTAAGTATTACAGTCAGTGGTTACCTCAGGGGGAGCTTCTAGGGGTCCGAGTCTCCCAAATTAATAACAAAACTTCTGCAGCGCTAACCACGGAAACTGCGGGCTGTGCCCCCCGGGAGTCTATATCCCCCACCCCTATAGCGTTACTTTGCCCCCCCCCCCCCCCCCCTGCTCAAAATCCTGGATACGCCCCTGCTAACCTGCTTAAAATTACTAAAAGGGCAATGCCGTGTTACTCTGGGATCATGTTTCATTTGAAGCCCTCAGCCGACACTTGTTATTACATAAATACACATAGGATCTATATAAGAACTAGAAGTGAAGAACAGTCTTATCTCTAGAATATAGAAATACAACAGATAATCAAGAAATTAAACTGATATTTCCTCAAGTGAAGACTTAACGAGTAGTGTCTAACCTCTTGTATCTAATCGTTCCAGTATGTTATCCTCTGTTACTGTTATCCAATCTTGTTTTCCAGTTAACTTAATTGACATATATTATAATTTGTTTTCGTTTGATGTTTGTTTTTGTGGTTCCATAGGTCGAAGACCGAATGCCATACAAAAACTATTAATGTTTTCCCTCTCAACGATACTCGTCATGATTACGATACCAGGAAGAAAGAAGAATTTCGAATAACTATTCTTCCCTCTTTTGAAAAAAAAAGTATAACTCATAAAGGAATAAACTTCTTTAATGCTCTTCTCCTCTTCTTGAAAGCAATAGATACAATAGAACAATTATAAATACAATTAAAAATGTCATAGAAAACTCTTTATTCGGAAACGGATTTCTCATTGTGAAAAAAAAATAACAATATAAAAGTTGTGTTTCGTATATAAAAGCTTTCTTTAGTTCATATTTTGCTTTGCCAGAGGTCCTTCACTATATCTTATCATTTCTATCGTAATTACTTTCTTTTAATTATCTATCTTTTATTTATATAATTTGTTAATTATATATATTAATTTTATATATATATATATATATTACTTTTGTATATTTTGCTCTTTTTTTCTCCATATCGTTCCCTACGACCTGAGGGAGGAGCCACGAAATGTCCTCAAAGAAGATTTATTTTGAAGAAATATAAATATAAAATATACATAATAAAAAATAAATAAAACATATCTTATTTATTAATATTATGTACTTTGTATTCATTTATGTGTCATTTTTATTTAATATTGGTAAATGTAGTTTTTTTTTTTTTTTACGTAGGATGCATATTAGCCATGTCTGCTTATAACAGTATTTATCTATCCATGGCCCCGGGAGGGAGTTGTATCTACGAAATAAAACTCACTCCCGGACGGGATTCGAACCCGCAAACCACTGTGAGACCATGCGATCAAAGCCCTACGCTCTAGCTCGCACGGCCAATGGCTATATGTGGTTATATTAGCTGTATGTTAGTTACATTTGGATATTATGACTCATGCCCGGGCTTTAACTACAAGGTTCAATTTATTTATAAAATGAACTAAGTTTCTAAACGGGTAGTTAACGTTACTAACCGGGCAGTTATCATTACTAACCTACTTAAAGTTATTAACGCCAGATAACCTACAAGTCTGGTGTTATAAATCAATATTACGTTATCCACCTATTATTCCTTATTACAATATGTTATTAATGCCTCGGGATGCATTGTCCAGTTACTCCATTGTCCTGTTTATTGCCCCCCCCCCTCTCCATACCACTTTCCCTCCAGGATTGTTGCGTGCAGTCCAGGATGATGAGCTCTTATCAATCTAGGTTTAAGTCCCTCCCCTTCTGATAACTGTTATCATCTGTTATCACTGGTCGTTCCGATGATACCACGTTCCCGATACTTGTCCACATTTTAATGGTTTCTGTTCTATTAATGGAGCAGATTATTCTTCAACTCAGTTTCTATCTCGACGAAGACGCTTTTTATACTTCCCCATATCTAACATCATTTTTTACTTTTCATTTGTCTACAGTAAAAAAAAAAAAAAAAAAAAAAAAAAAAAAAAGTGAACCACCGCCTGTGTGTATCTTTAGCGCCTATGAATCACATATTTTTTCGCTCTGAAACTAACCTTTCGATTTGATTAAAAAATACAGATACCCTACTCAGGGATTTCAGAATCCTCATACTAAAGTCGATTCACTCAATGTAATCCTGACATTTTTTCATTATTCCTGTAAATCCTGACAGTCATTGGAGTGTTTGTGTTTTTCAACCCTTAGCCTCTCCCACCCTCCCTCACCCCTGGAGCCGATTCGGCTGACAATAATAGACATCGTTCTTATAAAGGTTTGGATACACGAGTCGATATATTCATTCTGACGAGAGTAATCGTTTTTAGAGACACGAACACAGACATGTACCTAGACACACTAACAGACGCACAGATACACAGCAATTTCTTCTTATTTCTAATTTTTGGATTCAGGAGATCGGAAAACATGAAATCCCGGTGAAAACTCCACATCGAATTTCTGACCGATTACATAACTTCCCCTATACTATGTATAGCTGGGAAGTAAAATATAGAAAACATCTCCCCTCCCTCTTGTCCCCCCTTCCTTTTAGCGTATTTGGCTGAAAATCAATAGATGTTGGTCATTGTGAGGTCGGATGCGACGGGAGAGGAACATAGACACCTATCCCGACTCAAGAGGGTCGCGAAAATATTTGACCGATTACATAACATAGCCTATACTTTCTGTATCTGCGGAAGTGAAAAAAACAATATCTATTTTATTATTAAAACAGAAAAGATTTGATCTCTCCAAGTTATGATAATGATCTAATCATTTAAATGATTATTAAATGATCACCGGTCTGACAGTTGATCATTGATCATTTGTGATTTTCAGGGAATTGAAGGGTGTGAAGTTTTGCATAGCTATTTGTGGCTTTTCCCTTCTCCAGGACCACTTACGACTAATGCCCAAGCATCCTCTGACACTGCTATTGTGACGACGGAACACCGTTGCAAATTTCTCGTTTGGCACAATGTGCTACACAGCCGACAGGAGGGAGGGGGTTGGCGCCTCCAGCCCTCTTCGTGACAAGGGTTCCTACATTTGAAATAGGGCCGTCCTGGAGGACCCACCTGGAGTTCACCAAATGGGTCTCCGCTACTCTTACTTCCCCAGATAGTATAAGGGAAGTTTTTTAATCGATGAAAAATCCGGTGCGGAGTTTTCAAGGGAATTTTATGTTTTCCGACCTCTAAATTCCTCGCCAAGTTGACTACCCCCAGACAAATATGTTTTATAACCGAGCTGAGAGCCCCAACACTTTCCTCGTCAAGTTGGCTACCCCCAGACAAGTATGTTATATAACCGAGCTGAGAGCCCCAACACTTTCCTCGCCAAGTTGACTACCCTCAGACAAGTATGTTTTACAACCGATCTGAGAGCCCCAACACTTTTCTCGCCAAGTTGACTACCCTCAGACAAGTATGTTTTACAACCGATCTGAGAGCCCCAACACTTTTCTCGCCAAGTTGACTACCCTCAGACAAGTATGTTTTACAACCGATCTGAGAGCCCCAACACTTTTTTCTCGTCTACATCCGCTGCTAGATGTTGTCACGTGGTTTCTATGTCTCGAGTTGAGGTCATCAGTTAACAGATGAGATCTACTTTTTATTGTACTTTTTTTTTTTATCCCTTTCTCCATTTTGGATCTATTTGAGGAGGTCTGGAGATGGAAGAAAAAACGTCTAACGTAACGAGCTGAGCTGAACACGCGGTCCGTTCTCCACCCTCTAATCGGGTCTGCTTACTAATCACAAATCGATGGTTGTTACACAATAAAATTCAAATATTTATAACTATGTATGAGGAAGTATTGTAAAATGAGGCAAAAATCTTTGATGGCGCAAAATTTCAAAACCACTAAAAATATTAAAATAACGATGTTTTTTTTGATAAGTAATGTCGATAGTTTTTTATCTGTATCTGTTTTCTATTAATATCTGTTGCTGACTCAATTTACCTATATTTCTTAAATTTTTTATGCATCCTCTGCACTCACCGAAATAAGTTACTGAAAACGCCCTCTGACACCCTTTAGCCTCATCACATTTCCATCATCATTTGCCATGGTCTGGCTTGTTGTAAGTCAAAAAATGAATATAAAATTATATTATTACAGATAAAAAAATTAAATTATAACATGGATGATGGAGTGTGCAGTGATAATGTGATTAGTTCTGGCTACGAAGGCATTCTTGGGGAGGCCATTACAGCCAGGCGTAACTCAGCCATGATCAATATGAACTGCGCAACCCAACGCCCCTTTCTCCCCAAGGTGTTATTGAGAATAAAGCATTTTCGTATTTAATAAAAAAATAATAATATATTAGGAAAAGATTAGAAAGAATTAGGTTTTCTGGGAGAGGGGGGAGGGGGATTAAACAATTGCTACTTTCAAAGCTGTAGTAACCAGGGTTGCGTATCATGATAATATCGCGGGGAGTATCGATATATCGACATCGGAGAATAGTTATATAAGGTTTATCAAAAAAAAAAGTCAACCAAAGTGCGAGAAAAATAAAAAATATTGTTTATATAATCATATATAATAATAATTACAATAAAACATTATTTCTGTAAATAACAGAGATTTTGGGTGCATATATTTTTCTATTTCTTATTTTTTTTCAAAATATTTCCATTCTAAATAGCACAATTTAAGAGTATCTATGTTTTTGAATATATAGTTTTTATTAATTTTTATAACGCTTAAATGGTCTCTCAAGCTTTTAAATTGATGCACATTTGTTACAAGCTAAAACCTTATTAATCACAAAATAGTTGTATATTCAGGAGTTACTTAATTTTATATTTAATGTGTATTAGCTAGAAATAATTAACGATAATAACATTAATACATATCTGGAGTTAGACATATCTTTGTGATTCACGCATTTCTTGGAAATAACTAATACTAATATAAACTAATGCTACATCTAGGTAATAACATTGGCATGTGGGAGCCGATATTGTTAAACTATAGATATAGATATTGGCGATATATCGATCGTCAAATATAGATATTTTTGATACACCTGATACCTTAACAAGTTGTGAGCGGCTGCCTAATCAGTCGATAATTTGATGTTGAATTTTCATATTAAATTCTTGTTGTCCAACAAAAATTAAATAAAAAATAATAAATAAAATGCAGACCCGGGCCAGGACTCGATGAGATCTCACTAATGGGAGACGAGAAACGTTTTTCGAATCCCAATGAGAGAAATAAACTATTCTTTATGAATATGTTTGATGTTTAACATAGTTGCCCAGCTTCGATTCCCAACAATGTGAATCAAGATTTAGTTAGTTACTATGACTCATGCCCGGGCTTTAAGTTACAAGGTCATATCGCCAACTACCAGAGCCCTCTTTCGTCACTCTGGTGGACATGAGCCCGACTCTACTATAGGAGTTCTAAATTTTGCCTACCTACTCTAAATATTTATTCCTAGGCTCTTTAACGAATACCTGACATCGAACAGGCTCGGGACCATCGCTTAACGCCACATCCGAAGGACGGCATGCTTAAGTTTATTTTACCTCCCAGATGAAATAAATAAAGGGCCTCGGCCGGGTTAAAATCAAGATATATAACACACATAAGACCAATTAGTAGATTAATTAATATATAATAATAATAATAGTTTTTATTAGGCCTGTGTAGGGATCTCGGCCTCTATTACAGCTAGAGACTTATAGTTTGAGCTCAAATATTTATAAGGCCAAACCCCTCCCTCCTAAGCCCTTCAAACCCCCCCCCCCCCCCTTTTTTTTTGTTAAAGGTTTAATTTTTGTGTTTTTTTTTAGGGGGTTCACCCCTACACCATCGAGTCAATGATCATTTCATTTACAAAATATTTAATATAATATTTAATAAAAATAATTAAATATATATTATACTATATATCGTCGGTGATGTGACAATACCTCCTATCTACACTTTTTGACAAAACTCAACAGTTTGGTGCATTCTATTTGAAATTTCATTTCGCATGTCGTGACAATATCTCCTGCAAAACTTATGTTATTGCAGTTAGGAGGTATTGTCACATCACCGACGTTATACTATTATATAGTAAATACAATAGCTTACTCTTCAAGTCCCTCAAATATTAGAGATGTTATTACATGAATATAAATACGAGTATAGGTAATTTATTTTGAATTAATTGGGCCATATAAGAAATAGAAAAATTATTCTCAATTGGCGAAAACTTTGTAGGCACAAAGATTGCGTATGTCTCTTGAACATATCTAATAATATTATGTTCGTTTCCAATGATATTATATACGGGAAAATGATGAAAGTTGATTTTCTTGAACAAAAGACACCAATCACTTTTCAATATATTTATTCTTATATTTTTCTAATTTGCAATACAAAACAATAATAATAATAATAATATGACAAAAAGAGTAAATATGCAGTGGGGATGCAGGTCTTGAATACAAATATAATATGGAAGTTGAAATACATTCTTCATTAACAATGAATGCTCTAGGTGTTATTTTAAGAGTTCCAGAGATGCTGTAAGCGCTGACGTCACCAAAAGTCTTGTTATCTTCACAGTTCCAGAGATGCTGGAAGTGCTACTCTTACTATCTGAAGCTGATAGCTTGTGACGATGTCAGGACGACATTAAAAGAGTTCTGAAGAGGTAGAAAGAGAGGCCCAAGATAGATGGTAAGGTTGTAGATCGCGAGCAAGGCTCAGGTTCTGCAAGGAACGTAACAGAAGAAGAGAATAAGACGCAGAAACGTGTATTGGAACAATGTTCTGGAGTATTGTCCCCGTGCCACTCAGATGAACTTATTTAGAAACCTGTTCTTTAAACGTCCGGTCTTTAACACAACTCCCAGGTAATAATTCCCATTCCAATTAACATAATGTCTGATTAACATTCCAAATTCTCCCTTTCCCCATAGTAATAATATATTAAATGCATACAAAGTTCTTGAGCTGAGTAATTACCACTGAAAAGGTCAGGAATTAGATCCTTGCCCCCCCATCCTTTCAGTCCTTTCTGGAGGAATCGTGGAGGAACGATGCCGAATCCAACGCTGAACTAGTTAGAAACTCCACAGACAGTGGATTATGCAGTTGGAAGAGAGCCACCCCACGTCCAATCTGGAGATCGCACAGGAACGATGTCGACTCTAGGACTGGCCCACAGAGGAGGCCGGCGACAGTAGTGCGGCTGGTACATTTTATGCAGCTGAAAGAAGACCTGGCGCCTCCCCTTTCCCCACCTAACTCTCTGCAGGACTGCAGTCGAAGTCACTTGTTGATTCGATCCCCAACCTGGAGACCGAACAGTATATATTCCCCCAGGACTGGACCCAGATAGGCGGTGTCTGCAGACAGTGGTGCTGAAGTAAGCGTTTTACCCTTGAGCCTGCTTTTCGTTGAACTTGGAGATCGTACAGGAACAATGCCGACTCTGCAGGTGCAGCTAGTGCATTTTATGCAGTTGGAAGGTGGCCTTGACCTCAACCTGCCTTCCTCTTCAGGTATGCAGTCCGGAGCATTCATTTCGTCCAACCGGGAGATAATACAGGAAGGATACCGGCCTCAGGACTGACCCAGATAGAAGGTCCGCTGACAGTGGTGCACTGCAGGTGCGGCTGGTGAATTAAACGCAGTTGGAAGATGGCCTTGAACTCAACCCCCTTATCTCTTCAGGAATGTAGTCCGGAGCATCCTTTTCGTACAACCAGGAGATCGTACAGGTAGGATATTGGGTCCCAGAGCTTACCCAGAGAGAAGATCTACTGACAGTGTTGTACTGCAGGTGCGGCTGGTGCATTTTATGCAGTTAGTAGGGGGCCTTGACCTCCACCTCTCTTCCTCTTCAGGAATGCAGTCCGGAGTCTCCTTCATGTCCAACCAGGAGATCGAAGGAAGGATGCCGGCCCCAGGACTGACCCAGAAAGAAGGTTCGCTGACAGTGGTGCACTGCAGGTGCGGCTGGTGCATTTTATGCAGTTGGAAAGGGGCCTTGACCCCCACCCCCCTCTCCAGGAATGCAGTCGGAGCCCCTTTTTCTTCCCAGGCCTGGATTCCTCCCCGGGTCCAAGGTCGCCCCATCACTTCTCCAGCACCCCAGCTGGTTACAGTGGGTGTATCGCGAATTCAGGCGCAGACGCTTTTCATCATGTTACCTGAATTAAATTTCAAAGCTTTCGAAAGTCATCACAAAATATTTGATATTGTGTAGACTAGAGTTTTAAAACATTCTTTTTATTCACCTTGGGTAGAAGTCTTAAATGAGACCTGACATCGCACAAGCTCGGGACCATCGCTCAACGTCCCATCCAAAGGACGGCGGCTCACCTCCCAGATAAAGAACCTAAGGGTCTCGGCGAGTTTTTTCACATATTTTCAGCCGAATCGGCGAAAGAGAAAGAAGTGGATCAGAAGAGGGGGATAAATAAATAAAAGTATAAATAAAATTTTCAGAGCGCTGATTAAATAATAAATGTTTGAGATATCATTCTTATTATGGGCCAGGAGTAATGTATGAAAGTTGGATCGGTCTATACTGACACTCTGAGGCAGGAAGTGGCTTCTAATGGGGGGAGTATATCGGACAGGATATTGACAGGTAGTATACGTCTTCCGATTCATTTTTATTGCAGATTATACAAAGTTCCTGGGGATTAAGGGTGTATACATTATTTTTGTAACTGATTTTAGGATAGTACTTGCCAGATAGACGGAGTTGAGCCAGTGCTTTGATGTGTGAGAAAGTAGCATTCAGGTTTAGGTATAGTTGGAGTTGATCTGGGTTGTAAATATTGGGATAAAAGGAGTTGTATCGGCATTCTAAAAGGTAATATTTATCTTTATTCTTTAGATGATTCACAATTGCGTCCGAAACCCTGGGCAGAGAGTTTTTTTACCTTTGAAGATATATATTTTTCAAAGCATTATGCTATAAATGTTTTGAATATTGAAAATTCCTACAGATGAATTTTGTCTTTGGTACTGTGGTCATGAGGGGGGCGCCCTAAAGTGATGTACGGTGTGCCAATTGGCCAATCCGAGTGCAGCGCTAACCACTGAGTAATGTCTTGATGACTAAAGTACCACTCAACCTGTCCTAGCTATTTGGTCTATTCGGAACACAAATCCTCGTTTGTTTGAGTTTCTGTCTAATTAAACATTCAGATGGAGGTGGTGAAAACATTCCTCAAGAGTTTCATAATCATTTGAACATTATGACAGTTCCATCTCAAATATTTTGTCAGCTATATTGATATTCCTCTCCCTTCGCCAGGGTTACGCTGTACCCAATCCATATCATTATTGCTTTTACTCAAGATTGGAAAAAATGGTCCAGGATTGCGAGACTTTCAATCTCCATCCATGCATGACTTCCATGGCGGTCGCCACCGACGTCTCCTGAAACTTCGCGGCCAATTCAAGAATGACAGACCAGACTATGACTGAGCCACGACCGGACTGCCACTAGCATGTTATTACTCTATTGACAAACAATCCACACGGAATAGTCTGAACCAGTCCCCCCATTGATGAACTGAACACTGACTGTTCTGAAACTATTCCAGGCGGTCGCAGTCCTATATTTGTGTATTACCAAGCAACTATCCTTATACGGTCTAAAGACTGTTATGCTCTGTATGCTCTGACATATCAACAGACATACAGACTGTGTATAATCGGTCAAAAAGTCGGTGAATCTCCGGCAACGTACTTCCCCAAAACGAATTAATCAAATAACATTTCGCTGCCCCTCCAAAGTCGACTGTTTGCTCCAATATTCAACAGTTGATTTACATAGGGGTTCCTAAATCCTATACTAAATTTCGAAAAACTCTTTACATTGGCAGTTATTAGGGTTTTTAAATTGAGCCCAACCCCTGAACCCCCCTTCAGCCGATATCGCTGAAATTTGACAGGTTATGTCCTCATTGGGTTTTGACTTTAAATATGAAATTTCATGTCTCCAAAGTTAGTAGGGTTTTTGAGTTGAACCCCCTCTCATCCCCCCTTCTTTTCTGCCGATTCCGCTAAAAATTAATAATTGTCTTCCTTGTGGTGCTTTGAATTCACATATGAATGTGAAATTCACATATGACTACACATATCTGTAGTTATTAGAGTTTTAATGTCAAGCCTCCCCCTTAATCCCCCCTTTCCTTTGGTCGATTTGGCTGAAAAACAACAGGTGTTGTCGATAAATTCGTCGATGGATTCACATATAAAATTTCTTGTCGATACATTCATTCCATCGGGAGTTATGATGTTCACAAGTAAACAGATAGACGTACATTTTTTTTCATATTTGTTATCTATCTTTTTTTTTTTTTCACAGGTTGTCAAATAAAATATAGTCTGACCTCCCACAGATTTTTATTAGTAGTGGTAGCTAGCCGGCTTTCGAGGTATCCCTCATCATCAGGCAGTCTGATAAACAATTTTTTGAATAGAACTAAATAATTTTATAATAAAAATAAATAAATAAAACAATCTAAAACTTTAACAATTTAAAATATCATGGATGGGGACAGACGAGAGGTCAGACTATATTTTATTTGACAACCTGTGAAATAATCACTTCTCACTACATCAGCCATCTTCATATTAATCTAGAGCTCGTAGAACATGAAATTCCTTTGAAGACTCCTCACGAATATTTGACTGATTACATACATAACTTCCCCTAACAACTACCGGGGGTGTGTAGGTATCGCTCTTCTTTCTTCGTTTTTTTCTGGACCCCTTGCATAAACCTTTCCTCTTCAGAATTAAGAATTTTTCTCTTCTATCAATGACAACTGATAACAAAAAAATTGTCTAGTAAATTAGACACAATGAAGGGGTGTTCTTTTTTTTTTTTTTAAATGGATTGCTTAAAGGATTGCCTATGAAAGTGTTTCTAATGTTTGTAACAATCGGAGAATGGAATGGTACAACCAAGACAAACAATAACAGACGAAATGAGAAGATCATTAGTCGGGTTGTTATTTATTGTCTGTCCTTTGTGCCCGTCTGATGAGTAGATGAAAGCAACTGAAAAGAAACGTTCAGAGCTGCTTCTAAACAAGTATCAACTCCAGATCGTCTTGATCCGTCTCCACTCTCTCTTTATAGATTACATTTCAATTAATCCAGTGAACCTCTTCATGGCGCATTTGCTAGGATTCAGTGTGAAGATTCCCGGTTAGATCCCCACATATTCCAGTTATTAGGTATACGGGAAGTTATCTCATCTTTCATAAAATCCTATGTTGAATTTTCACAGGAATTTCGTGTTGTTCGACCCCCTGAATCGAAAAAGGAAGAAAATATTTTTCTGTCTGTATTTGTGTCTGTGAACACGAAACTCACGATAGAATAGATGTGTCGACAAGAAATTTATGTAAATCTTTTTTATTTATTTTTTTGTTTTCTATTCATAAAGATACAGCTGTTGCTAGGGTGCAACAACCAGCATCTATGATGATATTGATATGTTGGCGTGAAGGGCAAGTGAGAGGAAGGTCACCCAGCGGTAGGTCCTCGGGACGAAAATTTATCTTAATTATTAGGACAAGAACAGAAAAATAAATAAATAAAATAAATAAGTAAATAAAAAAAATTAATAAATAAAATAAATAAATAAAAAGGAATTGAAAGACAATTTTGATGGATGGGTAAGAGAGATGATAAAAGTAAAGGAAAATAATGTAAAAAAAAAAAATTTAAGAACGAATATGATTTAAGGTAGGCAGTAAGTCCCGGTTCCATCTTCTCTTCAACCTTCGTGGGGGGTTTTGTGTTAAGTGTTGTGAAGATAAAGTACGTATTTCTGGGTTGTGTGTAAAGTTTTCTAAAAAACCGTATGTAAATCTAGACAATACCTACCTAACAATTGAGAATTCCCTGAGTATAACAACTATTAATTTTCAACCAAATCCGCCTGGGGAAGTACATTGCCCGTGACTCACCGACGACTTTTTTTTAAACTTCTCCAGCTTTACGAAATATAGAGGAAATTTGGTAATCGGTGAAAAATTCGATGCCGAGTTTTCAACGGAATTTTTTCCAATTCCAAAAATAACAAAAAAAAAAAAACTGTTTGTGAGGCTGTATACACGATAACTTCCGCTAGAATGAATGTGTCGACACGAAATTTAATATGTGTATCCAGAACCCGGATGGTCCCTTGATTGATTGATTTTCAGCCAAATCCGCCCAAAGGGCAGGTGAGATTAGGGGTGAGGCTTAACAAAAACTCTAATTACTTGTACCGTTGTGATGTTAAGCAGTCTGGTAAAACGATTTAAAAAAACATAATTTAAATTGTTTTTACCAGACTGCCTGATGATTAGGGCAACGTCGAAAGTCGGCTAGCATAAATTATAAAAATCTGTAAGGGGTCTGACTATATTTTTATTTTAAAAACTCAGACCGGTACTTGCTAGGTAGGGAACTGGTGTTCCACGATTCAGTTAATAGTTACTTACAGAGCGATCTACCATTGTCAAGTATTAGATTAATAATTAAACTTAGAAGTGAACTGTTGCATCAAAGCTATGCACCTATCAATCAATATTCCTCCGAAGATATGGACTTTGTATGCCCAATGTGTTACAGCCCCTGTAGGATAGGAAGATCTAATCTCGTCCTCATTACCTGCCCCAAATATGATGATTTAAAAAATAAAATATTTAAAAACAACATAGATACTTCATTTATGTTGGAATTATTAAATGGTAATGATTGGCAACTACTGGTGAATTATTGCAAAAAGGCTTACGATTTCAGAAACTGTGAATTAAAGAAATAAATAAATAGGAACAAAGATATATTTATTATTTTATTTTTATTTGTATTTTAGAAAGAAAAAATTGTTGTTAATAAGTTTATAAGAAATAAGATTATAAGTTTATAAAATAATATTGTTTATGTAAATCTAGACTCCTCAAGACGACTTAGGCCGTTGAGTTTGTCTTCATAAAAGATCACATTAATGTATATATGTTTTGTATGTAATTTTCTATTATGTTAATTGAATAAAGACTACTACTATATTTTTATTTTCCAACCTGTGAAATAATCACTTCTCACTACATGAACCATCTTCACATTAATATACGGTTTAACGTTTCCATTATATTTTATATTATAAGTTCTAAATCTCTTTAATATCTCGATAGAAGTATGAATGTACCTGTTGCCAATTGATTGAAGACAATTTAAATAAATGTTTGTGTTGACACAAAAAGTTGGTCTGTGTCGTGGCGCCCAGCTTTGTGTGTTTATCGTCTTTCTGTGTCGCCACATTCATTCATAGACTGACTTGGAAATTAGGTTCTGTCTTTGAGTTCATTGGCATCTTCACTGACACCCTCCCCCTGTCAGTCTACAGACCTTGTTATACACAGGAATATGTAAATACAGACCGCCCTACCATTCAAATTAAATAGTTCCGGGTTCGATTCCTGAAATATTTAATTATTACTATTGTAGATCCCAAATTGAAGAAAATTAATTATGAAAAAGTAAAAAAGAACGCAATTAAAATAGTTCAATAAAAGTTGTCAAAGAATCACTGGTAATGTTCTTCCTCAGCTCGAATTATTTTTGTAAATGAAATTGTTAGGGGATGGCTGTCTGTAAGGGGGTATCTATCAAAACTTTTTGAATTTTATCCCTTCCAGGTTAAACAAAGATCACACAAGTGGTTTTTAGCTTGTCTGTTTTTCTCATCGTCACGGGAAAATGACTGAACATATAGCAATCATAGTTCAAATTTCGAATCAGCCTATCCGCAAATAGGTCCTAGGATATATAGGATTACAGAATTTGTGAGTAGAGGCTGCATTTACTTAGAGAGGCAAGGTGGGGGAGGAGTGAGGTGGTGGACGAAAGAGGAAAACAAGAGGAGAGAGGTGGTGAGGCAGAGAGAGGAATGGGGAGAAGAGAGAGGAGTAACTTTTAATTCTTTACCCGGATATCGCATGTAATCAGCATCAAGTAAAGGGACATAACTCTATGATATTCCTGGGCAACGCCGGGTAACCTGCAACAGAGATAGCGTGCTTGCCAGCCCCTTACTTTTTTTTATTCCATAATTAAACCTGGGTAGGCAAAAGATAGGACTCCCACGTCGGGCTCATGACTACCAGAGCGGCGAAAAGATAGGACGAAAAGCCCTTTCGTTGAAGCTCTGGTAAAGACTTCTGAATGCACAGATCGATATCCGATGCATCCTCGTACGTCGAAAGATCAAATTTTCAGAAGGCAAATAAACCTCTTAAGAATATTAGGCGTCGTTAGTTTTAATTTACTATTTTGATCATTTATAAACAATTTAAGTTATGTTAAAATTATTAAACATTAATTTCACTCAATAATTAGGTACCTGGGGAAATTTTCATACGAGTTTAATTTCTAATTTCCAGAATTGCGCAGAAGAAATTAAGACAGCTGATATATTGAACATTTTTACTTTTTTATATCTTTAGTACAAGGAAGTAGGGGCTGGAGCTTAGAGCTTTGTGTAAGGATTGCATGGACTCACCATGGGTGCGGGTTCGAATCCCATCAGGTGGAGAATCGTATTTCATTGATAAAACTTCTCTCCCGGCCATGGATGTTTGTAAATATCCTCGGTAATTACATAGCTATGTTATGATATAAATATAACGCCCCTGTTGTGCCAACATAAAAATGGGCTACACTCCCCCGCCCTTAACATCCCTAAAGGAAGGAATTTCCATGTTGATGATGTCCAATCAACAAAAAAAAGTATAAGTAAGTATTGTAATCGTGCGAAGTATGAGATCGAGTTTTCAACGGATTTTCACGTTTCATGGTCCCTTGAATAGGTTTTTCGCCACCATTTTCGCTTTGTCTGTGCATCTGTGCATATATTAGTTAGACTCATGCTTGACTACAAGGTCATATCGCCTACTACCAGAGCGCTATTTCGTTGCTCTGGTGAACATGAGCCCGACACTAGTGTTGGAGTCATACATTTTGTCTACCCAGGTTTGTTCACGTAGGGTAGGGGTCTTTAACGAGTAAGTACCCGCACAGACTTAGGACCATCAGATAACTTAAGGGGGTCGGCCGCCTTTCGCACCCGTGACCTTGAGTTCAGTAACAGAATATGATAATGCAAAAATAGCTACAAATTTGAGGATATTAGTGTGAGGCCAGAAATAAACTTATATCATATAATGATAGTGACAATGTGAAACACATATCACTATAAAAAGGTCTATCTAACATTTCCGCTCTACGATTCTCTGGTAATACGAACACAACTTCCAATAATATAAATTAATTTTTTAACAAAACATTTAGCAAGCTTTCCTCTTGTGGGGTCGTTAATTGGCGGTCCCAGGGCTTATGGGTCGCAGGGTCTCACCATGGGTGCAAGAGACAGTTTTATTTCGTAGACAGAACTCCCTCCCGGGGCTATAGATGTTGTAAATAACTAGACAACACCTTTATAAAAGACATGGCTAATATGCATGTACATAAGGCCAATAACAGTAGAGTCAGACTCATGTACACCGCGTAAAGAGCGCTCTGGCAGTAGGCGATATGACCTCGTAGTTAGAGCCCGGGCATGTCATAATAAATAAAACCGTTCTCTGACCCCCCCCTTTCGGTCCCAATCACAAAATCCCCGTTTCGTCCTTACCAGCTCATGGAAGGACTGCCCAGTGCTCCGGCGCACACATGCCCCTGCTCCCCCCCCCCCCCCCCCCCCCGGATGCCCCCCTCTCATTGTTTCCTCCCCCGGCCCTTGGTCCTTCCTAGAACGACTCCTATTTTTTTTTACCCTCCCTTACTTGCCTTCGAGACGAGCCGACTGCCACCCTTCCACCCTTCCTTCAGCCCCTTTAACACATTTTGTTATTATAATGTTTTCATGGCAATAACAACAGTCAGCTTTCACTTTTTTCACTTCCCAAAACGTTAGGTCAGAAATTCGATGTTGAGTTTTCATAGGAATTTATGTTTTCTGAACCCTCGATTCTAAGGTAAGAAGGAGGTCTGTCCTTGATTTGAGACAATAATTGTCTCAAATCAAGGACAGTAACAATTATTGTTACTTCAATAGTAAAATGCGATTGATAAACAACACAGTCTCCAAAATATATTTATTTTTTACAAATCGATTAACCTTTCTTTTTCAGTTGTTAATCATAATATCCAATATAAAATTGATATTTTCGATTTCATGATACAATTTATTTAATAACTGCCGATGTAAAACGAAATATTATATGAGGATCCAGAAATCCCTGAGTATTATTATTATTATTTTCAATCAAATCGGTGAATTTGATTCAGAGGGAGAGCGATAACATAGTTTATTAATTCGGCCTGGTGAAGTACATTCCCAGCAATAAACCTACGAATAAAAAAAAAATCCCTTTTTTTAATGGTTTTGTCCCGGGTTTTTTGAAGAAGGATGTTCCTTAAATCGACTGACGATCCTAAAAATTGTCTTTTACCCTAATGATAGACAATGGGGATGGTGAAGAGTAAAGAGAACTAGTGAAGGGAGACAGTGAAGAGACGAGGGAGTGTGCCCATTGAGGTAGGAACTGGAGGCAGCCTTGGTTCACTCGTGACCTGCCACAGTACAACATTCCAAGGGCCCACATCCCATCCCATCTCTCATCTCACCCAAGGCGCCTGGCTAGAGATCTAACCATACCTGGTGTACTTATATATATTCCATACTTAGCAGTTTTTGATATGTAAACATCTTAGCTCTACCCCCACCTCAAAGACGTTTCGTACTTTAGTATTCTCATGAAACTGTGAGGAAACGGTGAACGACTATACACCATGCGCAGCAAAGTGAGTACACACCCAACCTAAATTGTAGAAGAGTCCTTCCGTAGACTGATCGTGACTAGCTCTAGCTCATACGGCGTCTTTACTTCGTTGTCGTTACTGATGCCACATACATATTTATATTCCGAATCCGATTACATCAATTTAACCAACAAATGCATTTAACACACAATAACGATGTTTACACATAAATATGAGACTAATTGGACCCACACGGCTTCTTATTTCCCAGCTGTACCAAGTTATGTAATCAGTTAGTTAGTTATTATGATTCATGCCCGGGCTTTGACGAGGTCATATCGCCTACTACCAGAGCCCTTTTTCGTTCTTCGACAAGAGCCCGATTCGACTATGGGAGCTCTAAATTTTTTCTAACTAATCATCTAGGGTAGGGGTCTTTAACGAGTACCTGACATCGTACAAACTCGGGACCATCGCTTAACGTCCCATGTGCTCAAATTTTTTTTATCTGCCAGATAAAATAAACTAAGAGCCTGGGCCGGGTCTCGAACCCGCGATCTTGAGCTCAGTAATGAAGCACGCATACCACTGGGCTACCGGCGCCCTTTGTTATTTGGTTAATGAAATATATGGAATAGATAAGTAACCGATGAGGGATAAAGCAGTTGTACATCAGGTGAAGTAAGTTCGTGATGAGGGACAGAGCCGGAGAACGACCGCCTCCAGACGTTGGACACTTCAATCAACGTTAATTCCCTGTAAACTAAGGGTTGGTTCCCCACCTAAGGGCTGATTATTGCTGTTAATTGAGTGTGAGTGTTAAGAGCCCTCATATCCTGGGTTTGGTTCATCCTTCACCCTCTCTTAGCCACTGTCAATAAGGGTCTTGGTCTGTGGTCGTCAGTCTTCATGGACCTCCTGTCCCTAGGACTAACAGTTCTGGGATATTGGCTCATCGAGTGGAGAGTACGATGACAGCCCTTCTGATCGAATTTCATCGATTCTTCTCTATCTTTTATTACAAGATATTTAAAAAATAAATAATAACATTAAAAATTAATGATAAAAAAGTTTCACTATTATTTGTCTCCGTCTATTTTCATTTTTACGTTTTGATTGTCGCCAAGTAACTCTTGTAAGTATAATTGAACCTTGAGATGAGGATTAACTTTCCCACATAACTTAACTTGCCTAGTTCATGACTCGCCTAACTTGATCACACTTCAAAGTATGTGCAACAGGAGGCGAGCGGAGATCACCCTAATTATATTAAATAAAATTTTATTATTCCAGTATTATTATAATACAGTAGAGAGTCGATTAACGGAACTAATCGGAAACATATAGATCGAATCACGGGCAATGGAGAGTAGTAGGGAGCGTCACCACTGGGTGAATAGATCATATGTCTGAAGGCAAGTACATACCTGGAACACAAGTAATAGCTGTGGTGTCTTAACTGCCGATAGAAAGAAGGTATCGGCAGGAAATTTTATATGTGTGACCAGACATTTAGTAAGGTTATATTTCTTTGTTAGCTAGTCCTTCATTACAGAGGATACGTTTTGAATAAAAATAAATAAAAAATAAATAAATAAAAATAAAAAATAAAATAAAAAACTACTAAAAAAATAAGAAGTTTATCGAAATGTTCATATATATTTTTAAAAAGTTGCGTAACTTTTCAACCCATGTTAATCAACTTGGATCGGACACAGATTGTTTTCCTAGAAATATTTGAATATTTTGAATGAACGCTTGCCACTTGTGAACACAAAACCAATCCAATTTCTAATACAGAGGGCTAAACACATCCAATTTAAGGGATCACCTCTTGAGACGCCACCAAGAAACTTATAAATCGGCACCCAAGACCGAACAACCCACTGCAGAAGCCGATAGTTTTCCACCCATAGAATCGGACTGTGTGGCCAACTATCGACTACAGCCCATCCCTACCTGCTAGTATAACTAATAAAACACTAAAATAAAAAAAAAAAATAATGAAGTTAAATAAATAAAATTAAAAAACGAAAAAAAAAAACTGTTTTTTTTTTTTTTTCATTTTTTGATTCAGGGTGTCGGAAAACTCAAAATGAGATTTTCGACAGGACAATCTTACAAGAAGGTTGGTGACCACCACTCTCTGTACATACATTTACCATCTACTTAATATATAGTTGATTAGGTGGGATGATGAGAAATAGTGGAGTATGTTGTGGTCCAGGATATTGATGCAGTTGACCTCAACACTCCTTTCATATTGATACAGATGAGGTATATATGACGCTAAATGAGCTTGATTAGTAGCAAGCCTTCATGTCCTGCATCTTTATGATACATTAAGCTATGTGTTTAATTGCACTTATTACATATACTTCCCCGATGCAGTATAGGGGAATATTAGAAATTCTATGTTCAGTTTACCATCGGAATTTCATTTTTTTCCAACACCTGAATCAAACTTCCCCAGAACGAATTAATCAATTACCTTTTCGCTCCCCCTCCAGAACTATTTGCGCTAATATTCAACAGTTGTCTTACATAGGTGCTCCTAAATCCTCATACTGAATTTCATGTCGAAAAATTCATTATATCGCAAGTTACTTGGGCTTTTGAGTTGATCCTCTCCTTCTGCCGATTCTGCTGAAAATTAATAATTGTCGTTCTTTTGGGGTTTTGGATTCACACATGAAATTTTGTATCAATACAACAGCAATAATTAAAGTTTTTGAGCTAAGCCTTTGCCCTAATCCAACCTTTCCCTTGGCCGATTTGCCTCAATCGATGGGTGGTTGTCCTTATGGGGTTCTGGTCACACATATAAAATTTCCTGTCGATAAATTATTTCTATCGGCAGTTATTTGGATGGGCAATAGTCGATAGTTGGCCACTATCGATAGTCCGATTCTATGGGTGGAAAACTATCGGCTTCTGCAGTGGGTTGTTCGGTCTTGGGTGCCGATTTATAAGTTTCTTGGTGGCGTTTCAAGAGGTGATCCCTTAAATTGGATGTGTTTAGCCCTCTGTATTAGAAATTGGACTGGTTTTGTGTTCACAAGTGGCAAACGTTCATTCAAAATATTCAAATATTTCTAGGAAAACAATCTGTGTTCGATCCAAGTTGATTAACACGGGTTGAAAAGTTACGCAAATTTTTTAAAAATATATATGAAAATTTCTTTAAATTTCTTCTTTTTTTAGTAGTTTTTTATTTATTTGTTATTTATTTATTTTTTATTCAAAACGTATCCTCTGTAATGAAGGACTAGCTAACAAAGAAATATATCCTTACTAAATGTTTGGTCACACATATAAAATTTCCTGCCGATACCTTCTTTCTATCGGCAGTTATTAGAAAGTTTGTGTTACCCCCCCCCCCCCCCCCCCCCCCTTATCTGGAATGAAATATAATGTGAAATAAAATGGAATATATTGGGGACAAAGAAGATTTGTGTAATGTATTTCTCATGGAACGCCGGACACCATAGCTATTACTTGTGTTCCAGGTATAGTTCTGCCTTGAGACATATGATCTATTCACCCAGTGGTGATGCTCCCTACTGCTCTTCATTAGCCAGCTCCGGGGCTAGCCTCCACAGACAGACCCTAAAAAACACCCTTACCCTCCAACCCCCAACCATCCATCTTGTAATCACTTGATTCATTATTACCTTTAGCGGCGCCCTACCTCAGTCTATAGCCCCCGACCTGAGCTGCTTCTTCTTCAAAGGAATGGACTAACACAAAAAAAAAAAAACTTTAAAACTCTAGATTAATATATTTTTTTTAATGGTTCTAATTGTCAGCAGTCCTCTTGGTTTTATTCATGGACACATTCCTTAATCCCTGTTAGAAACTATAATATCGCCTGCTACCAGAGGGCTCTTTCGTCGCTCTGGTGGACGTACATTTTGTCTACACAACAGTTTTAGTAACTTAGAGTAGGGGTCTCTAACGATTACTTGTCAATGCATAGGCTAGGGACATAGGTACCGCCGCACGAACAGTTCGGGGTGTTCTTCCTGTGAAAGAAGAACAGCTTGGAGTTGAAATCACCATGACCTGATAATATTTGAGACGTCCAGTGATTAGGCTGTACCCATGTTGAATGAAGGCGTACCCGGACGTTCGGGAAATATGCATACGTCGTTCGGCCATCCGGGCATCGTGACCAATGTTGTTGCCTTTTTTCCACAATCCAATTCTGGACGGACTTGAAAAATAAAATAAAACTTGTTTATTTAATATATTGTCTAATTTCACTAACTAAGTATATATACATGGGAGTACTTTCGGTATTTCTACCATCCTCAGCCAAAAGCATTAGAGATAAGACAGTCTTATCTCTTATGCTTTTGGCTGAGGATGGTAGAAATACCGAAAGTACTCCCATGTATATATAGTTAGTGAAATTAGACAATATATTAAATAAACAAGTTTTATTTTATTTTTCAAGTCCATTTGAATTATTTCACAATATCTCTGCAATAATGTCAGTTTTCAATTCTGGACGATGTCCTTGCAGCGCACTGGTTTGGACTGTCCGCGCATCTCTTCCTCTAGGGCTAGACGTAAGGGCTCATCAATATCTGCTCCTAAGGGCATGTTGCGTCTACAGAAATACGAAGCGACAGCCCCATCCAACAGGTTTAGACTTTGAATTGCAATTATAAAAGTTCGCAAAGCTGTGTTTGTAAGACGAAGAGATAACATATCCTTATTTCGTTTATATTATAGGCTAGGGACCAAGGCTTAATGTCCAATCCTAAGGACGGGGTGCTAAAGGTTATATTTCTCACAGATAAAACACTCTCAGCAGGGTTTCGATCTCGCGATCTTTGGCTCAGAACGCAAGCACGCTATCATTGAGCTAAGAGCGCCTTTAGAATTTCGAGGACAGGTTCTCTCCAACAAAAACGCTTCAATTTTTGAGGTGTCTTGCATTTACGAACTTACGGGACATCCATTTACAGCCGGTAAACGCCTAGTCCTCGTCATTCCTCTCGCTACCGATTCAAGGTCATATCGCCCTACTACCAGAGCGCTCTTTCGTCGCTC
Source organism: Aradus depressus (assembly GCA_963662175.1). Lineage (NCBI taxonomy): Eukaryota > Metazoa > Arthropoda > Insecta > Hemiptera > Aradidae > Aradus > Aradus depressus. Next base: position 55,545,740 of record OY759214.1, on the reverse strand, counting down.
TGGTGGACATGAGCCCGACTATGTTCTACCCAAGGTATAATAACTTTGTACCCTCTTCAACGAGTATCTGACCGCAGAGACTCGGTATCATCGTTCGAAATCCCATCCGAAGAAATTCTTTGATGTCAACAGAACAAGGTTGTTATTAATACTGCAACATTTTCCTCCGCTTTCATTTTCTTTAACGTGTTCACATAATTCAGCAAAGCAAGCATTAGCAAACTGCGAAGCAACATTTCCATACTAAGCAAATTGGCATCAAGAGAAAGTGTTTTTCAGGTCTATTATGTTGTCAAGTGTTGCGTATAAGAGCAACTTCCCTTCCGATAAAGGACTCGTGGATACATCTGACAACGTACTTTATTTTATCAATTATTGCGTAACCTCACAAACACAAAACGCCCTCATCTCGTTAGAAAAGCCGAGTTTCAGATTAGATAGGAGCGATGCGTGGTCGTCAAGTCACTTCCTCTTCCACCAAATTTACAACTTATTTAACGGAGTTCACCCCACCGTGACCTCGTCCCATTGTCTGTCCCCGGAGTCTACTGCGACGTCTCGGGTCAAGTTTACCAAACAAAAGAGTAAAGAATAATTTAATAAATAAAGTTAATCCTAATGAAGGAAATGAGGTAAGTTGAGTGGTTTGGTCTCTTCGTTAGTTATTATAACTCATGCCCGGGCTTTTAACTACAAGGTCATATCGCATACTAATAAAATTTCTTTCAGTTTTCATTTAATTTCGTACTACCAGAGCGCTCTTTCGTCTCTCTGGTGGACATGAGCCTGACTCTACTTTGGGAGTCTTAAATTTTGCCTATCTTAAATTTTTATTCACCTAGGGTAGGGGTCTTTAACGAGTACCTCCCAGATAATATAAACTAAGGGCCTCAGCCGGGTTTGGAACCCGCGATCTTGAGTTCTGTTAGCAAGCACACATACCAATGAGCTACCGGCGCCCCTTTAATCAATCAATTCTTTATTAGCATTTAGGAAATACATCTTTTAGGCTGAAGGGTTCGGCCGGATATACATTATTCAGTTTTAAAAAAGTAAATAAATGAAAATAGAAAATAATAATAATAAAACATAGAGTAATAGAACCTAACTGTTAATTAACAAATGAAAAAAATAATAGTGAAACAACTTCTAGTGAAATGTTATTTTATTTAAATACTTCAATGTCCTCTCATTTTTAGCTCCCTTACTATTTTTTTTTTTTTTAATTTTTTTTTTCATTTTATTTTTTTATTTGCAATCTATATAAAATTTAATGAGCACATTTGGTAACTGTATGCATGAGTGTCTATGCCACATGTTGGGAGAGGTCAGCCAGCGCTGACACTCCCTAGAAACTAATACAATTAGAAGATCTCGAGGCCACCTCCTATTCAGACGGCGTGGAGGATTGTCAGGATGGGATTGAGAGGATAGGACTTGTGCAAATGGGATGTTACTATGTATAGTATGATATTATTGAGGTTTTGGTTGTTTGTAATGTTGAAAAGGGTCTTGTGAGGTTGTGGGCTCCTCAGTACTTCTACTAGGTACTTTTTTCTTAATTGGCTGAAGGCTGGACACTCCATGAAGAAGTGGTGGAAGCGCCCCTTTAATGGCTCTATCAAGTTGTTGACGAGTAAGAACTGTTCATCATTCAGATCCTTGTAGTTCAATTTTCCATTTTACGAAAATAAATAATAATAATAATTTTTATTGTTTAAAGGTTAGGGGTACATTTGAGTCAGTGACCATTACTTTTACAATATTGACATTAACATTTCCAAAATTATATATTGATCAGCTGAACAATAATGACATATATGCAGGAATCTTTAACAAACTAAATAAATAACATAAATAAATAAAGTATAAATAAAATAAGTAATTACAAATTAATAATAATAATAATAATATGACAAAAACAGTAAATATGGAGTGGGGATGTAGGTATTGAATATCAATATACTATGAAAGTTGAATTTTCCATTTTACGAAAAAAACTCTTTATTATGAAAAATTGAGAATGAATGATGAACAGGTTTAGACTCTGAAATGGAAGTATAAAAGTTCGCAAAGCTGTGTTTGTAAGACGAAGAGAGAATATATCCTTATTTCGTTTTCGCCAAGAATTTGTAGAAAGGAAAAAAGCATTACATTTGTTTGTTATTTGTTTATCTTTTTGAATCATGCCCGGGCTACAACTACGCTCTTGAACGTCAATAGAAATGAATTTGCCATTTCGATCCATATGGATAATAAAAGGAGATATACTCCAAAATACAAAAAAAATCGTATGGGGTTTTGAATTTACAAATATAATTTCATGTCGATACATTCATTACAACGCGGTTATTGGAGTTTTTGTGTTAAAAGGGTGTTAATCCCCCTTTCCTTTGACCGATATGACTGAAAATCAATAGGTAACATATTAGGCGGTTTTGGATACGCAGATAAAATTTCGTTTGATTAATTCATTCTATCGGGAGTTATCGTGTTCACAGACAGACAGACTTCTTTTATGCAGGGTTACTTATTCAGATTTTAAATACCTGCAAAAGTTGCCTTGTGTTTCATGATATTACTTTATATTTCCATTCGCTATTCTGGTTTCAAAACGCATAACATGTCTCCCACCGCCCGCAACCATGGCTGAACTATAAAGGTCGTGTCAGATGGAGGCGGTGCTGAAGGCGGCAAAGGATGACCCAAGTCCAGAGCCGACGGAATGTATATGTCTTTAGGATGAGCCTGTGGGATGACCTGCAAGAAGACAATGCATTCCAGAGAGAGTGGAGGCTTCGGAAGTGATGATCCCTGATGAACACCCCGAACAGAGATGAACCCCACAAGATACCCCTGGGTGCTAACTAAGATGTTGTGAGTCAGCAAGTTTGTTGTACTGGGATCGAAGAGACAGACCGACAAGATACCCTCATCCTGGGGGAGCCCGCATTAACGTCAGCCCTTAGCTGAGCGGGTGACCGTGAGAACAACTGGACCCTGTCTTTGTCTTGGTCGAGGTATTTGTCGACCGCAGTTGTTGGTCGTCATAGCAAACATAGAACTAGAGACCCGGCTTTGGTATGCGGCCGCTATTGTTGACTCTAAACCTCCAACCCACATTTAGATATCACTCCTACACCAGACAACAGGAATCCGGTAACAAAAAATGGAAGAATAAAAGCAAACAAAAAAATTGCGGTCGAAATGGTTTTGCGTGAATAATCTCATAAAACTGTGAAATGCATTATAAAATTAAGAAAAACTGCAAGAAAACGTTATCAATGAATCACCGCCATTGTACTAATGGATCATTTTAATAGATAGTTAACTGTCTAGTTAACTAACATCGGCAGATTGGATTAGTCAAACATGTTTGTAAAGTAACTGTCGAGAAACTAAAAACTTGTTATGAACATTTGCGATAAAATGAGGTCCAGCCAGCTCTTTAAAGAATTTTGGATGAAATAATGACTTAACTAGAATGAAATTTCACAAGTAGTTGACTAGACAACAACGAGCGAACTATTGTTGTAATAGTTAACTATTGTTGTCTATTTGACTAGACAACAATAGTTAACTATTACAACTATTGTTGTCAAATACAATTTGTCTATTTGAGTAGACAACAATAGTTAACTAACTGGACTTGTGAATTTCGACCGATATATTCATTACGTTGACAAGTTATCCAGAGTATTTGTGTTAAACCCCCTCCCCTGTTCTGGGCTTTTAGGGTTGCTACTTGTGAAATTTCTTCTAGTTAAGTCATTATTTCATCCAAAATTCTTTAAAGAGCTGGCTGGACCTCATTTTATCGCAAATGTTCATTACAAGTTTTTAGTTTCACGACAGTTACCTACTTTACAAACATATTTGACTAATCCTATCTGCCGATGTGCAACGAAGCCTATGTTGTTCATAATGAAAAACGACTTAAGAAATATTATCATTATTACGCTACGTGTAGAATGCCAACAGTATTAACTCAACTTCTAATATATTATGCCAGAGCAACATAAATACCACATATATTCTAAACTGCATAATATGTTAGTTGCAGTGCTTGGAGATATATGCCATACGTATACAAAGGTTTATATCTCAGAATCATGTTTCTGCAGTTAAGTCATTATTTCATCCAACAACTCAATTTCTCAGAAAGACCTTTCTTCCATTTTCTTCACTTAGATGCAATTTGTCAACAATTGAACGAATCACTGCTATTTACTTCCCCAGCTGTTCTTAGTATGTATAGGGGAAGTTATGTCACAAATTCTATGTTGAGCTTTCACCGGATTTTCATGTTTTCCGACATCGAGATTCCAAAAATGCAAAAATGACCCACCGAAACCAGTCTACCATTTGCGCTAATATTCAATAGAGGCTACCAAGTCCTCATACTAAATTTTGTTGCCAAACTTTGATTGAATAAAGGAAGTACATCGCATGTCATGCAACGTTTCTTTCCCGCGCAGTTTTTGCTTTCCCTCTAAAACCAATTTACCAGAATTTCATTTTTTCCAACCCCGATTCCAAAAATAAAAATTTTTCTATATGTCTGTGACGGGGTAACCCCTGATAGAACAACACATCTAAAAACTCTGATATTGTATGGTGAACGTATCAACACGAAATTTTATAGGAAAATACAAAACTCATAAAGACGACACCTATTCATTTTCAGACAAATCGGCGAAAGGGAAGGGGGACTCAACTCAAACACTAATAACTGCCTATATAACCTACTAGATTATTAGCTAAAATGATAAATTGATTTTAGAGGGAGAGCGGAAACTTAATTGATTTGTGTCCTCGGTAAGTTCATTCCTAGTATTCGTCAATTCAAATGAGGACGTGCATTAAGCTGGCTCCCCCACCATCGCAAAATCAGACTGGACTTATCCCACAATTTACTGCTTATGTGCTAATTTGTTGCTCTAACGGTCGCTCGGATTTTGTGATGATGGTGGGGGAAAAGCCAAGTTGAGTAAACGTTTTAAGAAAGAGAAAGATTCGGGGTTAAAACAAGAAGTGTTTGTATTTCATTGAGTAAAATTTGAAAGGGTCTAGTGAGGGGATGAATGAAAACAGAACTGTTGAATGGAAGGGGGTGTGTAACATTAACAAACAATAACATAACATCCCTTAGGAGATAGAGAGGAGGGGGGGGGGGGGGGGGGGGGGGAGGCGTCTGTAAACAAAATGGCTGGGTCGGCCCACCACAAAGGACAACCAATCTGAATACAAGAAGATCGTCATTGATGAACTCCCTCAGCTCGAATTATTTGAAACCAACTAAGGAGGGTCGCCACCTAAACTCATAAATAAAAAAAAGAAAATGATTTAAAAATAAAGTAAACACTTAATATTAATATCGTATTTATATTAATCACCGGAAATGATCTTCTCTTGCAGAAATTAATCAATTAAGTTTTCTCTCTCCCTCAAATACAATCGACGCTTTGAGCTGACAATCAATAATTGACTACATTGGGGTTTCTGAATCCTCATTTCAATTTTTTGTCGATACATTCATTACAATGACAGTTATAATAATTTTTGTGTTAAGCCCCCCTTATACCACCCTCCCCTTCCTTTCAATAGGTGTCGTCCTTTTGGGATTTTGGATATGTGTATATAATACATATATATGTCTATATAATATTGTGATGTATAAAAATAATACACATATTGAATGATTAAATTATAAACATTAAAAAAATTAATTCCATTTATTTTTAATACATAAAAAAGCAAATTTCTTTTAAAAAACAAATGAGTAAAAAAAAAAAAAAACACGGCCATCAGCTGTTTTTTTAGTGTGTGTAGAGTCGAGGCCTGGTTGAGAGGAGTCGGTCTGAGTGAACATGGACAGTGGTGTTTAGGCTTAACTTGTGATGAGCTAAATATAAGTGTATTGACGGTGAAATTGATCCAAAAAGAATGTACTTTTATTTGTTTATATGTACAGAATATATGCCCAGAAAGATATAACTTAAATTTTAGTGAATGTCCCAAAATATAAAACAAAAAGATTGAATTAGTAGTAAGAATTTAGTTTTTAAGATTTTTTTTCTTTCGTTTTTTGTTTGTTTCAATGTTTAGTTTTTAATTTTAATAATGTAGATTCAAGAAAATAAACCCAATATTTGTTCTCGAAAATTCTATTCTATTCATTTTCCCTGTTGGCCCAGTAAGATTATTTGAAAACCTTTGGATTAGAATTTATATTTTGCAAAATTTAGAAGACAAGATGGCATCTCTTTAGAAATCCAAATGAAAAGTTTGTAAATTGCATTTTTTTTAATACGTGCACTTTCTTAAAAATTGTACGTCTTGAACTTTTGCTACTTTTTTAGGGCCCTTTTCGAAAAACTACTGTAGAAATCAAAATTTAGTAAAAGAAAAGAGACCAAATTTCTACAGGAAATGTGGTAATTTATTGTTTATTATTTATTCTTTTCGTTTTAATTCAATTATTATTGATCATTATTTATATTTTCATTTATTTATCATTTATTTAAGATTAACACTTAACACTTAAACCTCATCTTCATTATAAGCACAAATATATAAAATTGAAAATGTCAAATCGAAATGTCCATATATTCATTCTATCAGGAGTTTTCGTGTTCACAGGACACAGTGAAGTCTGAAAACTCAACATAGAATTTTGGACTGATTACATAACTTTTCCTATACATTCTAAAGTTCCGTAGGTGAATATCACGTTGATTTTATAAATACACATTTAATAATTATATTTTGAAATATAGTTTATACCTACGCCATTGAGTTATAAAAATTCGAGGATTTCATGGTTTCGAATCACGTTCACCAAAGAATGAATGGTGGATGAGGACCGTACTCCGCCCTTAGAGAACTGTATGAGTTCTTTAGTGTAATCTAAATTATCCGGATAGTTAGTCTAGATAGGAAGTCCAGAACTGTAAGTGGTACCAATGATGTGGAGCCGGCATAACTAACAATAAGCCAGAATGTCAATTTTCCGATGGCGCAATTTCAAAATAAAAATGTTAAACTTTCAATTTTTAGTTGTTCCGGATCAGAATAAGTCACTAAAGAAAATTACAAGGTGTCGGGCACAATTTTAAAATGGTTGTCCTAATCGATTTTTTGAGAGGTCCCTGAATAGGTTAGGTTAGGTTTTATGACTCATGCCCGGGCTTTAACTACGAGGTCATATCGCCTACTACCAGAGCGCTCTTTCGTCACTCTGGTGGACATGAGCCCGACTCTACAGTGTGAGTCCTAAATTTTGCCTACCCTAAATTTTTATTGACCCCTAGGGTAGGGGTCTTTAACGAGTAGGTACCTGTCATCGTACAGGCTCGGGACCATCGCTTAACGTCCCATCCGAAGGACGGCGTGCTTAAGTTTATTTTACCTCCCAAACAAAAGGTCCCTGAATAAAACACCCATTGATTTTGAACCCAACTTGTCGATTGATTTTAGAGGGAGAGCGAAAACCTCATTGATTAAATACAGTATACATAGTGTATAAGTATATTGCTGGTGATTCACCAATTTTTCTGACTGAACAATGAATTTTTCCCCCATACTTTCGTATAGATTGTAGTATAGATTCGTAAGCTGGAGAACTAAAAAATTAAAGAAGAGATATATAAAAGATAACAAAAGTTTTAATATGAAATTTTTCCGATTCCAAAGCTTCGCGAAAACTTCTGCAGAACGGAATCGTACTTTTGGATCATGTCGGCGAGGGTCAAAGGGTCGGCACCTTTGTCAAACTCAAAAAAACAAACAATCTTCTCCTTGTACCTATTATGACACCTCAACAAGTCTGTCATAAGATGGGGTCGAGGTTAATTTTTCCAAGTTTTTTTTTTTTTTTTCTGTGTTCACTTTTGTGTTTCATTCATAGCGCTAGACGGAGACACTTGTTATGGAGAGTGTCTGAGGGTCTGTTTTGTGACGGGACTCTCCACAATAATATGTTGGATTACCACAGGGGAAGACACAGGGGGACAGATATGGGAACATGTCCCAGTCTAGGGTCCCACTCCTTATTCAAACCTCGGATCCGCCCCCCCCCCCCCCCCCCCCCCCCCCCCCCCCCCCACCCCCCTCTCAAATAAACTCGGAATAAATGGATGAGACACAGAATTTACTTTTTTTTAAAATTCACATATTTATTTAAAGCCACAACTATACAAAAAATGTACAACCAGCGGCTGGGCATATTATAGTAACTAAAAAAAAGAATGACATGAAGACTAAGGGAATCCAGCGGAGAATCCACAGGCATCACTTCATATCAGGAGGTCTCTGTGCCAAACTCTAACCTTCTTGGGGGGTTGTGAGGTAAGTTTGAATCGATTAAGGAAGGATTGCAGTAGGAAGGTGAGATGAGGCTTGTGGTCGATGAAAACAAACTTGTGGAATTTCTGACAAGCTTTCGGTACTGACATATCTATCTATATTAATAAAGCTAAATAGGGGTTTGAGAGTATGCTTGTTCCAACATCACGCCTAAACGCCTGGATGGATTTTCATGAAACTTCAAATGTAGCATCCTTTTGAGCCAAATTGAAAAATAGGCTATAAGGCGTCTCAAAAATCTTAACGGGAGAGGGGGAGGGGGTTGTGGGGGGCCCTAAACATATATAGTACAGATGTAGCTCATTAACGAATGATCGGATTACGTAAGATAGAACTCATTAAAGAAGTACCTGACATTCGAAAAAGGCCCGGGACCATCCCCTAAGATCCCATCCGAAGGACGACGTGCTCAAGGTTTTTTTTACTTCTCAGTGAAAACACTCAAAGGCTTCGCAAGATTTCATCCACTGTAGCACGGTTAAAACTAGCTCGGGTATCCACCGTTGCAAGAGTTATTATTATTAGTACGATAACCACCACTGTTCGGTCTTAAATTAGTTTTCATATCAAAACAGTAAACATCATTGCCTTTTTCCGAGATTTGACTATATGCCCAATTCCATGTGAATAATTTAAAGTTGTAAAGTCATGAATGTATTGTCGAAGAAATGACTAGGAATTGCACGAGAGATATTATGGGAAAACTTCAAAGTTCCCCGGGCAACGCCGTGAATACTGCTAGTATACATTATTAATGAGTAATATTTGAACATTAGAACTAATTGTGACTAAACCAACAATAGCATTTAAATTTTTTACACCAAAACAAACTAAAATATTATATTTAAACAAAAACTAAATATAAACACATGCAAAAGTGTATCATGAGTGAAAATGTAAAAACACAAACAACTGATAAGATATCTAAACAAACAACAAAACAAGTAACATCCTGAGGGAGCAGAAGTATCAAATATATATAATAGAATATTTGAACAAACAAACCAAAACATGGTGTCATATATAAAATAACGTAATCTCAAAACAACGTGCAGCATTCACGAATAGAATCTTCACTATTTAAACTAACACAAAAAAAAAAAATAAAAAAAAATATCATAAGTATGATTAAGGTTAGATAGATAGATATATACTCACTTCATTCTGCTAGGATGGTATTCATTGGTCCGTAAAAGAAGGGGGACAGGATGAGCAGATTTAGAGAGCTGCATCTCGGTATTTAACAGGAGTTAAAAGTAAATCATGGCCACACAATATTTAAGCTTGACAGAAAATCCACAAGTGTAGTTAGTTATTATGACGCCCGGGCTTTAACTACGAGGTCATATCGCCTACTACCAGAGCGCTCTTTTGTCACTCTGGTGGACATGAGCCCGACTCTACCTGTGGGAGTCCTAAATTTAGCCTACCCTAAATTTTTGTTCAAAAAAAAAAAAAAAAAAAAAAAAAACACTGATTAGGTTAGGAATGTATCGACGCGAAATTTTATTTATAGTTCATATGAAATATCGTGCAGTTTTATTCGGTAAAAAATATATTAATTACATCAGAAAAACACATACTTGACGAGTAAAACAAAAAATGAATAATGAGGAGTGAGAAACACACGGGTGGTCCTAAGATCGGAACAGGGCGGGGTAAGGGCGCAACAGGCAGGAAACCGGGGGGGGGGGGGGGGGGGGGGGCAGTAAACTGGGCCACAAGTCTTCTGTCGGAGAGGGGCGAAAATAGGGGTCAAACAAGCCACCATCTCAGGGCCATTATGGCAAAATCAGAGGAATTGTAGCGAAAACAGGGTATAAAGGTTGCTCTAAAGAGCTTCGTTTATATTTATATACTTATATAGAAAATCGAGAGGGGCCCGGTAGCTCAGTGGTATGTGTGCTTACTTACTGAGCTCAAGATCGCGGGTTCAACACCCGGCCGAGGCCGTTAGTTTATTTTATATGCGATGGTGCCGAGCCTGTACAATGTCAGGTACTCGTTAAAGACCCCTAGCCTAGTTGAATAAAAATTTAGGGTAGGTGAAATTTAGGACTCCCATAGTAGAGTCGGGCTCATGTCCACCAGAGTGACGATATGTCCTTGTAGATAAAGCTCGGGCACTATACCATAATAACTAACTATAGAATATCGAATATACCGGGTGATTCATTTAACCTGAAAAACAAGAATAAATCGAAAAATAAGCTTTATCGAAAAAAATTGTTCAAACAAAAGTTGCAGGGTTTAAAGGGGGAAATATAATGGTAATACGAAATTTAGCCTCGAGTGGCGTTTTCAGGGTTAAATCAAGGGCAACTTCGATTTTCTCAATGGAAACCCATAGTTTTAATTGCATACTTGTATTCTACGTGAAAAAATACGTATCTTTTGTAGGAAAAGTTTTGTTTGAAAATGCCAATTTTTTATGGTTTTGAGAATTTAAAAACACAAATTTGATGCACAAAGAAATAAACATAGATTAAATTAAAATGATTGTTATTGTAACAAAGAATCAATATTTTACACACAATTTAGAAAAAAATTTTAATTGAATAATTTCACACCAATTATCATCTTAATAAATGTTCAAAATGATGTCCCTGAACTTCAATACATTTTTCAACACGTGTAATGAAACATTGCACCGTCCTTAATAAAGTTTTTCTGTCAATTTCTCGACTTGCATTTCTGATTCTCTCTTTCATATTTTCTGTGGTAGTTGGCACATTTTTGTATACTTGTTCTTTTAAATATCCCCATAGAAAAAAATCTGGTGAAGTTAAGTCCGGTGACCTAGCTGGCCAGTTTACTGGACCACCTCGACCAATCCACCGGTTAGGATAGTCTCGTTTTAATAATTCACGTGCTGTTATTGCATAATGCGCTGGACAACCATCGTTTTGGGACCACATATTCATTCTTTCTTGAAGGGTCAAATTTTCAAGAAGCTCTGGTAATTGTTGGTCTAAAAATTCTGCATACTTTTCTCCATTTAAATTACCATCAATGAAAAAAGGGCCTATAAGTTTATCCCCAATAATTCCGTACCATACAATCACTCTCCATGGTTTCCTTTTTTTTGGTTGAATAGAACCATCTTCAGAAAATTGATTTACAACACGATAAAAAGACGATGTAGATATTGGCCTTCGATCGGGAAAACGTTCAGCATACAATTCAACAGCATTCTGTATGCTTCGACGAGCTTCTTCATAAATGAAAATAATTTCAATTTTCTCCGGGATAGTTAAATATGCCATTATTAATTTTTAGAAAAAATCAATATTTTATCACTGATATTGTGTACGTCTGGATAAAGCACAAGATGTCAACTACAACATAATTAGGTCTATTGTTTACACCTCGTAGTAATAAATAACTTCTTTGTTTCAGTTATGTTTACATTTTATTTACTTTTAAAATAAATAAATACATTTTGTGTAAAATATTGATTCTTTGTTACAATAACATCCTTTTTAATTTAATCTATGTTTATTTCTTTGTGCATCAAATTTGTGTTTTTAAATTCTCAAAACCATAAAAAATTGGCATTTTCAAACAAAACTTTTCCTACAAAAGATACGTATTTTTTCACGTAGAATACAAGTATGCAATTAAAACTATGGGTTTCCATTGAGAAAATCGAAGTTGCCCTTGATTTAACCCTGAAAACGCCACTCGAGGTCAAATTTCGTATCACCATTATATTTCCCCCTTTAAACCCTGCAACTTTTGTTTGAACAATTTTTTTCGATAAAGCTTATTTTTCGATTTATTCTTGTTTTTCAGGTTAAATGAATCACCCGGTATATAAAATTATATATATCAGCAGGGTAACTGGCAATGCCCGGGAATAACATTGCGTATTATTTGATGACCTGCCATATTCGGACAAAGAATAAAAAAACTTATTCTTGTTATAGAGTTCTAGTTACTTTGACTCAAGCCCGGGCTTTATCTACGGGGTTATATCATCTGTTAACAGAGCGCTCTTTCGACACGTTTGGTCTCCCAGATGAAAAAAAACCTAAAAACCTCGGCCGGGTTTCGAATTAGTGATCTTCAACTACAGATAAAATTTCGTGTCAATATGTTCTCCCGGGAGTTTTCGTGTTCAAAGACACACACACACACAGAGTGTTTTGTTTGAAAATGTTGTTTTCGGTTTCGGGGTCGGAAAATATGTAATTTTGCTGAAAATATCGAATCTCTAATCGATTACAACTTCTCCTTTGAGACGTCGGGTAGCATAGAGCTAGTGAGCTTGCCTACTTTGCTCATCGAATAAGGAAACCCTGCCGAGGCACTTTATTATCTGGCACGTGAAAAAACCTTGTCGATGGGGGACATTAAGCGACGGTACGATGCCAGGTAGTCGTTAAATTTTCCACCTTTTGGTTACAGAACCTTGGTAGGCCAAATTTAGGACTCCTACAGTAAATTCTGGTTTATATCTATCAGAGCGGCGAATATGACCTTGCAGTTGAAGCCTGGGCATGAATCACAAAACTAAACAAACTAGTTAATTTTTTTTCGGCAGCTTCCGTTTCTTCGTACAGTTAGATAAACAAAAGATGTCGGCTCTTTTGTAACATGACAAAATGCTTCCTATATTATGACAATGTCAAAAACTGAGCCCAAAAACCGAAACAAAATAGACTTATTTTTTTTCTAAACCGTTTACACTGTATCAAAATGTAGGGAGATGAGTTGGTTTCTGTGTTTTTTACGGGAGAGAGGGAGGTGGGGCAACATTGTACGAGGCGTCAGGGAGTTGGAAGCCGCCAAAGAACAGTCTGTCTGCATATACCTACGTAGACAGTGGAGGTTGCGGAAAATCGTTTTGTGGGGGACTGTTTTAGGCATCGTCAGTAAATTTAGTCATCTAATAAATTTTCAATTTTAGCCCATTTCTATAGAACTCGGCTTATGCGCTCACCCGGTTGGTGAGATACACAAGACCTACAGTTTATTTCTTTTAACATATAGCAGAATTAAACTGCTATAACTTAGCATGATATTAGTTCGTATGAAAGTATGACGTTCTTAAAAGTGTTTTCAGTAGAGCGCCGATTATCCGGGGTAGATTAACTATGGTTAGATTATCCGAGGTTTTCGCTATTAAAAAACAAAAAGAAAATGTAAATAATAGTTTCATTTATGCTAAATGAATTTTGTGTAAATATGTGACAATATTAATTTTATCATTTTATAACAATTTTCACATAATTTGTTTATGTTTTATGAATAATTTTTCAAAAAAGCGGTATTCAATTATCCGGTGTTGTTTTCCCGTTAGTCCGGGATAATCATTTAATTTTTTATTTATTTCTTTTTTTTTTTTTTTTTTTTTTGGCTTTTATTCATAAAGATGCAACTGTTGCTAGGGTGCAACAACCAGCATCTATGTTGGTATGTATGGAGACGTTGGCGTGAATGGCATGTGAGAGGAAGGCCACCCAGTGGTAGGTCCTCGGGACGAAAATTTATATTAATTATAAGGACAAGGGAAAAAAAAATGAAATAAAAAAAATAATAATAATAATTTTAAAAAAAATAAATAAATAAAAAGGAATTGAAAGACAACTTTGATGGAATGGGTAAGAGAGATGATAAAAGTAAAGGGAAATAATGTAAAAAAAAAAAAAAATATTAAGAACGAATAGGAATTAAGGTGACAGTAAGTCGCGGTTCCACCTCCTCTTCAACCTTCGTGGGGGGTTTTGTGGTAAGTGTTGTGAAGATAAAGTACGTATTTCTTGGTTTGTATGTGTGTAAAGTTTTCTAAAAAAACGTATGTAAATAGTTTGTATTGTGTCGGGTACTGTGTGTATCATAAGATCGTTATGAAGTGTTCTGTTGTTTATGTATGGGGGGGCACTGTGTTATCAGTCTGAGGGTTTTTGACTGAAATGCCTGAATTCGTTTGATGTTGGATGTTTTTGCTGAATCGTATATCAGTGATCCGTATGTCCATAATGGTCTAAGTAAATAAGTATAACAGTTCCGTTTTTGTGTCATGTCTAATATTGATCGTCTATTTAGAAGTCCGTAGAGTATTTTGAGTCGACGGTTCAGCGTGTTTCGTGTGAGACGTGTGTGAGGATTCCATGTCAGTCTTCGATCCAATGTCTGTCCTAGGTATCGTACAGTATTAATTTGAGGGAGGGGCTATTTATTTCTTGAAATTATTATTTAAACATTTTTAAATATAATTTAATTTTTGTTATTTCGCAACCAAATGCTTCAATTACATATCCAGGATAAATAAAATCTTGTTAAGGGGTTTGTCCTAATGGCTTCATTTACCCTGATGATCTACTGAATTCACGTCTCCTCATTTCGGCCGGTTAGGTAAACGCCTGCAGTATGTTGTGTAGGCCAGCCCCAGATACCACATCTAAGACTATAGAACAAGTAAAAAAAACCAAAGTATTCAGTTAATCAATAGTAATTAATCTACTAAGATTTTTTCTCTCACTCTGAAACCAATTTACCGATTTGTTGAAAATCAACAGGTGTCTTAGTTAGGGGCTTCTCAATCCTCATACTATACAACCCCCTGTCTGATCCAACCCTTCCCTTCGTCCGATATCGTTGAAAATCGGCAGATGTCGTTCTTATTGGATCCTAGATCCAAACATAACATTTCGTGTCGATACATCATAACATAGACAATTATGAGGGTTATTGAGGACAACCACCCCTTCTCTCCACCTCCCCATCCCTTATTCCGATTCTGACAATTGAAAGATCCCATGCTTGTGGTTTTGGACTTACTTATAAAATGTTGTGTGGATACATTCATTACTTCGGTAGTTATTGGTGTTAAGCCCCCCCCCCCCCCCCCCCCCCCCATATTCCTCCCTTGGGTTTTGTATTCGCCTAAAAAATGTCTCCTCTACCACCTATTTATTACATCCAACTAATAAATTTACTTTATTTCTTGGACGTAATACTTTTCAAACGAGAAAAGTTAAACAGAATTGGACTGAGTACAGTACCCTGTGGAACGCCAGCTCGGATAGCCACTTTCTCCAGATGTTTGACCCCAAACAGCGCTAATTGCACAAATGAATGGGCTCCTTCGTCCATTCTATGTCCTCCTTCTTTTGGGCGGCCCCACAAACTGTGTTGTTCCTAGAAGGGTGACCCCATTCATAACCAGGGTGTAGTCAGGATGGTGGCAAGTGGCTCCCATGTGGCCCCCAGTCTCCCTGGGAACCTACCCCTCTACCCTCTGAATTAGGGGATGGTTAGCTTTCGGGGTTTTTTCACTTCACTTGTCCCTCCTGTCTCCACTACTTCCAAATGTCTCTCCTCCGACTTCTTCTTCCAGGCTGATCGACTCCAGGTAACAAAAAAAACACATAAATAGAAACAAACAATTTTTGTTTAAATTTCATTTCATCACAGTAGAAGCATTGAGGATTTGACAAAACCATTTTCAGGGAAGTAAAAAAGTAAATTTCGAT
Organism: Aradus depressus; assembly: GCA_963662175.1. Classification (NCBI taxonomy): domain Eukaryota; kingdom Metazoa; phylum Arthropoda; class Insecta; order Hemiptera; family Aradidae; genus Aradus; species Aradus depressus. The sequence goes on along the minus strand of OY759214.1, from coordinate 55,529,892 downwards.
TAGAAGGAAATTTAAGACAAAATGATTGTGATCTGATCTGTGGTTAAATCTTCTATCTTCCCATCTGTACATATCAAAGGGAAAGTAACGCAGCCAGTCAAAAAGTTGAAGGTTTCACTGCTCCTGATTCTAAAAATGTCAGTCTATGAACAAGATAACTTCCCCATATACGATAGTAAGATGTGGTTGTTCTCCCCAGTGTCCCTTTAGACTCCATACTGTCCTAGTGATGTTCCACTGATGATGACGCATTTGCGTTGAAAAACGGTTCTGATGGGAAATAAAACAGTGGGAAGACAACGTCTTTTATTTCTATAAGATAACTTCCGTGAATATATCGATACTGGAATTTTATGTATGGATGCAGAATCCTGGGGAAGAGTGGGATGGTGGGAGGGGGAGGGGGGGGGGTGGGGGGACTCAACAAAAAAACCTTCATAATTACCGACGTAATGAATGTATTAACACGAAATGTATCGTAAGTTCCCTGAGTAAATACATAAATTGATTTTCGTAGGTACTTACTCTAATAATTCGAGCTGTAAAAAAATTCCGGTGATTCAACGACTGTTTTTGACGTTGTAACAGATAAGGGCGGATCCAGGATGTTCATCAGGGGGGGGAGGGGGGATGAAATTTCGTTGACAGGTTGAGTAACAGTCTGAGTCTGTAAACGAATGACGTCATTAAAGGCTGTGCACAAGACCGCAAGAGGTCCTTCGTGCATCACTAGAACCCCTTTCCCAATTTAACGTACATATTTATTTATCCTTAACGAAACTGAATTATGAGCCTCTGGGCTAGGGGCTGGGCTGCTTTTACCCCTACCCCCCCCCCCCCCCCCCCCGCCCCTTGTATTCGCCGCTGGTAACAGATCACCTTTGGCTGTAACAGGGGCCGCGGTACTCCCAGTGAACCTAGAAACGTAATATTCTGGAGACATGTAGGGTTTAGGCACAACTAAATGGGAAAATCCCAATTATTCCCTAATCCTACCTCAAAAAGGAGCGCGAAAGAGAATATAAGCATTAAATATATTAAAGTATAGGACAATATTTCGCAAACATCCTGGAAAGTATGTTCATGAAAACGATGTCATCATCTCCTAGACGATTATAGAGAAACCAGGTCCAGGGAATTCATAATCACGGGTGAAAACGATAGGGCTCATGTTCTGCTGCCTTTAGATTTCCTTCAAACTGAGATACTGAGAATTGTTGACTAATTCTGTGCTGGTATTTGAAGCAAATGCTGAAAATATTGTGTATTTGGTCAGGTGGATCCCTCGGTTTCATGTTTTATTAATTATTCAAAAATGTCAAACCTAACAGACCTTTCTCTCCATGTCTGTTTTACAACGATGAATAACAGCAATGACGTAATGTGCTATCTGTTCACCTTCTGTGAAATAAGATGATTTAAAAATATATATATATATAAAAAGGGAATAATTTATGTGAAATCGGTTTCATGAGACGATGTTTTTAGTTCTCTCTCGAAATTTTGACGAGTTCAGTAAATTGACCGACAAAAATCCCTAATTGCTATTGTCTGATTTTAGCATTGAGGTCCAACTATCTCTATTTAGGGGTCATATCCTGGCATTTTGTCAAATACATGTTCCACCCTTATCGGAGACCTCCAAGGGGCGTGCGGTAGTTCGCCCCAACTCCACTCACTACTCTGCTTACCTGCTTCTTTGAGTACATGTAGAATCTGCTAATCGCTGATTGCACCTGATTATCAAAGTCCGTGAAAAGATTTCTGTGGTAAAATGCTAACTAACGAAATCATGAAAAAGATGCGGAAATAAATTTTATTATTAAGACAATGTATTATAACATTGTCTTTTATACATTAAAGCTTCTTTAATGTCATTAAAACTACAGTGTATTATTACGACTGTATACTATAACAGTGACTATTAAACATTAAGTTTTTTATAGTGTCATAAACACTACAGTGTATTATTAAGACAGTGTATTATAACAATGGCTTCTATAACGTTAAGGCTTCTATATTGTCTTATATACACTATAATGTATTATTAAATGTATAATACGAATTTTGAATGTTTACGTAAAGTTTACATATTTGTGCTTTGAGATCGTTGGCGGATTTTAATACAGAAGTAGTTCGTTTCTGGTAGCGCCTATGTTCGCGGAGTTTATAATCGCCTCCACGTACAATCAGACTACTCTTTAATAAGGTTTCGTAGACGGTCTTCGACCTTTGCGATCCTAACAATTACTGTTAGCAGGAATCAGCTAAACATTCATAATAATTAATAGAAATAAAAGACGTTGTCTTCCCACTGTTTTATTTATACCAAAACCGGTTTTCGACGCAACAGCGTCATCATCAGTGGTTCATCCACCCACACAGCACAGCGGTTGGAAGATAACTGGCAACAGGCCAGTTATCTTCCAACCGCTGTGCTGTGTGGGTGGATGAACCACTGATGATGACGCTGTTGCGTCGAAAACCGGTTTTGGTATAAATAAAACAGTGGGAAGACAACGTCTTTTATTTCTATTAGATATAGATAGATAGATATCATAATAATTGTTCTTATTAGTATAAACGTGGACGATTGGGGTACACCAATTTGGACGTTCAAAGAGGCGCCATGCTTATTATAACCTTTAACCAAGTAGAATGGATTCTTCAAAAATTGGATGTCCCAAATATTATCAGGTCATGGTGATTTAAGCTTTTATTTGTTCAGAGGAAGAACAGCGCGAAGTGTGCATGCGGTAGCATGGAGCCTGCTGAACATGTAGTTCTTCCAATGTCCGCTGTACGAGTGCGCCCATGTGATAGGAGCCCCCCCTCCATAGAGAGAGGTCTGAGGTACTATTCTGGGAAGGGAGGTTGGAATGTGAGCGCCCCTTAGCAATCCGCCATCATCAGCTAGCCTCAACAACAAGTGCGCCCATGTGATAGGAGCCCCCCCTCCATAGAGAGAGGTCTGAGGTACTATTCTGGGAAGGGAGGTGGGAATGTGAGCGCCCCTGAGCAACACGCCTTCATCAGCTGGCCTCAACAACAAGTGCGCCCATGTGATAGGAGCTCCCCCCCCCCCCCCCCCCCCCCCTCCATAGAGGTACTATTCTGGGAAGGGAGGTTGGAATGTGAGCGCCCCTTAGCAACTCGCCTTCATCAGCTGGCCTCAACAACAAGTGCGCCCATGTGATAGGAGCCCCCCCTCCATAGAGAGAGGTCTGAGGTACTATTCTGGGAAGGGAGGTTGGAATGTGAGCGCCCCTTAGCAACCCGCCTTCATCAGCTGGCTTCAACAACAAGTGCGCCCATGTGATAGGAGCCCCCCCTCCATAGAGAGAGGTCTGAGGTACTATTCTGGGAAGGGAGGTGGGAATGTGAGCGCCCCTTAGCAACCCGCCTTCATCAGCTGGCCTCAACAACAAGTGCGCCCATGTGATAGGAGCCCCCTCTCCTTAGAGAGAGGTCTTAGGTACTATTCTGGGAAGGGAGGTTGGAATGTGAACGCCCCTTAGCAACCCGCATTCATCAGCTGGCCTCAACAACAAGTGCTCCCATGTGATAGGAGCCCCCCCTCCATAGAAGTACTATTCTGGGAAGGGAGGTTGGAATGTGAGCGCCTCTTAGCAACCCGCCTTCATCAGCTGGCCTCAACAACAAGTGCGCCCATGTGATAGGAGCCCCCCTCCATAGAGAGAGGTCTGAGGTACTATTCTGGGAAGGGAGGTTGGAATGTGAGCGCCCCTTAGCAACCCGCCTTCATCAGCTGGCCTCAACAACAAGTGCGCCCATGTGATAGGAGCCCCCCTCCATAGAGAGAGGTCTGAGGTACTATTCTGGGAAGGGAGGTTGGAATGTGAGCGCCCCTTAGCAACCCGCCTTCATCAGCTGGCCTCAACAACAAGTGCGCCCATGTGATAGGAGCCCCCCCTCCATAGAGAGAGGTCTGAGGTACTATTCTGGGAAGGGAGGTTGGAATGTGAGCGCCCCTTAGCAACCCGCCTTCATCAGCTGGCCTCAACAACAAGTGCTCCCATGTGATAGGAGCCCCCCCTCCATAGAGAGAGGTCTGAGGTACTATTCTGGGAAGGGAGGTTGGAATGTGAGCGCCCCTTAGCAACCCGCCTTCATCAGCTGGCCTCAACAACAAGTGCGCCCATGTGATAGGAGCCCCCCCCTCCATAGAGAGAGGTCTGAGGTACTATTCTGGGAAGGGAGGTTGGAATGTGAGCGCCCCTGAGCAACACGCCTTCATCAACTGGCCTCAACAACAAGTGCGCCCATGTGATAGGAGCCCCCCCTCCATAGAGAGAGGTCTGAGGTACTATTCTGGGAAGGGAGGTTGGAATGTGAGCGCCCCTTAGCAACCCGCCTTCATCAGCTGGCCTCAACAACAAGTGCGCCCATGTGATAGGAGCCCCCCCTCCATAGAGAGAGGTCTGAGGTACTATTCTGGGAAGGGAGGTTGGAATGTGAGCGCCCCTTAGCAACCCGCCTTCATCAGCTGGCCTCAACAACAAGTGCGCCCATGTGATAGGAGCCCCCCCCCCCCCCTCCATAGAGAGAGGTCTGAGGTACTATTCTGGGAAGGGAGGTTGGAATGTGAGCGCCCCTTAGCAACCCGCCTTCATCAGCTGGCCTCAACAACAAGTGCGCCCATGTGATAGGAGCCCCCCCTCCATAGAGAGAGGTCTGAGGTACTATTCTGGGAAGGGAGGTTGGAATGTGAGCGCCCCTTAGCAACCCGCCTTCATCAGCTGGCCTCAACAACAAGTGCGCCCATGTGATAGGAGCCCCCCCCCCTCCATAGAGAGAGGTCTGAGGTACTATTCTGGGAAGGGAGGTTGGAATATGAGCGCCCCTTAGCAACCCGCCTTCATCAGCTGGCATCAACAACAAGTGCGCCCATGTGATAGGAGCCCCCCTCCATAGAGAGAGGTCTGAGGTACTATTCTGGGAAGGGAGATTGGAATGTGAGCGCCCCTTAGCAACCCGCCTTCATCAGCTGGCCTCAACAACAAGTGCGCCCATGTGATAGGAGCCCCCCCTCCATAGAGAGAGGTCTGAGGTACTATTCTGGGAAGGGAGGTTGGAATGTGAGCGCCCCTTAGCAACCCGCCTTCATCAGCTGGCCTCAACAACAAGTGCGCCCATGTGATAGGAGCCCCCCCCCCCCTCCATAGAGAGAGGTCTGAGGTACTATTCTGGGAAGGGAGGTTGGAATGTGAGCGCCCCTTAGCAACCCGCCTTCATCAGCTGGCATCAACAACAAGTGCGCCCATGTGATAGGAGCCCCCCTCCATAGAGAGAGGTCTGAGGTACTATCCTGGGAAGGGAGGTTGGAATGTGAGCGCCCCTGAGCAACACGCCTTCATCAGCTGGCATCAACAACAAGTGCGCCTATGTGATAGGAGCCCCCCTCCATAGAGAGAGGTCTGAGGTACTATTCTGGGAAGTGAGGTTGGAATGTGAGCGCCCCTTAGCAACCCGCCTTCATCAGCTGGCATCAACAACAAGTGCGCCCATGTGATAGGAGCTCCCCCCTCCATAGAGAGAGGTCTGAGGTACTATTCTGGGAAGGGAGGTTGGAATGTGAGCGCCCCTTAGCAACCCGCCTTCATCAGCTGGCATCAACAACAAGTGCGCCTATGTGATAGGAGCCCCCCTCCATAGAGAGAGGTCTGAGGTACTATTCTGGGAAGGGAGGTTGGAATGTGAGCGCCCTTTAGCAACCCGCCTTCATCAGCTGGCATCAACAACAAGTGCGCCTATGTGATAGGAGCCCCCCTCCATAGAGAGAGGTCTGAGGTACTATTCTGGGAAGGGAGGTTGGAATGTGAGCGCCCCTTAGCAACCCGCCTTCATCAGCTGGCCTCAACAACAAGTGCGCCCATGTGATAGGAGCCCCCCCTCCATAGAGAGAGGTCTGAGGTACTATTCTGGGAAGGGAGGTTGGAATGTGAGCGCCCCTTAGCAACCCGCCTTCATCAGCTGGCATCAACAACAAGTGCGCCCATGTGATAGGAGCTCCCCCCTCCATAGAGAGAGGTCTGAGGTACTATTCTGGGAAGGGAGGTTGGAATGTGAGCGCCCCTTAGCAACCCGCCTTCATCAGCTGGCATCAACAACAAGTGCGCCCATGTGATAGGAGCTCCCCCCTCCATAGAGAGAGGTCGGAGGTACTATTCTGGGAAGGGAGGTTGGAATGTGAGCGCCCCTTAGCAACCCGCCTTCATCAGCTGGCATCAACAACAAGTGCGCCCATGTGATAGGAGCCCCCCTCCATAGAGAGAGGTCTGAGGTACTATTCTGGGAAGGGAGGTTGGAATGTGAGCGCCCCTTAGCAACCCGCCTTCATCAGCTGGCCTCAACAACAAGTGCGCCCATGTGATAGGAGCCCCCCCTCCATAGAGAGAGGTCTGAGGTACTATTCTGGGAAGGGAGGTTGGAATGTGAGCGCCCCTTAGCAACCCGCCTTCATCAGCTGGCCTCAACAACAAGTGCGCCCATGTGATAGGAGCCCCCTCCCCTCCATAGAGAGAGGTCTGAGGTACTATTCTGGGAAGGGAGGTTGGAATGTGAGCGCCCCTTAGCAACCCGCCTTCATCAGCTGGCATCAACAACAAGTGCGCCCATGTGATAGGAGCCCCCCTCCATAGAGAGAGGTCTGAGGTACTATTCTGGGAAGGGAGGTTGGAATGTGAGCGCCCCTGAGCAACACGCCTTCATCAGCTGGCATCAACAACAAGTGCGCCTATGTGATAGGAGCCCCCCTCCATAGAGAGAGGTCTGAGGTACTATTCTGGGAAGTGAGGTTGGAATGTGAGCGCCCCTTAGCAACCCGCCTTCATCAGCTGGCATCAACAATAAGTGCGCCCATGTGATAGGAGCTCCCCCCTCCATAGAGAGAGGTCTGAGGTACTATTCTGGGAAGGGAGGTTGGAATGTGAGCGCCCCTTAGCAACCCGCCTTCATCAGCTGGCATCAACAACAAGTGCGCCCATGTGATAGGAGCCCCCCTCCATAGAGAGAGGTCTGAGGTACTATTCTGGGAAGGGAGGTTGGAATGTGAGCGCCCCTTAGCAACCCGCCTTCATCAGCTGGCCTCAACAACAAGTGCGCCCATGTGATAGGAGCCCCCCCTCCATAGAGAGAGGTCTGAGGTACTATTCTGGGAAGGGAGGTTGGAATGTGAGCGCCTCTTAGCAACCCGCCTTCATCAGCTGGCCTCAACAACAAGTGCGCCCATGTGATAGGAGCCCCCCCCCCCCCCCCCCCCCCCTCCATAGAGAGAGGTCTGAGGTACTATTCTGGGAAGGGAGGTTGGAATGTGAGCGCCCCTGAGCAACACGCCTTCATCAGCTGGCATCAACAACAAGTGCGCCTATGTGATAGGAGCCCCCCTCCATAGAGAGAGGTCTGAGGTACTATTCTGGGAAGTGAGGTTGGAATGTGAGCGCCCCTTAGCAACCCGCCTTCATCAGCTGGCATCAACAACAAGTGCGCCCATGTGATAGGAGCTCCCCCCTCCATAGAGAGAGGTCTGAGGTACTATTCTGGGAAGGGAGGTTGGAATGTGAGCGCCCCTTAGCAACCCGCCTTCATCAGCTGGCATCAACAAGTGGTCTCAGCCTCTCTGTCTCTTCACTTAGAGGATCAAGCGCAACTGTGTGAATCACCTCTGATCTACACCCCAGCTTGAACCATTCTCTTTTTTAGCACTTCATTCACTTTTAGCTACTTTAGGGATTAGAGAAGCTATTGTCGGGTATATGGGTGTCGTCATCCTTATGGGGTTTCTTGTATTAATAATAATAATAATAATAATAATAATAATAGTAATAATTACAAACTAATTTCCGTTAAACCAATTCATGGTAATAGGATACGTCAAAAGAAATGGTAATTTGCAAGCAATCCATTTTTAATAAAAACTATTTTTTTAGTTTATTTCATTTTATCTTGGTTTTTTGCTCTGGCCAGGGTGGGCACCCCTCCCCCCCCCCCCCCAGTGCCCCCCCTGGCTACGCCCCAGCTTGAGTCTAACACACATATGATTAGTAGTAATAAGAAAACTAACTATTTTTCAAAAAACTCTTCGGAAGTGTCTTTATCCCAACGATGTTTCGGAACGTTCTTACGTCTCATCATGAGGTCCCAATGTGCGAGATATAGAGAACTGTGAATTAAGCTAGAGGGACTGTACTGTCATGGTGGCGAGTTGCCAGTCACACCAACTGTCCTATAGTTTTGTAACGCGGGGTACTGCAGCTAGTACATAAGTCCCGAACTCTTATCAACCAATGGGCACATACTTTCTGTAGTATACCGTTATGATAAGCTTGATTACTTGAATGTTTCCGTAATGAACGGCCGGTCCTCCATGTCCTCCAGCCTACGTAAGCGGGGTCTACCTCTTCTTCTTTGTCCTCCCGGGTGTCCCTCCAGTATATAGTCGGCCAGAAAACTTTTCTAGAATGGGATATAGTACGTGCCAACAAAAATTGCAATATCGGTTGTAACCCCTTCCGGATACCAATGGCCTCTAGCGCCCCCTCTCTCTTTATTTTAGTTCAATGAGGAGAGAGAAGAGAGCGCGCCTGTCTGATTCCCGCTCTGGACTACATCCTGGTTTCCCGGCTTTCTTCCCGGGTCAGACTGACGTCACATATTCTATATTCCGTTTGGCAATAAATACTTTTTATGTATACCTCACTATCTTTGTGTAATCTGAAAGAGAGTGACCCTGGTCAGTGATAGCTCCTCAACAATGTTGGCGGAGGCTGTATCGCATCCCTTCCCTCATCTTCTCAGTCTTACATAAATCTTAATTAACTTCTGACCTGAACATTGAAGAACAATTTTATGACTATAGTTATACATGTTGTTCATACAGTATAGTTGGGTACAACATTGTTGACAAGAAACATCACACTAAAACAAGTCAATATCACTGATATAAGATGGCAGACGGAAGTGACTCAAGAATAACAACAGGAGTTCATAACAACAATAAATATTACTTTTTTGTTTGTAAAAAGAGATTTTTAATACATACATAATACATTATTACAGCATCACTTCTCCCATCTATTGGTTGCCTTCTTAAAAAATAGCAATTACAAACGTTTCTGGTTGCAATCTGTTATTTTTATAAACGTTATAATAATTCGGATATAATATCTCTGGTAACAGGGAATAAAATGGTAAGTCGAAATTCGTAACTTTTCAGGGCAGCATTTTTTTACTTTTGCATTAATCGTGTTAATCCAGTTTTTGGAATAAATAAATTATGTTTGCATCATTATTAATAGTATACCTTCTAAATCTATAGGAGTGAATGAATCATTCCCCATCACTTCACCCTAATTATTGACCTCACTTATCTAATTTTTATACACACCTAATTATTTACCATACTTTTTGAAATACACTTGAATGATGCCTCTCTAAAGTTGAGCAAGTTGATTTAACCGAAAACACCTTATTCACTTGGAATAGTCTGCCGTAGTGAATAAATGGTTAAATGCAGTTATCTCGTGAATGATTCCTCAAAGAAGTAGATTAAGTTGATTTAACCGAGAACATACACAATTTTACGAGATACCAAGAAACCCACATCTTTATAATTCGGAAAGTATTAGAGTTCTGAGCTCCCAACTTCTTCACAGTGCGCAGATGGCTTGGTAGATCATTACACTACACTTAACTCATTTTCGACATTTTACGACTTAACAACTTATTCCCTGTGACCATAGATATAAGGTGTCGCATTTTATGTGTAACAAAATTTTATTTACTACTTTTCAATGTACTATAATTGAAATATAAGGTATATTTTTGAAATATACAATCTACAGACACTCACATATACACACACAGAAAAACAATTTTTTTTTTTTTTACTTTCTTATATCTATAGTATAAGGAAGTATTGTAATCGACCGATAATCCGAGATCGAGTTTTTAACGGATTTTCACGTTTCAAATTTTTCTGAATACGTTTTGACCATTTTTGCGATGATGTCTGTCTGTGCGTACTTGTGTTTGTGTACATGATTGGAAAGTTGTTAGCTCTCAACCACAAAAACGATTGAAGCTATGAACTTGAAATTTAGAATGAAGGGTTCTGATTTGAAATCAGGCGAAAATTGAGATCACTTTATTCCAGGGCCTAAGTACATTTAACAAGATACCGCTTATGTTTATGACCTAATCAAAAATGTTTTCAAGTAATATTTGTAGGGAACATTAAAATACATATTTTATACAAAATGCGATTTTTCACAGGTCGTCCAGTTTTTGAGATATATGCCGAAAACCGTCTTGAAATGTAGGTTGAAACACATATTTTTAGACATTTCCTTTATTTACCCGAAAAAAGTTAGTCCTATCGAAAAATTGATTCTTACCAAAAATGTTCCTTATAAAATTTCCAATCACTAATAAGGCCTCAGATTTGAGATATGATTAATACGACAAAAGTTATAGCGGCCTGAAGAAACTAAACTAAATGTCTACAAGGAATATACGTAACTAATTGCAAGTAATTTAGGGGGCCATGGTGGCCGTATAGGGCTTTCGTCGCATGGTCTCACCATGGTCTGCCGGTTCGAATCCCACCCGGGAATGAGTTTCATTTCGTAGATAGAACTCCCTCCCGGGGCCATGGATGTCATAAATAACTAGGTATCACAGTGACATGGCTAATATGCATCGTACATAAGACCAAAAAAAAGAGTAATATTTAATACGTCACTCATAGCAACGAACTTAAAAATATTATTTTATTATTGGCAGTTTTTTTGAAAAATTATCAAAAAATATATAAGTGATGTGGCCATTAACGGACATTGTTATACCAATCACACTTACAGAACTGTCTCTCTCCTCCTTCCCTTCTCTAAATTATGTCATATTGGCATTACTAGGTAAAAGAATGTCTAATCTCAGGATCACGTTGTACATACAGACAAAATGAAATGATCTTGAGAAGAGAAAGTGGAGATAGCGTGATTGGTATAAGAAAGTTCTGTAATGGCCACATCACATAAATATATATTTTCATTTTTAGATTCTGGAGAAGTAAAAACTGAGATTAGATCGGCTGTTTCTCCAACTAAAATAAGTTTTTTCCGTGACACAACCAAAGGAGAGGGAGGAGTCTGGACATGCAATTTTACCCTCCATCCCTGTCAACCCCTAAAGGTTGATAACCACTGTTCAAAAAGGTGGTCCCTAGCCCACCCCTACACCCCTAACTAGGACTGGAGCACCCTAGGACGGTTGGCAAGTACCTCTGGCGCCTCCCTCTCCAACTCTTCACGCCATCCACCCCTCTTAGCACAATCATTATGTCATTACACAGTTATTTTCCCACTTAGAAAAAAAATACTGAGAATTTTTCAGAAACAGTTTAACCCCCCAAATAAACAAGGTTTTGTTAGCTCCTTTTAGTTTGTAACAGTTGAACTACTACCGGTACCCCAAATAGGGGAAAGTATGTTATCGATCTGAACTTTCATTTTAAGTTTTCATGTTTCTGTAAGATTTCAAAAAAGAAAAATATAAAAATATGCCTTTCTCTGTCTCTGTGAATGAATATATAATTGGTTTTCTGCCAGGAGGATTAAAGTGGAGGGGGATTAAGGGAGCCGAAAAATAAAAAGCCAAAAATATCTATTATTGAAGATGGGTATATCTTCCGGACATTGTCATTAAACAAGTACGTTACAGTCAACTGGCTGGATGGCCAATGGTACATACTATCTGTGGGCGGTACACTTTTACATTGATACATTTACATCATCATCATCATAGGCGCTACAGCCCATCAAGAGCCTTGGCCTCCTCCAGGAAATGTCCCCATACAGCTCTGCCCTGGGCCAATCTCCACCAGCACACCACACCAAACCGTCTTGCGTCTCTGTTCACGGTGTCCAGCCATCTTCTTCTGGGTCGTCCCACTCTGCTCCTACCCTCCGGTTTCACAGTTACTAGTTTTAGAGTTAATACCTGGGTATAAGGTCCTCGTTCATCCGTCTTACATGTCCAGCCCAACGGAGTCTGGCAACTCTAATCCAGTGCGACAATTTTGGCTCTGTGTAGAGGCGTACAACTCCTGGTTGTATCGGATGTGCCAGACGCCCTCCTCCTGGGTGGGACCGATGACATTGATATAGCCATTGGTCGTTAATCTGCTAAATTCTGCCCCGGAGGAAGTCAGAATCCTTCCTACAGAGATGGACCCAGTCAACAGCCGCTCTTATCTCAATTTCATTCAAAAATGCACAGATTACTTCTCTGCTATCTCCTGTAATTCATTCTTTATTTATGTAACTGTTATCACATCGTCACGTTATCAGTAATGTTTCATATGTTAAAATACGTTGCCGGTTCATTGAGCTATATACGACATGTATGATTTTTTTTTACTTCCGCAGCTGTACGAAGTATAGGGGAAGTTATGTAATCGGTCGAAAATTCTAGATATGAAAAAAAAGTCGTTGTTCAATCACCGGCGATGTACTTCCCTAGAACGAATTAATTAACTTTTCTCTCTGCCTCCAAAACCAGTCGACCGTTTGGGTTACTATTCAACAGTAGACTTTGAAAGGGCTCCTAAATCCTCATATTTAATTTCGTGACGTTCATTACTTCGGCAGTTATTAGAACTGAGCCCCCTCCTCTGAACCCCCTTTATAACTGGAATTGAGTTTTGACTTTAAATATGAGTTAAGCCTCTCCCCTAATCCCCCCACCCCTTGACGATTTGATTGGAAATTGACAGGTGTTTTCCTAATAGGGTTTTTGGCACACATATAAAATTTCGTGTCGATACATTCATTATATCGGTAGTTAGTCGAGTTTTTATTTTCTCTCTATCTCTCCCCTATTGTTCGCTTTGGCTGAAAAACAATACGTGTCTACGGAACTGGCAGAAGGGAAGGTGGAGTTTAGAGGGGGCTCAACTCAAATACTACAATAACTGCCGATGTAATGAATGTATCGACATGAAGTTTAGTACGAGTATTTAGCAGCTCCTTTTTAAGTCAACTATTGAATATTAGCACAAACGGTATAGTTTAATATCGACCAGCCGTAGTACCAGGCGTTGTCCGGAAGAGTCATAAAAATATTTGGGGAAAGTCCAAGAAGTATACCAGTTGCTGTGGCAGTCACCTTGACAGTGCCGCCATAAATTGGAGCAAGATTAAAGCCTCGAAGGACGAGATCAATAACAAAAAGAAGTTGAGGCTGCCATACTACTCAACCTACTTGTCGAGGAAGCGGTGGATGTTGCAGACGTTGAACTTGAACAAAGCCCAGTTAAACGATCCTAAAGAGATCACCGCGAAGCTTGAAGAGTTTGTGGCCGCCAAAAGGAACTTAATTTATGACAGGGTACGACTTTTATAACCTGGTTCAGAAGGACGGGGCAACTCTTTCTCACCAGGATTTCTTATCTCGCGAAAGTGTGCGGCTTTGGGGTCTTTTAATGTAGCAAACATAACGAGAACGAGAAGTCATGGTAAAGAGAAAGCCTTGCCTTTCTTGGTTAAGGATTAGGTCCCTAGGAGTAGACGATCCCATCCATCCATTTATAAACCAGAATCGGATTTTATACACTATAGTGTCACTCTTAGTGGTATATCATCATTCAGTAAGAAGGTTTCCAGTCTTTAGACAAGAGAATGTCAAATTACCATTCAAATGCGAGGACATTTTGGCAATACCATGACTGGCCAATGGTCGCTATCGGGCATAAGAAATGTTAGTCACCCTTGAAGAATGTCTCGGCTGCCGCCGAACCTCGTTTCCCAGCGACACTATATTGCGATAACGCGTTTGGCGTCACAGTTATCAATTGATTCATAAAAAAATTGTTTTTTCAGTTTTAATTTAGATATTTTTTTCTTTAACGAAGTCCATACTATTGGGGTCAATAAGACACTCGACCAACCCTCTCTCCAACTTAAATGATCGGCACCACTGATATGCTCCATGGTACATGAAGCCCACACATGGACAAGACTGTTCATTCTGACTAACCTGTCCAGATATGACCCGGATGCCATCACACTCAAATAGCCCAGTAAGTCTGCATATTCCTTAAGTTTGTGGAGGAGCGTACACAGTACACAAGACTCCATTGCTAGTGGACGCTAGTTCAGGGGCGGCACACTTGAGAGCGGTGAACACAACTAGAGCCCAAATGTAAATCAGTGCTTGGACCGACCACATTCCCTCACGACCTAGCCCGCCTCACACAGGCCTCATCCTCCCTATATACCGGGGGTTCAAAGAGTTCAGGAACATTTGAATATCTCCAGGTCTACCTGATGATGGTCGGGTCCTTGAACACCTTGGAAACCTAGTGACCTACCCTTTCTAACTCATTCTTAAAATTGACTCTACCCTTCACCAGGTGTTTTCATTCATATATTTATAAAAGTCTTTCAAAAAGAAGCAATTTTTGTCCGAAAATACGTATTGAAATAGAATATATCTGTAATAAAAAATGATAAAAAAGTCAACTTTTCCTCTTTATAAGCCGCAAGTAAGCTTTCACTTGACAATTTTATGAAAACTTTGGAAAGGCAGACATTTGGGACCATTGAGAGGATTGAGCCTATACACGTAAAGTGATGATGGAATATATCATTTGTAATTATACTTTGCGAAACAACATTTTGATAATCGATTCGGGTGAGAGTGAGATTTTCAAAAGAAGGGATATTTCATTTTAATGGGTATCCATTTTGAAACAATGATGATAATAATAATATTTATTTCCGTTAAACCATAACATAGTAATAGGATACGTCATAATAATGTTTAGATTAAGATAGCTTATAATTTATTAACTCTTAGAGAGTGGATTAGAATTAACAATACTAATAAAAAATAATAATAAATGAATAAATAAATACTTGAAAATATGAGTACAAAAATAATAATAGTATACAGTAGATAAAGTACCTATATAATAAATACAGTAGATACAAAGGGCGCCGGTAGCTCAGTGCTTTGCGTGCTTGTCTTCTGAGCTCAAGGTCTTGGGTGTTTTTGCCAATAGTAGCAAAAAGAGATGTACCATTTAGTTTAGTGAATAAACCTGATTGTAAAAAAATAACATTCCATGAGTTTTGTTAATAAGTGTTTTTTCAGTAAATATAAAATAGTTTTTCTTGATTTTTCTTTTTTGGCACTTACAGCCTATTTTATTTCCAGTTTTAAATTTTTGATAACTTATCCCGAAGTATATTTTTTCACGACGACATTTCGGGACGTTTTCACGTCCCTTCCTCAGGTCATAATATGCGAAATACAGAAAAGAGGAATAAAACAAAGTAACAATAACAATCATAAAATTTCGTAATTTGACAGGTTATGTCCTCATTGGGTTTTGACTTCAAATATGAAATGTTGATACGATCATTACACAGGCAGTTATTAGCGTTTTTGAGTTAAGCCTCACCCCTAATCCCCCTTTCCTATTTGTCTGAAAATCAATGTGTTGTCTTTATGGGGTACCTACTGGTCACACATATGAAATTTTGTGTCAACACATTCTCTTTGCCGTTATTAGAGTTTTTGTGATAAGCCTCCCCCCTTATCCAACCCTGCCCTTTGGTCGATTTGGCTGAAAAACAAATTGATGTCGTCGTTAGAAGGTTCTGGATTCACATATAAAATGTTGTTTCGATACATTCACTCTATCTATTGAATCTGAAGGTCGGAAAACGTGATTCCGTTGAAAACTCTGAAAATTTTGACAGATTTCATAACTTTTTCTATACTTCTTATAACTGCGAAAGTGAAAACGAAATTTAGTATGAGTATTGTATGTTAACTATTGATTTTTAGGCCAAAGTATCGATTTGTTTTGGAGGGATAGCATAATTGATTAATTAGTGCTGGGGAATTACAATGCCGATGATTCACAGACAACTAGACAACTTCACAAACAATTCTAGCTTCCACTACAGGACCACCCTAACAAGTTGATAAGTGGGGGCGCGCACAAGATCCTCTGAAGGAGGGGATCAAAGAGAGTTCCTTCCGTGGAGAGCCATCATTATCTGCTGTTCCACGGGTACTTGCCGAAACGGTGTTATTAACAGGTATCTCGCCCATTCACTTCTCACGGGACACATCACACCTAGAATAGACATCTGCTACCATATAATAACAGTTTCATAATAGCCAATTATCAAAGGAGTATAACCTATTATTAAACTGTTTAATTAACCATTGACATAACTGAGTCTATTAATTTGCCTGTTTGTCAACTCAACCTCCAATCTGTTTAAATTGGTTTAAATCAATAATTTGTGTCATTAAGAATTTATCATTCTATAACTGTTATTACAAAGGAACGGATTTTAATTGCGGCTTCCTGAAAAAAGTCAAGTCCATCTTTTTTTTAATAAATTATGTTGGATTATGGATGTCTATAAACTTTTTTCTTTCCCCTACAAATCGTTAAAACTTATTAGTCAATATTTTGAGTGGAAGGAACATGGTAAATGACTAGTTTCAATTCCATTTACTTTAAATTTCAATTTAACATAACCAATGACTATTTTTTCAAGAAGAAAATACAGAATTTAATGGGTCTGCTTACATTTTCAAAAAATAATAATAATAAAATGTATTTAATGGTAAGAATTATTCGATGAAGTAATTAAAGAACCTCGTAAATTTTATAGTGAAACTGTCAAAATGTAATGCGTTGAAAGTTTTTCCCAATGAAATCATTTGTGATAAATAATTAAAAAAGTAATTTGGCAAAATTACCTCAGGTCGATGATGTGGTAAAATAACTAGCAAATTTTGTTTCTCTTCTTTTTAGATTAAAAACTTGGGGCGCCCCTCATTTTTTTATTTATTTTATTACCATTTTGTTGGAACATGGTGTGGCAACACTGGTTGTGAAAATACCCAGTTTATAACCTTATCTATTGACATCATTGTTGCCTTTGTTCTTGTTTTATGTATAATAAACGATCTATAAGTTATTTACGTGTGTATTTAATGATCCTTAGCCTTTAGGTTATGTGTTCAAAATGCTGATCAAGAAATCCAGATGATTTATATTATTAGAAGAAAAGGAAAATTAGATTTTTCGTGAGTAATAGTTATAATCTAATATTTTATACAATTTACAATACTCAGCGGAAGAAGTTTTCGATATTAAACAGTAGATATATCTGATGGAAAAGTCGCTATTGCTAAATTACTCAATAATAACTATCAGCTATGGAAACTCAAAGTTATAATGCTACTGATAAGAGATGGAATCTGGAAAGTTGTGGAAGAACCACAAGAAAAATTATTGAATGATTGACTGAAGGAAGATAGGAAGGCACAATCTTCAATTTCTTTGTGTGCCGATGCTGATCAGATAATAGTTATCTGTGAATATAATTCAGGTAGTTAAAAATTGTTAGAACTTGAGAAGATACATGAAAAAGCAAATGTATGCAATAAATTGTATCTTCTTAGAAAACTATACCAAACAAACCTAAGAAAGAACCAATCTTAGGAAGTCATTAGAAATTAAGAGGTATAGGAGAAAGAAAAAATTTCACGTCGCAGTCCTGTTAATTGGTGACAACCGAAGAATAAGACAGCCTCGCTTTCTCGGATGACGAACTAACCCTTGAATATGTCAAAAGAACAGAATATGTTATTGGACGAAGCTAAGAGGAGGAAACAAAGTTCTCAAACAAATCGATAAACTGCCATGAAGGTAACCAGCAATGGTCAAAGACAAGCAACTATAGACTGAATTGCCGTGAATGTTTTATATGTAAGAAAAGGGGATTGTTATTATCTCGAGAATAGACTCGAAAAATCGCTCAGATCTCTTCAGGCCAAATCCGGAGTGGAAAGTGACATCATAAATAATGAATTTTGCTTCTATTCAAGTTGTCGCAAGTTCCCTTCATTAGAATGGCTCATTGATTCCGGCTTCGCCTACACATCCCAACTGCTACAATTATTGTGGAACACTGGGCTTGAGACTGGGCCAGGAGAGCATCCTAGATATGCATGTATTTATATCAATGAGCCATTCTATTGAAGGGAACTTGCGATAACTTGAATAGAATCAAAATTAATTATTTTTGATGTCACTTTCTACTGCAGGTCTGATGAGTTCTGAGCAATTTTGCGAGATAATAACAATCCTCTTTTAGTGCATTTTTTCTTACATGTGAAACATTCACAGCAATTCAGTCTAAAATTTCTTGTCTGATTTTGAGTATTTTTACTTTTATATAAATTTATGTTAGAAGAAATGGAGGATTATCGAGTACTCCAATCTTATATAGGTACGTTATTAAGCAAGGGAGCAAAGAACAGGTGGGATTAAAGCGACTAAAGAGATAATGAAATCATACGATTTTACAGAACTACTGCCTGGAAGAAAACTAGTTGGTTTTACATGGGTAATCAAAGGGAAATATTTATAGACAAGACTATGACGGAACATTTGTACCTGCAATGAAACAAACTATGTTTAGGACACTGATGTGTGTCGCTACCAGAAGGAAGATGTCTGCGAGGCATTTTGTCATTAAATCCGCGTTCTTAATGGAACAACTAAACGAGGATATATATGCATGGATCCACCCGATGGTTTTCTTATGAGAAGCAAAGAAAACAGGGTTTATAAATTTTGAAAATCTATCTATGGTCCTTAAGCAGTCTGCAAAGATTTGGAACGGCAAAATGAACCGAACTCTTCAAGATAAGTAGTGTTAGTCATACTCCTGTATGCTGAATATATGTCGGGAGTTTTTCTGTTTCAGACAGATTTTTTTTTTTTTTTTTTTTCATTTTTAGAATCAGAGTGGAGGAAGACATGAAACTGCGGTGAAAACTCAACATCGATTTTTTTATCGACTTAATTTCCCGTATAGTGGAAGTAAAACTGATATTTATATAGAATTTCCATGGGATTTTGACAATGTCGTTTGTACGTGTACACCCCCTGATTCCCAGAGCCTTTGGAGGGAACCTGGAGAGCGCCACCCAAGAGGCTGAACGCACCTCCCTGGAGACGACGACAAGGGACGATGTGCTCTCCTTAATAGACACAGGACTCGATTAGAGGAGAGGACCAATTGAGATATTGTCCTCGACAAGGCCCGGACTTGTCCTCTTCAATGGAGACAACTAATTAGTGTCTCTTTATTAATAGTTAAATAGACCTCCATCATCTTTACTGTTTGTTTCCTCAATCCAATGTCTTCAGAGACGGAACCATTCAATGTTGAACTCTTCTTAACAACATAGTGATTCATTCACTATGTTGGGTTGCAGCCTCATTAATAAAATTAACCACTAACTATTTTAAAAGTCTTCCGTCCTATGTATAAGTAAAGTATACTCGGCCTAGTCCTATGATAAAATGCTCTAATCAAGAATGCACTCTAATGGATTAAAAATAACTAACCTATTTTCCATGTCTTTAAAGGAGGTTTCAAACGATGTTTCACATAACCACGTGGATAAACATTCCATTCTCTAAGAACAGCAGTGTAAAGCGCTTTTCCTTATTTCATTCAAGTTCTAAGTTGAGAAACACGGACATATTCTGGAAAATAGTAATAAATAATTGAAATTTATTATATTATTTATTTATTGACTTATTTTTTTTTTAAATATTGTCTGTATAACATGTCATATTGTCTATATAAAACATATATATTTTATGTGGAATGAAAAATAACTGTTTTATTTCTTCATCCAAGTGGTTCCAATGATGTGCCACATGACCATATTCGGGAGAACTGGAAATCTTCAACTACAAAGGTGGGAGATTTCATGAGTTCTTTAGAAATCTCATTCTCACGAATCGCAACTAGGGCAAAACTAGTAGCTAAGCGTTCTGGCAAGCTGCGTTGGCCTTTGTAAAATATGGATATCATTATTTGCTTATAATAAGATAAAAATGATTTAATAATTATTTAAATTTATGAGAGGAAAATAAAAATAGTTAAACGCGTTTGGGATATTTACTAGGACTGAATAAACTGCAAAAACAGGCCTAGAGACTAGTCACTTTTCAGTTTGACCATAGAGCAGCGCTCCTGTTCCAACCAGAACAAAGCCTTCTTATCTATTTAGAAACCTGCAGGTATTGTCATTGTATACATTTATTTTGTCCACTAGAGCGATGAAAGAGAGCACAGGTAGTGAATTACAATAAAACTGTCGATCAGAGTCGAGTTTCGCAGGGCAGTAGCCTTCAGTGAGTTCGACCATTCTTCCTCAGCTAGAAGAACTCAAAGAGGTGAACCATAAGAAATATAGAAGATTAATTAAAATAGATATTAATAAAGAATTATATAATATTGACACAGGGACGGGTTTTGTACATAGCCATCCCTGTCTTACGTTCTTTTTATTCTGTTAACTATAAGAAATCTAAAAACGTGTTATGATATACGTATGTCTACCGGGTGGATGGACTTCGTATTCAATTGGGCCGAAGACTGAAGAAAGGAGGATCATGAAATGATTTTCAAGTACGTCATCCTTTCATGGAAACTCTAGGATTCAGGCTGATCGCCAATTATAAAGACTTAATGTAGGAGATGGGAAAAACTTAGTTGTGAGGCTTTAAACGTCTACGTAGATATTTACGTGAAGTATCATTAAGAAAGATTAGGTAGCTTAGTGGTATGAGTGCTTGCTTACCGAGTTCAAGATCGCGGGTTCGAAACTTTTTTTTTTGGATGGCCGACCTCCGGCGGAGACCACGACACCATCGCCGAATCGATCTATGTATTGAGTTTTCTTCTCTTCATTTAGCGACAACTCTCAATAACGCCATAAAATGCGCAGTCCCTTAAGTGTCGCTATATAGAGTTTACACTGTATTTTGAATGAACACTTGCCTCTTGTGAACACAAAACCAATCCAATTCCTAGTACAGAGGGCTAGCTAAACCAGAAAGATAAGTCTATTATGATTCTATGATGGACCTTTTTCCAAGAAACTCCTTATTATTTTTCTTCTTTCCATTCTTCTTTCCAGTTTCCTTTTTATTTAATTCTATTTCTCAGTTCGAGTTAGTGTGTTGGACTTGCAACTTGGAAATGTGAAGCGTAGCGTGTTCATTTCAGTATGCCGCCAAAATCGGACGGGCTTTAATTACTAGGTCAAACTACCTACTATACTACCAGAGCGCTCTTGCGTCGCTCTGGTGGCCATGAGCCCCGGTATCAAAGCTTATCTGAAGGACGGCATGCTCAAGATTTTCTCACCTGCCAGATAAAAAAACCTAAGGGTCCTCGAACCCATGATCTTGAGCTCAGTATGCATGTATGCCTACCACTGAGCTACCGGCGCCCTCAATTTTCTTATATTTGAAAGAGGCCCTTAGTTTATTTTATCTGGGAGATAAAATAAACATAAGCACGCCGTCCTTCGGATGGGACGTTAAGCTGTGTGCCCCGAAAATTCAAAAATGTGCCGTGAACTACTAATTTTATAATGTAATGTAAATGTATTTTCGTATTCTTTATTACAAATTAGAAAAAAAAAATTAATACAACAAAGACGACGACCAATCATCGGCAATGTACTTTCTCATCACTTTTACTAACTTAGCTAAGTTTTCGGTCCCCCATCAAACCCAATCGACCGGTTTGGCTGAAAATCAATAGATGTCCTCACGGGGACTTCAGAATACTTCTACTAAATTTTGTGTCAATACATTACATCGGTTTTTATTGCAGTTTTTGTGTCAAGACCCCTCCTCTTCTTCCCTTTTACCGGTTTGGCTGTTAATCAATGTCGACCTTATGTGATACTGGATACACATATAAACGTTCGTGACGATACATTCCATTTATCGTGTTGATAGACACAGGCAGAAAGGATTTTTTATATCATATATAGGAAATCTATATAAATAAAGCTGAAACGGGGTTTGTGTGTGTGTTTGTTTGTATGTTTGTTCCAGCATCACGCCCAAACGGCTGGACGGATCTTCATGAAACTTCACATGTAGCATTCTTTTGAGCCCGATTGAATAATAGGCTATGTGGCGTCCCAAAATTTTGACCGGTAGGGGGGGGTTGTAAGGGGGGCCTAAGTATATAAATAGTCCTACCTCATTAACGGTTGGTCGGATTGTCACGAAATTTCACATGTAGTATTCTTAAAGGCCAAGTTAAAGAATAAGGCGTGTGGCGTCCCAACATTTCGAACGGGAGGGGGGGTTGTGGGGGGGCCTAAGTATAAATATAGTGCTAGCTCAATTACGGCTGGTCGGATTGTCACGAAATTTCACATGTAGTATTCTTAAAGTCCAAGTTAAAGAATAAGGCGTGTGGCGTCCCAACATTTCGAACGGGAGGGGGGGTTGTGGGGGGGCCTAAGTATAAATATAGTGCTACCTCAATTACGGCTGGTCGGATTGTCACGAAATTTCACATGTAGTATTCCTGAAGGCCAAATAGAAAAATAAGGTGTGTGGCGTCCTAAAAATTTGAACAGGAGAGGGGGTTGTGGGGGTAGGCCTAAGTATAAATATAGTGCTAGCTCATTAACGGTTGGTCGGATTGTCTCGAAACTCCACATGTAGTATTCCTGAAGGCCAAATAGAAAAATAGGGTGTGTGACGGCTCAAAATTTTGTACGGGAGGGGGGGTTGTGGGGGGACCTAAGTATAAATATAGAGCTAGCTCCTTAACGGTTGGTCGGATTGTCATGGGATTTCTCATGTAGTATTCATGATGGCCAAATAGAGAAATACACTATGTGACATCTTAAAAATGGGGGGGGGGGGGGGGGGGGGGCTAAGCATAAAAATAATTCTGAATGATTAAAGGGTAATCGGATTGTCATGAATTTCACATGTAGTAGTAGTAACTATGTATTCGCTGTGGGGTTCACTGTTGCAAGACTAGCTGTGATGTCCAGCGTTCCTAATATCGTACTAGCTGTGGGGTCCGCTGTTGCAAGGCACTTACTAGCTGTAGTGCTCAGCCCCAGCGTTCCTAACTATGTACTAGCTGTGGGGTTCGCTGTTGCAAGGCACCTACAAGACATTTACTAGCTGAGATGCCCAGCGTTCCTAATTACGTACTAGGTGTGGGGTCCGCTGTTGCAAGGCGCTAGCAGTGTGGCCCAGCGTATTTAACTACGTACTAGCTGTGGGGTCCGCCGTTGCAAAACTCATACTAGCTATGATGCCCTGTGGTTCTAACTACATACTATCTGTGGGGTCCGCAGTTGCGAGGCACCTACTAGCTGTAAGGCCCAGCGTTCCTAAAAACGTACTAGCTGTGGGGTCCGCTGTTGCAAGGCACTTACTAGCTGTGATGCCCAGGGTTCCTAATATCGTACTAGCTGTGGGGTCCACTGTTGCTAGGCACTTAATAGCTGTAGGGCCCAGCGTTCCTAAAAACGTACTATCTGTGGGGTCCGCTGTTGCAAGGCACTTACTAGCTGTGATGCCCAGGGTTCCTAATATCGTACTAGCTGTGGGGTCCACTGTTGCTAGGCACTTAATAGCTGTAGGGCCCAGCGTTCCTAAAAACGTACTATCTGTGGGGTCCGCTGTTGCAAGGCACTTACTAGCTGTGATGCCCAGGGTTCCTAATATCGTACTAGCTGTGGGGTCCGCTGTTGCAAGGCACTTAATAGCTGTAGGGCCCAGCGTTCCTAAAAACGTACTATCTGTTGGGTCCGCTGTTGCAAGGCACTTAATAGCTGTAGGGCCCAGCGTTCCTAACTTCGAACTAGCAGCGGACCCCCGCTGTTGCGAGGCACATACTAGCTGTGGTGACCAGCGTTCCTAACTACGTACTAGCTGTGGTGCCCAGCGTTGCAAGGCACATACTAGCTGTGGTCACAAACGTTCTTAAGTACGCATTGGCTAGGACGTCCAGCGATGCTAAGTATTCACTAGCTGTGGTTTCCACCGTTGAAAAGCGCATACTAGCTGTGGTCGTAAAAACTTACGAGCGTTACTACAGTTGCAGGACTATAGCCTTATTCCGTATGAATAATTGAAAATTATAACATCATGAATGTACTGTCGAGGAACTGAATAGCCTTATAGGAGATATTGGGAGAAAAGTCAAAGTTCCCCGGGCAACGCCGGGTATTACTGCTAGTCTATATAAATAAAGCTGAAACGGGGTTTGTGTGTGTGTTTGTTTGTATGTTTGTTCCAGCATCATGCCCAAACGGCTGGACGGATCTTTATGAAACTTCACATGTAGCATTCTTTTGAGCCCGATTGAATAATAGGCTATGTGGCGTCCCAAAATTTTGAACGGGAGGGGGGGTTGTGGGGGGGCCTAAGTATAACTATAGAGCAAACTCTTTAACGGTTGGTCGGATTGACACGAAATTTCACATGTAGTATTTTTAAAAGCCAAATAGGAAAAAAAGGTGTGTGGCGTCCCAAAGTTTTGAACGGGCGGGGGGGCTGAGGGGGGCCTAAGTATAAATATAGATATAGATGTTTGCTAGCGACTGTAGAATTCAAAATTCTGGGGGTATTGAGGGTCAGTCAATGAAGAAAACACTATTCAAATGCCAACGTTTCGATATATTTCATATCATCATCAGGGCCTAACAAACATGGGGGTATCAAGATTAGAAAAATATAATGGGTGATCGATTAAAATTATATATAGGTACATAAATATACATTCACTCATACAACTCCACATAAATACATATATACATCCTAATACATTCACATAATAATATAAATATAGAGCTAACTCTTTAACGGTTGGTCGGATTGTCACGAAATTTCACATGTAGTATTTTTAAAAGCCAAATAGAAAAATAAGGTGTGTGGCATCCCAAAGTTTTGAACGGGCGGGGGGGCTGAGGGGGGCCTAAGTATAAATATAGAGCTAGTAATTAAATAAATCCCATATTGGCTTGACTATTATTTTTTGGGTAGTTTTAACTAAAACTAATGTCCTACTTAAAAAAATAATAATTTCCATATTTTAGAAAAAGGCTGCTGTGTTTGCCGCAATGCTTCGCTGCTGAACTCTACACTCCTCTAGATGAAATAGTACCCACTGCTCCAAGCCCGGCCACCCGCCACTTCACCTACCCACCTATCTTTCCATTACTTCTTGCATGTGTTTTTTTCCCTTTTGTTTTGTTTTTTTCTTCTTTTCTGTTTTATTTCTTGTTGGAGGGGGGGGGGGGGGGGGGGTCGACTCCCTCGGGGGCTCCTCGGTTCTCACGCTATAAAACAACCGTCCTCCCAACAACAACGAAATAAACCGCTGGTCCTCTTGGTGTGTGTTCAACAACCCTCGAATAACCGTCTCCAGCCTGTCCGGTTAATTAGTGTTTTGAGTCACCTCCTATAAAGTTTATAGTGGTCTGTCTATGGGGCTGGGGGGCCTGGATGGCCACCATTTAGAGATCCAACATCCTCATTTATACCTTTTGAGGAATGTGGCGGATCCAAGATGAAGATTTAGGCCAAGAACAAATTTTTTAAGAAACACGTTTTCGTATGTCTCAGAAAAGCTAGAGAAGAGTTCCAACCAATGACAGATATACAGTTTTGGGGGTCTTGAGAGTTTTCCTTTCAAGAAGGCCCTCTCCAGAAATTTGTTGAGGGAAACATTTTATTAAGAGGTCACAAGAAAACCATATTTATTGTTAAACTTATTTAAATTTGAAGACCGATAGATAAACTCACTGATGATGTATATTTGTTAGTAGAGGCACTGAAGAAGGCACACTCAGTGCCGAAACCTTGGCAGACATTCTACATGTTTGTTTTTATTTACCACAAGCTGATCGCTTCCCTTTCCTAGTACAATCGTTAGTCGATCCATCCTAATATTGATATTGAATTTATAACGATAATTAAATAACGATATATTTGTTTATAAGAGTATTTATACTTTTTTTTTTTTTTTGGCCTTATGGTTAATGCATATTGACCATGGTAGATGCCTATGCTTAATGTTCAAAATCAAAGACGGAAACCGAGAAGAGAACCCCGGGGCACCGAACTAGCGGCGAGGCCGGACCAGAGGACCAGAAATCGCACACTCGGGCCGCTCTCTGCAGGCACACATGTCATAGCGTTGGCATTAGAGCAGTAAGGCCTGGGAAGGAGGGTGTGCATGCGCGCCATCCACATCCTCCAAGCCTGGGATTGTTTCAGTCCAGAGAGCCCGGAGGCACCCTCCCAAGCCCCCAGCCAGGTCGGCACCGCCCGTATTTATACTTGATACTTATTAAAAAAAAGTATATATTTATAAAATCATGGACTATATAATAACTTTCTAACTGGACTTATTTTTAACTCCGAATATAAGAACTCGTTTTTCAGTTGAAGAGAACAAGTTTACACATTTACAAAATGAAGGGCGAAAAGACGGAGCCTTATTCCATAAAGCAACCTTCCTAGGTTCTGGATTAATTCGTTCTGAGGAAGTACTTTGCTCGTGATTGACTGATGCATTTTTTTTTTTTTTTTTCATTTTTGGAATCAGAGTTTTGGAAAAAATATAGAAAATTCCCAAGGATAACTCATGTTCCAATTTCTGATCGATTACATAACTTCCCCTAAATTTTGTATAGCTGGGGAAGTAAAAATGAGGATTTAAGTGGGATTAGGATACTGATTAAAGAATTAATATAAACGTTAATACTGTGACAAACGCTTTAGCCAAGTAATTGTATAACTGTTTAATTGAGAGCAGTTCAGAGAATCTAGAAAATACTGTAAGTAGGTTAGTAGGAAATGCAAAGGTTCAACAGCTATGTAAGAAACTAGCTAAGTGACGGTAAAGAGACAGGAGGGGGGATGAAATCAGCCAACGAAATCTGTGTATATTGTTATGAGATGATCTAGGTTTCTGATCTCTGGGAACTAATTAGGAAGAATGTAAAGGACGAATAAATGTAAATTGTAGCTTGGGGGGGGGGGGGGGGGGGGGATCCTAAATAAGTGTTCAGTACTGTCTGGCACTATAAGTAAGTTAGTGTGGTTGGTTAGATGAGTGATAGTGAGTGAATGGCCTGCGGGGTCACCGACGTGGGAGTTAAACCAACACTCAGATATGGTGAGTGCCGATCGAAACAATTACCTGGCCATTGTGGGGCCACGGGGCTAATGACAGGGCGGCACCACACCACCAAGGCCCTTTAGTATGTGGAGGAGGGGGCTGGAGTCTAGTTAGCTGGGACTACCCAGGTCAAGCAGCCTTCAGGGGCTGGTCCTTAAGGGCGTCAAGGGGTGACTCCAGGGACCTCAGGGCCTGCAGGGGTGTCTCCAGGAACCTCAGGGCGTGCAGGGGTGTCTCCAGGGACCTCAGGGCGTGCAGGGGTGTCTCCAGAGACCTCAGGGCGTGCAGGGGTGTCTCCAGGGACCTCAGGGCGTGCAGGGGTGTCTCCAGAGACTTCAGGGCGTGCAGGGGTGTCTCCAGAGACCTCAGGGCGTGCAGGGGTGTCTCCAGGGACCTCAGGGCGTGCAGGGGTGTCTCCAGACACCTCAGGGCGTGCAGGGGTGCCTCCAGGGACCTCAGGGCGTTACATAACTTCCTCTATACATCGTACAGCTGGGAAAGTATTGTTTTTTAAATGTACTTTTCATTAATATACATATAATTTTTTTTTGCGGCACACTGTTGGGAAGCAGTGTTACTGTACGAATTATCAAACAGATAAACGAGCCAATAAATTCAAGTCAATTCTCTTCGCACTGTTGCAGATGAATGAGTTCACTACACTTATATTCCGTCCTAAATAAACCGAATATTTTATCCATTTGACAAATGGCCAAGCAGGATCACGATTATGGCATCGTAAATAATACAGAAACCCAAAAGGCATATCTGTGTATCAGATGTGGTAATTATAAAATACATAAATGTTAAATAAATATAAAATTAATAATAAATAAAAAAATAAAATTACCACATTTTCTGTAGAAATTATAGCTGGTCTTCTACTAAATTTTGATTTCTAAAGTAGTTTCCGGAAATGGCCCTAAAGAAATATAGGAAGTTTAAAACGTGCAATTTTGAAGAAAGTGCACGTATTTAAAAAAAATTTCAATTAACAAATTTTTCATTTGGATTTCTTTTTTTACTAAAGAGATGCCATCGTGTTTCTTTTTTTTTAAATGTTAAATCTAACCCAAAGGTATAAAGTATCTTACTGGGTTCACAGGCAAAATGAATAGCATACAATTAGAGAACAAATATTGGGTTTATTTATCTAAAAAAATCTACTTATAAAATTAATAACTAATATTGATAAATAAAAAATGTCAAATTATTTACAAAAGAAATCTTACGAACTAATTACTTATAACTACCTACATGTATATCAGTCTTTTTTCTGTTTTATAGTGGCCACTATTTATAATTCAATTATATTTTGGGCATAAATACATATAAATAAAAAGTACCTTTTCTCTTCTACGTACTTCTTTGTTAATTCACTCCTACATGGTTCTTTTCTCTCACTCAAGAGTGGTTCACTACACCTTAACCCTAAAACAACTCTCTCTCTCTCTTGACTGTCCACTTCCATAATACAACTTCGACTGTTTCACACTATTTAAAACAGCTGATCGTCATAATTTGTGCTTCATCCATTGGTTGTTCACATTTCGTTTTAAAACAAAATGCGACTAGTCCATCTTTGTATATTTATTCACTATTTAAGTTACTTCACTCCTAACAGCTGTTTTTATACAACTAATAATAATTGATTTTATAATGCATATATTATTAATCTTAATGTGTGTAAATTTTTTACATCACACAGAATTATAGTCCTTAATTAGCAGATATTCTAAAGTCTTCATGAAAAGAACATGGAGTATAGAAGAATTCTGTTGTGTCCTGGCTAGAATGTAAGAAGCGGATGGGTGACCTTGAGAAGGAGCAGACACAGACTGGAATGGGATGGCCCATTGTGTATACTTAGTATGGGAAGAGTGGGGCTATGTGACGTCATCAACGTTATACATATGTATACACGAGCCGGTTACACGGACTATACATATATGCATGATGTGATTAGAGAACTCGAGCCAAACTGCTTCATTATGAATACTAAGTGGAGGGGACTTGGCTCTTTCTTGAATGAATGAACAAGGGCAGTTATGCCTTCATTCACAGAAGAGTGGATTCGAACCCCCTATCCTCAAGGAGTGAAGGTAGGTCACCCCATACCTATAATTACATATGCAGGGTGGTCCAACAAGAGCCACGACCTATTAACATTGGAACGAAGTCTTATCGAGATGAGGCCAAGTAGGACAATAGATACACTATCATATAGAATTAACTTTGCCCCACACACAATCTTAATAATTGTACTTAAAACAAATAAAGGAAAACACCGAATTGAAGTTTATTTTGCATATTGTGACCAAAAGAAGGGACGTAACAACGTCTCGTATTTTCGAAATGAAAAAAAAAACACTTTTGGAGGTAGTATAAACAACATGAGTCATAATTGAAAATATAATTATTAGTTGGATCGATTAATATTTATTTTTTTGTTATTTATATTTTTATCTATTTTTTAAAAAGGGCGACAGTACCTCAGAGGTAGAGTGATTGTCTATTGAGCTCAAGTTGAAGCGAAATCGGTCGAAGGGAAGGAGAACAGAGAAGGAGTGCTCGACTGCCGATATAGTGAATTGTCTACTGGCTTCAGAGGGAGAGCAAAACTTTATTGATCATTTCGGGTTGGGGAAGTACATAGCCGATAATTCACCGAGAATCACCAAGAATAATAGTTACCTATGTAATCGGTCCAAAATTCCGTGCGAGAGTTTTCAACGGAATTTAATGTTTTCCGACCTCTAGGTTTCAAATATGAAAAAGAATGTGCTGTGAACATGGTAACTTTCAATAGATTAAATGTATCGAGATAAAATTTTATATGTGATTCTAGAACCCTCTAATGATGATACCTATTGTTTTTCAGCCAAATCGACTGAAGGGGAGGCAGCGATTAAGAGGGAGGCTTCAGATAGTTACTGTAATAACTCCCGATAGAATGGATGTATCGTCAAGAAATTTCATACGTGTGTACAACACCCCATAAGGACACGACCTACCTATTTTCAGCCAAATCGGTCAAAGCCGGGAGCGGGTTTAGGGGAGAGGCTTAACTCAAAAACTAATAACTGCCATTGTAATGAATGTACCGACACAAAATTTCAAAGTGAATGAAAACACCGAGAACAGAACTTATTTTACTCTATTATTACCACTAATATTTTATTATTATTTATTTATTCCACTAACACATTATTATTATTATTTATTTATTCCACTCACACATTATTATTATTTATTTATTCCACTTACACATCCTTGTATTTTCAAGCCCCTCCAAAGTGCACTTGCCTCAACTTTCCCTCTACAATATTAAATAATTTATGGTTTCCAGATTTACTTTGTGAAGCTCCATTCTAGGAATAGATAATTAAAATACACAATTTGTTCGTCAAACTTCACTATACTCTTAAATACTCGACTAGTTTCGCCGTGTTAAGGCATTATCAAGTATTTTGTAAGTAACTTTTGAATGGATGTTGGTTTCCTATTTCTTCCAGCTTCCACTACGATAACAATTAAGGATACTGGTACAATGTATGGTCTGTCATAGTCACATTTCTTCTTTCATTTTTTTTAAATTTCCATTCCTAGATTTTTTTTTATGTCATTTAAACGTCTGAGATGGGCACATGTCGAACACGTGTTACTCTTTTAGACTCAGCTTTAAATATTTCAATTTTTGCTAATAAATTATAATATATTCCCAGCTATAAGAAGTATAGGGGAAGTTATATAATCGGTCAGTAATTTCATGTTATCACAGGAATTTCACTTTTTCCTATCCCCTGATTTCAAACATTTTTATGTATGTGTCTATGAAAATCATAGCTTCCGATAGAATGAATATATAGATAAATAAAAGAAACTTCTTTTGAGATATTGTCTATTTCACAAAAACATTTATACAAAAACTACTACCTGTATTGTTATTATACCACCGCCAGGTTTAGTTACATTTGTTGATGTACACTAAAACGTTCAATAAAACATAAATTGAAGACTGAGTTGTTCTTAATATAACAAATAAATTACTAGAAGGACCTGCTTTATTAGGAACTATTTTAGTTGCAGAAATTTTGAAATAAAAGCGACTATATTTCAAATAACACTAGCCACGCCAATTAAGTAACATTGCATTTCTTAAGAAACGAGGCTTAATTCTACAGTATAAGTTTTCCTGTAACAAAACCCTTTAGCCACTTTATAAATATTTTATTGAGAGTAATCTAGGGGATCTAGAACAAACTATAAATTAAAAAAAAAAATTCATTCGATTTTTAAAAAACGGAAAACGGTAAATTAAAAGTGAAATCGTTTTCAACACAAATTGTTTTTCGTATAATTAAAAAAATATTTGGGTACTAAAAAAAAACGTTAAAGTTAATCATCATGTAATATTATTTATTATTACTGTTGTCATATCTTTCGGTGGAAACCATAACCCCTTAGATTATTTATTGTTATTCAAATGGCAGTTCCATTAATATATGAACTTAAATTGAGTACCATAAGCCTAAATGTGTTCTTCTTTATTATTAATGTTTATATAAAATAAGCCTATACTCGGTAGTCTTTATAAAATGTTTTCTTCATTCAGGAGTTCATTTCTTTACTAGTACATTTTGCACTTGTGGGTATATTTCTATTGAAGTTATTTTTTCTGATGTAGCAAATTTTAATATCTTACTGTTGGAATATTTAGTTGCACTTGTTTGAATTTAGATCTTATTTGCAGTAAACTATTTCTGTCAGAATACATTTCGGCGATCTGTGTCAAAATGGAAGTTATTTTCAAGATTTTTTTTAACTTTATTTATTTAAATATGTTTTTGTTAACTTTTGTTATCTCCGTTTTTTGTGAAATAGATGAGTAAACTCTTGGTAAAGGGAATGTTAAAATACAGATATTTATTTAGAACCATAAGCTTTCATTTATGATTCCATTATTTTAAATCACGAAATATACATATAATTTTTTATTATGTTCTTGAGATGACGGGTCCATGGATCTACACTAATTGTATGTTATTGTTAACATATTTCTATATTTTTGCTCCAGAATGAAGATAGTTTGGCGGATGTGGAGGCACTGGAAGCGCGGATAGCTCTCCTGGAAGAGGACAAAGGTAACTTACTGTTACAACAGGTTGACTTTGATGATTTGAAAGGTAACACACTTCACTCACATCTCCGTTAAAGTTAACTCAACCTAAAGAGGAGAGCAAATGGGATAGATTCTATTTTTAGTATTAGTAGCTATATGTAAATTAAAATGTCGTCGGTGAATCACCGGCTGTGTACTTCCCCAGAACGAATTAATCAATTCATTTTTCACTTTCTTTCTAAAAATAGTTGACCGTTCGCGCTAATATTCGATAGTTTACTTACATAGGGGGTCCTAAATCCTCTTACAAAATTTTGAGTCGATAAATTCATTATATCGGTAGTTATTGGGGTTATTGAATTGAGCCTCTTCTGAACCACTTCCCTGCGGCCAATATCGTTGAAATTTGACAGATTATGTCCTAATTGGGTTTTGACTTCAAATATGAAATTTCATGTCAATACATTCATTACATCAGTTATTGGGGTTTTTGAGTTGAGCCCCCTCTGATGATCTGTCATTCTCTTCTTCCGACTCCGCTGAAAATTGTTCAGTGTTGTATTTATGAGGTTGGAATTCACATATGAAATTTCGTGTCCACATTATTTCCATCGGCAGTTATCGTGTTGACGGACACAGACATATTTTTGTCATATTTGGAATCTGGAGGTCGGAAAACACGAAATTCTGTTGTAAACTCCGCATCAAGTTTTTGCCCGCTTACCTAACTTCCCCTATACTTTGTATAGCTGGGGAAATAAATATAATATGCAAATTTTTGTTATATTCTTGAGGTGACTGATCCATGGATCTACTAGTCATATGTTATAGCTAACATAATTTATTTATTTATTTTTGTTTTAGAATCAAGAGAGATTGGTGGATGTGGAGGAATTCCAGAATCGCATAGATCTCCTGGAGGAAGACAAAGGTAATTTACTGTTTTTATTATTAGTAGCTAATTGGTTAGTTATTGTGACTCATGCCTGGGCTTTTACTACAAGGTAATTTCTTCTACCATCAGAGCGCTCTTTCGTTGCTCAGGTGGTACATGAGCCCAAGTCGTCAATGGGAATACCTGACATCAACCATCGCTTAACGTCCCATCCGAAGGTCGGTTTGTTCATTTGTTTTTCACCTCCCAGATAAAAAACCTAAGAGTCTCGGCCGGGTTTCGAACCCGCGAATATTGAATTCAGTAGATAAGCTCCCTCCTCTGAGCTACCGGCGAGTTACATGTAAAAAAGAAACAATTTTTTGTTATATTAGCGAGGTCATTGATGTCGGATCCATTGATCTAGTATAAGTCAATTAATTTAATGAGTGAGTATTTTCGAGAGCTCGAAACTCAGGATCGCGTTTTTTTCTTATTTAAAAAAAAGGGTTTGTGTTCCCGATGAATTGGTTAATCCGTTCGCAGTCCGGTCTACTGAATAAACATTAGCTCTATGGATTCATAGTCAATATGTTTCTATTCAATAGCATCATATCC
This sequence comes from Aradus depressus, assembly GCA_963662175.1. NCBI lineage: Eukaryota > Metazoa > Arthropoda > Insecta > Hemiptera > Aradidae > Aradus > Aradus depressus. The sequence goes on along the minus strand of OY759214.1, from coordinate 55,496,180 downwards.
GGGAGGGAGGCATAGAGCTGTAAGACGAGGACGTTCAGGAGCCACTAGAGTTGGAGGAAGTGGCGGAAGTTCTGGCATCCCGGATAAATAATATAACGCTTGGAGAAGACGGGAATCCTATTGGATGTTCAAATATATGGAGAGGAGAAGTTACCGAGTGTACGTCGGGAAGGTAGAGCAAGGGTCGAGGTTATCTGTCCGATCCACAAGAAGTGAGACAAGCTGTGGATACTACCACAGGATCCCACACGTAACCGACTCTGGTCCATGAAGAGCTTAGCAAGATGGGCTGAAGAGGTGGTCGAATGCAATGCGGCCACATGCATGGAAGATATGCTGGAGGATTTCGACCTCAGAACGATGGGTAGACTGAGGATAGAGAAGAATGGCTGAGGATCGCTGCGGAGGCCCAGGTTCTACAAAAACTAATTTCACAACAGAGCTAATGTTTCGAAAAAAATATTGCACATATCTATCTCGTTCCGCATAGATTCATTCATCACAGCCCATCCTGAGAAAAAAATGTCCTTTTTATCCTTCTGCGGAAACTGAAATTGACGCTTTTCAGTTTTTTTTTTCTCCTTCCCAAAATTATAAGCATACAATTATCCAAAACGGAAAAAGGAAGTTTCAAGAAAGAACCTTAAGACGTAGTTGATTGTTTTGAAGGAAGAGTGGAACTGTTAATGTGAGTGAAGAAGATAACGGATGCACCATATGTGGGAGAGGAGAGGAAGGTTCGGGTTGAAGGAGCTGGCTAAATGTTGTGTGAGGAAGACAACAGTTGGGGACCTTGAAGAGTACAAGGGGCACTTCCGAGGAGGTCACGGGACGGTGGTCGTAGTCGGCGCACAAGACGCAAGCCGCTTCCAGTCCTCGCTCATGAGGGAACACACCAACTAGCAATTAGCAGAGGAGCGTCTTCACGGTTGGAATCCAACACTTGGCTCAGTACCTTGTAGCAGCTGCTCATATCCTGAGTCATCCGATGAAGAGGGAAAAAAGCGGAAACATATGTAAAGTGTTCTTGTGATTCACGCATTATATTTGGAGTGGAGTACCTCGCTCTCTGGTCCTCTCGTCTCCCCATCTCTGGTAATTAATAAGGGTCGTCCTTATGGGATGTTGTATCTACATTTAAAATTTCATGTCGATATATCCATCACCGGCAGTTTTGGAGTTTTTGTATTAAATTCTTATCTCATACTTCTATTGAGAGTTATATTGCTTAGAGACAGACGGGATACTTTTTTTTCTCATGGAATCAGATGCTCCTGTAGTCGAGCTCATGTCCACCAGGACGAGGAAAGAGCGCTTGGTAGTAGCTCGGGCATGAGTCACAATAACTAACTATAAGGAACTAGGTGATAGGTGAAGGCGGAGGGAAAATCATCAGTATAAATGTGAATGTGAATTTACGAGCGGAAACAGATGATGTTAAAGCAACGCTCATCTTGTTCAATAAAAGAAATACATCTACTAAATGTGAAAAAAAAAATTAATTTTAAGAACAAGACCGGATGTAACGCATTTGTTCATTAAAGTTCCGAAGGAGAGTGTCGCGTAAAGAAAAGGGAAGAGGGAAAATAAAAAAAGGGAAAAAACTATGCAGATTGTAACCATATGACAAACAGGGAAATGTGATGTGATCACGGATCGAAGGGTTCCGTAGGTGAAGATTCTCATAAGTTGGTATACGATACGGAACATATGAAGAACCTTTGCCAATCAAACTCAAACCAGTATTAAAATAGATCTGTTAAATAGTATATATATATCTTTGACCGATTTGGCTGAGAATCAATAGGTGTTGTCCTTGGAGGGTTTTGGATACACACGTAAAATTTTGGGTCGATACTTTCATTCTATCGGGGGGGTTACATAACACACACAATCTGAAATCTCCATCTGACATACATGCCAGTCTTCGTTCCATTTTTCCGATGAAATATTTCTAATAAAATGCCATTAGGGTTGCCTTAATAACAGATTAAGTGGTGTAAACTAGGAACTGTGGCCATGGGAACATATGTGGATAAGTCAAGGTAATTGATTTTTTTTAAACAAAATTAATAACCCCGTAGACAGATGGGCTCGCCCATAGTCTTATTAAAACCAATCCATTCGTTTCGGTTCATCGTCTTTCATGGAACACACTTCTTCCGCCTCGTTTGTTGCTTAGACTGTGTGTTTATTGTCCGAAAAGTCCCAATTCCAAATAATGTTTCCCAAACCTAAGAAGATTCTACTTTCCACTTTTTTCAAAGTCTCAAATATACCATTCGGGCTTAAAGACCTCTAAAAAAAAAAAAAGACTAGGCTTCACTACCAATATACGAATTAAATGGCACTTTTGACAGTAAGTGATTTAGAAAAAATTAATATTTTTCATTTTCTCTCCACTTTTTGAAGACAATATAAACAACAAAAAAAAAGTAAACTTCAACTAAAAATGATTATGTTAAAGGAAAGCCTCTATTCGGAAACTGAATGTTTCTAATTTTTTTTTAATTTTTTTTTTTTTTTTTGTATTTATATATTTAAAGCCACAACTATGTAAAAAAATGCACAACCAGCGGCTGGGCTGACCTGTAGGTACTATAAAAAAATAATAAAAATAAAATAAAATATAAAAATAAATATGACATGAAAGGCTTGAAGAGGAAAAACACCCAGCATGAACCCTCATGGCATGACCTCATACCAGGAGATCTCTATGCCAAACTCTCTTTAATCTTCTTGGGGGATTGTGGGGTAAATTTGTACTTTTTTGATTTTGCGAATTTCCGGATTGGTGTGTAAGTAAATTTTGGTGTAGAAACGTTGGTATAAATGTTTAATGGTTGTGTCTATGGGTGTGATGTTCAAATCGCGGTGTAAAGTCTTGTTGCTAACGTATGGTGGGCATTGCGTGATCAGTCGGAGAGTCTTGGATTGAAATACCTGTATTCTTTTGATGTTCGAAGTCTTGGCTGTACCATATATTTGTAAGCCATAGGTCCAGAGAGGTCGGAGAAGATAGGTACATATAACAATTTAGTTTTTGTCGAGTAGATAATTTAGAACGCCTATTCAAAATACTGTACAATAGTCTAAGTAGCCGGTCTAGTGTGAGTCGTGTCGTCCGAGTGTGAGGGTTCCAAGTCAGCCTTCTATCCAGGGTTAATCCTAAATATTTTACGGAAGAGGTATGAGGTAATGGCTGGTTTTCAAGGAATACTGGGGTGTAGTCACCACGGCGGAAAAATTATAAAATAGCAATGATATTATAGCTACAATTTTTTTTTCATAAATCATTCTAATTCCTGCCCAGATATCCTCCCTATAAAGTCTGTCCAATCTACTTTTTGTTTTTTATCTTCATTACTAATATTATTATTTTTTATGAAATGAAACTACATTGCTTATAGAGACACAAATCTCATAGCAAGGGTTGATCTTACTAGCTCAAACATAAATGTAATGTATTTAACATAATATATAAAAGTTTATATATCAATACAACTTATAATTAAACATAGAAAATATAACAAACTTAATTAAACAAAAAAAAAAAAATGTGGAAGATACAACATTATAAATACGGGCCGAAGTAAAGAAAAGAAAAATACAAACTGTTGTGAAATGTGTTATATTGAAATGTATAAGGTAAATGAGAGTGCAAATCATAATAAAACTGTGTTTCTAAATTTTAAACTATTCGTTACGAAAATAAATATATTATTGATTTTTTCATCGTCACCGTCATTAATACTTAGCAAATTAATTATTATATCGGAGATTACATTATAGTGTGAAATATATTTATTGATAAATTTGTTTCTGTATTGGTTTAACATTGAACAAGTTATGAGAAGATGGAGGATGTTTTATTAAAAACAACAGTGATAATGATAACATACTCCATCTTCTCATAACTTGTCCAATGTTAAACCAATACAGAAACTTTATCAATAAATATATTTCACACTATAATGTAATCTCCCATATAATAATTAATTTGTTTTATTTATTTATGTTTATTTTTATATGTATTGTATTGTGAGGGCGCCGGTAGCTCAGTGGTATGCGAGCTTGTCTTCTGAGCTCAAGAACATGGGTACGAAACCCGACCGAGGCCCTTAGTTTATTTTATCTGGGAGGTAAAATAAACTTAACCACGCCGTCCTTCGGATGGGACGTTAAGCGATGGTCCCGAGCCTGTACGATGTCAGGTACTCGTTAAAGACCCCTACTCTAGATATTTAGGGTTGGCAAAATTTAGGACTCCCATAGTAGAGTCGGGCTCATGTCCACCAGAGTGACGAAAGAGCGTCCTCGTAGTAGGCGATATGACCTCGTCGTTAAAGCCCGGGCATGAGTCATAAACCCTAACCCTGTATGTACAATACATTGTTATTTTTTTTTATAATTATTATTTTCTTTCTTTTCCATATTTCGCACATTGTGACCTAAAGAAGCGACGTAAGGACATACCGTAATATTGTCGTGAAAAAGCAACTTCTGAAAGTATGTGGTATGTAAAATAGTTATCATAATTTTAATTAAATTATAAACTATCTATTGTGTTTGTTATTTTTACGTCCATTTATTTTCTACTATTTGTTTACTCTATTCTTTATTTATTTTATTTTATTACTAGCTGACCCGACAGACGTCGTTCTGTCAAAAGCTATTGGACTGGATTTTTTTTTTTTTTGACCACTAGGAACAGCTAGTTCCTACTTAAGAACGCCGGGCACCTTAGATTGTATGCGCCTTGCAACTCCGTGCAACCAGGTATTAAGTTCTTAGGAACGCTGGGCAACACAGATAGTATGTAGTTAGGAACGTTGGGCATCGCAGCTAGTATGTGCCTTGCAACAGTGGATGCCCTAGGTATTTTGTGCTTAAGAACGCTGGTGATAGCTATTATTTACCGTGCAACGGTGGACCTTTTAGGTAATACATGCTTGGGAAACCCACCGTATTAAAATTAGGGCTAGATCCCATCATTAAGAAAGCTCCATGTGAGATTCATTCAGCATTAATACACCCCCGCCCCTCCCGTCCAAAAGAGTCACAGCCAATTTTTAAATATTGTTTTTGAAACTACCATTTAGGTATATGCTTGCCCCCCCATACCCCCCTCCCGTTGACAATTTTGAGACGTCACATATCCTTTTTTTGTTTTTGTATTTTAAGAATACTACATGTGAAATTCCATGACATTCCGATCATCCGTTAAAGACCTATCACTATCTTTATATGTAGGCCTACCCCCACAATCCCCCCTCCCGTTCAAAATTTTGAAATGTCACGTAGCGTATTTTTCAATTTGGCCTTTAAGCATACTTCATGTCAAATTCCATGACATTCCGATCAAAAGACCTATCACTATCTTTATATTTAGGCCCTCCTTACAACCCCCCCTACCGTTCAAAATTTATGCACGCCACATAGCCTATTTTTTAACTTGGCTTTTAAGAATACTACATGTGAAATTTCATGATAATCCGTTCTTCCGTTAATGCGCTAGAGCAATTTTTGTGCTTAGCCCCCCCCCCCCCCCCCTCCAGTTGACCGCTAGGAACTCTCTTCATAAGAACCTTCCTCGGACTTCAACGAATATTTGAAGAAAAAAAAATTAGCCGAATTGGTCCAGCCGTTCTCGAGTTTTGCGCTTAGCAAATTTAGCCATTCATTTTTATTATATAGATTTACTACAGTCCTAAGAGTTATAATAGCTGTGTATGTATCTAATGTATAAGCTATCTTAATATATACATTTCTAAGTTATGGTTTAACGGAAATAAAATGTGTATAGTATGTGTTTGGGGACAGTTTTAAATAATTTGACCAAACTTAGGATTATCACTTTCTTCAAAGGCCGAAATATACCACTTTTTGTCTTTTGAACCTCTCAAATTGATCAGATCTAGGTTTGTGCAAAAACCGGAATGGCCCATTTGACAGTAACAGGTAAAACGATTGTTTTAGTAAACACTATTCTTTTAGCATCTAATACGATGATTGTTTTTTCTAAATCATATTTCAACTTAGAAAGTCGTCTTTGAATCAATTAATTTTTTCTCTCCCTTCAAAACTAAAATCAATAGTTTATAATAATAACTATTGCTTATGTGAAAAAAATACACAAACCTAATAAAAAATAAAATTTACATTAGAAATAAGAAAAAAGAGAGTACAAAGGGCACAGATAAAATGTTTTGAAAAAAGAGTGAGGAAATGTAGAAGATATAATTTATAAATATGCAGAATATAACAAAGGAAACGTTCATTGATAAATGAGGAGCTCGGAGAACATGAACGTAAACAGCACTAACAGCATAATGCTCTAAGCAGAAAGCATAGCAGATATCCAGCGATAGCGGGAGTATGCGATAGTCCATGTGTGGAGCAAGGTAGGGCAGTTCGGCTTCTTGGGGATACGAGTATACCGACAAAGCTCTTATATGTCTAACATACTCAAACAGAGACTGACTTGCTTCATTACGTTGAATTTTCAACAGAATTGCGGATGTATGTAAAACAAACAAGAAGTTTGATCAGAACTCATATTGAAGGGTTTCATAGGTGCATATTAAAACTAAGAACAGTAATTGAAATTTTGTCTAAACAAGGCCTGGATCTATCAATAGTCATGTATATAAGAGGACGCCGTTAGCCCGGAAGTAGCGTGCTTGCTAACTGAGCTCAAAATCGCGGGTTCGAAACCCTGGCTGAGGTACTTAGGTTTTTTATCAAACCTTGAGCACGGTGCCCTTCGGATGGGACGTTAAACGATGGTTTCCCGAACCATGTACAATGTCAGGTACTCGTTAAAGATTCCTGCCCTTGGTAAATAAAAATTTAGGGTAGGCAAAATTTAGGACTCTCATAACAGAGTCGGACTCATGTCCACCAGAGAGAGCGGTAGTAGGCGATATGACATCATAGTATAAAGCCTGGGCATGAGTCAAAATAACTAAACATAAAAAAATAAAATAAAACAATTTGCGAAAATGTATATTAGTTTTTCTTTACTTCTCTTCCGAAGAGGGCGCCGGTAGGTCACTGGTAGGTATGCGTGCTTGTCTTCTGAGCTCAAGATCGTGGGTTCGAAACCCGACCGAGGCCCTTAATTTATTTTATCTGGGAAGTAAAATAAACTTAAGTACGCCGTCCGTCGGATGGGACGTTAAGCGATGGTCCCGAGCCTGTACAATGTCAGGTACTCGTTAAAGACCCCTACCCTAGGTGAATAAAAATTTACGGTAGGCAAAATTTAGGACTCCCCAGTAGAGTCGGGCTCATGTCCACCAGAGTGATAAAAGAGCGCTCTGGTAGTAGGCGATATGACCTCGTAGTTAAAGCCCGGGCATGAGTCATAAAACCTAATCTATTTTTTATTAGTTATGTACATTTGTGTCTAAAGTCTAATTTAAATTAGTTTAAACTGTTAATTATGTTCGTACAATGGTCTTTATAAATATTTATGTGTGATTTTTAACCCCCGACGCAATCCTTTGTGTGTCTGTCTGTGGCAACGTAGCTCCAAGACGGCTGGACCGATTTCAAAGCGGTTTTTTCGTTTCAAAAGCTGGTATTTGCGAGATGGTTTTTAGCCATGTTTGGTGGAAATTGGGTATATGCCGTCTTTTCATCAGAGTTTGTGTGTGGATCTCTGCCTCTATTACAGCTAGAGACTTGGAGTTTGAGCTCAAATGTTTATAAGGCCAAGCCCCCCCCCCCCAAAAAAAAAAGTTTTCCACCAAGGTTTCAGTAAAAAAAAAAAGAATGTTTAAAAAAATGTTTTTATTGTGTCGGGAAGTTTTAAAATTTTTAACTATGTTTTTTGTAAATTTTATTTTACAATTTTTTTTTTTTTTTTAGAAGAAGTTTTATGGTTTTATAGTCGCAACATTAGCAGGAGTTTACAAGAAGAGAGCCTTCGTGAATATCGAAGGATATCTGTACTTATTAGCATAGGAGGTAACAAATCTTTGCATTATCCGAAGAATTTCTGAATTGAAAACTGTTGTGAACCCAGTGAATTGATTCTTTGAAAAGCCAAGGAATTGAATCCGATGAGCGAGCTTAACGACACTCTTGTCCTATTCTGACGTCATTTGACATGGATCGAAGTGGGGCAGGTGCAAAAAAAGCCGTTTCCATTTAAACAAATTGCACTCCCAGCGTGTTCGTGTAACAACATGGTTAAAGACTTATTCAACGGAAGCCATTAGAATCAAGAAACATGACGACACTTTTCTGTCCGGAAAGAGGAAACAGAAAACATTTTTAATTCTAATCGTTGGCAATACTAGTGAAGGAACGCAGAACGTTCGGTAGTAGGTTGACTCTCATGGCCTAATCCACAAGTTGATTCCCGTCGATTTAAGGGTAACATGAAAGCTGGCCATTAACTTGTCGGCGGCCACACTGTGGTCTTGGGGCCAATCAGTGGATGAAATGTGGGCAACAGATCATATTACGTCTCTAGCTGTACGAAGTATAGCAGAAGTAATATAATAGGTCAGAATTTCGTTGCGGAGTTTTCAACGAAATTTCATGTTTTCCGACTTCCAGATCCACCAATGAACAAAAAAGTCGTCGGTGAATCGCTGGCTATGTACTTTTCCAACACAAATTAATCATCCCAAAGTCAATCGTCGTTTGAATTAAAACTCAAAGACATATATAGTAGCTTCTGAATCCTCATACTGAATTTTCCGTCGATACATTCATTACATCGGCAGTTATTAGGGTATTTGAGTCGTGTCCCTTTTCTCTGTTCCTCTCTTCCCTTCAACCGATTTCGCTGAGAAATAATAAGTGCCATCCATATGGGGTTTTGAATTTAAATATAAAATTGCATTTTGATGCATTCATTTCATCGGCAGTTTTTTGGATTTGTGTCCCCTTCTAATCCCTCCCTCCCCTTCGGCTGGTTCCCCGGAAAATATATAGATGTCTTCCTTAAAGGGTTTTAAATTTACATATAGAATTTCGTATCAATACATTCATTAAAACTGAAGTTATTAAAGTTTTGTGTTAAGCCTCCCCCTAATCCCCCCTTCCCTTTGGCCGATTTAGATGAAAATGAATAGGTGTCGACCTTAAAGTGTTTTGGATATACATACATAATTTCTTGTCGATACATTCATTCTTATCGAGTTCACAGACAGCAATTGTTGTTTTCATTTTGAAATCTGGAGATCTAGTTCCTGAGTTAGTAACTTATAGTATAATTGTTCCGAATGGCCTATTTTTCAAAACATTACTAAATGTGATTCAAGAAAAACCGAAAATATGTCAATCCACTTATAAATTTTGAGCCCAGTCGACTTAAGGGGAGGAGGAATAAAACTCAAAAACCCTAATAACTGCCTATATATTTACGTATCGACATGAAATTGTTTATGTGGATCCAGGACCTAATAAACACAACACATATAAATTTTCAACCTCATATCAATCGACCAAAAGAAAGGATCAGAGGAGGGGGATCAAAGAAAAACCTAATAAATGTCGATTTAATGAATGGATCGACATGAAATTTAGTAATAGGTCTTAGAAGTCCCTGAGTAAGACACCTATCGATTTTAAATCAAATCGATAAATTAGTTTCAGAGGGAGGACGAAAACATAGTAGTCAAATGATGAAAGCGAAATATGTCTCTTGTCTCAGGTCACGTCATTCATTGTGCTCATATACAGAAGGCTTCTCTTCTCTGAAGACAGTACTGTTTACATGAGAAGCGATTGTCCATATGGTCAAATAAAGTTGTTCGGATATGCATCTTTAATGAGGTTGGCGAAGAGGACATGGGAGCGTGGTCAGAGTGAGAAGTCTCATATTTAATATTTAAAGTAGAGCCAGGGTGGCTAGCAATGAAGAGCCACCATAAGGTCGGACGTACTCGCCGTTCTGGACGGACGGATAGAGGAACAAGTGAAACCAGCCTAGCGTGGCTAATGACCCAGGAGCAGAAGGAGGAGAGACGCAACAAGGAAGTAACACTTGGGAGGAAGTGGCCCGCAACACTGTTAGCTACTCAGCCTGCAACAACTCAAGGTTAGTGTAGGCAGTTCCACTCTCGCTCGAAATGGAATTGTCAATCGAACATGTAGATCGAACGTGTAAACTCCTTGTCAAACTTAGTCAATCATCGACTCAACTCTCAACCGGTTTGGAAATTATAGTAATTTCAGTTTTGGTCAAAGAAGTACCAAGCAGGACCAAAGGTAACGCTATGCTTATCCAGAATAAAGAAGTGGACTAGAGACCTTCTGGAGAAGTCATGGAGTGAAAAAACCACATAAAGACAATCGAAGATGTTCCTGGTTGTGGATCCCAAAGTGTTGGGGGATGAGATACCTAGCCTCAAAAAGGGCGAGCTTCGGTAACTAGGAGGAATCATCAGAAAAAACGGTCCTAACCTCAGAGCGATGCGAAGACGGTAGCTCATTTCCTGTGCATCCGAGGACGCTCCTCAGGATGAACTGGACGATATTCCGCATTTTTGGCAGAGGCAAGACCACAGAGGAGGAATACAAAAGGTTGGATTATGGAAGTATCCTTGGATTTGCCCAGGAAACAGGGAACTTGGGTCTTTAGTGAAAGGTCGGATCCAATCTTCGGATCCAGCGCGGTGGGAGGACTGGATACTTAATTTTGTGAGATTCCGATAGGATGATTGTATCGACAAGAAATTTCATTTTTAGGTCGACAGATATTGATTTTTTCCTGAGTGGCAGCTTAACATAAAAACTAGTGACCGACCGAAGATTCGGTTTCGGCCAAAAAATCTAGTTTCGGCCATAGTTTCGGTTTCGGACAAAAATCAGCCGAAACTTCGGCCACGCCGAAACTCAGTTTTTGTGACGTCGTGCGTCGTTCGACTAACTTCATATGAGTTCGTGGCTTGTGAGTCGTAATAAATTAATCTTAAGAATATTGTGAACACAATTAAAATAGGTACTTACTTAATTAAGGAGTCTGTACTTCATATCTAATCTAAGTGTTGATTTTTGACAAAGTTTACTTACAAGGGTAGGTCTTTACTTTAACATGTTTATTATTCTTGTTCATGTTAATTTGTTAATGTAACATAAATAAATAACTATTTTTGTTACATACTTCAATTATTGTTTTTTATTTCATTTAACACGAGTTAACTGTCTGTAGGTAGGTGTATGTGTAAAAAATACACTAAATTTCAGTATACAATGGACATTTTAACATATCTAATTAAGTTTCGGTTTCGGTTTCGGCTGAAAATCTTGTTTCGGTCGGTCACTAATAAAAACCCTAATAATTGCCGAAGTAATGAATGCATCCTCCTAAAATTTAGTATGAAGATTGAGAAGTCAACTATTGATCATTACTCCAAATGGTCGATTGATTTCGAAGAGATAGCAAAAACTTGTTTGATTAATTCTTACTGGGGAAGTACATTGCTGGCGATTCACCAACGACTATTTTTCCTGGTGGACGTCTTGACACAGAATGACCCACATGCATACAGAGAACACTCAAACAAACCTAACCTTTCTCCGTTAGATCATAAACCGGTACACTTGGTTAGATACATACATACTACCATTGTCTATCTAAAAGGATAATGTAGTGTTAAACTTGTAAATTAGATACAATCCGAGAGAGGTATCTATCTACCTGCTTTTAGATTGTATCTATCCGAGGATGAAGGAGAGGATCTCGGGCCTCCCTTTAGACATTCCCGACCAACCAAACATACATTATATTTAGAGAGAGCCTTTCTTACTATACTAACTCATTTTGATTTGTTATAACCGGTTATGTTATATTTTTTAAATGATATCTCATAATATATTGAAAAACATGGTATTTCACAGACGCGAGCTTCTTAACCACAGATTACATAGGCTAATTCATCAGCATTTTTTTTTTCAATACGTAGCATAAGGAATGTACCGATGCTCGTCGTACGTCTTGTCCCTGGGGTCGTCAAATCGTACAACTGTTCATGACGTTTAGGTGGCAGTGCCTATAGAAAGAGGAACATTATATATGTAGGATCTTTTCGCTGCTTTAAAAACATAAACATTTCAAACCATTTTATAAAATTTGAGAATGTCTCTTCTTCGTGGAAAGTTAGGAAGTTCAAGCAAGAAGTAACCTGTGAGGTGGACAGCTCGGGTGCCCCGGCTCGTCATCTCTTAGACCCCGACATGATGGTTCCGCAACTCTTGTAGTGTAGACCTACCAACCTATCCTCTAGTTCGCACCATATTTCTAGTTCCTCCTGTAAATCCTCATTCTCCACTAAGAGCTGATGTTTTAACCCCGACATACCAGCCTTCCATTTACTTCCGTCTTAGTACTGTTAAATTTAAGTATGTTCTCTAACCTTGTTACTTGTTCTTAAAGACGTGTTCTTATTATTCTGAATTTATGAAGTTTTTTTTTTTTTTTTTTTTTTTTCCGCAGGGCGATGGGAATTTATGAAGGTTGTCACGTTCTTTTATAAAGTTCTTCATGCATTTCTTCATCCTCATTCGCATAAATATTATAGACTAGCAGTAATACCCGGCGTTGCCCGGGGAACTTTGACTTTTCTCCCAATATCTCCTATAAGGCTATTCAGTTCCTCGACAGTACATTCATGATGTTATAATTTTCAATTATTCATACGGAATAAGGCTTAAAGTCCTTCAACTGTAGTAACGCTAGCTTTGGAGCTAAAACTAATTTATTCAAAAAGATTTCTCATTAATCGTTGCAATGGTTTTCGAGTTACAAAGATTGCGTGAGTGGATGCTGGGATGGACCAGATATTGAGGTACTAATACGCCTATAACCTTCCACAGACGATGACGAACAAATTTAAAAAAAAATTAATCAAATCCATCAAGCCGTTCGTGAGTTATAGCGGTACAACGCACAGACATTTTCAGCTTTATATATATGATTGGGGGGCCATGGTGGCCGTGCGGGTTAGAGCGTAGGGCTTTAGTCGCATGGTCTCACCATGGTTTGCGGGTTCGAATCGTTTTATTTTCGTAGATAGAACTCCCTCCCGGGGCCAAGGGCGTCGTAGATAATTAGATACCTAACACATTGGCATGGCTAATATGCACCGTACATAAAACAAAAAAAAAAATATTATAGATTTGATATTTTCAAATAAATCAACCTGGTTAGCAACATAACTATGAATGAATACTAAAAATTGAACACATGTTAATTATAAGATATATTAATCTATTTTAAATTATTATTTTGTGCCCTATTTCATTATTCAACTAGGTCTTTTGGGGGCCATGGTGGCCGTGCGGGCTAGAGCGTAGGGCTTTGGTCGCATGGTCTCACCATGGTTTGCGGGTTCGAATCCCGTCCGGGAGTGAGTTTTATTTCGTAGATAGAACTCCCTCCCGGGGCCATGGATGTCTTAAATAATTATATATAACACATTGACATGGCTAATATGCACCGTACATAAAGCCAAAAGAAAAAAAAAAAAAAAAAAAAAAAAAAAAAAAACTAGGTCTTTAACGAGTACCTGACATCGTACAGACTCGGGACCATCGCTTAACGTCACTTCCTAAGAACGGCGTGCTCAAGGTTTTTTCGCCTCCAAAATTCAAAAACCTAAGGGCCTCGACCGAATTCGAATCCGCGATCTTGAGCTCAGTAAGCAAGCAGTCTTACCGCTGTAAGTATGGATGATACAAGTACTCATTAAAGACCCTCCAATACTATGTAACACTACCAAAGTATGCGACATTTAGGACTCTTCCTCGGTAGTAGGCGATATGACCTAGTTAAAACCCATGCATCTCAGAAAATAACAATAGAGCATAAATTGTATATAACTTTTTTCGCGCTATTCACGACCGACCTGTATGTTTCTGATGTTTAGTCAGTAGATTAACTCGCGCTAGGGAAGAAATTGCCGGTGTTTCATCGACGTCTTTTTAAACGATAGTTAAGGCAGAATGAATAGTAGTAGGCTGGGATAGTCAAGAAGTTAGCTTTTCTTATTAGAAGTAATTTCATATGCCTCTAATTATAAGTTCCGCCGGTAGAGCTCAGGTATGTATCAATCATGAGTGTTCCAACAAGTCATGTTTGTTTCTGTCATTTAGAGGTTAAATCTCTAGCCATTTGTCTCTCTGACGGCCATCTCTGATCTCTGATGAGCTCCTTTACTAACTAGCTCCATCCTCTAGTCTGTAATCTCCCTCTGTCTTTAGTCTAACTCACAGAAAACAAATTTATTCAAAGGCAATACGAAAATGAAAGTGAATAGAGGTGCTATCTATTTAATAGTTATAAATAGCTGTTTTGAAGCCTACACTTTCAATTATTCATTCTCTTCATTGGACGTCTCATTTCCAACATGATCAGTTACTAGTTGTGGTGCCTGACGTTGCCCTGGAAAGACAAACTTGTCTTTAGTATAATTGCCAAAGAAAGTTGATAAATGCGTCGAAACGGCAACAAGTATAACGCTGCTAATAGCTCATATACTGGCGGGCGCCGGTAGCGTGCTGACCTACTGAGCTCAAGATCGCGGGTTCGCACTCAGATTTTCTATCTGGAAGGTAAAAAAAAAACCTTAAGCACGCCGTCCTTTGGATGTGACGTTAAACGATGATACTGAGCCTTTGCGATATCAGGTACTCGATAAAGATCGTTACCTCCGGTATTGAAACCTGGATAGGCAAAATTTAGGACTCCCACATTAAAGTCGGACTCATGACCTCGGACCTCGTAATAAAAGCTCGGCCATGAGTGTAATTTTTTTCTGTCTTTCTGTGTTGTGTGAGTCTGTGACCATGATCGATAGAAGAATGTATCGACACGAAATTTTATCTGTGCTTCCAGAATCCTATAATGACGATATCTATTGATTTTCAGCCAAATCAACCAAAGGGAAGGAGTGGATAACATAAAAACTATAATAACTGCCGATGTAATGAATGTATCGATACAACTATTGATTTTTAATCCATATGGTGGATAGGTTTTGGAGGGCGAAAAGTTAATTGATTAATTCTTGCTGGGGAAGTACAATGCTAGTGTTTCACCTACGACTTCTTTCTTTTTTGCTACTGTTTTTCTTGAAAAATTATAGTCTTCATTTGCTGTTTTGCCACTCCATTGCCGACTCCTGTTTTTTCTTCATTTAAAAAAAAATGTATGAGAAGGCATGCTGTGATGTTGACTTCACTGCGGGCTTGCCGCCTTGAGGATCAGGTACCTAGCGGTCAAAAGGTTAGAGATAGGGACAGAAAAAAATAATACAATACAAATAAAGCGAGGACAAAGAGCGGGTAGGTCCACCCCCCGGCGAGAGTTAGGTGCCTCAAGGGACCTGGACGGCTCATTGGTACCCCTCACATAGGGCGTCTTCAAGATCCTGGCTCCCAGAATAACAGAAGTCCGGATCTTCTAGGCCTAGTTCCCGTCCCAAAGTGACCAATATAGACACTTCCTGGAGGAAGAAGAGATGAGAGACAGACAAACAGACAGACAGAATAATTACCAACAATTGTTTGTCTCAACTCCTTCCTCTTCAATTAGACTTTCCTTCCTGCTTCTCGTCTTCTTACAGACACTTTCCTCATCTGTTTGTCACCATGATAATTTAATAGCTACTTGTGTAGGTGTCCTCAATTTGACGGATCACCATTAAAACCCAGCTGATTTAATTAATATTTTACCGGATTAAGTGCACTGCTCAAATTTTCCAAATTGTCTATTTGTCATAGCTGCAGTACATTACATCCTTCTTGTGACTCAAGCCCGGGCTCTAACTATGAGCTTATATCGCCTACTACCAGGGAACTCATGAGCTTGACTACTGTGGGAGCTAGGTTTAGCCAAGGTAGGGTTCCTTAACGATCACTTGACATCGCACAGCCTCAGCAGCGACGTTTAACGCCCCTCTCGAAGGATCGCTTTACCTTATACTTTTATTTCCCCCATTATACAAAGTATAGGGGAAGTTAGGTAATCCATCAGAACTCTCATGTTGAGTTTTCACGAAAGTTCATGTTTTCCGAACTCCCTGATTCCAAAAATGAAAATGTGTCTGTCAACACGAGTCCTAAAATATGAATATAGTTGATTACAAAACTATCGAGTTGGGGAGGTGCAATGCCAGTGACTCCACGACGATTCCTTTTTTTTTCTGTCGATCTATATCCAGTTTTTTCACTAATCCCTTCAACATTTTCCATGTACCTTATAATCCTGACGTTAGATGGGGAAGGAAGGATGAAGTCTTCTGAGGATTGGTCCTCCCACACTCCTAGCCGTCATCATCGGTATAATAAACTATGTCAGACCTCTCTTCAAGGTTAATATATACGGCTACAAACTCAATTAAAACCTGGCATATATCTAACCTGGCATACCTACCTCAAATATATCTAACTGGCATACCTACCTGGAATATATCTAAATGGCATACCTACCTCAAATATATATAACTGGCATACCTACCTGGTATATATTTAAGTAGCGTAACTATCTGGCATATATCTAACTGGCATATCTACCTCAAATATAACCTGCCTCAAATATATCTAAATGACATACCTAACTGGCATCCTTACCTAGCATATATCTAACTGGCATACCTACCTGAAATATATCTAAATGGCATACCTACCTGGCATATATCAACTGGCATCCCTACCTGGCATATATCTAACTGGCATACCTACCTGGCGTATAACTATGTAGCATAATATCTGGCATATCTACTAGTGTTCTGCCCTGTTTCTATTGAGAGTAATGTACATTTTGAGAAAATATACTATTTTATGGTTTGCCCAAAACGGTAAATGGCCCAATTCCGTCCAGGGTAATTCGCCTAATGGTTAAGATCATTCCTGGGTATTTCACGAAATGACCAAAATCCAGTGTCCGCATAACGCAAAATGACAAAAAACAAAACCTAATAAAGAAAATGTATGTATCATAAGAAATAAAATATTTAAAAATGCCCTGGTTGGATCTTGACAATTTTGCAATGCCCAACTGGATGTTGTCACTTTGCGAAATGAACAACCTTGATATTTGCAAATGCACAATATGCTCAAACGTTTGGCTATTTGGCAAAATCCCCAAAACAGTATTATAGCAATTTCGCAAAATGCCTAGATGGGATCTTGTTCATTTCGTGAACAGACGAGATTTGGTCATTTTGTGAATTAACACAATACTGGCTTTTGAACATTCCTGTATTTTTCATTTTCTCTTTTAATATTTTTTTTATACACAATATTCTAAATAATATAGATGTGCCTGGTGGCTCCATTTCTTGTACATTTCTGAAAAAGAACAGTATGTTCTCTACATAGACTTAGAATAGCGACTAAACATATTTTCTAGTATGTCATATCTAAAAAAGTCGTGCAAGAATCTTATGGTTTAGGTCGTCCTTGTGGCAACAATTCTCCTATATTTTTGAAAAATCTTAATATACTTATGTTCAATGCAATGATTTCAACTAGAAATTATAAAAATCTACTAAATATTTTTTGATTAGTTCAAACTAAAATGTCGGAGAATCACCGGCAATGTACTTCCCCACCTCGAATTATTTGTATTAAACTAATTTTTTTTTTTCACACTTCCTCTAAAAAATTGATTTAGAGGATGGGAAAACAGGAAAATTCGCTGATAACTCAAAATCAAAGTTCTAACAGATTTTTTCTCTTTCTCTCTCTCTTTGAATCCTTCTCTCCTTGGGCCGATATGGCTGAAAATCATAGAATTCCATGACAAGTAAATATGCCAAGCTTAGAACAACGTTAATTCAGTGATCAATCTCTTTTTCTCAGAATATTTTCCTTAAAATAACTTAAAAACCGGTCTTTAATTTTTTTTTTTTTTTTGTTTTATTTGAAGTCTTGAGAATCTCAAATTATAAAAAGTATTGGGTGGGAATCGAAGCAGGTATTCAGAATGCCTTTCTGTTTTTTGTGTTTTTTTTCGTTTTTTTTTTTTCCTGTATCGATAGTTTTCTTTATCAAAATTTTCTCTCCTCATTAAGAACCTTTTGAAAGAATTCTCGAAACAATTTTAATATAAAGAGATTGTCCAAAAAGGAATTTATATGCTTAGCGATCAGCAGTAAAACACCGGAGGGCGCCAATAGCTCAGTGGTATGCATGCTTGCTTAGTGAGCTCAAGTTCGCGGGTTCAAAACCCGGCCGAGGCACTTAGTTTATTTTACCTCCCAGATAGCATAAGCAGCCGTCCTTCGAATGGAGCTATGACATAATTTATTGTAGGCAAAATTTAGGACTCCCATAGTAGAGTCGGGCTCATGTTCAACAGGGTGACAAAAGAGCGCTCTGGTAGTAGGCAGCTGGCTACTACACTGAGAGCAGGCATCCATGGATGAATGTTTTTGTGTAATTATCCGAAAAGATGACTAAGTTCCGATTTTAGGGAATGACTAACGTAATTATTAGACCCAATGTTAGTCACGGGCAACGCCTGGTGAACCTGCTAGTAATATATATAATCCTGACTATAATATAACCTCCAGTAAGGCCCCCTGGTCAGAATTTTAATTATGTTATCATTAGGTTGATATCGTGGGAAATAGAAGAGAAGAAGGTGGATCATGAGGCCGCTCTGTAACTAAACAAATAGAAGACTGAAACTAGTTGTACTGAACAAGCGTGTGGCGTGTGGCGTGCTGCCGGTCCTGGGTCTGGGGCGGTACTGGCCTGTCAAGGATCCTTCCCTTATTTCTCAGCTAGGACGAAATTTCAAATCTGAAAAAAAATGTTTATGTATTCAAGATTTTCTTTTACACGTGACTTTACAAAAATTTAATAGATAACAATTTTGCATCAGAATTATGCATAACCGAAAGTCAAAAAAATAAAAGCCGATCGTGCCGTTATTTGAATTTAGTATTTAGTTGATTTTTACTAGACAAAAGCAAATTACGCCCCCGATAGTGGTGCCATCTCTTATCTCAGAAACACACTATACTGCCGGCCCATTTCCCCTCAAGAACTCATCCAATAAATAAAATAAAATGATAGATAAAACATTTGTTTTTTGAACACTTATATTGTCTAATTCCACAAACATATACTTAAATGTGTACCGGTTTCGGCTTACGCCATCGTCAGCACAATGTTCAACAATGAGGTCTGGGGCGGTACAGGCCTGGTACTGGCCCTTCATTGTTGAACATTGTGCTGACGATGGTGTAAGCCGAAACCGGTACACATTTAAGTATATGTTTGTGGAATTAGACAATATAAGTGTTCAAAAAACAAGTGTTTTATCTATCATTTTATTTTATTCATTAATATTTCCACTATATCAACACAGAACGCAAAAAATGTATTCGGACATTCATCCAATAAACTTAAATTTACTGAAAAGTTCCTCAAATCTATTATTTTATTTTAATTTTTTGGTCGTTTCAATTGCTTTGGTTAATAGTGACGGGCTATCTACTGGTTAAGGTGGCGACCGTTGGCATTTTAAACGACCAGAGGGGGGGCTTCATTCCACTTAAATATCCAAGGTCGGCAGGTTCATTGAGAAATATATCGACCCCCCTCCTCACGCTCCTTTTTCTACCTGATAAACCCCAATGGACTTTTATTTTTTTTTGCTTTTATTATTTATTTTATTTATTTATTTATTTTTTCATAAAAAGCAAAAAAAAGATGCTACAAGAAGGTGGATAAAATTCTTATCTAGGATTGAATAAGTTGAGGAATTTGTTAATGGAGACGTGAACTTGTTTGGAAATGACCTCGAAACATTGGGGATATAATGAGGTTATTAGTGGAAGCGAACGGCTAAAAATAAAGGCAAGCTTCCAGTTCGCAACGGACCATAGCAAACAGTCATCGGTCAATCACCGACAATAATTAAGATTTCGCTCTCCCTCTTAAAGCAACTCATCGACTAGGCTGAACATCAAGAGGTGTCGTCCTTATTGAGTCCTGCATCAACATAGAAATTGTTGTTAAATTCATTTCTTAGGCAGTTCCTCCCTCCTAACCCCTTCGCCGACTTGGCTGAACATGAAGAGGTGTCGTCCTTATTGAGTCCTGCATCAACATAGAAATTGTTGTTAAATTCATTTCTTAGGCAGTTCCTCCCTCCTAACCCCTTCGCCGACTTGGCTGAACATGAAGAGGTGTCGTCCTTATTGAGTCCTGCATCAACATAGAAATTGTTGTTAAATTCATTTCTTAGGCAGTTCCCCCCTCCTAACCCCTTGGCCGATTTGGCTGATACAGTAAAAATCGTTTATAAGAACATCCAAGGGACCGTCTGAACTTGGTTCTTAAACCCGATAGTTGCTATATCCGGTAATCAATTTTTTTCTGTTTAGTTATCGCTCCATTTTTTGAAATGCAACCGCATTTAGTAACAACAGTTTTGCAAAATCATTTGCTTTTGCTTGCAAAATTGGTCCATTTATCGGAATGTTTGCACTCCTTTGAACCTTGAACCACTGCAACAGAGCTTTTTCGACATCATCATGAAAACTTGTACGAATTTTTTTCCTGCTAGTACGATCGTTTTCGAATTCTTCTTGTAATTTTTGACGGTTCTTAAAAATGTTTGAAATGGTTGCATGACTCACCTTTAGTTCATTCGACAAAGCTCCATTTTTTTTTCCATTTTCCAAACGAGAAATTATATGGAGTTTTCCCTTCACCGTAAATGTTTTTCGTTTTTTTATCACTCATTGCACCGTCCTGTTTGAACAACTACAGAAAACTGAGAGAGAATGTGTAGTCAGAAAATAATGTAAATAACGACGGAAACATTCCATGAAAATAATTAATTACTGTATTCGTAGAATATTTTATGTCTGAACTCCTCCTTCTCAGAGATCCATTAACTTTAGGTCACTAAAAGCGATATGTTTTTACTAACGATGTTCTTATAACCAGATATTTTTTACATTAAGTTGCATTAAAGCTGGCCGGGAACTAGAAATTTCGTTCTTATAATCGATATGTTTTTACAACCGGTGTTCTTTTAAACGATTTTTACTGTATATTCATTTCGTTAAGTTATGTAATCGGTCAGAAATTCGCTTTCACGTTCAGTTTCCACCAATATTTAATGTTTTCCGACTCCTGATTTTAAAAATTAAAACATCCTGTCTGTCTGTCAGAACCCCATAAGGTCGACCACCTATTAATTTTCCTCGAAATTGCCTGGTAAAAGGGGAGATCAGAGGAGGGGGATTTAAAACCCCTAATAACTGCCAATGTAATGGAATGTATTGAAGATTCAGTAGCCTATATGTAAGTCAACTATTAATTTTGATCCTGGTCGTTTCGTATTGGAGGGAGAGCAGAAACATAGTTGATTAAGTAATTTCTAAAATTAAAATATGCAGAAATTTTGGAGCAGTTTATTTACTTTCTCAGTGAATCATGAGATATTGATGATGGTCGATAAAGAAGATTCCACATTTGTGCCCAATAAAAAAGAAGGGGCGGAAAATTTTGAAATTTATTTTTATATTTGAAATAAGTAAGTTTTGCAACTGAATATGATGAAAATTATTTCAAACATGAATTAAAATAATTATCATAATCATCATTTTACGCCTAAAACTTCTAGAAATTTGTAAAAAATGAGCGAAATAATAATTCAAATATACATATTTCATCGGAAATTTTCTGGTAAACTCGAATATGACACCGAATATAAGTTATATAGTGATGCATGGGAGAAAGCTATAGTAAATTATGAAAATATATGAATTTCGTTGAAATACCATTACATGAAAGGGGTCCATTTAAAACTTGCGCGTAATGACATCTCAAAGTAGATATTACCACCCAACTTTTCTGAAATGTTCAGCCAATTCGAAGCACCTACTTTTCAGATATGAATTTTTAAAGAAAAACAGTTTTTTGCACTTTCTGCGCATGAGCGTCGAGCTAGAGCAAAATAACCAACGGCATTGGATTCTACGGAAAATTTCCGATCAATTATGTTTTTTGAAAATGTTTTTTTCATTAAAAATCACATTTTGTTTTGCAGAAATAAATTTTCAATTTGGAAAATTGAAAAATTCAGAAGAATTGCTCTGTATGGCGCAATTGTTTAGATAATGGCTCCAAATTTTCAGAACATATTTTCAGACAAGAAAACTGCTTGCCAAATTTGAATTAAATCCAAGACGGTCACCCTTAATTCGTCTTTCATTTGACGTGGAATTACCCTTTTATTAGTTATGTACATTTGTGTCTAAAGTCTAATCTAAATTAGTTTAAACTGTTAATTATGTTTGTACAATAATACAAAATTTAATGTGAGGATACAGAAGTTCGACCCGTTTTGGCGGGAGAGTGAACACTTAATTGATTAACTCGTGCTGGGGAAGGACATTGCTGATGATTCACCGAGGACTTTAATGCCTGCTGCTTTGGTGACAATTTACTAAACATTTTTAAAGTTAGTTCCATCATTCAGTTAAGTTTCCCCGCAAGCGTTCATTCACTGGTCTGTTGACCCAAAAACAGTTGGCATATCATGTTCCGCGAAATACGAAACAAAACCTATTTATATTATTTTTATTTATTTTTAAATATTCAGAATTGGTAATTAGAAACAGATTGAGCCACCGGAAATTCCAGAGAGAAATGAAATACCTTCTATAAACCGGTCTTGTAGCCCCCTGTCGGTGGAAACGAGAACTACTCAAGACGGCAGTCTGGAATGTCTGTTCCATTGTGAAGTTAAGTGTACACTTTCATATTTTTTACGTACATTCCTACAAATAGTTCAGTACGGATACATTTTGTGGTTGAGTTCAGAATATTGCGTTCCGAATAATAGCTTCTTAACTCTAAACGAACAGTTAATGTTAACTAGTAAATACCGAGTTTTGAATTCTTCGTTCTTGGGGGGCCGCCCACGCCTCCCCCCCCCCCCCCCTCCTTCCACCACACAATTACTTCCTTAGTGTGAATCGTTCACCGAGACTTGAACCCTTATACTAAATTTTGCGTTAATACTCGCAAAAAATACTAAATATCGTTACATAAAATAAATATTGATTTTTTCAATAATTTCTCTTCTACAAAAAATATATACATAAATTGTTAACATACTAGAAACTGTTATACATCAGTTTAGGGGCGCCTCTAGCTCAGAGGTAGCGTGCTTACTTCCTGAGCTCAAAATCGCGGGTTCGAAACGCGGTCGAGACCTTGTAGGTTTTTTATCTGGGAGGTGAGAAAACCTTGAGCACGCCGTCCTCCGGATGGGACGTTAAGTGATGTCCCGAGTCTGTACGATGTCAGGTACTCGTTAAAGCCTTACCTTACGTGAATACAAATTTAGGATAGGTAAAATTTACAACATCCATAGAAGAGTCGGGCTCATGTCCTCCAACAAAACGACAAAAGTGCGCTCTGGTAGTAGGCGATATGACTTCGGTTAAAAGCCCGGGCATGAGTCACAATAACTAACTACATCAGTTTATGTTTAAATATCTTGTGGAATAGACAATATAAAAAAAAAAAAAAAAAAAAAGGAAGTGTGTTTTATTTATTCATTTCTAAAATATGTCCGCATTTCTTTACTTAGATGTTATACATAACCATGGTATTTCGACAGTTAGTAAGGTTTTTGAGTTGAACCCCATGCTTGCTTACTGAGCTCAAAATCGCGGGTTCAAACTTCGGCCGAAGTCCTCAGTTTATTTGGGAGGTAAAATAAACTTAAGGACGCCATCCTTCGGATGGGACGTTAAGCGATGGTCTCGAGCCTATGCGATGTCAGGTACTCGTTAAAGACCCCGACCCTAGGTGAATAAAAATTTAGGATAGGCAAAATTATAGTTGCGTTATGTTCATCAGAGTGACGAAAGAGTGCTCTGGTAGTAGGCGATATGAGCTTGTAGTTAAAGCCCGGGCATGAGTCATAATAACTAACTAAATGGGAGAAGTAATGCTGTAGTAATTATAATGAAAATAGATTCACCTTACACAACTCAAAAAAACATGTTTTTTCTAAATTTTAGAAATTTCATCAGTATCGATATACGACCAATAGTCACATTCGATAGTATCGAAACTATAGATATTTTCTCTACGTTACCCGTGGGAACAATCCTTGAGGGCCTTGTGCTCGAAAGTTTTACGGTCTCCCTGCTCCTTAAGAGCCGAGGTCTGAGAGCCATAAAGGTCTCCGGAGTTGAGTGACGAAAGCGGGAGTGTCGTTCTCGCGTTATGTGTCTTGACAGGTGGAGTGTCGCTGGGTTGGGCTTGCAAGACATCGAGTTCAACCCTAATAAAAGTGTCACGACTACATCCATCCTAATCGACACATCCTATCCACGGTCTTGAATGCTCTTTAGGCATCCCATTCGACTGTGGGTGGTACGGTGAAGTTGAGATCCGCTTGTGAGACTGTGAAGAAAACAGCGATGATTCTAATTGGCGTTCCACATCTGTCGTAACAAGTAATACCGTCCCGTAACGCGCTATCCAGCCGCTATAGAACCCTCTTGCAACTATATCCGTTTAAATATCTGCCGATGGAGATTGCATTCGGAGATCTGAAGAAGCATTCGATGCATCTACTGCAGTATCTGCAGTTCCTTGACGACTTGAACAACTACGTCGAGATGAACATTGAATTGTTGACAGATTACGTAACTTCCCCCATACCCTGTACAGCGTCCTCCGATATGAGATATTGCTCATTCCAAGTGGGTATATATATTTTTCCCATGCTATGTATTTGTAACGTTTAGAAAAGTTGAGTTTAATTTGAAGTTGTCTTCTCCAGGTGTACGGACTGCATTTTCTCAGGCGACAAGGCATGACGGCGCTCTTCAAAGTCGACATAGGGAGTGACAAGTGCGCTATAGAGCCCCTTGTCTGGAAGTTTGGGGCAGTCTGAACGGGCGGCAACCCTACGCAGACACTTCTGATACATATATATTTTTTTTTTCAACATAAAAACTCGTTAACTTTACGAGGCGATAAAAGCAATATCCTTCTATACAAAGAAAAATAAAAAAATGGGGCGCCGCTAACGCCGAAGAATTTTGTCTTTGATTGATCCATTAAAAATTTTCACGGCGGCCAGTTCCATTGAGTGCCTTTGTTTCGCGACAATACCAACCCTGAAAAAACAATGTATAAAAAAAAGGAAAAAAAAAAAAAAATTAACCCTCCCACACACACCCGGGAGTCTACCTGATTTTTTTCAACGATTCGGAAGGCTGAAGCACATTTTTAAAAAATAACAATATTCAAAAATGATTGATTGCGCTGGTAGCTCAGTGGTAGCGCGCTTGCCTACTTCGCGCTTCGAAAAGCGATTTTATCCAACTTTGATCAAATGTCAAATTTTGAAGTTTCGCCTGCCAAAATTCCAGGACGAGTTGTCATATTAGACACGAGCAGAAGAGGAGGGTCGTAAATTTGCAGCTATACCGCCATATTGGTATTATAGTGGCACTGAACCGGCCTAAACTCTCTACTAATGGACATATAAACACCCTTCTATGACACACCTGATGAGCAAACCTCCGACTATAATAACAAATAACAATATTTTATTGTTTTGTTTCTTTATAATTCTAATTTTTATATCCATCTTAAGCAACGGATGGAGGGGGGGGGGGGGGAAGGAAATACTAGTGGAATTAATACCGAAAGGCTCCCCTAAAGTCACAATTTTTAAATATTTTGTCTTCCATTCTTCGATTTATAGTCTAAAAACTGCATTTGCCTCTGTATCATGATTTAAATAAAGAGTCGATGGGGTTTTATTTATTGGTTATGCAAAATTTGTATGTATTAAATTTTTGCAAAATCTGAGTTTATAGACCCTCGTCTGGTCTTCTATGGAGAGTTTCCTGCATTGGGTTGGATACTTACCCAATTATGAGCTTTCATGTGAATTATGATTTGTATAGTGCTTATTTATAGGCATTACATTACCTATATCAAAATACATCATAAAATCTCCACTTTTGACGATTTCACTACATATATTAGAAGAATTAAACAGTAAACATTGAGATGTGGAGTTCGGAGATTGAACTTTCGCTTAGTGCTGTTCGCGTGGGCTTTAGAGCATTTGAGAAATACTCCTAATAAGATTAGATGAATTTTACTATGGAATAATAAAAGGGCCTATGGGAATGTTCCGTGCAGCTCCGACCTACATGTACATTTTATTATTATAAGAATTGATAAAAGTTTCGGTCTTGTGTCCAGGGGTGGTTATTCAATTTTGCAATGCTGTAGCTCTGGAACGGCTTATCCATTTTTCCTCGGGGTTGTACTAAAATCTCTTTTTTAAAGGGTAGATTATAAATATATATTATATGAATAAAATATCTTGTTTTTAGAGTACACCCAAATTTTGTTCACAATTCTGATTTTACACCCCGATTCCCCTCTAAGCGTGGTTCTAGACCCGGACTTGGGTCGACGAATCAAGGCCCACACTCCAGACTCGTACTCGGATCCACAATTCCAGACCTGGACTCGTGTCAAAGCAAGTTTCAAGAGCTAGCCTTAATTAAATTCAGAGATCGATGAACCAACAAAAAAGCAAAAACAGAAGTTAAGGGTCCACCAAATAAAGAGAGTATGGTTTTTGGAGGGAGAGCGGAAACTCGGGGTGTAGCCTTAAATGTATAGATCTTAGGACCGACAACAATACAACAACTGAAGGTAAGCTCCAGCGAATGAAAATTTTGAAGGTTTAGAAGGAGAGCAGAAACTTAAGTTTAAATTTGGGTATAACCTCTTTAGCCTATAAAACATACCTACTACTCGTAATACAGCAAGGCCAGCAGAGAGGCTTCAACCAAATACGATGATAGTCAACCGTAAGTATAGATGAAAACTTGTTCTGGTTCTAACCAAAAAAGCCAAGCAAGAATTGTAGAATATAGGTAGACCTTTTGGAACAGATTCTTTATATTTTCAGAAAAAAAAAAATAATACAGCCATGTCGGTAGTAGGCTTCAACTAGGCACCGTTTTTTTATCACTAAAGCGTAAGTTTTCGCTTTTGAAGGTTCTTCCATCTCCAAATTTGAGTCCAAATCCGAAAAACAAAAGTTTCAGCACTCCTTCTAAATCTTCCATCTCTTTACGTGTTGGAGCCTTAACTTCTGTTTTAGCTCTTCTAAGGATTCTTCGATCTCTAAATTTGAGGCTACACCCCCAACTCACATTTATGTTTCCGCGCTCTCTCTAAACCTTCCTTCTCTTCATTTGGTGGTCCCTTTCTTCTGTTTTTACTTCTTTTTAGTGCCCATTGACCTCCGAATTTGAGGCTACACCCCGATTCACACAAAATTTTCGTCTTACCTTTAAATGTTGTTCTAGAACCTAGGATCCACGGTTTCCGGCACAAATCCCTGCCAACACTTCATGACCCGGACTCGGATCCCCGATTCCTGACCTCGAACCCTCAAATGAGCCCTCTAATAAAGAGATTGAAGGTTCAGAGCGAGTGCGGAAATATACGTATGAGGCGGGGTGTTCAGAGATTGGTGGACTCATAAAGAAGAAAAAATAAAAAAGTTAAGGGTTCACCAAATAAAGAAACGGAATGTTTAGAGGGAAACAAAAACTGACGTACCTCTCGGGGTGTAGCCTTAAATTCCCTTAAGGAGGATTTGCAGCCTCACTTGAATATTATATCGTAATGTTACCATCTACGTTGATGCGTCGTCAAGAGAGAGACGAAGCTCTTGAAATGCTGGCACACTGGCAACCCAGAACATGGCTACGTCACTAACTCAAATTGTCGCTTTGTGCAGAATGTCACTTGGACCGCTTGCTGTTTTCATTGAGCGGGGGTCTGTGACACGAGGAATGAAGTGCATAGTGTTTTACGTCAACATATTTAGATGCGTAGATGTGTTGTATGCAAAGCGAGCGAACTGTGGGCGTCAGCTGTCTATTGTCTCCCAGCCACTAAGTCCTTGATTTGCCTCCCCAAATTTATGTCTACTTTATTTTGTCTTTTATGTAGTGGGCGATGTAAGTTAGTCATTACATATATTCGCCCATCACCTCGTACATTTTGACATATCATAAATACATAAATGTCTACTTAAATTATCGAAAGAAATTTGTCGATTGTTCTTAGAGGCTCTACTTCCTCAATACATCGTGTTGTAAGGGTTCTTTTGTCTTCATTGTGCTTCATGCCCTGGCTTCAACTACATAGCCATATCGTCTATTACAACAGTGCTTATCGGGTGATATCATGTTCACAAAGTGCCATTTTTTTTTTTGAAAACAGGAAAGCATGAAATTCCGCTGAAAACTCAACATCGAATTTCTGACCGATTATATAACTTCCCCTATATTTTGTATAACTGGGGAAGTACTTTATTGTGTATGTTATTGTTTGAGCTCTTCATTTTGATATCCCATTTCCCTAAGTACATAGTTTAGGATATATTTTGCTGTGATAGACAGAAAGAGGACTTAGCGAGAAGAACAGGGTGGCAAGGGGTGCCGTTGAACTCTTCGGGGGTCGGAACCCTCAAAACAGGAAATATGTATACGAGTATAAGGCAATTATCCAGTTATTGTCGGAAGGATGTAAAGGTGTAAGGTGTTAAAGATGTGCAGTGCAGCTAATGAGAGGGTCTCATTGCCGGGCCCTTTTTGTGCACTTGCCACTCTTTTGTGGGCCCAAAAAATACTTCAATTGTGGCTTCAAATTATATCAACAAAAGACAGAACACCGCCTTCAAATCAATAAGGAAAATTCGTTATCATTCAAAATTCTTCACTCATTTTTTTTTTTTTTAATTCTGGATTTGTATGATTCATTTAATTCTTAAAACCATTAGCATATTAGAAAATATGCTTCCAAGAATTCTCCTTGATTGTCTGTCAGGATGGGCAACTACAGCTGAATATAATCGACGACAACTGTTTTACCTTGGAAATATGGTCTTAGAGACGTAACGGAAGAAGGGGGAGTCCAACATTTTCTAATATTACTTTATGCAATGTATGGTCAGCCTTGCAAGGCAGGTGCCCCCCCTCCCATTGGAATAGTTCTGGAGCCGCCCCCGTCTCCAATAGTAAATTTTCAAAGAATCACTCAGTCTAACTATATTAGCAGAAGAGCATTGAATATTTAAAAGACAAATAAAAGAGGAGAAAACATTCTGAGAATCGAAAAGAGATTTCCGAATTCCTCGATGTTTGGCCTTTATTCAACCTCTCCTACTTCCCGGATCATCAAACTGCGATTTTGAAGGAATCGGATCTGTGGTTCTCGAAGCAAAAAAAAAAAATGTATTAATTCAATACCTACTTTGTGTTTATAAAACAGAGCCTAAATATTTTGGAGACTTCGAAAAAAATTAATTCAAATATTTCTTTGAGTCAACACAAATTCATCACTTCAGACAACACAGTTGGAGGTTTTCATGTTTCAAGAAAATTTACTTAGGCAACTCTTCGTATACAATTCAAGGCAGGTTATTGCTTGGTATCTGGTATGGCATGAGATAGATGTATATATTTACTAAGGAAAATCTTCGTATACAATTCAAGGCAGGTTATTGCTTGGTATCTGGTATGGCATGAGATAGATGTATATATTTAATAAGGAAACTCTTCATATACAATTGAAGGCAGGTTAATGCCATTTGGTACCTGGTATGGCATGAGATGGAGTGGCCCATGTTCTCTGTATATATCCGATGTGTCCTTGTCCCAAACTAAAGGTTACCCACGTGACTTGCTTTTTAACACTGTAGCCTGAATGGTAGCCTTTTACCCGGCAACCTTCAGAGGGGTACACGTGGATCTTACCACATATCCCTTTGGCTGCTATGTTTGGACGTCTGACAGTGGCAGATGGGGAGAGTTGAGCAACACCCACTCAACTAGAATACTGCACGTACAAAACAGAATGTCGCGACTTATAGAAAATGTTGCTATTGTCTCTCATTGACGAATGTCTCCAGGAGTTATACGAATGTTTAGCTATTCACATCACAACCATTTGGAAGGAAATACTAGGATCAAAATCATCTCCAATTGAGGAGCGTGTATTTATCAACGTACATGTATAAAAGAGAAACATTATCTACAATACTTTTACTACGGGGTCCTTCGCAATGATCCTCCGTCTTTACTTTCTCACGCACATCGTATTCCAGGCCTCCAACGCAAGCCGGGTGTCTCTCTTCTTCTCGGGACCCTGGCTCCACCCTTGCTTCGCCAATTGCTTCACGAAGGCCATCATCCGGGCTCTTGTTCAGTCCTCAGCTTTCGGTTCGTCTTTATCCTTCATCTATCCATCACGAACACGGCCATATATCTTACTCAACACCTTCTTCTCCTGCATATTGAGCAAGATTTCTTCCTTCTTAGTCAAGGCCCAGAATCCATTCAGTGACGACCGGTCTCAGGACTGTTTCGTGTATGGTAATTTTGGCATCTCGGTAAACACCCCCCCGATCCGAGCACTTTCTGCAGGGTATCCTCGCTTTGATTTCTTCCCTCATAGTCAAGGCCCAGGTTCCATTCAGATAAGTGACGACCGGTCTCAGGACTGTCTCGAGTATGGTAATTTAAGAATCTCGGTAAACACACCCCCGATCCGAGCACCTTCTGCAGGGTATCCTCGCTTTGATTTCTTCCCTCTTAGTCAAGGCCCAGGTTCCATTCAGATAAGTGACGACCGGTCTCAGGACTGTCTCGAGTATGGTAATTTAAGAATCTCCGTAAACACACCCCCGATCCGAGCACCTTCTGCAGGGTATCCTCGCTTTGATTTCTTCCCTCTTAGTCAAGGCCCAGGTTCCATTCAGATAAGTGACGACCGGTCTCAGGACTGTCTCGAGTATGGTAATTTAAGAATCTCCGTAAACACACCCCCGATCCGAGCACCTTCTGCAGGGTATCCTCGCTTTGATTTCTTCCCTCTTAGTCAAGGCCCAGGTTCCATTCAGATAAGTGACGACCGGTCTCAGGACTGTCTCGAGTATGGTAATTTAAGAATCTCGGTAAACACACCCCCGATCCGAGCACCTTCTGCAGGGTATCCTCGCTTTGATTTCTTCCTTCTTAGTCAAGGCCCAGTTTCCATTCAGTGACGACCGGTCTCAGGACTGTTTCTGTATGGTAATTTGGCCATCTCGGTAAACACACCCCCGATCCGAGCACTTTCTGCAGGGTATCCTCGCTTTGATTTCTTCTTCAACATCGTTCTTCTTGGTCATAACGACCTCCAGATACTTGAAGCTATCCACCCGCTCATACCTACACTCCCCAACTACAGTTCCCAGTCCCTTATTTCCTACTTTATCCTTCTCATATATTCGGTCTTGCTCTCGTTGACCTAAATACCTAGTTTCCTAGACCCACCTACATACACTCACTGATCGAACTCTGGGAGACCTCCATGTGGTTCATAAATTCCCATGTAAGTTCCTTTCATATTGTAAACCAAGGAAAAAGCCAAAAAAAAATTATGTATGTTGTACCTTTGAAAAATAGGTTCACTGCCATCGTTTCTCCAGACAACGCAGTGACGTGAACCTGCTACCAAAATGAAAAATCTCAGAGTTTTCCGCATTTGTGCAAATGATTTCATGACTATTTTCATGGCAATAATGTGTGGAACATCATTTCGAACATATCGACAGCGTGATCTAGAAAAAAATATAGGCTTTTAACCTTTAATCTTTCTTAGAACGTACAAGAAATGGTTTTAAAAAGTCAATAAACTTTCCGGATATCCTAGAGATGCTGTAAAGGTTTACCACTTCGGGCTCATGCCTAGAGAGCTAACTGGGAAGGGATAAGAACATTGAATGCTTAGGTACCTAGGTGCCCACACCAACCCATCCAGTATATGTAGGGTTGCTGCTGCTACCTGTTGTCCGTCTTCATGAACTTGCTTAGTAGCACTCTACTGGCCACTCTTGTAACCACCACTACACTGATAAGTAATTATTTTTTCTTCAGTCACCCTATTCCCTTATTATTCCTCAAGGGCATTAAAATTGTTAGTTTTTAGGGTCTATAGATTGAAAACGGCACGATATGAGGAGCTGTCTGCGTCTGTCGGTCTCTCTAGAGGCTAAACAACTTTTTACGATAGAAAGTTGCTTTTTTTTCCCTGAAATATTTAAAAATACGATCCAACGCCAGGAATATTGTAACCGACATCACCAGAACCGGGGGAGAAAAAAAAATGTATACTTTTTGAAAATTTTATATTCAATATGGCGGCTATAGGAAATCAAAAATATCGTCCTTGTTGGCATGCCGAATAACATTCTTATAGCGAGCCGGATGAATGTTATTCCCAGCTGCTCTGTTCTGTCAGCTAATTTTTATTTATTTCTTTACATTGCATGCTGATAAATAGGGTCTTGCAACGAGTATTGGCCGCCCCCCTCCACAAATAAAGTGCCGAATGTTTTTATGTTTTTCCCCTTTACATTTTATAGAATAAGTTAATGATTTTTATTTTCCAAATAAATACTTGAGCAAAGAAATTAATAATTTGTTAGGTTTATGTTAGGTTTTATGACTCATGGCCGGGCTTTTACTACGAGGTCATATCGCCTACTACCACAGCGCTCTTTCGTCACTCTGGAGGACATGAGCCCGACTCTACTATGGGAGTCCTAAATTTTGCCTACTCTAAATTTTTATAGGGGTCTTTAATGAGTACCTGACATCGTACAGGCTCGGGACCATCGCTTAACGTCCAATCCAGAGGACGGCATGCTAAAGTTTATTTTACCTCCTGGATAAAATAAACTGAGAGCCTCGGTCGGGTTTCGAATCCACGTTCTTGAGCTCAGAAGGCAAGCACGATTTCCAATGAGCTACCGGCGCCCTCGAAATTAATAATATGTGTAACAACAATATTTTATTTTTAAACATTATAATATGAACTACTAAACATAATTATTACCCATGTACATAATAATGATAGGTAATAACATTTACATATATGTAAATATAAAATTTACTTTATATAATAAACTTTGATATAAGTAATATTAAAAAACAAAATAATCGATTTTTTTTAAGAACACAAGTCTATTTTTTTTTTCAAATAAAACTAGAAACATTTATCACAAATAGTTATTTATTAAATAAAAGTAAGTTGTTGTCAAAACATGGCTCTTCTGGCCTTAATGGAAGCAAACTTGTCTACAGCACGTTTTGTGGCAATACAATTCAAGAGATCACTTTCGATGGATAATAACGAAAGGCCCGTCAGTCTCTCTACAAAAGCAGGCTGCCTTTTGATTACTCATATTTCCCTTTTTTCTCTCATCCCTTCAAATTAATTTATCTTGCTTTTCCCCTTGGTTTCGGTTTCTTTTTGAGAGTATTGTCGTGACTGGCGAGTTTGGAGTCTAATTTCTCTGTTACAACTGTGGAAGCGGATAGATAGCACTTGTAAGTCGTTATGAAGAGTGTTGTTAGAGACTTAGCCTGGTACTTTAGTGATGTGCCGTAAGATGATGGGACTGAAAGGTTTGAATCCTTTGGACTTGGTCGCAAATCCCCCGAGTTGCTAGCCATAATTCCATAACAAATTTTTAAAAATCTTTCTTCGCTTTAGTTTCAAGCTATGGCGTTTGTCATTTAGTGGCAAGCTTAATTTAATTGGTCGGATTCTCAAAAGAAACAAATCACTTTTTAAGGCGCAACTAAATACTAGAATACATCATATGGGATTTTTCATGAACACTGATACGGCTTTATCCCAGGGAAAGGGGCCCATACGGAACTGAAGGGTCGCGGACAGGGTTCATCGACTCAGGTCCCCTTGACCCCCCTCAGTTAGCCAAGGAGGGGTCACGGATGAGACATATCCTGATACGTGAGACCAGCGACCAGCTGAGAACGGATCTGAACCATTACCGGAGGGGCACCCTCTTCCTCCAGGGGGGTCTTGCCTCAATCTGATGAGCATTGTCCCAGGCAATCCCCCCTACTGCCGCTCGTCCTTTTGGCACGACAATCGTAGTTGGGTTATTGCGTTTTACTTCCTGAGCTATGCGAAGTATATGGGAAGTTACATAATCGATCAAAAATTCAATGTGAGTTTTCATGTTTTTAAT
The DNA here is from genome assembly GCA_963662175.1 of Aradus depressus. Lineage (NCBI taxonomy): Eukaryota > Metazoa > Arthropoda > Insecta > Hemiptera > Aradidae > Aradus > Aradus depressus. The sequence goes on along the minus strand of OY759214.1, from coordinate 55,462,072 downwards.
GAAAGAAAAAAAAAGACACGACATTTTATACTCTAACATCTGAAATTGAGTGTGTAAATCAAAAGTTCCATACAAATGACACCAATTAATTTTTAAAAGAAGAGACCAGAAGAGCTTTGTAATCCTTATAAAAGGATTTTCAACAAAATCGACCGAAGGGAAGGGGGGATCAGAGTTGGGGGGCTCAATTCAAAAACACTGATAACCTTCCATGTAATCTATCAACATGACACTAGTATGAGGATTCAAATCTCCCTGAGTAGGACACCTGTTGATTTTATAAATATTTTTATTTTATATATATATATATATATATATATATATATATATATATATATATATATCATATATCATATATCAAATCAACAGGTGTCCTACTCAGGGATATTTTATATACATATATGTATTAGGGTGTATCGAAATTTTTTAAATTTGATGGCCCTACGAAAAATTGAAAGTATTTGACATGTAAACAATAACAGAATATCAAACAAACTATTGTAGATGCTTTAGGGTGTCCCACATTCGTCTCAGAAACACGATTTTTGCGCTTTTTCGAGTAGTATATTAAGAACTGAATTTTTTTTCTATTTTATTGTTATTTTTCTGTCAAATTCCAATTCCTAGTCGTGCCCCACTTAATTACAAGTAATATCATCATAAAAAAACATTATTTCAATTATGCGGATAACTTTAGTATTTGAAAATTTTATGAAATTTAGTGTAAATTCAAGTAAACTTTATATAAGTGAAATTGAAATTTAAAAAAGTGAGCAATTTTAATCAATATAGAACAAAATTGAAAAAGAAGTAATGAAATTTTATTTATAATTACAAGTATTTTTACAGTTTCATTCTTTTGACAAAACATAATCTCTTTTCGATTCAAACGTTGGCATAGATTTTCTCGTTTTAATCAAACTGATTATTTTACATTGCCTAGCTTCATGACCGCATACTAACATTGAGGCTTCTGTGACACTTTTAACATGCCGTTCAACGGCTTGAGTATGGCTTGGGTATCGTAACTGAGCTTTGAATATACTACTCGAAAAAGCGTGAAAATCGTGTTTTTGAGACGAATGTGGGACTTTAGGGGAAGCATCGACAATAGTTTGTTTGATATTCTGTTATTGTTTACATGTCAAATACTTTCAATTTTTCTTATGGGCCATAAATTTAAAAAAATTGAATTTACACTAAATTTCATAAAATTTTCAAATACTAAAGTTATCCGCATTAAAATCTGACGCAATGGTAGCATTTTGTATCATTTTTATTTCTCGTTTGTCATTTTGTCTATAATTAATATTCCTTGGTTAACTTCTAAGTACTTGAAATAATGTTTTTTTATGATGATATTACTTGTAATTAAGTGGGGCACGACTTGGAATTGGAATTTGACAGAAAAATAACAATAAAATCGAAAAAAATTCAGTTTTTTATATACTACTCGAAAAAGCGTAAAAATCGTGTTTTTGAGACGAATGTGGGACCCCCTAAAGCATCGTCAATAGTTTGTTTGATATTCTGTTATTGTTTACATGTCAAATACATTCAATTTTTCGTAGGGCCATCAAATTTAAAAAATTTCGATACACCCTAATATGTATATAATATTCTAGATATATTGGGTGCGTACACCTAGGGATCTAAGTATACAATGTCCGATGTTGATGAATACATTTTTTATTTAATTTCTTACTTCACCCATGGAATCCGGTTAAATGAGTTTTACCCAGGTTTTTCTTCATTCCTTACAAAAATTAGAAAAAAATGCATACAAATGTCCCCTTTTCAAGTTTGTAAATAAATATATGTCTAATTTACTATGTCTGATTTAATTATTAATTTGGATATCTCAAATACTTTGATTAATAAACTAAATTAAACCGATTAACTGCAGCGCAAAACTCTTACAAAAGATAGGAACCAGCAACAACCAGAGGCGTGTGGCTAGTTCACGCTTTACCCGGGTAGAGCCCCATGAATACATTTTTCATTTCATTTCTTGCTGGTTTTGCCCTTATTCCAGGCAAGTGGTTGCTATTTCCTATTTTAATTACTTCATCATAATAGTTATTTCTTATGGACTTTTATGAGAAAATGTTTATAACTGCTTTTAACATAAAGTTATTGTAAAAAGTAAACTCAAATTTCTTATGTAAACAGAATAACTGAATAAAAACTAAAATGGAATGGAAAAAGTAAAGAAAATTGTTGTTTATTTAACTTTCAACTTACAAATTGTATGCTAATAATGGGTATTACACATAATTTCCATGACAGGTGAACAGGGTCGAGGCATTCTGCGGATGAGGCGACAGATATCTTCTTAGGCACCCGTTCTTCCACCACCAGGTATACAAAATATAGGGAAAGATATGTACCTAATCGGTCAAAAATTCGATGCGGAATTTTCAACGGAATTCCATGTATTCCGACCTCCAGATTCCAAAAATGAAAAAAAAAAAGTTTGTGTGTGTGTGTGTGGTGTGTCTGTGAACACGATAACTCCCAATAAAATGAATGTATCATCACGAAATTTTATATGTGTCATCAAACCCCCAAAAGGACAACACCTGGTGATTTTTGGCCCAATCGGCCAAGGAGAAGGGGGGGATTAGGGAGAGGCTTAACTAAAAAACTCTAATAACTGCAAATATGAAGATGGCTGATGTAGTGAGAAGTGATTATTTCGCAGGATGTCAAAAATAAGTTAGTCTGACCTCTCACAGATTTTTTATTTAAGTAAGCTAGCCGGCTTTCGAGGTTTCCCTCATCATCAGGCAGTCTGATAAAAATTTGAATAAACTAAATAATAAAAATATAAATAAATAAAAATCTACAACAAACATTAACAATTTAAAATATCATGGATGGGGACAGACGAGTTATTCCTGTCCACCATCTGAGTCACAACTGGGAGAACGGTGTACGTGAGACTGCTGCAAGCAGTCTCACGTACACCGTTCTCCCAGTTGTGACTCAGATGGTGGACAGGAATAACTCGTCTGTCCCCATCCATGATATTTTAAATTGTTAATGTTTGTTGTAGATTTTTATTTATTTATATTTTTATTATTTAGTTTATTCAAATTTTTATCAGACTGCCTGATGATGAGGGAAACCTCGAAAGCCGGCTAGCTTACTTAAATAAAAAATCTGTGAGAGGTCAGACTAACTTATTTTTGACATCCTGCGATCTAATAACTGCCGTTGTATTGTCAAAACCCCATAAGGACGACACATTAATTTTCAGTGGCATCAACAGAAGGAAAGATAGACCAGGAAAGGGGGTTTAACTCAAAAACTGCCGATATAATGAATGTATCGATGTAAGTAAGAACCCAACGAGGACATAATCTGTCAAATTGCAGCGATATCAGCAGAAGGGTAGGAGGGGTTTAGGAAAAAGGCTCAATTCAAAAACCCTAATAACTGCCGATCTAATGAACTTTTCGACACAAAATTTAGTATGAGGATTTAGGAGCCCTAAGTAAGTCAACTATTGAAAATTAGCGCAAACGGTCGACTGGTTTTGAAGGGGGATTATACGCAATGGAGAAGTACATTGCCCGTCATTCACCAGCACTTATCTTTTATATTGAATTAGACAATATAAATATTGACAAGTCCATTTTTTGTATTTTGTTTTCTTTTATATCGACGCAGATCGCAAAAATGTATTTGTACAAATAAGTTGTAATTATCCATATGAGAAGATGAAACTCTGGTTGACAGGAGGAAACTGATAGAAAGACAAAGGCAAAAAAATGCTGGTTTTGGAGGGGGAGTGAAAAGTTAATTGTTTAATTCTTTCAGGGGAAGTACATTACAGGTGATTGACCAAATCCCTTTTTTTTGTGAAGTGCTGAGCGATGAGTGACCCCTTGATCTTGCACATCTTTTTGGTAAGTTCATGTGCTCTTGTAAGCCGTGATACCAGGTTTACCCGGGTAATGCCCAATAATACATTTTTAATTTAATTTCTTAGTTTGCCCAAGGCAGCAGGTTAAAGTATGTTTTATCCGGACAATCGCTAGTTTATCCTTATTACCTGCAATAACACATAAAAAGATTCATAAATATTTCCCTTGTTCAAGTTTGTAAATACTTGTCTAATTATTCGTTTACACGCCGATTTACTAGGTATTTATTTAATTGTTAGCTTTTTAGAGCGGGAGGGGGGGTGACGATGTACAAAGAAGATGGGATAAGGCATGAATGAAGGAGGCGAGGCGAGGCGAGGTGTCCATTATGTGAAAGTGGTTGTGTTATTAGTCGAGTGTCGAGAGCTCAGTGTTATTGTTTTTGTTCGTCTGTCTGTGGAGCCCCCCCCCCCCCCCCCCCCCCCCACCGCACCTCATACCATGGTATTTCCTGTCTGTCATTAACCCTTGGCCTCGCATTCAGTCCTGCCCTCACTCTCAACCACTCCACTCCTTAGGGTTCGCAATACCTTCATCCTTATCAATTTTTTCAATTCTGGAAATCCCTCAATTTAGTTTAAATCACACACAGACACGTCAGGAATTTGTTATGCATTATTGAAATGAGAAGATCAGAAAATATGAAATTCCATTGATATCTTTCTGACGAATTCTCCAGTCAACTAAATTCTGAAAACGAACTAGTGATTTGGTTGGAAATCAATGGCGTTCTTGTGCATGGACCTCTGAATCCTCATACAAAATTCCATGTAGATACCCCCCCCCCCCCCCCCCCCCCCTCCCCTCCCTTCAATTGATTTCCAGGAAACGCGACAGGTGTCGAGGTACAAAATTTCGTGTCGTATATTCATTACATCGAGAGTTATCACACAAACATGATTTTTTTTTCCTATTCAATTCATGAAGTCAGAAAATATTAATCAACCTCAATATCAAACCCTACTCGAAACTTAACATCCAATTTCTCACCTGTTACATAACTTCTCTCATACTACTTATAGTATAGGAAGTAAAAATGTCTGTCTATGGACTAAATAAATACATGGACAAGAAGTTTTAGATATGTATTCAGACCTACCAGAATATTTATTAAAATGTTGATTTTCAACCAAATTGACTGAAGGGAAGAAGTGGGGAATTTAACAAGTAATTTTTTGCGATTCAGCCATATCGACAGAAATTAAATGAAAAATAATCTTTATTCTGCGACATACGACCCCTAAGAATAATAACATAAGAAATAAAGAAAATAATACAAGTATCACCCATTGAGACACAATAAAAAAAAAAAGAAAAAAAGAAAGAGGCTTCTAGAAATTAACTGAAAAAATAATAATTGTTAATGATTAAATTAAGACAATAAAATCAAACTAAAAATATATGTAGGTATATACAATTAAAGAAAAACAAAGTAAGAATAATAAAGTAAACAATAATAATAATAATAAGGAATTATAAAAAAAAACAGAGGTCAGAGAGAAAATATATATATATATTTTCTTTTCTCTCTCTGATCTCAGTTTGACTTAGAGAAGAGAAGAAGAAGAAGAAAAAGAAGAAAGAAGAAAAACATTTTATTTGGACCAGTACTAAGTATGTACTTTACACAAAATGAGCAAATAAACAAGAAAATTATAATTAAAACAAAAAGTCTTGGTACAGTCTTGGTTGCAGCCTGCGAGCTACAGGCTGGCCGAGACTGTAGTGAACCGCACCAGAGCAGGTTGGCAGACCTTCATGGAAGCTTCGGGTGAGTTTCTCAATGTGGGCTGCAAAAGGAGCAACTCCCAGTTCCCGATGGATTTGGGTGTTCCTGATAAACCAAGGTGCGTTCACCGCTATCCGGAGGACTTTGTTTTGGAATGTTTGTAATCGTGTTATGTTAGTGTGGCTAGTGCAGAACCATACGGGGCAAGCGTAGGTTAAGAGTGGAAGTATTAGTGTTTTGTAAAGTAAGGATGTGCATGTGTGTCTGAGTGGTGTATTCCTGTTTATGAGTGGGTAGATGAGCCTGAGTCGTGTGTGTGCTTGTTGGAGTTTTATGTTGATATGTAGGCGCCATGTTAGTCTTGTGTCAAGGTGCACTCCAAGATAGCGCACACCCTGGTCTTTAGGATTCCATGGAATTGGGAGTTGGTCGATTTGCAGCCTTCTGAGGTGTTCTATCGAGAAGCGGCGTAAAGCGAACACCTTCGCCTCCGTCTTCCCACCGTTCAACTTAAGCTTCCATTTTCCAAACCACTGGCCGATCTCATCCACCTGGATTTGTAGGGAGTCGATGGCCGCTTCCAGATCTATGTTTTGGCTGAGGATCAACGTGTCGTCAGCGTAAGTCGCCAGGGTTGCAGAGACTGGTTCTGGCATGTCGTGACAGAACAGATCAAACAAGAGTGGACTGAGGATCGCACCTTGTGGGACTCCCGCTGATATCTTCTTTCTGGAGCTCAGTGTGTTGTTCACCCTTATTTGGAATGTTCTGTCACGAAGAAAAGAGCTAATGATGTTCTGGATGTATTGCGGAGGCCAGGTCTGTTTTAATTTGAAGAGCAAGCCCTCGTGCCAGACGATGTCGAAGGCAGCTGCGACGTCCAAGAAGGCTGCTACTGTGTACTGCTTCCGCTCAAAGCCCCCCACAATGGTCTCAGCAACTCTCTGTAGCTGATGGACGGCTGAGTGGTTTGATTTAAACCCAAACTGGTGGGCAGAGATGGTCCCTGCAGTCTCCAGATGACGGAGGAGCCTCTTGTGAATTATTTTCTCAAGAAGTTTTGAGAGGCTATTTAAAAGGCTTATTGGTCTATAGCTGCCTGGATCGTTTTTTGCCTTACCTGGCTTGTGAAATGTTAGAACAACGGCGTTTTTCCAGTCTGCAGGAAAGTAGCCGTGGCGAAGACAGGCGTTGAACACACTTGCCAGGTAGGCTATGCTCTTCGGAGGAAGCTTCTTCAGCACCAGGTTGGGGATGATGTCTTCACCGGGGGCCTTCTTGATGTGTAGTCGTGTAATGTGGGCGTGTATTTCTGATGGTGTGGTATGCTGAATGGGTGCTTCGACTGTGTGAAGTGTATTTGAGAGGTATGATTCAACTGTGATGAGTGTTTCATGATCGTCAGCGTCTGACGTTGTGAATTTATTTTCCAAATGGGTCGCCAGTAATTCGGTTTTCTCTTTGTCAGTTGTGGCAGTGATTTGTCCGTCAGTTAAGATGGGTAGGGGTGTCCTTTGGTTTAGAAGTCGTCGTGTCTCTTTCCATAAGTTGTTGTCGCCCGGAGTCATATCAGTCAAGTATTTTCGATAGTTCGCGATTCTGTCTTTGTCAAGTTCCCATCGTATGCGTCGGGTCAGGCGATTCAGTTCTCTTTTCTCAAGGGGATCTCTTGTTCTTTGCCAGTGTTGTCGTAGTGTGTTCTTTGTACGGATCATATCCATTATGTGTGTTGGTGTCTTGTTGTGGAATAGGTGTCGTTTGTCAGTGAAATGTCGGTATGTTGCTTCATGTACCGAGGTATGTATGGTTTGTGTGAACGTCCTAACTGCATTGTCAATGTCGTCCGTCGTGCTATAATGATGGGGGACCCCGAGACAGTTCATTCCGTCTTCAAACGTGGCCCAGTCGATCTTCCTCGTGATCAACCTTGGAAGATATTCCTCCTTCTGTGGCCGTGCTAGGAAGGTGCAGATAACTGGGAGATGGTCTGAGTCTAAGTCGGTCAGTGTCTCGTGAAACAGGGGCAAGTTAAAGTTGTGTATCAGTCCTATGTCCAGTATGTCGGGTTGGTATGTTCGTTGAGTTGGGTAGAATGTCGGTTCGTCAGGTGTCGATATTTGTATCCCCAGGTTTTCTGAGATGGATTGTAGTCTAGTCCCGTTGTTATTCTGTCTTCTGCATCCCCATAGCGTGTGTTTGCTGTTGAGGTCCCCGATCATTATAGTCGGTAGTCCTGTGAAAATATGTTCGAAGTCAGTCTGTACCAGCCTTGTGTTCGGTCGATGGTATGCTGATATGATGTTGAGTGTGCCGGAGAGTGTGGTGAGGGTGACTCCAACTGCCTCCAAGTTCTGGAGAGGGGGAATGTTAATCTGTGAATGTTTCAGGTGTCGTTTGATGAAAATGCCAACACCACCGAAACGTGTCGGTCGGTCCAGTCTATATGAACAGTAGCCAGAGAGTTTGAGTTTGTCTGTCGGTTTGAGGTGGGTCTCAGTTATGCATGCAATGTCGACATTATATCGTGATAAAAAGTTGGTTAATGACGGTTGCCTTATCTTTAAGCCGTCCGCATTCCAGTTTAATATAGTTAAATTTTGAAAAGTTCCCAGATTAGGGTTTGCCATGATTCATCGAAAAAAGGTTAGTGAATAAATTGGATAAGAAAGCTTGGATGTGGGGGATGAATGGTTTGATGAGGTTCATGATGAGTCCAGTCAGGTCAGTCGTTGCCTCAGAGCTAATTCCATTGTTTGCAGTATTAGGTTGCGGTGGTGTTGGCCTACTTCGATTTTTGTCAAACCAAAAGTTCGTAGGTGGTTTGGGCTCCGGGGAGGTAGGTGCGTATGGTGGTGTATTGGGTGTGTTGGCTGAATGTGCGTGTGTGTGTTGCGGAGGTTGATTAGTATTAGTGTGAAATGTTTGGCTTGCGGTGGTGCCTGCGGAAGCTGACTGTAGTTGCCGTTTCGGTGGTCGTTTCAGACAGCCTCCAAAGTTGGCGGTATGGTCGCCCCCACAGTTGGCGCACTTCGGTTTGTCAGTTTTTTGGAAAGGACAAACTTTATAATGGTGATTCCCTGCACACTTAACGCAGGTCGACTCAAGGCGGCAGTAGTTCTTGGTGTGCCCGAATTTTTGACAGTTCATGCATTGAGGAACGTGCAGGGACCGGCGTCTTTCCTCCACGTGGATCCGACTGTAATATAGTTTTGTAAGTGAAAATATGGCTTTTCCCTGATCGTTATTAGTTAGTTCGACTGCGCACAATGGCGTGGGCATTTTGTCTCTATTGTGCAACCTGGTGACCGAAATAACTGGGTAGTGAGGGAGCAATTCATTTTTGACGTCTTCTTCACTGAACGCGTATGGCACACCTCGGAGAATCACCGATACATTTTTAGTTTCTGGATTAACATAAGTATAATAGTTAATTTTATGCGTATCGTAGAATTTTGTCAGGGCCCTAAAATCGTCTGACGAGGTCGCTTGAATTTTAATTTTTTCTTTTAGGCATTGTTTGGTTTCAAACGGTGATGTAGCCACCTTTAATATGTCAGCTGTTATTTCTTTTAGGTTATTGTAACCTACAATAAAAATTGGAGGTATTTTAATTTTTTTACTATTTTCGGAATTTGAATCGGCCGGTTGGGGCTTGGAAGTGTCTAAATTGGTTAGAGCGGAATACCTGTTAGAAACTATGACTGGTGAGTTGTAAGATTTATACCTCTTGGTGACGGCGAGGTGTGAGGCGGGTGTCTCCTGGTCAGGCTGGTCTAGGGTCCTCTTCTTGCCGCTAAGGCCTGGATGGTCAACGGCCATCGATGCTGTGGCCAGGGGCTGGTGTGGTACCTGTTTGATGTTACTTGGCTGGCTGTGGCTGGCCGTGGGTACTGGTGCACTCTCTTCAACCCAGGAAGAGCGCGCCCCGCTGCAACTCATTCCGTTTGGTGAAAAGGTCCTCTCCCTGATACTTTTCACTGTTTCACGTTTTTACAAACACAGTAAAAACCGCACTATTAATTATTTTTTTGAAGAGCAATTTTATAACACTATTTTTGTTTAACGTGAACAGCTGATCTGACTTAGAGAAGAGAAATGTTTGAAGCAGTTGATTACAATAATTCGAGGTGGGGAAGTACATTGCCAGTATTGAAAAAACAAAGAAGATGAAGAAGAAGAAAGAAAGAAAAAGTTGAGAAGAAGGACCAGAGCTGACTTGGTAAGCACAAAGGATGAAAAATAAGTAAGATTAGTGGATTTCTGAACGTTCATGATTAATTTCAAATGTAAATTCCAAGAACCTCGTTGCTACTCGGTTTCCTAAAATGACCGCAGGCTAATGGATTCTAAAGAATAAAAAACTGAATGCATTCTAAAGAGAACATTCATTTATAAACACCGAAAATAACAAACAGGATATTGGATACATTTATTTTTCTTGTTTTTAATGAGAAGCGGCGTTTATCAGAAGTAGCGGGTTGTCCAACGAGATAACAGAGCGCAAAACAGAGATTATAAGAAACGTGTGAATGAGAGGGATGCATGCGATTACAGGATGCAGGATGCACGCAACACACAGCGTCGCGGGGATATTGGTGCGAAGCGGCTGAGGAAATATAGCCATTTGTACGGTTTCCTTTTAACTTTCATATACCTTACTTGCAAGTTACCTGACTTCACTCGGAGTAACTTTAGGCAGGTTAGTATCATTGTCTGCAGGATTAGTGGTTTTGGGACGGTGTTATGTCGCCTCACTGCCTACGTAAGACCTTTAAAACGATGTTATCCTCAATGTTCAATTCAAAACTCGATACCCATACTAGCAGCGCCTTCTCAATAGATACGTCTAATATCCATAAGATCAAACAACAAATGGTGCAATTTTGGTTTTATACATTAACCTCGAAATGTCAACAGTTGAAGAGATATTTTATATTTTGATAAAGCGTGAAGATGTACAGCTTATGTCTACCGGAAAGATATAAGCTTCCCAACTATGAAAGAATTATCTTATACGGTTAAGTAGTTTTTGAGATTACCTCAAATACACAAACAAACCTCTTTAGAAAAAGAAAATATATATTTGGATCAGGGCAAATTCACAATTTAAGAATATTCATATAATGTCACAGAACGATGTCCGGCTTCAAACGACGGTGAGGCAGAGATTCTCCTATGCCAAAGGTAACATTCTGCAGTCCAACGTATCTACCTTACCATCCAAGGTATGTTTACGGTAAAGCAGAGAACTTTGCTTTCGAACCTGACCAGTTTCTGAATGTTGGTCTAGCTTGTGCTGAGCCAAACAGGACAGGAGTATGTGATGAGTGGCCGTATGAGTGCGGTGTAGAGTAATGTGGCACATTCATGTCGGAGTGTAGTGTTCTTGTTGAGAAGTGGAGAATCTGTTGTAGGCATGTTTAAGTTTGGAGTTAATGTGTTGGCCCCTGGTCGCTCTCTTTTAGTTCAGATTATAAGGAAGTATGTGGGAAATAGGGTTTTCAACAGTTTTACTAACCAAGAGGATAACATCACCAACCAGTTTAAAGTTACTCTGGGATAACATCACCAACGAGTTTAAAGTTACTCTGGGATAACATCATTAACCAGTTTTAAATTACTCTGGGATAACATCACCAACCAGTTTAAAGTTACTCTGGGATAACATCACTAACCAGTTTAAAGTTACTCTGGGATAACATCACTAACCAGTTTAAAGTTACTCTGGGATAACCTGCAATTAAATAATAAATTAAATTAATGTTAGTTTTTTGTACAACCTTTTCTGTTAAAATAGAAGTGATGGAAGCAAATCGTAACAAATGCAATCATGGGAAGAGTCGAACAATTAAAAGGATGCAGCTAATTGCATGTGCAGGGAGGGGACTGGAGGTCATTAAAAGCAAATCCCACCTCAAACCACAACCACCGCTCCTAGTAGGGCCATTATTACTTACCCAAGTATAGGGGAAGTTATCTAATCGGACAGATATTCGATATTGACTTTTCACCGAAATTTTATATTTTTCGTTCCTCTGATTAAAAAGAAAATGTTGTTAAATCACCGGCAATGTACATCCCCAGAACGAATTAATCAACAAACTTACATTGGGGCTTCCGAATCCTCGTATCATACTTATTGTGGAAGTACTCGTGCATCGGCAGTTATATAACACTTTTTGAGTCGAGCCCTCCTCTGATCACCCTTTTCCAGACGGCCGATTTCTCAAAAAATTGATAGGGTCGTCCTTATGGGGTTTTGAATTTAAATAAAAATGTCATGTCTATACTTCATTACATCGGAAATTATTCACGTTTTTGAATTCATCCCTTCATCTTTGGCTGATAACATGAAGAATAATGGCTGTCGACCTTATGGACGCTTAAATTTACATATGAAAGTTTGTTTCGATACATTCATAATAATGGCAGTAATTTGAGTTTTTGTGTTAAGCCTCTTCCCCTAATCCCCCCCTTCCCTTCTGTCGATTTGGCTGAAAATCGATAGGTATGATCCTTAGAGCGTTCTGGATACACTTATAAAGGTTCGTGTCTATACATTCTATCGAGATTTATTGTATGTTAAGACACATACAGACAGAATATTTATTTAACATTTTTCGAATTAGGGAAATTTCTGTCCGGTTATATAACAAAATATATAAATATAAATACAAAATTTGCTGTCTGTCTGTGAAGTATAGAGGAAATTATGTGATCGGACAGAAATTCAATGTTGTTTTCACCGGAATTTCATGTCTTCTGATGAAAAAAAAACAAGTCTATGTGTGTGTTTCTGAACACGATAACTCCCGATAGAATGAATGTGTCGACATGAAATTTTATATGTGTATCTAGAAGCCCATAAGGACGACACCTGTTGATTTATCGATTCAGTCATACCGGCTGAAGGGGAGGGGGTCAGAGGAGGTGTGTTCAACTCAAAAACCCTAAAATATAATAAATGTATCGACAGAAAATTTAGTAAGATTCAGAAGCTGTAAGTCAACTAATTGATTTTTAGAAATGTTCGATTGGTTATGGAGTGAGAGTAAAAACTTGGTTGATTATTTTCTGCGATGATTCAAATCATGTACGTCATCAAATAAGTCCAGCGACGTTGAAAAGTGTCAGATCTCCATGAAAATGTGTGGCCTCCTACAGGTATGTTTTTACCATAAACATGTAATATTGACAAAGGTGAGTACTAGCAGATGGGCCTAACTTGGTCTTCATCAATAATATATTTATTGAACAAACCATAAAATGATTAATTATTACCAAGGCTGATTGGTTAACGACCAATGTTCAACCATGTAACAATAACCAGCTACCCTTACGATACATACCCCTTTTCAAATTATACATTAACTCGACAATTTTTCATTAAATAGTCATATTTTAGTTTGTAACTTACTATAACCGGATTAAGGGCAAACCTATCATGATTATATGACTAATGACTATGTTTAGTGATGGTTGGGTCATTCTACTTGTGTGCGCCATGGCTCCACGGGTACAGTTCAGGAGCGATGAGGGATGTTCGCCACACCTCGCTGCCTCCACAACCATATGCCCAACTCACTAACTTCTAGTTTATAACTTATAGCTCAACTGTTATTAATTATTTTGTTTAATTCTATTAGTTGTTTACTATTTATTTTATTTTTATTTGTAAATTAATTTATTTGTATATTGTTGTATTTTCTAGATATCACTATTTTTGGCCTGAGGAAGAAATTTGAAATCGTCCAGAAATATCTTCGTGAAAGAAGACTTATCTAAATGAAATATAAATATTAAATACTTATAATTTAACATTTAATAATAAAATATTATATTATCTATTATTTATTTTTATTATTCATCTCAAATGTGTTAGTATTCTAAGATTTAGTGTAGGATGATATATATAATTTATAGATCTTTTGATGTATGGAGAACTGTGGAACTTCCATATATCGAAGAAAAATGGGAGCCCCTCAAAAAACCTCTATATTTCGAATGAAATAAAAATATATGTCGAACTAATTTTCCCTCCAGATTTTCTATACATCGAAGTGGATGAAACAAAGCCTATACAACCAAGTTTCCAAAAATTGTTTTTCTTATAATTGTCAAAACTGTTTGTTTACTTATAAACTCCATGCCCGGGCCTGGTTTCCTCTCACTCTTCAGTAACTAAGATACTATCCCGCATGTCCTCATATTTTTTTAATCAATAAATTAGAACCATTGCACCATTTTATGGAAATAATATATTATTATTACATTCAACTAGCAGTTTACTTGGCGTTGTCCGGGAATAAATCTCCGTTATATTACTTTACCTGAAGCTGATTATGTGCGATATCTGGACAAAGAATAAAAAAGTTATTCTCACCATATTGCAACCAAGTGCGCCGGCTGCGCTAGTATAAAAAGTCATATGTGTTTGTAATATGATAACCCCCATCCCATCCCTGCAGCTCACTCAAATTTTGAGTCACAACAAATTATTGTTTGTTTCGAAATATTAATCATAAATTACAAGTGGAAAATGAGAAACCGGTCGTGAATTAAAACAATTGTTAACAGGAAGACAAATCACTTTTATTCATATTATAAAGAAGAATCGTGTAACATCGCTACTGAACGGACATTGCTCGATTTTTTTTATTTGCTATATTATAAAGTAAATAAAATAAAAAATCAGACAAAAAAAATATAGTTAGTTATTATGACTCATGCCCGGGCTTTAACCACGAGGTCATATCGCCAACTTCCAGTACGCTCTTTCGTCACTCTGGTGGTCATGAGCCCGACTCACTATGGGAGTCCTAAATTTTCCCTACCCTAAATTTTTATTCACCTAGAGCAGGGGTCTTTAACGAGTACCTGACATCGTACAGGCTCGGGACGATCGTTTAAGGTCTCATCAGAAGGACGGCGTGCTTAAGTTTATTTTACCTTCCAGATAAAATAACTAAGAGCCTCGGCCGGGTTTCGAAACCATGACCTTGAGCTCAGAAGGCAACCACGCATACCACTGAGCTATCGGCGCCCTCAAAAAAAAATATATATATATTTAGACAATTATAAAGAATTAAATAGAAGGAACTCTGTCAAAAGTTTGCTATTTTCAAGAATTACTTGAATTTCTTAAATTAGAAAAACAAATAATAGGGATGTATAACAAAATTAGCAAGAATATTTTCCAAAACGTTTTTCTAACTTATAACGTTATTACCTAGTTATTTACAACATCCATGGGAGGGAGTTCTATCTACGAAATAAAACTCACTCCCAGACGTAATTCGAACCCGCACAAACCATGGTGAGACCATGCGACCAAAGCCCTTCGCTCTAGCCCGCACGCCACTGTGGCCCCTTAACATAAGTTTGCAAATGTAATTTAAACATAACAAGAAAAATAAATAATGGGGGTGTCTAAAAAAAAATCGCAAGAATATTTTCCAAAACGTTTTTCCATGTTTCTCTCCTCGTCACGGGATCGTTAATTCAACTGAAAGCAGAAAAACTCAAAGATGGCTGGTTCCATAGCTTCACTCAGGTTAGGAGATGATATACACAAGAGAGCTGGGATGGTGACCACTTTGCGGACCCGATGTTGGCGCACCAAGTGAGGATTCCACATCACAGTTGTAATTGTTGGTAGGTATTTTGATACCGGAGCTGGTACTTTCTCAATGGGTAAAATACAGCTGGTACTCCTTGGCTTCATTTCGTACCCAATCAAATTTCTGTTTATTCCCCCTTGAACAATTATCCTTATTACTAAAATTTGACTTTAGTAAATAGTTTTGGTGATTGCTGTTTACTAGGGAGGGTTAGTCACTGTTCTCCAGAGCCCCATCCCCGTCCTTTCTCTTCAGAAATCAATGTTTTAATAGCAATATTTGAGACAAATTTCTTTGATAAATGGACAGAGGACAAAAAATAGATAAAAAGAAAAAAACAATTAAAACAAAAATAAAACGTTTATTAAACAAAATATAATAAGAATGTATTTTTGATGTAATAAACCGGAAAGCTAAAAATAATAAATTCTCGTGAAAAACTGCATCCAATAACAATAATTAAAGATAGTAAGTGATTATCAGTGTAAGTGCAAAAAAAATACATAACTCATCTTTTCACAAGGAATATACATTTTATAATTAATTAAAGAATTATTAACTATTTCATGGAAATGTATACAAGTGCGAAAGAATTTCACTGAAAATAATCAAAGTACCATAAGACAGAAAAGGTTTGTGGTTTAAAATAGAGCTAAAAAGATATATTTTTTGGGTTTTAAAAAAATTCAAGCAATGAACAAATGTTTTGGCCACTTAATCTTAACTACAACAAATTTCTTGAAAGAAACTCCAGTATTTTACATCCATATAGTCCAGCTCCAGTTTAGCAAGTCTCTTTCTGTTTTCCAGGACTAATATCTGTTTTGTTTTAAAGAGTTGGCCAGTCAGTAAACGCTACATCTTTCATACTTTTCCTTTTTTTAACATTTCAATAATTAAACCAATTGTCTAACTCTGAAAATGTTTTTCTAACTTTAATATATTTTTGCTAATCAATTTCAAATCAAATCCGTGAAAGTTTAGTTATATTTACATTATTCTTATTAATAAACACATCTACTAATTTCCCGAAATAAAAAAAAAAATGTTACTTCTTCATTTTTTGAACGGGTTCTCTAATATGGCAGTTGTCTCAATAATTCCAAAATCAAGTTCACATGGCGTGTAACTGCTCCGTAACCAAAATTTTGACATGGTGGAAAAATGTTTTTCCGAAATAAAATAACAACTGGCATATATACTATTAACCACTGCATTAGCATGATAACATAGTTTGTTATGGCTATGGTTAGTTATTCATGCCCTGGCTTTAACTACGAGGTCATATCGCCCATACTACCAGACCGCTCTTTCTTCTTTCTGGTGGAAATAGCACTACTCTACTCTGGGAGACCTAACTTTCGCCCAGGTTTACTAGATTACTATATTGTAATACTGCTGATTATTCGGATAACCGGATTTGGATTTCGTATTTCAGTCCGGATACGGATTTTGTTCCAGATTTGAACTTGAGATTTTTGAAACCGTTCTAAATACTGTCCAAGTTTATCCAAACTAACTGGGGCCTGATAATGCATAGATAACATCTCGAAATTATCTTCTTATGTATGTTTTACTCAAGGATTTATATAACATCTAACCTAAACAAAACATAAAATATGGTAAAATTATAATTTAAATACATCTACAAAAATTATTTATGAAAATGTTGTTCACGTACCTATTAATTTTATAATATTAAACAATTTTGTTCTGTTTCTTGTTCTAAACCAAATTACCTGACTCCAAAATGCCTAACACAATTTTGTTCCACAAAATAACATTTTACATATTTTGGCGTTATAATACAAATTGCTTCTTGTACTTTATTCGGCATTAAAATGGAAATGTCGAAAAGCTTTCTTAACAAGCTAAAAACAAACGAAAAATTCGAAATGTGAAAATATTATTATACAAAACAACGGATTTGAATTTCAGTTTCAGACATCCAGGTTTTTCTTGAGTTTTAATATATTGTCCAAAGCCCAGATGTACAATATTTGGAAAAAAGTTGAGTGAGATGTTAGATTTGTATGGAGAGGGCGCCCGGTGGCGAGTCAAAGTGAGACAGTATTCAGGACCGAGGGAGGACACGACGCTCGCCCGGACCATTCACCAGTTAGAAGGTTAAAGAAACAAAGTTGTATTTTTTATTTTCAAATTTATTCAATTTTTTACATTCTATTTATTTACTTTTAGCATTGTTAGAATATTAATTTGAGAAGACATTTAACTATTAATTAAATATATTGTTTTAAAAATTGACAACTGGTTTTCCTTACATATTTGGGATCTTTCAAAATTTATGAAGTGGGGTCTATTGATCCTTCAAAGGGGGCGGGGCTAAAGTCGAAAAAGTTGGAAAACCACTGGACTGGAGGATAGAGCTGGCTACTCAGAAACCATAAAAGATACAAAGTCAAATCTTAGCTCTATGAGCCAGTAATGAGCTAAGGAGCATATAGTCAAAAAATGGCCGGGATCGGGAAAATCTAGTCAACACTTAGAACATGGCTATAATTATACGTACTCTGGTTTGTATAGTTCATAATTATTAGATACGCCTATATGTCAGTATGAGGTACTTTGCGCCAGGGGTGCCCACAATACTACCTTCGAGAACATCTGGAGGGGGATTCTTTTATTATTTTTACAATATGGTAACGAGATTATTAATTTAAATAAAAAAATTTGGTAAAGTAAGGGGGGCAGAAAATCCCCCCCCCTTTTTTAAATATTTTTTGTTCTTAGGTGGGATTATTTCCCTCTTCGCCAAACAAATCAGGTATAAACGGATCTATATTTCTCCATTTGAACTATTTATTTTGTTTTATAAAATTTAATTTTGAATTTTAAAGTAGCTTTCTTGAAAGGACCTGAAGTTCTAAGTCCCTTCTCGGGAGGGGAGGACCTTGTTAGCAAAACTTGGAGGGGAGGGGGGTAGGGATCTTTGATTTGCGCATGAGTTAGCTTGTTAAATTCTAAACAAATAAGTTCTTATTAATATGAATCCCCAAACGCAACAACTCACCTAAGTGCGTTTCAAGTTTTCTCACTTGGTAACCACTAAAAAACTAATAGTTGCTACAAATCTGTGAAATTCAACGTTTTTGATGTTATTTGAAAATAATTAATCTCTATTTAGACCATAAGTGATTTAATTCTTGACTTATGTCAACACAAACAAATACATGAAAATGTACAAACATTTTCATTAAAACTCTATTTTACTTCATTATCATCTGTTTTGCATAGAAATCCAATAATGCAAAAACTACACAGGCCTGCGGTGAAAAGAGATTTTTGAGAATAGTAGCTATCGTCAATTTGTTTTTGGGTGTTGAATTCAAACATCGGTACCTTGAACGAGAAATCGCTTCCTTCTCGATACCCCTCCCTCAAAGAAAGTTATGAACATCTAGAAATGGCTCTCACGAAGAGTGTGGAGACTTCCAAGTACTGTCAGACTTTTTGACCCATCTTGGACAATCAACAGGTCACAATAACAAAAGTTCCCATGCTTCTTTGGGACAGCCAAAAACAATCACTGATCTTTGAAATGAGCTGCGAAATGTCGAGTTTGGTGGATTTTTGTAGCAGGTAGTAGTACTTATTGGTTACAAAGCATTAAATAAGCAGAAAAGTTGCGTTTGCGGAACCATGTCTTTTTTTGTTTTGTTTACAATACAATTTCCTACCAGTTTCCTCCTGACAACCAAAGTTTCATCTTCTCATATGGATAATTACAACTAACTTCATACATGTATAAATACATTTTTGCAATATGTACCATATAGAGGAAAACAAATAAAAACAAAGGACTTGTAAACATTTATATTCTCTAATTCAATAAAAATATATACATTTATACCGACTTCGGCTTATGCCATGATCAGCAAAACAGTTAAACAGTAACATTTAGTTTGCTAAGTTGGCATATTTATACATCTCTCAGATTATCTGAGGCTGTGACATCCAACACTCCTCACGGAAACAAAACTAACTGTGAAAATAAATGGGTTTAAATATAAAGTTAAAAAAATAATATGAGTTTGTACGAAATCATAATAATATGAGGTAAAAAAAACATATTAATAACAAAAAATAATAAAGAAATTATATTGATAATAACATTGTGAAATTAAACGATATAAAGTTAAACAATTTCTTTGTTTTTATTAGTTTTCCACTATATCGACACAGATGGCGTACTACGAGTATGTACTATATTATTAATACCATTTATTTAATTTATTCGAATTTCTTATTTTTATCTATTGTTATTAAGAACCGGAGTATCTGTGTTGCCTTACTAAAAGAACTGACCAGAGGATCAAAATATTCTTTCGGATATCTCCTCAAATCATGGTGACTTGTATAATTACCTTTATGAGTTCTTATTGGGAAGATAAGAGACAAAAGGACGCTTAGATTGTTTACAGGAATTTATTAGTTAGTAGTATTTGAATAAACATTGTTATTATCATATTTCTTTATCAAGAAAACAATTTTTTATAAATTCATTTCAAGAAGAGCCATCATGAGAAACCTAATCTGGAGGAACCCTGTTCTGGGTCTGTTCCCGGAATTATTTACATTTGGTCCTTATTAAACCATAATCCAGACAGATCATTATTGGGAACTAAAATAAAAGTACCATACTTTAAAAGCCATACTTCATGTCATCTATAGGGAGACATCCCAGTCCCCCGCCTTCATTACATTTTTTTATTTCGCTAGCTAGTTGACATACATAGGGACATCTAAATCCTCATACTAGATTTTATGTTAATACATTCATTACTTCGGCAGTTATTATAGTTTTTGTGACCCCCCCCCCCCCCCTATCCCCTCTCACCTTTGGCCGATTTGGCTGAAAATCAATAGGTGTCGGGTTCCCATCAATGGTTTTATCGATACATTCATTCCATCGGAGATCAGGGGATTTTAGAAAATATGAAATTTTGGTAAAATCTGATCATCAAATTTCTCACCGATCACAATAGTTTCCCTATATTCTTATTAAGAATTTGTTTCACAATCCTATTATTTTTAAAAAATTTTATGTTTAAACAAATATATTCTTACAGTTCGATACATTAGGACTTCCCACTTCTGTATGTTTTCCTTTGGGGTTGAAGAGTCACATCCTCAGGTAATTTCAGAATTGTTGAAATATCTTTTGTGGAATTAAAAGAGACAATACATATTGATAAATGTTAAACAAATTCTTTGTTTGGATCTATAATTATTTGTACTTTCATTGCACTAATATTAATAATAATAACACAACTTTTCGAATGAGTTCCAAACAACTAGGTTTCAGATTCATCACTCTCCGTGCCCGAGTATGAACCCAACATGGACAGAGCTGACATCACAGGTTTCTTGTCAATTTCTTCACATTTGACTGTACTATCTCCAGGAAGGGATGATGGTTTGACCTGGCTCCCACCAGATGTCGCCTCCACATCCTTACTCTTCTGTTCCTTTCCCGTTTCTTCCCCAATCGTGGGTGTAGCTTTGCTCTTTATCCTCACTAAAGAGCCGAGAGGCCGTCGTATACAGCCCAGGCTGGTGTTCCAAGAGTTGTCAGGTTTGGTCACTAGTATCGCTGGCTTCGTCGAACACAAATCATCTTCGACCTGCAATAAAAGTATTATTTTTATTATAAAATATGTGCTGGGCTGTCTGTTTGTATGAATGAATAATTATTTTACTCATGCACTTACAAGACATTCTAGTAGAAAAAATAATAATAAGACAGATAGGCAGAAAATAGAAATAGCAATAACAATAGTAATAAAGTAAAGCAATAAACAAGATATACAATGTAATAAAAAAACATGCAGGACAAAGAAAGAATGACATGGACTGTAAAGGTCTATTCAATGATATTAGTACAAGAAATTTGTGTATTTGGTAGGATCCCGTAGGAACCGACAGAGTGAATGTGAAGCCTCAAGGAGTACCTGAAAAGTCTCCTCCAGTCCTTCACAGCCTCCAGGTTACATAAGGAACAGATCTGGGTCTTTACTTGGAGAAAGAAACAGTTATTTCATGTTTTCTCGTTACCTATTAATCCTATGACGCCTATGGGACGCTAAGCGATGGTCCCGAGCCTGTACGAAGTCAAAGACCTCTACCCCTATCCTAGGTGAATAAAAATTTAGGGTAGGCAAAATTTAGGACTCTCACAGTAGAGCTCATGTCCACCAGAGTGATGAAAAAGCGCTCTGGTAGAGGGCAAGGGAGTAGCCAGGGGGGGGGGGGGGGGGGGGGGGGGGGGACCCCAGAGCAAAAACCAATATAACAAAAATTGTGTTCCACTTAAATGTACATGTACAAAACAAGTCATACTGCATTTATTTAAGTATACATGAATTCGATTATTTCACTTCCTCGCTCAAAATCTTCATTTATGTTATACTTTATACTCTCAAAGCTGATTTTACATGTGCAGTAAAAATGCAAAAAGCGCAGCAGCAGCAAATGCATGCTATTGGTTGTAAGTCATTTAATTCTAAAAGCACAGAAACCACAGCGTGCAGTTGCTGCTGCTGTGTAATGCATTTTTGCTGCTCATGTAAAGTTAGTTTAAGTATTACAGTCAGTGGTTACCTCAGGGAGAGCTTCTAGAGGTCCGAGTCTCCAAAATGAATAACAAAAAGTCTGCAGCGCTAACCATAGAAACAGCGGGCTGTACCCCCGTCAGTCTACCCCCCCCCCCCCCCCCCCCCCCCCCCGTTCCTGACGGGAGTCTAACTTTACCCCTCCAATCCTGGCTACGCCCCTGGTAGTAGGCGATATGACCTCGTAGTTAAAGTGAGTGTGGGCAGTCATAATAACTAACTTAATCCTATGGGAAATGGTTACAAAATCAATATGAAGATTTTAAACATTTTTTTGTTTAAGTTAGAGATAACTGAGGTAAATTAGAGATGTTACTTCCCCAGCTAAACGTAGTATAGGGGAAGTTATATAATCGGTCAGAAATTCTATCAATGTTCAGTTTTCTCCAGTTTGATGTCTTTCGATCCCTTTTCCAAAAATGAAAACAAAAAAGTCTGTGAAAACGATAGAATACAATAAAACACTCGATAGAATGAATGTATCAACACGAAATTTTATATGTGTATTCACAACTCTGTAAGGACGACACCTATTAATTTGTAGCCAAATGACCAGAAGGAAAGGGGGGATTAGGGGGAGGCTTAACAGAAAAACTCTAATAACTGCCGTTGTAATGCATGTATCGACATGAAACTTTATATTTGGATTCAAATCTCTAGTCCACGTGGCCAACACAGCTCCATTATTAATTTATTATATGTTTATATCTAATTTATAAGGAAATAAATATTAATATTACATATTATGGTAAGGAAAATACAAAATCAACAGAAAAAAAGTGCCGAAGTAACAAAAATCATTAAACAGTGACCAGTTCATACATAGATACAGGTCAACTGGAGGAGCAGAGAAGACAGCTCGGAGAGAGGTAAAACATTTGAGGTGCCAAAGTTGTCGACCGATTATAGAACATCCCTTAATCCTAATCGATACTAGTTGGGGATGTAGAAACAAACATAATGCCCTTCCCTTCATGATATGACTGAAGGCTGGTTACCTTGATGACCGATTATAGAACATCCCTTAATCCTAATCGATACTAGTTGGGGATGTAGAAACAAACATAATGCCCTCCCCTTCATGATATGACTGACGGCTGGTTACCTTGACAACTGATGTCGAAGAGCCTGGCTCACTCTTCACTACACCATCTCTATCCCTCCTCTTCTTCTTCTTCATTGGAGGTTTGTCTTCTTCGTCTAGAACTTCTTCTTTTACTGTTACTAATTTTCGCTCTCCAAATATTTTCCTAAAAAAAAGAAAACAAATAATAATTATAATATGATTTTGTCATCTCGTAGAGAGGGGATGTAAACAGGACACTTGGTCAATGAGCAAATATATGACATACAGAAATCCTTAAAAAAAACAAATAAATACGACACTCCTAAAATAAAAGTAAAAAACGATATTGTTTTCGTTAGTTGCAGCTCTTTTTCTCTCATTTTTAAAAAACTGGTTTTTCAATATAGATATTTCGGCCTTCGAGCCCATCCTTAGCCGGTATAAAAGTTAAGTAGAAAATATGTTTAAATAAGAGCTGCAATTATATAATAAAACTTAATAACAAAAAATATATAATAATGATATAACATAATTTATCGAAAAATGTGAATTTGAGAATTTTGTCGTTTCAATTTATAACGTTTCCTAACTGATAAACAGATAGCGTTTGAATTTTCAAAAAATATTCTTTAACTTTCTTTGGTTGCAGTTTGAAATCGACTATAAGGCGCCGTTCATACTAAGGCGATATATCGTAAGCGATATACGATACGCGACACGCACAGACAAATACTTGAAATCTAAAGGGAGGCGATAAAAAAGGTTCACATCCACGAGATTGCACAACACATCGTAAGTGACATATCTCTCGAAGTACCACTTGCCAGTCTCGTCAGCGATTAGTCTCGTACGATATTTCAAGCTGTGAACATGACGGGAAGAAGAGAAGACAATTCTGCAATTCCTTTCATTAATTTAGTGAAAGCTCATCAGTGCATCTGGAACTATTCCATTGCAGCATACAGTAGAACAGATGTGACGAGTGCCGCATGGAGGGAAATTGAATGTTTTCAGGATTCATGTTGAGACAGCTCTCGAGAAACAACAGCCGAGCTATGGTGCACCTTGGTAACATTGTAGTACCCAGTATTTCCTTTTTTCTCCCATCCTACGCCTGAACCAATTAAGCCACTACAACGTCTTCCTCACTTGAGCTCATATTTGTAACTGAAGTAGTGAGAATTGTGTTTCCACCACATTTTTATCGCCCAGGTCACGCCGATTTATCGCCCGCTGTCATGAACCTTCCTAGCCCGGGGAACTTTGACTTTTCTCCCAATATCTCCTATAAGGCTATTCAGTTCCTCGACAGTACATTCATGATGTTATAATTTTCAATTATTCATACGGAATAAGGCTTATAGTCCTTCAACTGTAGTAACGCTAGCTTTGGAGCTAAAACTAATTTATTCAAAAAGATTTCTCATTAATCGTTGCAATAGTTTTCGAGTTACAAAGATTGCGTGAGTGGATGCTGGGATGGACCAGGGGTTGATTCAAAAATAGACCTTAACCTTCCGGTAGATAAAACTTATCTATTCAAAAAGATTGCGTGGGTGGATGCTGGGATGGACCAGATATTGAGGTACTAATACGCCTATAACCTTCCACAGACGATGACGAACAAATTTTTAAAAAAATTAATCAAATCCATGAAGCCGTTCGTGAGTTATAGCGGTACAACGCACAGACATTTCCAGCTTTATATATATGATAATCATATAAGTAATGGAAATCTTCCTGCAGATCTCAACTTAGGTGTTATTAATAATGGAACGGATCCTAGA
Organism: Aradus depressus; assembly: GCA_963662175.1. NCBI lineage: Eukaryota > Metazoa > Arthropoda > Insecta > Hemiptera > Aradidae > Aradus > Aradus depressus. The sequence goes on along the minus strand of OY759214.1, from coordinate 55,437,306 downwards.
TCAATGTTGAGAAAATTCATGATCTCAGAAGGAGAGTATTCTTTCACACAACTGCTAAGAGAGTATTCATTCACACAAATATTTGTCAATATTATCACTAAAAAGTGTGCCACTATAATTGTAAAATTTACACAACTATAGATATGTGACATTAACAAACAACATAATAGGAAAGGTAAACAATAAATGGCATATAACGATGCAATAAAACGGTAACAAAAAAAACAAACAAAAAAACAAGATAATAATAAACAAGATAATTTGTAAAAGTGGGAAGGACAGTTGACGAATTCAAGATAACTTAATTTTCCAAATACAATACACATAATAAAATTATATACAAAGAATATATATATATATATATATATATATATATATATATATAGGTTAGGTTTTATGACTCATGCCCGGGCTTTACCTACGAGGTCATATCGCCAACTACCAGAGCGCTCTTTCGTCACTGGTGGACATGAGCCCGACTCTACTGTGCGAGTTCTAAATTTTGCACCATTTTTGGGAACAGAGCTGGGATGAATTTCATTATGAAAATAAAACATATTTAAAACTCACTTGACTTGTCGTTCGTCCTCTTCTTCTTGCATTTTGAGGATGGCCTGCTGAGCTTCTTTCGAATTGAACTGGGTCAACATCGTGTCAAAATCAATATTTTGATGTCTTTTATTTAAATCCTTCAATTCTTCTAAGGATTCCAAAAGTTCCAATTCCATTTTTGATTGCTTTGTTCTGTTTTCTAAGAGCTAGGAAAAAAAAAAAAAATCCGTGTTAACTACACAAACCCTAGATTATTGAGGATTGAATTGTGTTTGTATCACTCAAATGCATACCTATATGCACCTTACACTCAGATTAATTATTTACAATATTCAATTCAAAATCTTCTTTATTCAAGTTATTCGGTATTGGTTAAAACATAGTTCTGAAAACAAAACATGTCGTCATGACATTGGGGGGCACCAGACCTCCATATGTAATGAAATTTCCTAGTTGAGAAACGCGGTCATTTTGTTAAAACTTGTAATAAATAAATAGAACAAACTTCTTCTTTAAAATATTGTCCTCAGACATTCCTCAGAAAAAAAAAAAAAAAAAAAAATCTATAATAACTACCGGTTTTGGCATTATACCATCAACTTTGCTCAGTGCGAACTGTTCTTATAAGTAAACCAGGTAGGTAAGGAAGGAGTTGGAATTTCAACTAGGAAAGCCATGATGGGGATATATCTAACAGAACGGTTCACACTCAGCGAATTCATCTTCACCTCTGGGCGTTTGGACACGACACACGAGTGAACAAGTGAAATATTTGTTGTGAGCTGGGACTAATCTCGCGATGTCGCTTTACATGAAGAGAAGATATATTAATTTGCTAAACATGCGCGTGGATTCAACGAAGCCGTCAGTACTTGGAGTGCACCGTTGCACCCTCCTATGGATAAAAACAATATAACAGTTGAACACAATTTGCAAGATTACGAAATTATAATAACAGAGACCATGTTAAAATATTCAAAACAACAAAACCGTAGTTTCATTCCCGAAACTAAGTGCGTATCCTATGTGCCGGTGTTTCCCTGATATCAGTTATTTTACATGTTGGTAACCTGATATGCCCTACGGTATCTCCTTACGATTAGTCGCTATTTATTAGCGCCCTAAATGTTACCTTCATAGGATTGGAAGCCTCCTCCTCTCTCATCTCTTCCTTTTCTCTCTCTGCTTGCTCTTCTGCAAGTTTCAATGCCATAAAATTCCTAGTAGCTCCAGCCTCAATCTCGTAATCTGTATTTCTTGGATCTGTTTTAAAAGAGATTTCTTGTAGACATCTTGTGCACTAAAAAAAAAAAAAATAATAAAGTATAGACCAAACATAAGTATTGTACCGGCCCCAAGCCCCCTCCCCTCAGCCGATATCGCTGAAATTTAACTGGTTATGTCCTCAGTGGATTTTAATTTTAAATACGAAATTTGATGTTGATAATTCATTACATCGGCAGTTACTGGGATTTTCGAATTGAGAATTTCTTATCTTCCCGTCATATTCGAACCACTTTCATAACCTTTTAGAAAGCTGAAACGGGGTTTGTTCCAGCATCACGCCCAAACCGCTGGACGGATCTTCATGATACTCAACATGTAGCATCTTTTTGACCCCGATTGAATAATAGGCTATGTGGCGTCCTAAAATTTTGAATGGGAGGGGAGTGTAAGGGGGGCCTAAGCGTAAAAATTGCTGCAGCGCATCAACAGATGGACGGATTATCATCAAATTTCACATGCAGTATTCATAAAAGCCAAGTTGAAAAATAGGCTATGTGGCGTCCATAAATTTTGAACGAGAGGGAGGGTTGTGGGGGGCTTAAGTATAAATATAGTGCTAGCTAATTAACGGATGGTCGGATAGTCATGGAATTCCACATGTAGTATTCTAAAAAGCCAAATTGAAAAATTGGGTATGTGAAGTCTCAAAATTTGAAAGGGAGGGGGGGGGGGGGCTAGGCCTAATATAAAGATAGTGATAGGTCTTCAACGGATGATCGGATTGTCATGGAATTTGACATGTAGTATTCTTAAAGGCCACAAATTGAAAAATACTCTACGTGACATCTCAAAACTTTGAAAGGGAGGGGGTTGTGGGGCTAGGCCTACGAAATTTGATGTTGAAATATTCATTACATCGGCAGTTATTGGGATTTTTGAATTGAGCCCCCTGCCCTGAACTCCCCCCTCCCCTCATCCGATATCGCTGAAATTTGACTGGTTATGTCCTCGGTGGATTTTAAATTTAAATACGAAATTTGATGTTGATACATTTATTACATCGGCAGTTATTGGGATTTTTGAATTGAACCCCCACCCTGGAACTCCCCCCTCCCCTTACCCGATATCGCTGAAACTTGACAGGTTATGTCGTCAGTGGATTTTAATTTTAAATACGAAATTTGATGTTGATACATTCATTACATCGGCAGTTATTGGGGGTTTTAATTCAGCTTTCTGTTATCTACCCGTTCTCTTCGACCGACTTCTATATTAATAAAGCTGTAACGGGGTTTGTTATAGCATTACGCCCAAACGGTTGGACGGATTATCATGAAATTTCACATGTAGTATTTTTAAATGCCAATTATAACATAGGGTGTGTTGCGTCCAAAAATTTCGAACGGGTGGGGGGGTTGTAAGGGGGGGGGGGGGGGGCTAAGCATAAAAATAGTACTAACTTAGTAATTAATGGTCGGATTGTCATGGAATGGTTATGTCCTCAGTGGAATTTAATTTTAAATACGAAATTTGATTTTGATACATTCATTACATCGGCAGTTATTGGGATTTTTGAATTGAACCCTAACCCTGGAACTCCCCCCTCCCCTTAGCCGATATCGCTGAAATTTAGCTAGAGATATTAGGAGAAGAGTCAAAGTTCCTCGGGCAACGCCGGGTATTCCTGCTAGTATTTAATAAAATCAAAAAAAGGGTGTGCGTAAACGGAAGTTTAGGGTTAGCATCAAACTTCCGTAGCTGTACTGGTTCACTAAAAAGTTGGACGGAAAGCTTAGAGTGTATTCCTTCGCATACTTGATATGAAAAGAATAAATGATATCACGGTGGTGGGTAAATAGAGAAAAAGTAACAAAGTGTCTTGTAAGTTTTTTCATTGGCGGGCCGAGACGCAAGTTTCATACTAAGCCTCAATTTCCGTAATTCTACCCAATTGTATAATCTAAATTTCAATTTTTGTTCTAAAAAATGAAACTGAGGGGACGAAATATCGATTTGAAATTACGGGCCCATAAGGAAATACACCCACAATTGTTATCCAAACAGAGTTCATGAAATCATAGTTTTAAGAGAAGCGACTAATGGGAGTAAAGTAAAATAATAAAATGTATGGTTTAATTCGCTGAAAATATAAGTAAACTTGGTTCTTGTACCTGAGAGTATTGAGTATAAAAATGTAGCTTTTGAACAAAGAGGATATAAAAAAATTAATTAGTAGATTTTTACTAATACACTGAGATACGTAGAGCGCTCGTTTATAGTCCATAATGACACCAAATATTACCAGCTGGTGTCAAAACCAAACCGCAAAAGTGACTAGGTTGCGTTTTTTTTTTTTTTTTTGGCTCCCATATATTATTGATTTTTCCGACTAACAGTAGCTTTCCCAGTAGGGTCCCATCACATATTTTCCCACAAATAGCACCGCCAGCGCACACAGGTAGCGTGCTTGCATAGTGTGCTATCGATTGTGTTTGAACTCTCACTGCAACCCTTAGGTTTCTTTAAATGTAAAGAAAAAAAAAAATAGAAAAACCCTTGAGCAATATTTCACAAACTGTTAAATTACAGCAATCCCGAGTCTGTGCGATGTCAGTCACTCGTTAAAAACCTCGGTAGGCGATACACTCTTCTAGTGGAAGACCGGGCATGAATCACTGACGTTTTTATATTCAATGATATAATAAATTAGGAAGATATTTCACATAAATGACCCAAGATGTCAGGATTGATTAAGAAACCGTTTATCGAATTAAAAATGTATTCACATAACAGAAGTAAACGTTTGAGAAAATTATACTTACTTTAATATAGAAACGAAATATTCGAATACCAAGATAATCTTCTCCTTCAACGTCTTCTTTTCTTGCATTGAATTTCTTTCCTTTGTAAATATACTCTCCACAAGTTTTACATCTAAAAATATATAAGTATAAATTAGTTGTAAACAATCAAAAAAAAATTAGAATAATCTCAATAGTGAGAATCTGGAATAAAATAGTGATAAGTAGCTAATTCATCAGATTTTCAAAAATAAAAACAAATGTTTGTACCTCATATTGAATGGAGCCATCAATCGAACAGTAAACTGACGATTTTTCGAACATTTCATACGAGGGATTTTCGACGGATCGAAATCCGGAGGATAATATTTCTGTAAATTAAGAAAATAAAAATAAATAAATAAGGAGAGAAAATAAGTAAATACTACTTTCATAATTACATTGAATTGTACATAATGACGCAAGGAAATGTTTTATCAAAAGCCCCCAGAACTAACATAGTAACCTAATTAGTTAGTTTACTTACATTTAAAACTTTTCTTTCAGACATTGTGAAGACTTTCTGAACTAAAACTCAATACTTATGGAACTACTGTTTATTTACTTGCTACTTTCGTCTTCCATAACCTTTTCAAAACAATAACGTCACCTTCCACTGGTCAGATGTTATTTAATAATCTGTTATTTTTTAACAGCTATTTTCCTCCTTCAGTAGCAGACTGCTACTTAAATTCAAAAATAACAGTTGTTTATGTTATTTATAACTTCTAAGTTAAGAACACGGACAAGTTGTGGAACAGTAGTAATTTAATATAGCAAATTTATTTATGAAATAATGTCAATTCTACAAAAAAAAAGTGGGTTTTATAGATCACTATCGCTCTTTCTCCCCCCCTTCAATTTTATTTTATTCTGGCATTACTGGGTGTATGTAAGTAATGTGTTGGAATCAGCTGTTTTATTTGTTTCAGTATAATTCTGAGAGTGTCTTTCTTACACCCAGTAATGCCTGTATAAAATGGATTAAGAGGGGGTGGGGAAGGAGATTGATCTGTACAGAAATAGTTTATATAAGAAAGACCAGTAATGGCCATATCACATACATATTTTTGGTAAACAGGGGACATTGAAACGTGAAAATCCGTTAAAAATTATATTTCGAATGTTCGCGCGATTGCAATATTTTCTTATGGCATAATACAAGGCAGTAAAAACACTAGTAGAATGTTCTTACATTGACTTGGGAATATATTTTTTATCTTTACTTATGGTTGAATAGCATCGTATCTGGATAAAGACTATCTGCCGGCATGTGCACCGTAGTGTTCAAGTGTTTTTCAGTAAATAAAAGAAATCGGCGCCACAAGGACCACCTATATTCTATAGTTCTTTGGCTTTTTTTAGGTCCAACCAGAATATATTTTTTATTTTTACTTATGGTTGACTAGCATCGTATCTGGATTAGTGTTTAAGTGTTTTTCAGAAAATATAAGAAATAGGCGCTACAAGAACCACCTATATTCTATATTTTTTCCACGGCTATTTTGGTTAGGATGATTGATGGCTTACTACCGACTAAGGCTGACGAGAAGCGAAACCATTCGGTTGCCTGTTTTTCAAGAACCGATATCCGAAATACCCTGTTCCTGGTCTGAACCGGTGGACCGAGTGCGGGACTGGAACCTAGGACCCTGGTGCTCTCTCTCTAAATCGGTCTCCCTATTTGTTGGATCCATAGGTTCCGTTTTTGCTCATTTAATCGTCCTTAGATCTCTGAATTCGAGACTACACTCAAACATACACATAAGTTTCCGCTCTCCCCCTAAACCTCCAATATCTTTTCTTAGTGACGCTTACTTTCAGATTTTGTTCTTTTAATGGTCCTTAGATCACTGAATTTGAGGCTACACCCAATCTCACACTTAAACTTTTGCTCTCCCTCTAAACCTTTGATACCTTCATTTGGTGACCATCCTCTTCAGTTTTTGCTCTTTTGAGGGTTCTTTGGCCTCTGAATTTGAGGCTACATACCCACATGTAAGTCTTAGGAATTGTGGATCCGAGTCCAGGCTGGAAACATGAGCCCGGGTTCATGTCTGGAATTGTGGCCGAAAGTCCGGGTCTAAAACCAGGTTTAGAGGTAGAGCAGAAACTTATTTGTGTCAGGGTGTAGCCTCAAATTCAGAGACCAAATTTGGAGACCGTGAACCAGGTTCGCGGCCTGGAACCGAGAACCGGGTACCCGAAAATTCAAATACCTGGTGCTGCAGTCGCCAGGAACCGGTCTCGGTTCTACCCGGAACCGTCTACAGCCCTAAGTTTAACATTTGCGGGTTGCAACGTTTTTGCATAAATATGGCCAATTTTCATTTTGGTATTAATATTAACTCATTAATAAACTAGTTAATTATCAAGATTCTGTTGTGTTCATCGTTTTCCTTCTTTTTTTTCTCTTTGACCTTGGTAATCCTCCATAGATCTTGACCTTAATCGACATTTTGCCCTTTGATGTCATGCAGAACTTTTGCTATATTTCTGTTTTTTTCATGTTGATACCTTTTATAGAATATTATTGATTGTATATTAATATTCATTTTATCATTATATTATGTTATTTGTTATATATGTTTACGTATGTATCAATGTATATACAGTAAAACGTAACAAATAAGAAATAAACACGATTAATTACATAGCCTAAAAACAGTAATTTTAGTTTTTTTTATATAGTATAAGATAAATTGTGACCTCTTTCGGAATAATTAAGGTACATATTATATTGTAATTGTTTTGAAGTTATGTGTGTATCGATATTTAAAAAAAAAGGTTCCAAGTAGTCATTATATATGTAGTTGAATTTGATTGGTTATGTACATGACAGCCATAGCTTACTTGAGAAGAGGGACAAGTTGTCCATTAGTTATTAGCGTACCAATTATATACAACTTATAATTATTGGTATTAAATATATACGATTAACTTCCTCTTTCCCTTATAAAAATAAAACGTAAATATAAGGTTACATAATACTTATTTGAATTATTTCTTTCTTATTACATCTGATTTTGATGTCAGCTGTTTGCTAATGTTTACATCGGTGGGTGAGGTTACTTTAGTTGAAAGATGTAGTTAGATAAAATTATCAAATATCAAATATGCTTGGCAGATTTTCAAATGCGCTGCAACAAGCAGCGGATGTGGTGTGTACAATAAAGTTATTTTAAAATTATTTGCATGTACTTTTTGTTTTCATTATTTTTTAGACTTACTAATTATTGATTATCATTTCTATAATGGTTAATTCTCTTATCTTTAAAATAATTCTTATTAGTTGGCTCCTCCACCTCCCTTGTATGAAGACTTTGTCTATTATTGGAAGAAAGTCATGAATCATTATTTAGATGTATCTAAAACAAAGCCTATTCCTATTGAAATGACCAACATTCCAAATCATCTTGAACAGCTTCTCAAGGTACGTTTAATTATAAAAGAGAAGAATACAAATGTAAAACAATTAAATGCAATTTTTTTCATTTTATATTTCGTTGTGGCAGATATTACTGAAGGAAGAAGAAGATTCGGAGGGTGTCGGTGCATGTTTAGAATATTTTTTACAACACAATCTTCTGGATCTAATGGTGACTCTGGCCTCTTCGGACGATCCTCCAGGAATGAAACAACACATTTTGCAATTTATTTCAAAATTTGTAAGCCAGACTAAAACACTTGCCATTGGTCATTCAAATGTATATCTTCCTTTGCAGGTGATTTTAAAGCGCTACATTCTTGTGTTTATTGTTATTGTTGTGTGAAATGTATAATAAAATATGATTCTATATTCTAGAGGTTGGTTGGTTTGTGTGACGGAGCGACACCGACTCCCTGCGAAAGACATGAAATTCAGTTTCTTCTTTCGCTCAGTGCGGTACTCAGAAGAAATTCACAGCTGGTTCCTTTGTTTGTAACAAATTCAGTGAGTTGATTTTGATTTTTTTTTTAATGTATTAATATTTGCTGCTGGTAATAGTTGGTGTATGGCTCAAGTCCATGCACGCAGATATTGTGTGACGTCAGTTGATGAGAGATAAAAATAATAATTTATTTACTAATGTTATTTCCCCACCTATACGAAAGTTATATATTCAGTCAGAAATTTGATGTTGAGCGACTGTGTCACGATAACTGCAGATAGAATGCCGGCCAAACAGAAAGGGGGATGAGGGAGCGGGGGTTAACACAAAACCCGCACTGACTACCGAAGTAATGGATCTAACATCACGAAATTATATATGTGGACCCAGGACCTAGTAAGGACATCTGTTGATTTTAAAGGAAATCAGCTGAAGGGAAGTGGGAGATCAGTGGAGAGGAGTCAACTCAAATAAAAAATCCTGATATTTGTCGAAGTAACAAATCTATCAACACGCAATTTAGTTTGCGGATTCAGAAGTACCTGAGTAAAACACCTATTGATTTTCAACCAAACCTGAAGCTTTACTATCCTTCAGTTGATAAGGGCTACTCAGTATAAGCAAGTCTGGGGCAAGTCAGTTTTTCACTTCCCTAGACGAAGTATAACTGGGGAAGTAAAATAATTGAAGTTAAAAAATGTAATCGGTAAGAAATGTTAGGTTTGCACCGGATCCATGTTTTCCGATTTTCTGATCTCAGAATGAAAAAAAAAAAAAAATTAGTCTGTGTTCACGAAAACTCTAATGCATAATGAAATAACTAACGATAGAATGAATATATCGACATGAAGTTTATATAATTTTGGCAAAATAGACGAAAACTTAATTAATTCGCGTTGGTAAAGTACATTGCCGGTGATTCATCAACGACTTTTTTAAATATTAATTTGAACGCATGTTGTGCTTGTTTGATGAGGTGAGGAGTAGCAGCAGCTGCAGTACTGGGGAGTGTCCCCGTCGAGCCTCTTTCAGCAGCTCTGTGTCGGTGGACAGCGAACCGAGTCTCCCGAACAATCCTCTCTTCACGACACCACTAGTCTCCAGTGCTCGTGCCTCCACAGTCACCCTCATTCCAGTCTCTTCCCAGGTCCCCGCCTCATCCTCTCCGACTACACCACCTTCAGATGCAGCTGCATTCTTCTCTCTGGCTGACTCCGTTCTCTCCTACATTGACTCTCCGGTAAGGTACCCCTCCCAACAATCATTCATTCCTTGAGATTTTGACTTTTTCTGCAAAGGGCGTGGATGTGTCCCAAGCTATAAGAACTAGCCATTAAAGTCCCCGGACTTTGAAGAAACTTATGCCGAGTCAAGAATCAGAGTTGTACCGATTTCGGATTACGCCATCGTCAGCACTGTTCTACAGTAACATTCAAGTTTGTGAGTTTTTTTAAAATTTTTTTCACCCCGAAACCGATACACTACGTATATTTATATTTCTTGTGTAGTTAAACAATTTAAATCTTAAACAAGTTCTTTGTTTTTATTAGTTACCAACTATATCGACACAGATCGCAAAACTGTATTCGGGGATTAATAGTCAATATTCCAACTTTTTTATCAAGTACTTAAAAAAAAATGAATTCCCCTAAAATACTTTACTTTTGCGGGCGACAAAGCAAGAAACCCCCCTTAAGCATTCTAAATGGCACCTGGTGACCTACTAGAGTATTGTAATTTGTGTTTTGTTGTCTGCAGGACACGGAGGTGCGACTGAAGGCATGTCAGGCAATACTTCTGATGGTCTCACTGCCCCAAGGCTCCAAAGTAGCCTCGCTCTACGCCCCCGAGGCCGCTCTCAAACTCGTCTCCCGACTGGTCCTTCTCTACTTCACTATACCTCACTCAACGGAGCCTACTCACGTGGACGATACTCACACCTCATGGGGGTATGAAAACTGATAAAGAATAGCACCTCTAGAAGAGTCGCAATTTTCAGGAGAGATAGACACCTCGTTGTTCAAGTAGAAAGACTAGAAACATCCTGTAGTAATTCACTGTTCCCTAGCCGCAAGGAATAACGAAACTTCTGCCGTCGAGCGACCTATTTTGCTAATAGACTCATGACTTCTACCAGGCAGATGTGACTCAACACGAAATTGTATATTTGTATCCAGAACCCTATAAGGATGACACATATTGATTTTCTACCAAGTCGGCCAATGGGAAGGAGTGTTCAACTAAAAAACTCTAATTACTGCCGATGTAATGAATTATCGTCATGAAATTTAGTATAAGTATTCCCACGCTTCAGAGTAAGGCACCTATTGATTTTCAACTAAATCTATCGATTCGTTTCAGAGGCAAAGCGAAAATCTAGTTAATTAGTTTGGGTTGGGGAAGTACATTACCGGTGATTCACCGGCAACTTTATTTTGAGATTTATGAATTTTTCACAGCTGAAACGACTGAAAAATGACTTATCACACGTTATAACATGGTAGAAGCTTTAGAAGAAGTACGATATGAAAAATATTACGAATTGTTTTCTTAGCTCCTAAGAGGGTACATACTATTGACCATTTTTCCTGACGTGTCACTTTGACGATATTTTCACCTCTAACGTCACAATTTTTGTTCAATGTAACCTGGTATTTCAAACTTTTTCATTTTTGAAAACACGAGGTTTGGTGAACACTTTGGTAAAAACTGAAAATAGATTTTCTAACCGATTACATAACTTCCCATATACTTTGTACAGCTCAGGAGGAAAATGTTTTCTATAAAATTCCCTTTTTACAGAAGCGGGATTAGAATTAGTATCTGTATACGAAGAGATAACAGTGGAAGAGGCTATGGACATCTCCATATCAGTTGTGCTTCTTTCTTTTGAGTTTACCTGTTTTGTATTACCTGTCTCCAGGCTGGACATCCCAACTAACATGGAATGTTCTGGCTGTGACGGATGTAAACAAGCGGCAACTTTTCTCTCTTGGTTGGACTTTTGTGACCAGGTAAAATAATTTAAATTTCATTTTGAATAGAAGTAAAGTTTGTTTGATATCCTTAAAACTTTTATATTTATTATTATTTTACTTTATACTTGAAAAATCGAATAATATCATCCGTTCAAAGATGTGAACGTTACTTGGCAGAACGTTCGGTTAATAATATACCCAACCAAATATTTAAAAATAATGGTTAACCATACTTCCGCCATTACCAGTGTGCTATTTGCGATAATATGTAACTATTGTGGATATTATAGAAACGTTTTAATGGAATTGACGCAGATGGTAGAGACCTTATTTACTTTCGTTTAAAGACAGACTCTTCCCTAACGGATCTATATTCATATCAGTTGGTCAGTGTGTTCATCACGGTAGAGACAACGAGGAAGAAAACTGGTTTATTCGTAATGTTTTTGTCAAATTTCTAGACAGTTGTATACTCCTTGTTAACTAGCATTACCTTGGACCCAAGAACATCAATTAACAGAAAGTCAACTGTACATATTTGCATAATTGCCGCAGGTGATGATTGAGGGGGCTCCAGAGGTAGCGGTGGCTGTATCCCGGAAGATCGCGGACTCCTTCCTTGGCCAGGCCTTCACAGTGACGTCTCTTCAGAGGCCGGTCACACTCACTCTTCTTATCAAGTGTTTTAAAATGGCGTCTTCATCAAATCTCAACTCAGGTGAGATCTTAAATACTGCAACGCACCAATACGAAGTATAGATCAACGTCTCAGCGCTGATGAATCCTCCTTTTTGCTAAGTTGTATGAGAGTGCCCTTATTGTATCGATGGTACCGCTTGGGCGTCTGCAGGATTTTTTTCCCTGCCACTGCGATATTTGCGAATGTTTAATAGCGATCTTGAGATATGAAAAATAATTTTAAATTGTTAAGAAATATCCTGTTTTGTACGATTTATTCAACGAGGCCTTTATGAACGTAAGATATAAGGACAATACATGGGATCCCATTGTTCAATGGTGAGGTTTGACGCTTGCGGAAAAATTGGCCAGGGGTCGGTACCCAAAACTTATTTATTTTGTTTCGGTTATATTTCGCCCATTTGGGCATCTTCAGTGTCCATTGTTTTATCATCACACAACACTTGCCATCAAAAGTGATAATTTAAACAAGACAACAAATAATGAGAAGTTCTTTAGATAATACAAAGAACGTATTAAACATTTATATTGTTCAATTCCACAAATATATATATAGAATAGTGTACTGATTTCGGATTATGCCACCGTCAGCATAAAATTCAAAAGAAACATTTAAGTTAGCTAGGTTGGCATATGTATACAATTCTGAGATTACCTGAGACTGTAACTCCCCTTATTTTAGTTAATACACACCAAGTAAATGCATAATTTCACTAGGCAACAAGGTTTTGGTGACCTGATAAGAATGTGTCTTTCCTATAGATGTTTTAAGGCTGAATCCAAATCCGACCTTTGTAAATGTTCTATCACCATTTTTGTCTTATATGATCGTTATCTGTTTCATATAAAATGTAATTTCTGTCATACAAGGTTGTGTGTTATTGTATAATAATTTATTTGAATATTCGTATTTATTTTTTAATAATAAATATATAATATAAAACTAGAAAAAACTGCTGGTTTTGTGGACCTCAAAAATGCTGACTGTTATCAAATAAATGTAGGAAAACAGAAGAAAAAAGTTGCTTAGAATATATATTTAAGTTAAATTTATCACCGTTTTTTTTTTTTTTTTTAATTCAAGATGACCGAAATTATGGAATGGTTTAACATAAACTCACACTAAATTACATAGACTTGTATTAATTTCTTTTATTGTTTCAGTTCTGAACGAGTGGCTGTGCCGTGAGGAAGTTCTGCGCTCTCTCCTACAGAACTGGACCTCCGAGGACACTGAACTTGCACTGGAGACACTTCGGCTGTTCGAGGTGCATACATTTATCTATCCTTTATTTATGTCGAACTGACTGGATGATATTGAAGATTTTATTTGATATTCATGAAGTACAGATTCTAAATAACACATTATAACGGATAAAAATGCAATTTTTGAGACATTATCTGTAAATAATCAAATTACTCCATTAGGGAATTCATTTTCTGCTACCTCCCACTACTAGGACATTATTAAATACCCTATAAAAGCGTCTTATCTTGTGGAGTTGAGGACTTTTCACACTAGGGGAATTGAACCACCTCAAAATAATATAATCGAATGTGCTGTTTTGATGAACCAAGTGAGCCACATTTGTTTAATTTCACCTTGTGCATAATGACATGATTCAGAAAAGAGAAACTTGTGACTCATGCCCGGGCATTTACTAAGAGGTCATATCGCCTATTATCAGACCCCTGGTGGACATGAGCCCGACTCACTGTGGGAGTCCTATATGTTGCCTATCCTGGCTTAGTTACATAGGTTAGGGGTATTTAACAAGTGCCTGACAAGGCTCGGGGCTTAATGTCCCATCTGAAGGGCGGCATGCTCAAGGTTTTCTTACGGCTCTACCTCTCAAAATGTCAAGTGACGGATGGAGGAAATTTTGTTCTTTGATTTTTTTTTTAAAGCAAATGACAAATATACGTGTGTTCCTGAAGCTCGTTTTCAACGCAGGAAATTTTGTTCTTTTATTATTTTTTTAAAGCAAATGACATATATACGTGTGTTCCTGAAGCTCGTTTTCAACGCAACTCATATTTAGAAGAACCTGTTTCGAACAAAAAGGCATTCATATTTCAAGTCTTCTGAACATAATTTACAAATTGTGTTTAGAAGTTCAACTCCTCAAATATGTTTTATTTTTCATGACTTGATCTGTGAATCTTGATATTTATTAGTAATCATACTGACGAAATGTCCAACCGGAGATACCTAATCCGAGTACTTCGTCGGAGAATTCTCACTTTTGGGTTGTATAAGCAGATTCTGAATTTATAATAATACATATTTTTATCAGCTTTATTCTTCTCTCAATTTTTTTTGTAATCCTTACAAGCTAGTAAATAGTTTCGGCAAGGATTCCCATCTTCAGTATCCTTAATTTATTTGCTTATCTTTAATGTAAACAATTTTGTATGTACCCGTATTTTGTTTAAGCCCTTAGTTTAGATTAACTTCCCGAAAAATCTATCTGATAGATTGTAGAAACCAAAAAATAAATTGTGAGAAGAATAAAGCTATGGGAATTGTATATTAATGAATTATTTTTTTCTTTGTAATCACTTAGTATGTATAAAAATAATACACACATTAAAATGATTAAATTATTAATATTAAAAAATTAATTATATTTATTTTTCTATAGAAAGCAAATTTATTTTTAAAACAAATGAGTAAAAAAACAAAATTTCTTACAGGAAATGTGGTAATTTAATTTTATTATTTATTCTTTTCGTTTTAATTATTATTTCATTATTATTAATTATTACTCATATTTTTATTTATTTATCATTTATTTAAGATTAACACTTAAACCTCTTTTTTTACCACATTTTTGGCATATCCCTTGTGTGGACGATTTCACCACGAAGCCCCATCTATTTTGGCAAAACCTTGATGGGAGAATTTTTTTTATATTAAGTAAAGTAGGGGGACAGGTTGAAAAAATGAAAAGGGTAGAATAGAGACAAATAAGGGTTTACATTCAATTTTGAGAAATAATATTTTTTATTTATTTAAAAAGAAAAGTTACTATTTTATGTAACATTTGTTTTACTATTAATATATTTAGTAAAGTAAGAACCGTTAAAGAGCTTCTAAAAATTGCATGTTCTCCCTTACTTATTCCAGTTAAAAGGTCGATATTGGGTCCTCAGTCTCACATTTAAGACATTAGCCCTTATTTTGCTCATATTATAGTTAATTTCAAATAAATATTCGCCTTGCCCTTTGTATTTACGAACCATGTTTACCTTTTTGCAGCTGGTTTTGGAAAAAGGAGATAGTGATGTTCTCTACAGACTCGTCCTTAGATATCTTAACAACAGAAACTACCTGGACAACACTATCGATCATCATCAAGGTGAGAAAAACAATATTCAGATAGATCATGTTAATTAGTTATATAAGCATATTTTCTGATATTGCATTTCAACAAACATTTTGTGTGTTTATCATTTTAAAGGCCGTAACAAGTTCTGATACTGTGCCTTGGCCCGGGCTTGCGACTGTTCTTCTCTTCCATCCTGTCTGTTCAAATTGTCGAGAACTCTAATGAGGGTTGTACAAGGATGTCATAGTTTCAGAATATGTTTATTTTCTTTAATTTTAACTTGATATTTCGACACATATGTGCCATTTTCATTTCTAAAAGGTTAGGTTAGGTTTTATGATTCATGCCCGGGCTTTAACTACGAGGTGATATCGCCTACTACCAGAGCGCTCTTTCGTCACTCTGGTGGACATGAGCCCGACTCTACTGTGGGAGTCCTAAATTTTGCCTATCCTACCCCCTACATCGCACAGGCTCGGGAGCATCGCTTAACATCTCAGCGAAGGGCGGCGTGCTCAAGGCTTCCTACCAGATAAAAACCTAAGGGCCTTGGCCGGATTTCGAACCCGCGATCTTGAGCTCAGAAAACAAGCACGCATACCACCGAATATTTATAATTAAAAATAGGTTAGGTTTTATGACTCATGCCCGGGCTTTAACTACGAGGTCATATCGCCTACTACCAGAGCGCTCTTTCGTCACTCTGGTGGACATGAGCCCGACTCTACTGTGGGAGTCCTAAATTTTGCCTACCCTACATTTTTATTCATCTAGGGTAGGGGTTTTTAACGAGTACCTGACATCGTACAGGCTCGGGACCATCGCTTAACGTCCCATCCGAAGGACGGCGTGCTTAAGTTTATTTTACCTCCCAGATAAAATAAACTAAGGGCCTCGGTCGGGCTATGAACCCACGACCTTGAGCTCAGAAGTCAAGCACGCATACCACTGAGCTACCGGCGCCCTCTTATATAGGTATATATATATTATTCATCTCATACGTGTTCATATTCTAAGATTTATATAGGTTGTCGTATATAGTTTATAAACTATTTTGATGTATAAAATTGTTGACAGTCAAACTAACTTCAAACCTTCGTTAGTAGGGTTTTGTACGTTTTGTCCTGCGGAATCCTAAAAACCAATTGGTTGGTCTCTGTCTAACTCAGGGATGGCCAACCCGAATGATTTTGCGGGCCACTTTGGAAAAGCTTTATAATCCCGCGGGCCGCATATAAAATTATATATCCCCATATTAGATTTGGACCCACTACAAACATTTTTTGGAGTGTAAATTTAAAACAGAATGAATTATTGTTATTGTTTTTTATATTATTCATACATATAAACATAGGTAATATAATAATGATAATAATGAAATGATCGAATAATATTTAATTTGTTTAATTAGTGAAATATTTGTTTCTTAACTTTTTCACTTAGCTTTTGCAAGTCGATCTCAATGCGTGTATTCGCACATCGTAATTGATGTTGCAGGTTTTCGTCCGTTAAGTTCGAGTGTGATTTATGTTTGGTAAATTTCATTTTCGAAAAAAGCGATTCGCAGGTGTAAGTTGATCCAAAAGCGCTAAAATTTTTTGTGCCAGATTTCTCAAATTAGAATTATTTTTTTTGTGACAAGTGTTATAAAAATCTATTTTTATATATATGTTTCGCAACACTACACTAAACACAAAAATATTGCCCAAAAAAAAAAGGCCGCGAGTTGGCCACTTGTGGTTTAACCTGAAACAAATTTTAAAAAAACAGGTTTCAAAAATACTCAATATATGGAGCCCCACCCACTTACAATTTTTATTTACGAAGGAAATATTCCTATCAAGGGTTTTATACAAATGTATATTATTACACTTCATTTCACTAAGTATAACTATTTATGTTTCAGAAGAAGTTGACCTGGATTGTGTTTCGAAAGAAAACCCGGAAACAGCTAAAGACATTGACAGTATTATCAAACTGTAAGTATATACCGATGCCAAATAGCGTATCGTCATTTCATGGAGAGTCTAATAATTTTACATGTCAGCATATACTGAAATGAATTAAACAAAAATCGGGTGCGTGCAACTCCGATGCGTGGCGAAATGAGCGTGACAACGTCTGAGTTGCGAGATAGCGAAAGTGTCAAGAATCAAATATAACAAATCATTTCAATAAAATTTTTGAACCTTGAAACAATTTAAAAACAATATAGAAAGAAAACATTCATAAGCATAATAGTTAAAAAAGGAGTTTATTATTAATATTAGAAGATCTTGACAGGTTTGCGATTTTCATAATTGTTAATTTATGTTTTCAATGAGAACTTGATTTATTTTGTTTTTACAAACAAATTTTTTATATGTTTAGAAAAGTGTAAGTAAGGTAAAACAATTTATGCAAACATACCTCATAACCTCAATGAATCACAAGACAGTGTGAAGCGCTCTCTCGTCTCTAGGTGCCGGCCTTGGTAATTATAAGACGTTGTCACGTCAAAACAATATAGAAAGAAAACATTCATAAGCATAATAGTTTTCAAAAAATGAAAAGGATAAAACTTTGCACAAAAGATTACAATCCTCATGGCAATGAGTGTTTTTTTTTTATATAAAAATATTTTCGAATTCATAGATCAAATAGTTTTAGAATGGTGAACAATTTTATCAAGCGTTTATTTAAATCAATGCTATTTTCACATTTATACATCATTTAGGACAATAATGTAATTGTGAAGTTCAATTAACAATTCGATTAGTTAAGAAATAACACAAGGTGGTGGATGCTCTCTCTCTCGGAGCATGCGCGATACGAAAGTAACATATGTAGGTAACGCAGTTTTCTAACATGGGGTGCTGGCCTTCCAATTTATAAGACGTTGTCACGTCAAAAAAAAAATTAAAATTTAGTAAACTTTTAGCAAGCGGTAAGTACGAAAATAATTCAAAGAGAGTGTTTACCTTGACTTACTCAGTTGGCTAAGATGGAAAAGTGCCGACAAAGAAGACGGCGCGCGCACCCTATTTTCCAGGAAATTAATTTTTTCAGTGAGTCTAAAAATATTATTCTTGTTTTCATTACTTACTGTACATTGTTTTATTTTATAGTCCTGTTCAGAATTTAATGTTTACATATTTCGTTTTTAAAATTCTTAATTTTTACATTATAGCATTGATGTACAGTGGTTTGTTTTGTACAGTAGTATTGTATTGTACAATATATAAATTTTGAGTTTTAATCACAAAGATGTTTTGTTTTGTTAACCCTACCTCAGTTCGTAGATCGAAAACTTAGATCTACGTATATATTATGGAGTATTGAAAATAAAATTAAGCTGAAGGAAAAGGTGTATTTATGAGAAAAAAAAAATAGCTAAAATATTTATCATGAGCATTTTACAGCAAATTCCGTTTAATCCATACATCCGGACTGTGTCCGGTCCCATCTAGTCCGGATAAGCGGGACTCTACTGTGGTATATCCTCGTAGTTGAAGCCCTGGGCTGAAAACGGCCGAAGGGGTGGGGATTAACTCAACAACGCTAATAACTGCCGATCTAATGCATGTTTCGGCACGGAATTTTATATGAAGATAGAGAGTAAGTCACTTAATGATTTCCAGACAAATTGGCCGAATAGGAAATGAGTTTGGAAGAAGATTGGAAAATTTACATTACAAATAATTGGTTTACTTTTTCTCTCAATAACCTTTATATCATTATTTTATATGTTGTAAATAGATGGAGGTGGGTGGTGCCGGAAGAAGTGCAGAGCTCTGGAGGCGGCTACGATGAGTACCTGGCTGAGTCTCTTCGACAGTACCGGGCTGTACTCGCCAAGACATCCACCCCCACCGCAGCCTTGACTACAGACCCTCAACAGTCTCAAGGGCAGTTTGAAGAAGGTCCCTTCTTGAAGACCCTCTTCGACTGTCTGGCCAACATACCCAATCAGGCAAGATCATTCTATTGCGCTATTATTGTATTTTACTTTTCATGCGGAAATGCCTTGAAGGTGTCTCCATTTGGCGAAGTTCTCTGCCAGCAGGTTGCTACCAGGGTTTGGTCATAACGAATAGAATATTCCTTTTCTCCATACGTGTAGAAAATATAGAATAATGTAGAGTGTGAAGACAATTATGTACAACAAGCGCTTATTCACGCGGCGTTGTTGTTTGTAGTTTTAAGCAGGTTAGGAATGTTATCTGCCTGGTTAGTAACGAACATTGTTGGGGAGTGAACTGGTGTGACACTTCGCCGTTCCCTTCAACATTAGATTAAATGCGATATCCGGGCGAAGGAGGAAAAGCTTATAAGGATGCAATTTGTGAAATTTGAACAAAATCCCATCATTAAACAACGAGAGCTCATTTCATTTTTTGGGACCCCGACAACTCCCTCTCTCGTTCTGATTTTTGAGATGCCGCATTGTCTATATCCTAAATTGGGCCATCCTTGAAATACCCTGTAAGTTTCGTGAATGTACGATCGACAAACCTCATTTATGCCCCTCCCCCACCCACGACCCCCTCCCCCGTTCAAAATGCTCAGATTTAACATAGCCTATATTTCTACTTTGAACGATCCTTGAAAGGCCCTTCGAATCTGGTGAATATACGTTCAGCCCTTTTCCCGCGAAGCTTGAACAAACATACAGACATACAGTGTGGATATATTCATTCCATTGGGAGTTATCCTGTTCACAAACCCATAGAAAATACTTTTTCATTTTTGGAGTGTGTCGGAAAACATGAAATTCCGATGTAAACTCAACATAGAATTATTGACTCATTACTACAACTTCGTAAAGCTGGAGATGTAAAATAATGGTAAAATAGCAACTCTTAACTAACATTAGACACAAATTCATCACAGACGTTCTCATAAGGAGGGGGACATCACCTCAAGAGCATGTGATCCGATACCTTGATAACATAGACTATGATCTGTCCCGGCACCCACCTGTATACTCATTTATTTCGTCTTTGTATTTTTTCATTTTTCTTTAATTCTCTACAAATCACACAGTGTCTGCATACTACTAAAAAAAACCTATTTTGATACTAAAAATAAGCGCAAACGTGGCAACACTGGTCAGTTGACTTGGTTAGGTACATCTGGGTTTCAACTATAATCCAATACCATGTATTATCATAATTAAAATGTTGTTTCACTATAAATTGAATATTAATAGGTGTCATTTTTTTTATCTATTAATAATGCTTTATTGATTATAATAAATGAAACAATGAACATTTTCAACTTTTATATTGTCCAATTCCTCTAAAATATGTACAAAAAGTGCCTTTTTTGAACTTTGTATAAATATTTTTGTGGAATTGGAAAATATAAAAGTTGAAGAAGTTCTTTTATTTTATTAGCTTTCCACTACATCGACACAAATCGCAGAAATGTATTCGGACATTTACTGATTAATTCTTTTATATATATAATATTTATATAACATCTTCCTGTTCCTATATTTCACTAGCTGTATTTATATCACCTATCGATGTAAGATATTTCTATTTAACATCAATAACATTTCATATCCACCAACTAGGCTTATTTATAAATAAAATAAACATTACCTAGATATTTTTTTAACTTTATTTTCCGTCGCCATAGCATTTAAACATTGTTTTATTTCACATTTCAACTTGGTTGTAAGTAAATTCCTAAGCGAAATGTTGGTAAAGGAAATGTAAATAGGGTTAGTAAAGAGCTTCAGAGATGGGAATCTGTATCTATTTAGAATCATATCAACAAAATATATCCACTGAAGCTTTCATTTATGACTGTACTCCTTTAAATCGTGAAATATACATATACATTTTTGTTGTTGTATTCTTGAGGGGATTAATCTAATAGATTGTCTTTCTATCCGGCAGGTGTACGAGGTGAACCTGGAGCTGACTGGGGTAGTCTCTCGACTGGCTCTTCGTCCAGAACCTCCCATCACAGAGTATCTCCTGGATCCTACAGTGCAGGTCTGTGTGTCTGTCCATCGCAGGCTGAGGGAGCTCCTCAGTAGTGTGGCTGCTCAGCTAGCCCCCTCTATCACCCAGCTTCCTAACTACAGACAGACTCTGTCCCAGGTTAGACTGAGTCTCCTCAGTGGCTCCCTCACCTCCCTCCCTCTCAGGTTAGTAACATGTTATTCCTGTTAAGCTCGGAACATAGAGTAATCACTATGATTCGTGAGCGGAGGGACACGTTTCGATTCTATCGCGCTTCGCGTGAATTAAAAGACTACTTATCAAGACATTCACACAAGTTAAATATTAGATCTCTATAACCCACTTGAACCTGTTCATAGCCAAGCCATAAACATTGTTTATGAGAGTTGTTGTGACCCATGCCCGGGCTTTAACTACGAGGTCATATCACCTACTACCAGAGCGCTCTTTCCTCGTCCTAGTGAACATAGGCCCCCGACTCTACTGCGGAAGCCACAAATTTTGCTTTCTTAAGTGTAGTAACCTAGGGTCTTTAACGAGTACTTGACATCTTACAGGTTCGCGACCATCGCTTTACCTCACATCCGAAGGACGGCGTGCTTAATTTTTTTTACCTCCCAGATAAGCTAAACTAAGGGCTTCGGTCGGAACCCGCGATCCTTCGCTCACTAAGCAAGCACGCATACCACTGAGCTACCGGCTCCCTCTTTATTATTTATATTTCACAATAATCATTGAGTATTAATTAATGTATTATCGTATTATGGTAAGACGTGACTTTACTCGGCACATTTCAAATTAAAGTACCCTTCCTGCTTCACTCGTTGGACACAATATTCACATCCATCAGTGTTTTTATAAATGTTATTCTAAAATATAAAATTAAAATAGAGAGTAAGAAACAGAAAGTCCGGAGCCGTAACTTGCAACTGTTATACTCGTATTTTCCGCTGGCGGCACGTGAGACGTGCACTCACAATTGTGATCATAGAGTGATAATAACGAGCACTCAGGTATGTCCGGCCAACTTTTTGTGGTCATCTCGTAGTCCTCCTTAAGGCCTTCTGGATCCACATAAATAATTCATTCTATCGGGACTTATCTTGTCCACAAGGACAGAAACAAAGACAGACGTGAGTATTTTGGATTCCGGGGGTTGGAAAGAATAACATTCCCATGAAAACTCAAAATTGAAAATTTGAATTACAGTAAAACCCCTCTGCAACAGACAGTCATGGGGCCAGGAAAATTGTCCGTTGCAGAAGGGTGTCCGTTGAGGAGTTTTGACAAAAAAAAAAAAAACAACTTCATTATATTAATGTAGGTACATATACAAAACGTTTGATTTGCTTTTATGTTTAATACTATCGTATATGTATAGGTAACGAACAATAGATAAAACACACATAATAATAGTTACTATGGATTTTAAGTTAGTAAATCAAACAGTATGTAAGTGTTTCACAAACAGCGAATTCTACGAATAATAAAAAGCATTACAAATTAAATTCCGCTTAGGAGAGGTAAATTTATTTCTTGATGACTAAAACTTGGTTGACCGCGTCCGTTAGAGGGGGTAAAAATACATTGTTTTCCTATACTTCGGCCCAGGACATCGCAAAATTGTCCATAAGAAAAGAGGTGTTCGGCAGAGAGATTATACAAAAGTTTGAATTGCTCCTCCTGGAAAGTGACAGTTTTTGAGTTATGCATCAAATGAGCGATTTGTGTCATATATATGTGTGGTATATGTGTCATATATGTTTTGTATGTCCATTTAATACGACTTTGTTTTTGTTTGGTGTTTCACAGAACAGACCCATGGAGAACTGCTTTCGAAAATATCGTAGTCATTGAAGAACTGTGTAAGGAGCTGGCGGCCATCACTCACGTCAAACTTAAATCTTCCTCATCGGTTCAATCTTAACCAGAATCAAATTTGGTTTCCATTGAGACCTCCATCCTCCTACTGCCTCGACTTATGTCTTCAAAAGACACTCCAGAGGACATCAGATTATCTGTCTTAAAGAGAAAATTTGATTTTTGAATTTTTTTAATGACAGAAAGGCAAGTATAGACCAAGTTCAACCATTGTGCATATTTTAAGTCATATTAAATATATTTTGATAATATAAGAGTAAATTGTTTTTATAACTGGATGCAAGTATTAAAAGCAAGAATTGAGGAGTACAAATCTTAAAGGATTTGTTTTCTATTTTATCTGGTATGTAAAAAAGCCTTGAGCACGCCGTCCTTCGGATGGGACGTTAAACATTGGTCCCGAGTCTGTGCGATATCAGGTATTTGTTAAAGATACCTATCCTAAGCAAACCAGTATAGGTAATATTTAGGATTCAGTTGGGCTCATGTCCACCAGAGCGCTCCGGTAGTAGAGGCGCTATGACCTTGTAGTTAGAGCACAAGCATGAGTCATAATAACTAAAAATATGAGTTACTGGAGTGCTACTATACTAGTCGTCATGATTAGTAAATGTGATGAGACATGATCGATGAAAACTTTTTAAATTATGATAATAAAAATAATAATAAATTATTTACAGAATAATAAATAGAATATGTACAATATAATTGAGGCGGTAGCCGGAACAAGGGCCTTCAGTCTTGAAGGCCCTTTTTTCGGAGAACGTATTTTTGGATTCTCCATGTTTTAAACTGTATAATTTATCTCAGTTTCATATTTTTTTCTTTTGTCATAATAAAGTTACAGTTGATTAAAATAGCTGATGTCGAAGGCCCCTTCTTCCGGAGAACACCTTTCGGAATAAAGTCGCGGTTAATTTTATTCAGGTTAGACATTGTTTTACGTTTTAAAAGCGTTGTGTTTTTCATTAATATGAGTGAAATAGTAAATAGAAGTAGGGAGGATGTGTTAAGAACAAATATTTCGAAAGGAGCTAAAAGAAAAAGAGTGCATGATGATTTAACAAAAGCTAATGTAGCCAAGAAAAATCGTTTATCTGGTGATCAGTATGTAAGTAAAAAAACTTTTAGGGTTACAAATAATTGCTGTAATGAAAAGTGTTTTGAGAAGTGCTCATTTAGTAATCAAAAATATATATTTTTCACATTTTATGACATGAGCTCCAAGGAATTACAAGACGTTTTCCTTGCTAGTTGTATGGAGCGTAAAGATAAAAAAAGCGGTTTATTGAATCCAAAACTGATCAAAAAACACTTTTGGAATTTTTCTGTGAAAATAGATGGTTCTGCTATCAAAATTTGTCGATCACTTCTTATTAGTATTCTGCAAATATCTATAAAAAGAATTAGAGTAATCCAGAACAAGATTGTCTCTGGGATGTCTCTCAAAGAACACAGAGGCAAGCAACCAAACCCTAAAAAAATTGAAGTTCAAGTATGGGAACTTGCCATTGAACACTTGAATAGTATCCCTCATCGCTCATCTCACTATACAACGGCGAAAAGTAATAGATTATATTTTGAAAATCCGGAACTAAATATAAAGATAATATTCGAAGAATTTCGTAATTATTTCTCAGAGAAAACTGGAGAAAAACTTATAATGAATTATAAGACATATTTTAAATTTTTTCGGGAAACGAATTTTACATTTCGTCAACCAAAGACCGATGTATGTGACTTTTGTCGAGAGTGCCAAGTAAAATTAGAAAAAAACTGTAATGATGCTTGTCGAGTGCCCTACGAATTACATAAAAAAAAGGCTGAAATGTTCTACTCTATGAAAAGAAAATACATCGATAAAGCCAAAGCTCCAAACAGTGATACTTTAGTTGTAGAATTTGATTATTCGCAGAACCTGGCCCTACCAAAACTGAGTGTTACCAAACAATTTTATAAAAGATTGCTTTGGCTGTACGTGTTTAACTGTCATGTGCATAACGACGATGATTCATATTTCTATACGTTTTTAGAATCCTATGCAAAGAAAGGACCAGACTCTGTTGCCTCTTTCGTGTTCGATTGTGTTAAAACTAAACATTCAGAACTTAGTGGTACTATTAAAGAAATAATCTTCATATCAGACGCTGCCGGAGGGCAAAACAAGAACAAGACTTTAATGAAGTTTTCGAGTTGGTTCGCAAAAGCATTACAAGTTGATATCATACACTTGTTCCCTGTACGGGGACACTCGTTCGGTCAATGTGACCGAAACTTTGGAATCATGAAGACATCGTTGAAAAAACGAGAAGAGATAGAGGTTCCAACGGTGTATTATGAGAAGATACTTCATTGTAGGAAGGATCCCTTCATTCTGATTAAGAATCCAAATATTTGGGACTGGGAAAAGGCACTTTCCTCTCATTTTTAAAAAGTTCCTATGGGCAAAAATAAGAAGTTTACTATTCAGAAATATTGTATTTTAAAATACAAATCACACGGAACTCTCTTAGCCTATCCAACTTATAATGAGTGTTTGTATGAACCATTCCACTATCTAAAAACTATGCCTAGTGAACTGACTTTAAATAGAAAAAGGAACTTTAAAATTAGCCAAGATAAAGGACCTTAAAGATTTATTTGTTTATTTATAAGAAGAGAGTAAAGCCTTTTACCAAGAGTTCCTCGATAAACTTAATGAACGACAGACAGATGAACTGACTGGCCGTGATAATACTTCCAGTGTACACATCAATGAAAATTATCAAAATGAGCTAACAAGTGAATAAGTTAAAAATGATAGACGAAGTTGGTAATGAAAAAATGAAAGAGGCTGTTTTATGATTGTATAATAGCATTTTTTGTATATTTTTGTCAGTGTCATTAAAATAATTTCAAACCTTTCATTACGCAGCCAATATTATATTTCTCAGTTTGGAAGTACTTTTTATATTACTAAAGTATTAAATAAAAAAGTTAAAAGTAATATAAAGTTTAGAAAAACCTGAAAAAGAAAAAAATATTCTTATAAATGAAAGAAATTGAAAGGCCCTTTTTCTAAAGAACAGAAATTATACAAATTTTTGGTTCTCTATAAAAAGGGCCTTCAACCAATAGTAATATATTCCAGTATTAGTGGTGATTTTCTTGATTTTAACAATATATAATCATGTTAATGTAAACCTGGAGATATTTTCTTTCTTATGGAACTATTTTTACACTTGAGTTCGTGTACTACTCTTATTCCATTCTTGCCAGTAAACTTTGATCCACTGAATCTCAGAATAAGTTTTTTGCGTGAAGGCCCTTGTTCCGGCTACCGCCTCAATTAGTAAAATATATACAGGACAAATAATATATCTTTTTTCGGCTTTTCCTCGTGAGCCTGGTTCAAACATTCGCTAAATGCCACTTCATGATTTTAAATTGGAAGTGGAGAAATTCATTTCATCTCATCTTCTTAATTGTAGTTTTTACGAGAAAGTATACAAAAACCAAATATATAGTAAAAAATGAAAGCTGACAGCACCGTTTCATCAATGAAATGACAAAATTATTTGGTTTTTGAAATTTGTTATGAAATGGCATTGAATTTTTTTTATATTGGATGAACTATCTGCAAGTTTTTTTTTTATATATAAACGAAGAAATACCCAGAATTGTCTATTAAAATTTAATTTCTGAATTGAGATTTACAATCTTGCATTGTGTAAATAAGTGTATCATTTATTTATTTTTTAATTGTATATTAATCTTATATTTTTTGTAATATTCTTGTATGTTGAAATGAAAAAAACTACGCAATCCTTTTCGTTAGTCTTCATGACATTAATGTTGTCTTTCTATTTAATGAAAACTGGCATTATTGCAGAGATATTGTGAAATAATTCAAATGAACTTGAAAGAAATAAAACTAGTTTTTTTGTGGTATTGTCTAATTTCACAGAATATATATACATGGGAGTACTTTCGGTATTTCACCATCCTCAGCCGAAAGCATAAGAGATAAGACTAACTGTTGAGTTAGTCTTATCTCTTATGCTTATGGCTGAGGATGGTAGAAATACCGAAAGTACTCCCATGTATATATATTATGTGAAATTAGACAATGACACAAATAAACTAGTTTTATTTCATTCAAGTTCATTTCTATTTAATTCTAAATTGCACCTGTGACTTGGTGAGGTTGAAAAAAAGTCGGAACGTTTTGCGATGGGTTCGAGATGTCAGTTACTCGTATAAAGACGGCCCCTATTCTGGTTACTAAACCAGGGTGTGCAAAATTTAGGACTTACACCATAGATTCGGGTTAATCCCATCGGTCACATCTTCATCAGAGCGACGAAAGAGCTCTCTGGTAGTAGACGATATGACCTCGCAGTCCGGGCTTAAGTCACAATACCCACACCCGTGCAGTTTTTTGTGAACTTTTTCTTTCAACCAGTTTGGAGCAAAAAAAAATTAAGATCTTCTTTAAACTTTTAATGCACATTTTGGCAAAATTATCAGAAATCTTAGAGCTTAATTACGAATAATATTTGTAATAGTATATTATATCGTAAGTAACATTGTTGCCTCTGTTCGTCAATTTGCCAATATTTCTGTGCCTTAGATATTTATTTTTTTAGTCTGAATTGTGTTTTTTTTTTTTTTTTTTTTTTTTTTTTTTAAGCGGACTATGATTTATTAATTTTTGTAAATGTTAGTGTTACTTTTAGGCTTGCTCATGGCTTTTTAAAATTTTTTTTCATGAATATTCTTAGAAATATGTGATTTAAGACCTCAAAAAATATATCATTAACGTAATTCGATATGCGATTCTGGTCCAAGCAAACGGAACGGGGTCATCCTATTTCATGAAAATATACGTATAAGGTCAGCACTTTTTTTTTTTTTTTTTTTTTAATATCTAGATTATTTTATGATAATGCATAAAAAAAGCATAATGTATTTCGATGGTTAGATGGCGATATGTTCCGCCCAAATAGCATTCGGCCTCTTCTTACACTGAAAATAGCTGACTCGTGACATGTCTGTAGATCTTAACTATGAAATAATAGTTTATGAACTCGCAACAGTCAACCTGTCATCATAACAGTTATTGCAAAATACGAAAATTCAAAAAGATAAAATATTTTACCATCTAACCATCCATTGATTTCTCTTCTGTAATTGTATTCTTTGTGAATGTACTTTTATTTTTTATTGTCTTAAAATAAATTCAGAGCTTGTAGATATTATACTACTTATCTAATAAATGTAATTATTTATAATTTGTATTATATAAAGTGCACCCTGAGTTGCTGTTGTGATATACTGTTACCAGATATAAATTATTTTAAATAATTTCGTTTTCTTTCATTCCTCCTCCCCCCCATATATCTTGGAAACTATTCAAATTACACAAGGTGGCCTAAGTATAGTGCGACACCCTATTTTTACGCAAACGATTACAGTTATAAACATGAAACAAAAATCACTTTTCACGATTTTGTATCCCCACGTTAAAAGCATCATTGAACCTACAACCCCTTGGAAGGCGATGCCCAAATATGTTTCCCCCAATGGTAAGCTATTTTTTTCTTTTCAAATTATGAGACTACATTTTTGATAATTATTCCTGAAGATAATCAGAGTGACCCAAGTTTCCCGCGGCCCCCCGAGGGATAGGAGGAGGTTCAAGGATGAATTTTAAAAAAATTCGAAAACATGTTTGTTTAATATTTTGTAACTGTAATCCTCTGGGTGAAAATATGATGTCGCATTGAACATGGGCACCCCACCCCTATATTACTGAAATTTACAGAACAAATAATAAAAGTGTGATATGAAGCCATGAATTGATGAGACAAGAAGAATGAAGTAATCAGAAAGTATTCGTTTAAATAGGTACAATATTATCACATCACAGGGTAGCTATGATGATGTAGCCATTATGGTACTTTGAGGATTCCGACAGGTATTATTGTCTTGTTTACTTCTAATAGTAATTCTTGGAAGTTTTAACTTCATTTGCATTATTAGTATTACGGAGATGGGACCAATTCTCCTTGTTTAGTTCATTGAACTTTTGGTTACTCATATTTCTGTATTTAAGACATAGTACGTGTTCAGCTAAAGCCTTCATGATCCGATATCGCAGTTGGTTCTATGTTAGTTTAACAAAACATCTGCCCCCATATAAGTATAACAATATATTTATATTTATTGTTATTGAAAAAGTCGGTGAATCACCGACTATGTACTTCCTCAGCTTGAACTATGTTTTTGCTCTCCCTCAAAAGCCAATCGACCGTTTGGGTTAATTTTGTATCAATACATTCATTACATCGTCAGTTATTAGGGTAATTAAGTGCAGCCCCTCCTCTCTGGCGCCCTTCTCTTTGACCTATTTCGCGGAACATCAATAGGTGTCATCCTTCCTATCAGTGGCGTATATAGGAAAAAATTTCGGGGGGGGGGGGGGGGGGGGGCCCACCAGGCCGATTTTATAAGGAAAAAAAAAGTATCACCTTGTATTACCAGAGGTAACATCGGTAGCAGGATTGGCGGTCCCATAGGGACTTGTACCAGAAAAATTAAATTTTATTGTTTTTGTTTTTAACTTTTTTAATTTAATTTAAAGCTTTTTTAAAAAATAAACTAGCTAAGTATATCAGTTATGTAGTTATTTGTAAGTATTTGATAAAGACCAAAGAACTGTTTTTATGGGGGTTAAGAAATAAAGTAAGTTTTTACGATAGACAAAAGTCAATATATAATTATAATATTTTGAATTAGGTATAATATTTTTGAGTTATAAAAAATAAGTGAATATATCAAATTAAAAAAATGGTTTCCTTTAGCTTGTTTTCTTTACAAAACAAAGTCCAGGTTTCTTAGGTCACTTGCAAACTTATCCAGAACGTCTGCATCGCCTATTTTCACATCTCCATGGATTGATAGTAACGCTAGACCATTGAGCCTACTTTCAAAAACTACTGTATAATAACATCAACACTACTATATACTTTTTATTTATTTTTTTTACTTTTATATCAAAGTAACCACAATATCAAACTACTATATACTTTTTTTTAACTTTTATATTAATATTTATTTTATTTCGGGGGGGGGGGGGCGGGCCCCTTGCCCCCCCCCCCCCCCATATATACGCCACTGCTTCCTATTGGGGTTTTGAATTTGAATATAAAATTTCGTTTCGATACATTAATTGTATCGGGAGTCATCGTGTTCACTACACAAACACAAATTTTCTTTTTCATTTCTGGAATCAGGAGGCCGAAAAAACATGATATTCTGTTGAAAACTCAACATCGAATTTATTTCGTATAGCTGGGGAAGTAAAATAGATATTGAATTTCAAAATGTTGTCTTTTTCCTCCAGATGGTCCGAGTTTCAAAGGATTGTATTCAATTTTAACTGTCGATATGAAAGAATGTATGTGAAGGTGTAACGAAGTGACGGTTGGGATAATAAATACCGTTCCATGTAAACAAAGCTTTGTTCAAACACGATGTATTTATTCAGTTGGGAGTTCAATTGGATCCTTTCTTTAGATCAGTATGAACCTCTGTGAAGTCAGTCTCTCTTCTCATCGTGTATTTGCTCGTTGACAACCAATTGTCACAAATAACCACAGAATTAGGGGAGAGAGTTTCACCCCATCTCAAAGGCAGTGTATCATAATCAAACTTAATTATTGGTTAATTAGTGGCTAAGAGGCGAGATTGCAGTTATTTGTCTTGAGTAGATTCCAATTCTTGCCGTAAAGGCAGACAGAGCTTCGAGCCTCATACTCCCATACTTGGTGCTGCTACTTTACAACTTGAGGTAAGAACAGCCTTTGACGCTGATTCAGCTTTCATTATCCAAGCTCTATTTTCCGAATACCAATATGAAATTATTCAGAAAACAACTAAAAATATACCAAGCTGTAGAAAATTATTAGAATCTAAAATAAAGTGTTATTTTGATAATAAAGAAGGAAAGGAAACATCTGTGAGTTACTACAAGATTTGCTGATCCTGCGAAGGAGAGGATTATTTTTTTAAAAAATTATCTTTCCTATTTGTTCACTCAAATTAAAAATTTGGAAAAGAGAACAGCTAAATTAACTAAATATCTGTACACTGGAATAATCATCAGGCAACCTTTCATAAAATGTTGCTACATGAGGCAGAAATAATAACGAGTACGCAGCTCTACCTGCTAGTTTATTTTCTGAAGACGGACAGGGTAGGAACAAAGATTACAAATATTATAGAATTCACCACTACCGGAAGTGCTCTCGAGGACGTGTTTGATATTATCATGGTATCATTGGATCCGCTAAAACACATGCCGCAACCTATAACAAAAAAAAGACACTTTCCAATCAGCAAAGAGGACTTACAGTTAATATTGAATTTTTTTGATATTTGAGATTCTGTTTTTCTCAATAACAGTGTTTTTTGTATTTCAATATATGCAAACTGAAACGATGATTATATTAAAATATTTTTATTGAAAATACTGATGAATTTTATTGAAATAATGCTGAAATTATTCCTTACGTGATATATAAGGGTGTTAAATTCTCTTGATGCAGCAAAAACAATATATATATATTCATATATAAATATATACCTATAGTAGTTTAAAATTTTGAAAAATTGAAAATTAATTGAGCTTCATTTTAATCTGAAAAGAACCAAAAATGTTGATAACATTGTAGTTCCTGCATTCTGAGGCTTTTCCCACTTTTCATGATAAAAAGGGCGACGGTGGTTTTCCTATGACCTATTGAACTCACTAAATTAAAAGCGACCATTTGTAACACACTAAGCCAATGTTCTGTAAGACTAATGAAATGAATTGGCTTCGAAAATTGTGAAACAAGTAATTCCAATTCTAATTTTTTATTGCTTAGACACTGAATATTTTGGCATACTATTATTACCGAATTATTCAAACTAATATGTATATTAATTTCTGACAGATATTGGATTGCAAAATAGGTATCGACCTTTTTTGGGGTTAGATACAATTAGCTGATGTAGTTCACACTATTTTGTGAGATCTAGTCAAATGACTAAATGTGAGTGTAATGGTGCTGAGTAAATTTGTTATTGAGCTAAATCAAGTTATTATTCGTTAAACGGCATGCGTTAAAATAGAGCCTTATGAGGACTGGACGAGATGGTGCAGCATGTCACGCCCCAAATAACGTTTATATTAATTTTGGATAGATATCTAAATAATTCGAGATATATAAAGCCACACCTTGTTTTTAGAGCTTTTGTAAAAGGTGATACGAAAATATTGACAAAATAACTAAATGTTTTAACGATTTCACAACTCCTGAACCTGCATTGTACTCTAGTCGCAGAGTTTGAAACTACAATTGAGGAGGTAGCTGCAAGAAGGGCCCATTTGAAATAACTTGAGTTTGAGATAATTGCATTTAAAGTATTTAGAGTACTGTATCTCATTTGTTATTAATGATACAGGGTTGAGCTTTTTTTAAAATGAAGTTCAATCTTCGATAAGAATAATAAGAGAACGAATTGTTTGCATAAAGCAATGTTAAGAATAATAAGAGGGTAAAAAAAAATGTTATGGGCCCTTTTTGCATAAAACTCACTAAAATGAATAAAATATTAAGGAACATTATTAAAATAAAAAATACAATATTGTGTTTAAAAAACATAATTATTATGATTACAATATTTTTTATTGACATTTTTTATTATAAAACGTTTAAAAAATAAAAGAACACAATAAAGACTAGTTGTTCATATTTACAATACTAATTGAATAATTAGGTATGTACTTGACTAGATAGGTACCTTACTTGACTAGTATCTACATGACTAAGTCTCTCAATAAAAATACATAATGAAAAATAATAAACCATCACAAAATTCCATCACAGAACAAATTATTTTTTTAATCTTGATCGTTTTTTTGATCAGCATCTTTTTTTGAATCACTCATAAAAACATATTTTTCTCTTTACTGTAGAGTCAATATTTCTTGAGTGAGAAAGAATCAAAATAATGACAGAAATTATATTTTAGAACAATCAAAATGATTAAAATATGAATTCATTAACACATTAAGGTAAAGTTCGCCTACGGATTCCTTCAGTGTGTGACCTTATCATATTTGTCTGTTATACTCTTTCATTTTGGAAGATTGAAGGTAAAACTAGAATCACAGTCAGCTATTTCCATCGTTGCATTCTACATTAAAATATGCTCAGAATTTTATTATTAAAAGTGTTGGGAACAAATCAATATTTCTTGAGTGAGAAAGAATCAAAATAATGACAGAAATTATATTTTAGAACAATCAAAATGATTAAAATATGAATTCATTAACACATTAAGGTAAAGTTCGCCTACGGATTCCTTCAGTGTGTGACCTTATCATATTTGTCTGTTATACTCTTTCATTTTGGAAGATTGAAGGTAAAACTAGAATCACAGTCAGCTATTTCCATCGTTGCATTCTACATTAAAATATGCTCAGAATTTTATTATTAACTTTACAGAAGTGTTGGGAACAAATCTAGCTATCTTTAAACTAGCCAATCAGAACTGGTTTTTAGGTCACATGACTTCTTGCTACATTGAAAAATGCATAGATTTTTTTATTATCTTTACAGAAGTGTTGGGAACAATCACTCTGCTCACAAAACTAGCCAATCAAAATTGGTTTTGAGATCGCATGTGATGTCGGAGGGGGATGTAGAGTGATGTACTGGCCAGCAGAGCCGGCCGCCCAAAAATACCCCGGAAGGCGTGGGGGGATGTGGAGATGACTCCCCTTGGCTTCACAGCTGGATAGAATAGACTGGAGACTGGTTTACTTCAACTGGCTTGTCCTCTGCACTCTGCTTCTGATTTTCTTGGATATATGTCGAACCCAGAGCGAGCAGGGCAGGGCACACTAGTTGGACCAATGGCATCAAAAGTTCCGACTAGCGGCCCCTTAATCCAGAGCTGCTGAGGGAGCGGGAGCCGATCAGGGGTAGGGTCAGGCGTCAGCTGACCCTAGGGGCCCTCCAGCACGGATTCCCAACCGCTCAACAGCCCCGGACAGCACCCGCGCTCGCCAGGGGCCTAAAAGGTTTGGGGATAGTGGCGTGATAGTAGTTCTACCTAGTAGCTTACAGGTGAACTACTATCACGGGCCAATCATGTTAAATTGGGGAAGTTTTTATACTGGTTCTCGGCACGTGCGAGAATGTCACGGGAAGAGAGTTGGTATCACATGTCTTCTGACGGTTAAAATTACATTTTTAGATGTGCCTTGGCGAAATTATTTTTGATTGTTCTTTTTCCAGAGAGTTTATTTTTCTAAAATTGATTCTTATTAGAAAATTATGGTTTTCACATGTGAGTTAGAATTTTTTAGGTTCTGAACTAAAACAAGACATACTCAGTGAAATGAATACACACACAAACTATAAAACAGTTTTGTGGCAATAAAACGTGTATTTAAAACCCTACCTCCCAAGTTTTATCACCCACAGTTAATATCTCGGTTGCTCAGAGGCTAATCAATATAAGCTAGTCAGGGGTAAATCTATTTTTTACTTAAGTAGAAAGCTAACTCGTTAAATAACAGACACACAAATTTTACATTTTCCGAACTCCTGATTCAAAAACTAAATCCTGTCTGCGTGTCCACCAGAGAAAGGGATTAACACAAAAAACACAATAACTGCCGAAGTAATGATTATATCGACACTGAATTAAGTATAATATTTCAAAAGTTTCTGAGTAAAACTCCTATTGATTTTCACCGTGATTCACCGACATTTTTTCTTTCGCTCATCAATTTTTCTGTAAATTTTAAAACTCTCATTGCATCCCTATTCTGGGGACGCCTATGAACGAGGCCTAGGAAGCTATGTCATCTAGTGTGATGGGCTCATCGTAGGCTATGTCTCTCCTGACGACAGCGCCGACTATCCGGTCCAGGGTGTCCGGGAGGAGTCCTCGAGGCTCACTCACTTTAATATTGATATCTTCCACAGTTAGTATGCTTCCTGCTTCCAGAGCTCTTCCAGCCACCACTGTTTTACCTGAACAAAATAATAATTTCATGTAATGCAAACATGAATGTTACATAATAAAATGAAATTTTCATAATCATAAGTTTATGATTATGAAATAGTAAATCTAACAAAACTATTATGTACATTTCACTGTAATATTTATTCCAAAGTTAACTTTTTAAATTCATTTAAAAATATATATATATTTATAACTGTTTTCATTTTCTTACAATCAGTAGAATCGTCAGATGATATACTTAAAATAGGAATGAGATAACTATAATTAAAAATGTTGGTTAGTAACCGAGTGATGGGTTTTTTGAGATTGGATAACACTCATATGAGGAGTTGCAACAAACTGAAAGGTATTCAAAATAAAGGTCTATTTACCGAGTTTGTTCCAGCAGGGCTCCTCGCAAGGAAGCAGCATCTTCACATCTCCCAGACCTTTCTCCACCTCCCTTATCCCCTTCACCATCTCTCTGAACTCATCTACATCCAGAGAACACTTATGGTCGCTCCCTTTTAGGCTTTTATCAAGGGTTATGTGTCGTTCGATCACCTTGAAAACAACAATAGAACATAATATGTTATGATATATTATACGTTTCTAAAACTTATAATAATCAAAAACAGAAAAAAAATGTACGTCATGCATTGAAACATTTTCGAGTTACGAAACACACAGTCACACTAAGCCAAAGTATGCTATTGAGTCGTTTTATTTGGAGTTGATGTCCAATTTTACGAAATTTATGTTTTTAAAACTGTTGGATAGTTTTGATATTTAAAAATATGGAAAAATAAGATCTGGCACAAAATTAATTGATGTTTAAGTTTTTGTTGTTTGTAATTCATGCCCGGACTTCAACTACAAGATCATATCGCCTACTAGCAGAGCGATCTTTCGTCACTCCGGTGGACATGAGTCCGACTCTGCACTGAGCGTCTTAATTGTGTCTTCTCAGGTATTATTAAAGTTGAGGGTCTTTAAAAATTTCCTATATCACATAACGTCCCACTCAAAGGACGGCGTTCTCAAGTTCTTTTCTTTTCAACTTTCCAACACCTTGGAGTATAGGCCGGGTTCAAACGCCAGGATCATGAGCACAGTAAACAGACCTGCCACCTCTGTACTACCGCACGCGCGGGCCTCTGCTAAATTAATATAAAAGTTATAGGGTATATATGAGGCCTTTAGAATCAAAACCCGCTATATCCAATTTGACTTTTTTTTGGGGAATTAAAAAAAAACATGAAAATTGGTATTCGAAATATAGAGCGTAATATTTCCCAACCAATTTTGTATGATTAAATTTAGTTATTTATGCCTCACTTTTGGGAATTTTTTCAAATTTTAAAGACTGACCGTGTAAACTTTAAAATTGGCAAAAAAAACGAAAATTCAAAAATTTGGATTTAGCGGGTTTTGATTCTAAAGGCCTCATATATACCCTATAAATATACACCCTATACATATACTTGTCTTCTCAGTCAGTTTTTTTTCCCTTATACCCTTTTATATATGTATATATATATAAGGTGTATAGAAGGGTAATAAGGGGAGAAAAAAAACCGACTGAGAAGACAATTGTCAGACTGTTAGACAAGCCAACAAAACATTTGCTGTAACATTCATTATCTGGAATTTTGCCATTTTCACATTATTATGTGGACTTTTATGTGTTAAAATGACATAAATAAGAACAATTAATAGTGATTAATTTATATCTTTCTTATTATTCATTTAGTTATTTTACAAGAAAAGCTTCTTATTTTAATTGTTTTAATATTTTCATGTTATCAGTGGTCATTTTGTTAAATACACAATCATTATTTCACAATATCACAAATAAATTAAATTGAATATAATTACTTTTATTAATAATTTTGACTACCCTAAATGTTTATTCACCTAAGGTAGCTTGACAGAAATTCCACAAGTTTAGTTAGTTATTATGACTCATATCGTCTACTACAAGAGCGCTCTTTTGTCACTCTGGTGGACATGAGCCCGAATCTACTGTGGGAGTCCTAAATTTTTATTCAACTAGGGCAGGGGTCTTTAACGAGTACCTGTACAGGCTCGTCACTATCGCTCAACGTCCCATCCGAAGGGCGGCGTGCTTATTTTACCTCCCAGATAAAATAAACTAAGGCCTCGGCCGAGTTTCGAACCCACGATCGAAGTTTATTTTACCCCCCAAATAAAATAAACTAAGGATCTACTGAACTAGATCTACTGGACATATCGAGTTAATATTGGTGCGATACATTCAGTTAACTATATCGTGTTACCCTTGCTCCAAGAGCGACTGCGGCTAAGGTGAGACTATATCCTATCTCATGGCCGGAGTAGCCGATGTGAACCTCTGGATATTTGCTCCTCAGACATTCTATCACTCCCAGGTTGGCCTCTTCTGGCGGGGTCGGGTACCCAGAGACACAGTGAAGGAGCACCAACTTTTTGTGGTGTCGCACAACGCTCTTATAAATCACGTCCACTCCTTTCATGTCCGTCATACCTGAAATATATATATTTTCTTTTAAAGGTTTTCAGAGAACTATTATTATTTTCTGAACAAAAAAAACGTTAAAAATTATCAATCTCAATGTTAATTTTTCAAACTGTATTCATTTGAAGAAGATAGGCACAAATACAGGGTTTTTTCACTAAAACCGCTGTACTCCTAAAGGAAAATCTGCATTATACCAAATATTTTTGGGGTTTTCCACATCAAATGGAAAAACTAAAAAAATAGACATAAAATGATTCGAACTGGTTCAAACTTGGTAGCTTTATTAGTAGGTCTGACGACAGGCTTGTTTTAATTTAAGTCAATTATATAGAAGAATAAAGAGGGTTGAATTTGAACTTTAATAAAAAGTGATATTTCCTTTCCAGGATTATCCACACCTGAATGAATAGTTTTTGAAAATTGAGATATCAGAAAAAAAACCTGAGGGCCTCGGCCCGGTTTCAACCCACGATCAACACAAAAGGGAAACATGCTACTAGCGCCCTCAAGAAATAAAGCATTAAAGAATGTTTAAAAAAAAGTACTTTTTACTCACCTGTTGAAATAATTAATGGTTTTCCGAGTTTGGCTGCTTCGTCCAAAAGTATAACATTGTTGGAATCTCCAGAACCGATCTTAATGAAGGGGACTTTCATGGAATCCAAGAACTTTAAAGATACCTTAATAAATGAATAATTAAATTGTAATTAGTTATCACTTATTGTTAATTAATTATTAAGTAATTACTTGGACAATTCAACATTGCCTTATCTTGGCTGCACAAAAGTCTAGATACAAGAAAGGACACAAAAAGAAAATATGAAACAGTAGAAATTTAAAATGCAATTTTTAACAAATCTTACAACATCCATAGCAGACGAAGAAAACAAAATGTCTTTCTTCTCAGCAAACTCTTGTAATTCCAAAAATTGAGATTCACTAAATTCTAAATGTTGTTTATGTGCGCCATAAGTGGAGCCCCAAGAATTTTCATTCAAGTATGAACGATTTAAGGCATTTTGTGTAAACTTTTCCTTCAGACAACTTTTTTGAAATTTGACACAGTCTGCGTTCACTTCCTGAAAAAAAAAATATATATCTAATTATGTCTTTTGGTCAATTTATAAACGTATCTTTTTATTTAAACAATAAATGACTCCATGAAGACTTAAATATCCCAAGTGTCCAGGAAATAATCCAATCCCAATTGTTCGTTTTCCAAAAAAAACTTTCAATCATTCTACCCCACTTCAAGTGTAAGGATAATCCTCCACGCCGTCAGAATAGAAGGTGGCTTCTAGACCTTCTAAGTGAAGCTCAAACATTTTACCATTTCTAGAGAGTATCAGCGGAGACCGAATTCTCCCATCATGTGACACAGACATTAACTAAGCCATGTATATATCTACCATATTTTTTCATATGTGTAACAAATTTATGAAAAAAATGAATGATAAAATATATGTTAGGCCCATTTTAAGAATTTTTTTCTTCTTATTATTACTCTAATAAATATCTTTTAATATACAAAAAAGAAGTTGAAATGTTTCCAATGGAAATTTGTGACACACAAGGTTTTCAATTTTCAAAATTACCTTAGCTTTTTCTATAAGTGTCTTAGCTATATTTATATCTCCTTGATGATTAATTCCAACTTCTGCTATGATAAAGACTGGACAATTTGATGCTATTGTCGTTCCAGATTCTCCAAGAACCAGATCAGGAGGAATGTGCATTCTATAATAAGAATATCAATACAATATTAATATTTGTAGAATGAGTATAATTTAAATGATATTATACGCACAAAATAAGGGGTTATTCTCCAAAACCCTCTCTAAAAAGTAACAGATCTTGTAAAATATTTAAAAGGGGTTTGTTTACGAAAATAGTAAGGAATTTGATGGGGAGGGGGGAGGAGAATCGAATGAGAATAAATACATAGCCGCATTTTTATTATTAAGTTTCTTCAATTTTATTTTATTGAAATATTTCATTTTCATTTTTCTTTGTATCGTTTTAATTTTAACTTTAAAATATGCTGTGTGTTGACTAATTTATAAATTCGTGATTAGATTTGGGTTAAAGTGCGAAGATTTATTACTTTCTCGAGCATTTTTGAACATGCCATGTCAGGTCAATCAAAAGTACACGTCTACTTATGACATTGTGGCAGTTTACTAGACATAAGTACATTTGCAACCATGTTGATTCGCCCAAAACTTCATAAATATGTAGTTTCGTTCCTATCTATAAGTTATTTTTTGAGGCAGTTATTACGATTAGTGAATTATATTATTAAATCCGATTTCATTTTATGCCTCCATTGTTTTTCTGGACCTAAGAAACATGTTAGGCAAACTGCACTATCCAAGACTGATTTTGATTAAGTACAGTTTGAACTGAATTTTTTCCTTTTTTGTTGTTATATCCTGTCGGCATATGTTGTTTAGGACCGTATCAGCAGTCATTTGCAACAACTTTATGGGTTGGCAGCCCCTTAATTATCAAAGTAAAACATTAAATAAACCATTTAAACTTAACGGAGTAGTTTGACAAATTTGCAAAAAAAATCAGCACAACTATGTGGCTATTATACATACTAACATTAAAATGTTTATTTATCAAATTTTAATAACATAGGTACAGAGATATTAAATAAAATTGGAACCTAACTACTATCATGCACAAATGATATTTTATTGAAATGAAATTTAAGTTTATAACACTAAATATCAAAACCTATTCAATTTCCTCTTCAGTCAGTACCTGGGAAGAAATCTGCTACACTTCTTTCAGATATGTACTATATTTTTATAATAGCTACGATAAAAAGGACCGACAAAACACAGCAAGGAGAGATTTTTTGTATTAAAATTATTACAAAGTTATTAAACTTTAAAAATATCAATTCATAGTTAGGTATCAGGAATAATAATCCATCGAAATGTTGGAATATGAACATTTACCATGTGATTCCTATAACAATCTCGGCGGTTTCTGCCTCATCAGCTATGCTCACATTATTATTTACTAATATTTTACTATTTTTTAATGAATGTTTGCGTACTCTCTAAACATGCGTTCTCTTCATTTGTTTGACCTTTCCTTCTGATTTTGATTTTTTGAGGGTCCATGAATTTCCGAAATCCTAATTAACACGTAAGTAGTAAAAGATGTAAAGGAAATTTTAGTTGGACCTAACCCAAATAGCCGAAGAAGAAGTATAGAATATTGGTTGATCTTGTAACACCGATTCTTCATATTTTATAAAACAAACATTAATACAGCAATGTCGGTAGATAGGCATCTACCAGATACGATGATAGTAGAGCTGGTAGACGGTTCTAGGTGAACCGAGACAGCATCCTGGTGAGTGCAGTACCCATATTTAAATTTTCGGGTACCTGATTCGCGATTCCAGACCTGAACCTGGGTCCACGGTTCCACAAGTTTCCTGATAAGGTGCAAGCGTGGAAGTTTTCGCTCTCCCTCTAAATCTTCTTTTTTTCATTTCGTGGACCCTTTAAGGTAAGGACCTTTTGTTATTGCTATTTTGAGGGTCCTTCTGTAGTGATAGAGTTAGTGAAATTTTAGGCTATACCCCGACTCACACATGCTTTCGCGCTCTCTCTGAACTTTCGTTTTCTTCATTTGGGGAATCCTTTTGTTTTTGCGTTTTTGAGGGTCCATTGATCTTCCAATTTGAGCTAAACCGTGATTCACACGCACGCTCCTGCACTATTTCTAAACGTGGTTCTAGACCCGGACTCGGATCCATGATTTCAGACCTGGACACGGGGTTAAGCAAGGTTCGAACCTGGAACTACCAAACGAGGTAAGAGTCCATCAATAAAGATGTTGAGGGCTTGGGTGGAGTGCGAAAACATAGGTATGAGGGGGTGTAGCCTAAAAAAGCAAAAACAGAAGTTAAGGGTCCACCAAATAAAGAGACTGAAGTTTTGGACGGAGAGCAGCAACTTACGTATGTCTCGGGTGTAGCCTTAAATTCAGAGATCGATGGGCCCACAAAAGAGCAAATACTTAAGATAAGTCCAGCAAATAAAGATTCGAAGGTTTAGAAGGAGAACAGAAACTTACGTATAAGTTCGGGTGTAACCTTTTTACCTTACTGCAGCAATGTCAGCAGAACGACTTCAACCAAATAAGATGATGGTCAACATAAGTAAAGATGAAGATTTGTTCTGGTTGGTTCTAACCTCAGAATAACCATAATTTTGATCGTCTGTTGATTATTTCATATAAAGTCCCCCCCCCCCCCCCCCCCCCCCCAATTTCTTAATTTTTTTGTACCATCGTCCCGTTAGTTGGATTTTTGTTGTGAAGAGACCAGGAAAATTTTAAGTAGAATAGTCAATAGATAACCAAAAGATGATACTGAGGTTTGGCTAGCAGCCCGAAACATCTATCATCTCTTTTAAATAAAGTGAGAGAAACAAAAAGCTGCAACTAAAAATTACTGCTTTACTAGAAAACTTGTTGTAAACATTATTTAATTGTTGTAGACCAGTCTGCTCGTAGGTATGAAGTTATTCAAAAGTAATAATTTTATTTAATACCTCATTTTTTTCACGACATATCTAGTATAAAATTGACGCAATTACTTGTTCTTGAATAATTGACTTAATATAAACAGACTTAAAGTTTTTAAAATACATATCACAGAAAATATTTATTAGCAGTCCAGGTTGAATATTTAAGTTATATTTTGTCTTTTTCTTGTTGTTTTTTTTGGTAATCTTTTGCCTGTAACTTGATATTGAAATTTCTATATATTTTGAAAATATTATAATTGAATAAAAAAGTTCAAACTTCCAAAAATTCACTAATTTATTTGAAATGTACTTGTTAAATTATTTTAATGTTTCTCATAAATAAAATGTTATAACTAGAATGTGTTGGTATGACTGAAACCGCTTTTACCTACTGATAGAGGACAGGATTGAATTCAAACCTCTTGTGATATACATAGGTATGTATAAGTTAGTAGCAAATAATTATAATATTCAAACCTCTTGTGATATAGGTATAAGTTAGTAATAGCATTTTATTATTCTATATAAGGTATGATTTCATTTTCATTTTTATTATTTAATGTCAAAAATGTTTTTTAAGAAAGTGTTTAGGAGTGAAAGCCTAGTAACTTCTTCTTAAAAAACATAGTCAGATAGCCGTATTCCCTACTTAAATAGGAGTTTTATTTATTTTATAATATTTTTATTTTTAAATGTATTTATAAGCAGTTAAGATATAAAACAGTGCACTAAAAAAAATATTGTCTTTGATAATTTAGTGTTAAAATTTGTTTAATGCACTGTAGGTTAGGTTAGGTTTTATGACTCACGCCCGGGCTTTAACTACGAGGTCATATCGCTTACTACCAGAGCGCTCTTTCGTCTTTCTCATGGACATGAACCCGACTCTACTCTGGGAGTCCTAAATTTTTTATTCACCTAGGGAGGGGTCTTTAACGAGAGGTATCTGACATCGTACAGGCTCGGGACCATCGCTTTACGTCCCATCCGAAGGACGGCATGCTAAAGTTTATTTTACCTCCCAGATAAAATAAAATAAGGGCCTCGGTCGGGTTTCGAATCCACGTTCTTGAGCTCAGAAGGCAAGCACGCGTACCACTGAGCTACCGGAGCCCTTTCAATGTACTATATCATTTTGATCGAGACTTAAATGAAAAACAAAGGAAAGGCTGTGCAGCGAGAAAAAAAGTAATTTCAGGATTTTTTTCTTCTATCAATCCAGTTTTACGATGTTTTCCTTACATAATGGAGTAGGGATTACTCGACGACCTTTGTACTCGGTAGCCAGACTTGTATGATTAATAAGCTGTAGCCCCCGAGCCCTTGTGACAAACGTTTTATCTACCTATTAGACTTTTCGAATAGTTACCGTTTTATGCAAATTGTTTTTTTTTTTATATTTCAGTTTTAGAAAATATGAACGGATCAATACGCAGTCCTCTGAAAGATTTCACCAACCAAATATTGGTAAGTAATGATTAATTGAGTCGACAGTATTTTTTCAATGCAAAAGGAATTCGAGTACACGACAGAACCTCGAATTCCCTTTACATTGGTAAGTACCTTCCTATATTGTTTATCGAGACGCATGAAGTTCTGTTTATTTTACAGTCGATCAAACAACTAAGGATTTGTAGTTACGAGTGTTGTACAAAACTGATATGTCATATTTTGCTATGAGTATACAAAAAAAAAAAACAAAAAACGATTAGGTATCAAATTATTAAGGCTGGAAAATGCGAATACATTTTCGAGTTCAGCGAGGGTATATTCGCATATATATAACTTTTAAATGATTATTCGAAGATAATATAAAATATTACAGGCAAGGTCTTGCATAAGAACACACATCAAATGTTTCTGTAAGTTTCATTTTTGACTTCAAATTTATTTTAGGGATATACTAAAAATTTACTTAACTCTAAGGGT
The DNA here is from genome assembly GCA_963662175.1 of Aradus depressus. Lineage (NCBI taxonomy): Eukaryota > Metazoa > Arthropoda > Insecta > Hemiptera > Aradidae > Aradus > Aradus depressus. The sequence goes on along the minus strand of OY759214.1, from coordinate 55,392,914 downwards.
TTTTATTTTGAGCCGTCATTGATTATATAATTTGTTTTTAAAAATTTCCGACCACCCTTGGACATTTCTTTTGCGAATATTTAACTGTTACGTATAACATTTTCTTCATAATTCTCATGTGTCTTTTCATGTACCCTTCCCGGTGAGATGTAAGCGAATTTTTTATGGACAAGAATTATTATCACCGATTGATTCGTCTTTTTATTTTTTACAAACAAATATTACGTGTATATATTTGTCGAGTGAACGAAACCGAAATGTTTTGGTTGCGTTCGGTACATTGCGCCTAAATAATATAAAGACCATTGAATGTGCCATTTTTTTATCTTTCAAGAATTTCTTGTATTGGCACCAATGCTGGTTAAGGACCTCATTTTTCTTCATACCCTCCTAACAAGTGATTTAAAAACTAAAAGGAAAAAAGTGTTATTAGCGGCATTTGATGGTACAATTATTTTCCAATTACTTTATTGACTTTTGTGTTTCAAGCTCATTAAAATAGCACAGGAGAAGAAAAAAAGATCTTGATTGTATTTAAAATAAACAGTTTTTATTGTGTTCCTCTAATGTGTGAGTTTTGGTGCATTTGATGTTTGACCGAGAAGGTGTCGATGTAGATGCATGTTAGCGACCGTTGGATTTTGCCCATCATCCGTAACAGTCCTTTTTGCACCCCTAAAACCTCAACCGTTGCCTATGCATGAAGCGTAAATGTTTTAAGACATTGAATTTTGGTAGTTGTCTAATTATTTTTTGAAAATCTAAGCCGCGGCGTATATTTATTTTGGTTGTTCTAAACTTTGGATGCTATTTTCGAAACGTGATTTAACAAGTTGTCTGAATAACCGGCTATGTACTTCCCCAGCGCGTTTCCGCTCTCCCTCTGAAACCAATTTACTGATTTGATTGAAAAGGTGTCGTACTGAGGGACTTCTGAGTCATCATACTAAATTTCACATTGATAGATTTATTACATCGACAGTTATTAAGGTTTTTGTCAAGAGCCCTTCTCCCCTTTCCCTTTAGCCGATTTGGCTGAAACTTGATATGTGCCGTTCTAAAGGGATTCTAGATACACTTATCAAATTCCGTTTCGATATATTCATTCTATCGGGAGTAATTGTATTCACAGATTAATTTTTAAGAATATTTCTTAAACATTTAATATCCAGACTGAATGAAAATCTATACATCTACTATAACGGTATACTTCCGCAATTTCTTATTTATTAGCAAACTACTCATATAATTGCAAAAATTAGTGTATTATTTAAAAAAAATATAAAACACTAGTATTGGCCTCTGCTAACAAATTGTTACAACCTTCCAGTACATTTCAGTTATAATAACAATTTAAAAATCTCATAATTAATGAAATTTAACAAACGATGTATATATCTCAAGGTACAAAATGACTTACATATTTGAGTGGTGTTTTATTGAGACCGGCACGGCTCTCCGGTTTCAAGACGGATCGATTTGACAGGCAGTGCGCTCTCTGACCAACTTACCGAACTTCTTACCTTATATTTTTATTATTACTTTTTCCCCCCCATTTCCATTCAAATATACACTTTTCACAATATATATTTTATCCAAAACAAGCAAATTTAATATTTTTCTATTTCCATTTTTCTCTGTAATTTGTCATTGGTTACCCCCTCCCCACCCCCCTCCTAAGTTCTCTGACCTGGATTCACCTCGCTGGAACTTTATCAACACAGCTGTTTTAACTGTTTCGTGTTACCTTCGTATTTTCGCGATGTGACTTTCTATTCTATTCGCTCTGCTCCCTGATTCTACATCTGATTGTCTTCATTTAACCCCAACCGCTTCTATAGGTAAGTTTAAGTGATATTTTTATTTTACTCGTCAACTTGTTGATTCATACATTCACTGATAATAACGATAAGAGGGTTTATAATGAATTAAGGTATTATTTCTCTTAAATTTGATATCTACACTCTTTTTGTTATTAAATTATCAATATTTTTGTAGAAAATAATAAGTCTTTATTGGATTTCAATATAATATTTAACTTGATAGAAAAACAGTACCAAATAGTATTTTAATTATTTAAAATATGGTCATTTGTGCAATTATTAATACATTTTATCAATAATAAACATAATATTTTTCTGTATGAATCATGCAATGAAGGTAGATGAATCAGATGTGTATGTATGTGACCTTGAGAAATGGGCGATGCCAGACAGCTCTTTAATAACGTTAACAATACTGTAGCATACTAATCTTTTTGATATGTTTATTTTCCAAGTGTTGATTGGTCACTTGTTTTCCGAGTTTCACAAGGTGCAACACAGTCTTCTTTGCCGCTGTTTTAGCGCCTTCTTGAATTCAGTAACTCTATTATTATTCTGTGCACATTATTGTGTATTTTTTATACACCACACACCAGATAAAATGATTTTATCGTCAAAAAATTTGATATGTGTTTCCAGAACTCCGTATTGATGTTGAGCCAAGTCGGGCATAGAGAAGGGAGTACAACACAAAAACTTACTTATAAACTGTCGATATAATTAGTGTATACACGATATTTCGCATGTAAATTCATAAGGGCGACACTTTTTCGGTTTCAGCAAAATTGGTCTATGGGAAGGGGGTAGGGGTCAGAGGAGGGGAAGTTGGACAAGGGCAACACTGCTTGTATAAGCCGGACAACGATGGGCAGGTCAGCAGGACAAAATATTAAATCTGGTCACCCTAGTCTAGTATCGTGACTATCCCCATAGCGCTTCTCATGAGTTCTACCTCCTCAAAGATTTAGTTTGTCAATGAAAATTGTAGAGTCCAAAGCTCGATTTTTTAAATTCGTTTGTTTCTGCTGAAAATTATTAGTTGTCGTTCTTATAGGGCTCTGAATTTACATATGAAATTTCATGTCAATACATTTATGATAGCGGCAGTTTACAGAGTTTTTGTTTAAGCCTTCATCTAATCCCTCCTTCCCTTTTGCCGATTTGGCTGAAAACCAATAGGTGGCGAGTTCTAAGTAAGTATACAAATAAAATTTCGTTTCGATAAATTCATTCTATCGGGAGTTATCGTGTACAGATACCCACAAATACACGAACACATAGTTTCAACTACATAAAGTTTTTCATTTTTAGGATCAGGTCGGAAAACATGAAATTCCGTTGAATACTCCACATCGAATTTCTAACATTTTTACGATTACGTTACTTTCCCTATACTTGGTATAGCTGGGAAAGTAATTAACATTAAATAAATGTTTTCTAAAGTATTTATAGTGAAATATTTCTCTTCCTTTTCAAACTAGTGGTAGTTTTCAGATAACTAATCAACATTTGAAACAGATATTAGGCAAACATGACGAGATATGTATATCATTCAATACATATCGATACGTTCTTTAATACCGGAATCGATACTTCTGAAACTGCTTGCTGTACTAATTTCATGGTTAGTCTAGGAAGGTGCTGTCTCGACTAGGCTAGAGTTGTGGTGGGGGTAAGTCAAGAAGAGGAGGGGGAGGAGTGGGGGAGACTGCATTTAGTTTAGTTTGTCATCTGTTTGGATGCATTGTGTCTTTGTACTGGAGACTTCACTGCCTCGGCTTCTGTCAACTACACATGGATTATTTCAGTAGTCTCCTTAGAAAGGTAACTGTATATTTGGAACTGGTGTACCTCCATACGGGCCTCTAATTTCAAATCTACATTTCGACCCTTCCAATTCCATTTTTAAGAACAAAAATTATAGCAATTTGTACAAGAGAGTTTGAAATTTATATTTATACAAGAACGTAAAAAAGTAAAATGAAATAGGAAATAGGCAATCCTGTTGGAAAGTTTAGGCTTAGCATGAAAGTTGCGTGTAGGCCCGCCAATGTGAGTACGGAATTGTATCAGTATTTTGGAGAGTTAACTGCTTATAATAATTATGTTCAACCTCTCCAATTTGTACAAAATTTAGAAAAGTGTGTAAGTTAGTATCGTGATCAAGGTTTCATTGTACAGATTCCTGGTTGTCTTGTTAAAGATTTTATGAGATTCATACAACGAACTGGCATAAAAAGGAATATTGAATACAGATTCTGTAAAAAAGGTGAGTCGAATTTTTGGTATATGTTCATTAGAAATGTTCTATAAAAAGGTGAGTTTGAATATTTGGTACTTGTTCATTAATATTGCTTTTCATGTGAGAACCAGTATTGCTTCACTGAAAAGACCAACGGGAGGGTCAAAATACTTTTAAATACGGATATATATGATATTAAAAGAATATATCACATATCGTCGGTCTAAATGTGATACCTCGTATGTGCAAAAATCCAACTTTACAGGAGAGACAAAAAACTGATTAAAAAAAAATTCTTTATAGGAAACCTCAATTTTTTCGACATTTGTACCAAGTGAGATGTACTTATATGCATGCCATGAATTGTTTTTAAGCTAGTTTCCAAATCCAAGTAAAGAATTAACGTACTTGACGGAGTTACCAGGTTTCACCAGAATTTCGTTCCCATTTCTTTTGCAAGGTACCGTTCTTCAAACCGTATTTCATGTTTTTTTCGTTTTATGTCGTATACGAGGTCCCACTAGATCAATAGTTTTTTTTCTTTTTTTTTTGGTAAAAAAAAAAGATTTTCGGAAAAATGTCGCTTACGAGGTATCACGTGATTTCCTAGAAAACATTTATCTCGCACTCATTCTGCTCTCGTCTCTCACTGTCCTCTCTCCCCCTCTTGAAAACAGTACGAATTAACGAGGTTTTTAAGCTGAAAATATGAATTATACGACGTTTTAAGTGACCTCGAGCATAAAAATAATACGAATTACCGAGGGGCCCGAAATGCATTGTTTTTATACCACTTACCGAGATTTTCTCTGGGGACCGGCAAATTTGTACGAATTAGCCAGAAATACGAATAATCGGGATACGCAATATCGGGATTCCACTGTATTGTAACAGGGGGTCTCCCAGGTAACAAAACCTGAGTAGGCCCCTCTGAGGGCGCCAGATGCTCAGAGATAGCCTGATAGCCTACTACTGAGCTCAAGATTGCGAGTTCGAAACCCGGCCGAGGCCCTTCGATTTTATATCTGGGAGGAAAAACGTTGAGCATGAATTCCTTCAAATGGGACGTTAAGCGATGGATGTCAGGCCTACTCCTTGACAATGGTGAATAAACCTAGGTAGGCAAAATTTAGAACTCCCACAGTAAAGTCGAGCACATGTCCGCCAATGATGAAAAGAGCGCTCTTGTAGTAGGCGATATGACCTCGTAGTTAAAACCCGGGCATGAGTCACAATAACTTGTTAGTTAGTTATGTTTAACATAGTAATACAACTATTGCTAACCAGTGGTACACGTTATGAAACTACTGTGTTCTGTTTGTTTTGTCCGCTTATCTGTTACATTTGATAACGTATATTGTTGGCTAATCTACATTGGTTGTATTGTTGGTCATCCTGGCGTTGCTAGTCCTTTAATTCATTGATGAACCTGTGCAACCCTTCCCCAGACTTCATAACCTTCTAATTGATGACCCATCTGTATTGTTTGAAAATTATTATTTTTAATGTATACCACCTTTTTGCGCATAAATTTGGCCCAGACATTTTCAGAAACTTGGAAGAAACATATTTTTCATGTCTTTTGCCTACCAAATTTCATGTCTTTAGGCGAAATGCCGTGCTGTCTAGAGCCTCTGCACACATTTGTGCCATTAGCGGCCACGTTTTCAGAATTTTGGAAAACTAACACCTAATTCATATTGAGGACACCAGTACCTTGAATTTGACACCCCGTAAATATAAAATATTTGGATTTTTCCGCACTGCATTTACATACCGAGTTCCTTATTTGTATTTTTTTTGACAAAAAAAAAACAACAAAAAACGAACAAAGTCTGCTAAAATTCTGAAGAGGGTCGTGAGACATGTTGTACCGCTAGCATTTGATTATGTTGAAGTAAGTTTGGGTAATGATGTGGTAGATAAGCTGCGGGAGTACTACTTACCAACATTGTCCATTCTCTCAAAATGTTTCGCAGTTTTGTCGAAATGCTTCTCGAGGCCATTATGATATCTGGCATAGTGTTGAGCCATGGGGTCTCTCCGACATACTAATATTGTTGTGTGTGGTTCCGTGTATAAATAGAAAGATATATAGGGATGGCTGGTGTGTACACCTAGGGACCTAAGCAACCAATACTTTTATCCCTTCCCTGTTAGCTCTACTGTGGGAGTATTGCCTGCTCATTTTTAGTTACCCAAGGTTTGGGGTCTTTAACGACTACCTGACATCGTGCAGGTTCGAGACCATCGCCTAAAGTTCCATCCGAAGCACGGCGTGCTCAATGTTTTTACCTCCCAGATAAAAAACCTAAGGGCTCCAGCCGGGTTTCGAACCCGCGAAAGATAAACATAATGATGTACCTGTTTCGGCATAAGCCATACACAACACAAAGTTCTTCAGTAACATTTAAGTTAGCTAGGTTGGTATATTTATACAATTTTGAGATTACCTGAGGCTGTAACTCCCCTACCCCAAGGGAAGCTCCACAGAGGAGGGAACTCCTGCTGAAAAATCTAACTGAAAATATTTGAGTTTAAACATAAATTTCCAAAAATAATGGGAATGTGAAAGAAAATCTTAATAACACGAGGTAAAAATAGCTTAATAATAAATAGGTTTCATGTTGTTATTATTATCATATCAAGGCTCTTCGTGCAAGCTGTCTTCGATCACTAAACTGGCTGAAAACGGTTGGTAACACTTCCTGGGGTGCTGACCGTACTAGTATGCTGATGCTATACAAAAGCCTGATACGATCCAAGTTGGACTATGGGTGCTTGGCTTATGGTTCCGCCAGCCCAAGGACATTACAGATGGTTGACAGTGTCCATCACACAGGCCTCAGAATAGCTACAGGTGCGTTTCGATCCAGTCCTACTATCAGCGTTTGTGTGGACGCGGGAGAATTACCTTTACAATATAGAAGGGATCAATTAATACTAACCTACTATGCAAAAATTCAAGCCCTACACACCCATCCACTTAACAAGCTGTTCCCGAACGATCAACACCCCCGGAATAATATGGACTTTCCTGGTCGTCAAAAACCCTTCCCAACACGAGTTGCTTTGCTTTTGGAAGAATATAACATCGACACCCCCAGATTGCAAAGATCAGGCTTAACGCGCACTGAACCCTGGTTAATACCCGCACCAAAGATATGCCTCAACCTGACCAAATTACTAAAGAAAGACACCCCTCCTATAGTATATCAACATGAGTTTATGAAGATCAAAAATGATTTCCCCGACGCAACGTTTATATATACAGACGGGTCAAAACACCCTATCGGAGTAGGAGCTGCGGTGGTTTTCGATGAGAGGATCTACCTATTTGCCCTTCCTTCACTGTGCAGCAACGTGACAGCGGAATTAGTAGCTATTGGCAAGAGTCTGAACGTCTCTGTCCCCAATGGAAGCCAACTGATAGTCTGCAGTGACTCCCTGTCGGCTCTATTGGCCATGGGGAATCTGTATTCAGAAGATCTCCTTGTCCAAAATATATTGATGGCCCTATGGTCATTAGGAAGAAACCAGACTTCAGTTACCTTCCTCTGGATCCCAGGTCATTGCGGCATTGCAGGTAATGAGTCAGCAGACAAGAATGCCAGGCGCGCCATTCTAGAAGGACTACCTACATCCGAAGTCCCTGTAAGTGACTTCGTTGCCTACATCAAGGAAAGAGTTTGGATCAAATGGCAGATTCGGTGGCTCGGTGTGACAGATAATAAGCTAAGGACCATTAAAAGCTCCACTCGCGTCTGGAACACTTCAATACGAGAAAAAAGGAAAGAAGAAGTAATTTTAACTCGGTTACGTATAGGGCACACGAGGCTGACCCATGGATATCTGATGGCTCGGGAACCCCCTCCTCTGTGTCAGTGCTGCGGGGTGGGACTGTCTGTCAGACACATTCTGACTGAATGCATGGCATATAGTCCCCAGCATGAAAATTGCAACCTTGCGGTGGATATTTCCGAAATTCTATCCAATAATAGCTTCCAAATTACCCAACTATTTAATTTCTTACAATTCACAAATCTCTTATCTAAATTATAAAACAAAATTATCTTCATCACATAGCCTTTCTATTCCGTACATATCTTCTTTATTATTATTAATCTACGCCTATCCAAATTAACCCGCAAGGATCCCCACAGACCTGCATCCATCAGGCATCCATGACCCTCGTGGTCGAAATGCCTTAAAGAAGAGAAAAAAAAAAAAAAAAAAAAAAAACTTGTTTGTTTAAACTCAAATATTTGACAGTTAGATTTTCCTCTAGGACAATAGTATTTCCCTCTTCTGTTGGGTTTGGAGGGTCACATCCTCAGGTAATCTCAGATGTATAAACATGCCCATCTAGCAAACATTAATGTTATTGTTCAACTTGTACACTATACTTCTATATTCTTCGTACAATTAGACAATATAAAACAAGTTCTTTTTTTTTATTAATCAAGTATTTTATTAGATAAAATAATTTACCCCATTATCAGCTCTTTGGGTTGTGACTATTTGAATTTCCAAAGTTTAGTTGAGGGAAACAAATGGTATAGTCAGACTCCTGAAATAAGTACGACCACAGGAGAAAGAAAGAGACAAAAAAGGAAGGACGGGTGACCCTTGTTAGGACAGCTACCAGACCAACCAGTTACGAAATGTTGGGGGGGCTACTGACGTTTTTCTATATGATTATACAGGGTCCCCCTCCCTTCTGATTACACAGGAATATTTAGTTAGTTATTATGACTCATGCCCGAACTTTAACTACGGTCATATCGCAACTTTCAGGGCGCTCTTTTGTCACTTTGGTGGACATAAGCCCGACTCTACTGAGGGAGTCCTAAATTTTGCCTACCCTAAACTTTATTCTCCAAGGGTAGCGGACTTTAACGAATACCTGACATCGAACAGGCTCGCGGGACCGTCGTTTAACGTTCCATTCGAAGAACGGTATGCTCAAGTTAATTTCTACCTCCCAGATTAAAAACCTTAGGACCTCGGCCGGGTTATATTTATATAATCTAATAAAAAATAGAGTTTAACTCCATCAAGATAAGTTAGTCTTTCTGTTTTTGTGGTTCATGCCCGGGCTTTAAGAAAAACCCTGCCTACCCCCGCCATCATCCCCTTCTGGACGACATATTATGTTCTCTGTAGGGATTGTGACGTGTTCTCAAATAATGGAACTCCTTGCAAGATCATTTTCCGTATGAAATCATGAGCTGAGATCCTTCTCTTCTGCACATAGCCTCTGAAGCAGTTCCTCCGAACGAAACTATCTCTTCTTGGAATTCTGACAGAGCGATGAGACGTCATAATTCTCCTGAAGCTCCTGCTGTGAAGTTGTACATTCAAGTTGTATGCTCGCCTCTGCACGTACCCTCTGGACCAGTTCGTCCGAACGTCATTCCTCCCAGGTCCTGGGATTCTGACCGAGCTCACGTACTCCATAGGGACTTGCAGCGACGTCATATTTGGCCTGGAGCTGTACCTTTCAGTCCTGCTCTTCTGCACGTATTCTCGCCGCATTAGTATTCGTGACAGTCCACTCATTGAATTCTCTAAGTGTATAATTAAACCAGTTTTCTTATTATTTAATATGGCCAGAGACGGAGGTTTTGGAGGGACTGGAGGAGGGGTCTTTTCGGATTCCCCCTACACACGTTAATTCTTTTATGAATCTCCCTGGGAATCAAATTTTCTAATTTTGATTTTAAACATTTTTGAATACAGCATGAAATTTGACGCCTAAGCAATTTCCAATAAAATTCTTCAAGAATTGAGCCTGTTTTAGCCTTTTAAATCAGCTTGAATTTCCTTTTTTATTATTATGAAGAAACAATAAAATCACCGACGATTTATTTCCCTTATTTTAATAATCACAATAATAATATTTGACTACTACATATTATATTTATTAACATTTTTTTCACTTCTCCAGCTATATAGCTGTATAGGGGAAGTTACGTAATCGGTCAGAAGTTCTATGTTGTGTATTCGCCAGTTTCATTATTTCCGACCTATCATACCAAAAATAAAATAAAAATGTTATCTGAGTGTGTGTGCTTGTGAAGTCTATAACTCTCGATATCATGAATGTATTGAGACTAAATGACGGAGTTGGAATTAAAATGGTCCAAGTGACATTTTTGAAAAATTTTCGTTAAATTCATAATCGGGTGCCAAAATGATAGTTCTGTTCAGGAAAAAAGTTGTAGAAGTGAAATCCTAGCCAGTGCTGAGATCTAGTGGCAAATCACTTAAACCATTTTGGTGACATGAACAAGTAACTTAAACATATCAATAGTGACCTTGAAATTAAGATTTTTATTCAATTTTATAGTTTACTTACAGCAACATTAGTTTACTTACAGCAACTTATAGTTTACTTACAGCAACAAGGCCTGCTAATAGTGTTTCCGATAAATTTGACTTTTTCATAGACAATATGAATGCTATTAAATCAATTGTTTAGAAATGGCGATATAAAGCATTATAGTACTTTTTAAATTATACAATAGTTGTCTTACACTCATATATTTATGTTGTTGTTTTTTACATTCTTCATTTATTATTATTTCTAGCTATTACTTACCAGTTTTTCTTTTATTGTTTCCATAATTATTAATATATAGTTGATTTTATAACCAAATTGTAATATTTAAGTTTTTGTTAATTAAAGTAAATTTTAAATAATTGTTATATTTGTCATATTAAAATAATTTATTTTACTTTTTGTTTTATTTATGATGTATTTTATGAGGTTATTAATAAACCATTTATTTTGTTTTATTTTATTATATATATATATTTATATATATTTTTTTTTTCTTGTGTAATAATAGGCTTTGCCTGTAGAAATAAATAATAAACTTTCACCATAAAAGCAGACAAAATATTTCCGGTTTCGATAAATTATAGATTTTTTAAATCAGTTAAGAACTTAATGCACAGTTTCTTCAAAGTTATAAAAATGTCACCCAGACCATTTTGATTCTAACCCCGTCATATGTCATATCTAAATTAAAAACCCCATAAGAACGACACTTATTCATTTTCCGCGGAATGAGCCGAAAGAAGGGATCAGAGGGTAGGCTCAATTCAAAAGTCCCAATAACTGTCGATGTTATGAATCTATCGACATAAAATTTAGTTTGAGGATTCAGAAGCCACAGTGTAAGTCAAATATTGTTTTTTTTTTTAGCATAAACGGTCGATTTGTTTGAAGAGAGCGAAAATGTAATTGATTAGTTCGTGTTGGGGAAGGACATTGCTGGCGATTAACCGACATCTTTTGGGGTGGTTTTCCAAAACCGGAACATTTACTGATACGGACGAGACAAAGTACCAGAATCTGGAACGAATGGTAAACCTAGTGGAAGAGCATGTCATCCGGTTATTAAAATAAAACTCATCTATGTGGTACCGTTTAGTTCTGCTAGATCATCTACGTACATATCCTCCTACGACGGGATACTCGTTAATTGTTCTTGTACTGTTGGTTGCTAGAGATTATCTCTTTAATCGGGACTGGAGCTAATGCACATTGTATTGACACTAGGAGCCCTATCTTTAGTAATGTTTGCTATCCCATATGAATGTCGCTATGAGTAGGCCTTTTGTGTGTGTGTGTGTGTGTGTGGGGGGGGGGGGGGAGGGGTAAATTACCCAAAAGTCCCTTCTTCCTCCCCCCCCCCTTAAAAAAAATAAAAATAAATATAAGTTACACCAAACATTTTTGTCAGGAATTACTTTTAATTTTTTTTTTTACTGATAACGAATAAAACAGAATATCGCTAGTAATAAATTAAGTTTCCACCGTCCCTCTGAACCATTTCCTTCTGCCGATTTGGCTGAAAATCAATAGGTGTCTCATTCTGAGAAGCCTGAATCTACATACATACATAATTCCATATCTTCATTTTTGAAAGGACTACCAAGGAACCTATTAAATTTTCAAAAAATCCAGGACGACAGGAGGAACGGAAAACATGAAATTCCGGTGGGAACTCGAAATCGAATTTCTGATCAATTACATAACTTCCTCTGTACTTTGTATAGCTGGGGGAGGAAGGAAAGAAGGGGGCTTAACTAAAAAACCCTAAAAACTTAAAAAAAAAAATTGCCGATGTAATGAATGTAAAGACAGGACATTTTATTTGAAGTTTGAAATGTATCTGTGTAAGTTACGTATTTATTTATTGATATTTGTAGCGAAATTGATTGAAGAGGAAAATAGTTTAGAGGGAGAGTTAAAACTTAATTGAGCACAAAGAGTTTGAGCTGGGGAAGTACAGCCGGTTATTAATTTTTTTTTTCTTTTTTTTAATGTTGTTATTTACCGGTCTACTGACTGGGTGTTTGCCTATCGAAATACGCTGAAAAAATAAAAAGTAAATAAATAATAAAAAATAATTAAAAAAAAAAACAGGTTGGAATGAAATTGGTTCATTTATTATCGGCCCCCGCAGTGCCCACACATAAAGGGGAGAGGTCCAGTAGGGGACTGTGGCATTGATCAGCACTTGTTGTTAACAATAACAATACTAGCTTCCATTGAGAGGTTTGTTTCTCCTTCTATTGTTATAACAATGGATATGATGTTTCAGAGTGGGGTTGGTGACAATAAGTCAGCCAAGAAGGCGACCTCTTCTGGACGTGAGCTCTCCCAGTTGGATTCCTCCGCAGACAATGATATAAGGTATGATGGATCCACGTTCACAATTATTTTGGACACATATATTAATTTAAAGTTTTGTTTATATATACTCTTAATTTTTTTCTTAATGTTATTAAATTCCAATGGTGATTCTGATTGGGAGTGTCGTTAATATGAAGTACAACACTCTGGAATCCGCGTAGCCACTTAAATCATTTTCTTCAGACTATTCCAGTCTGTAATTTGACTTGTACTAACTGTTTCTGCTGCAGGCTCTATTATTTAGGACAATAATGACGATATCAAATTTTCATGTTAAAAATAATTTGGAATTGCTGCATTACACAATTTGGTTAACAACATTTTAAAAGGGGACCATGGTGGCCATGCGGGTTAGAGCGTAGGGCTTTGATTCTATGGCCTCACCTTGGTTTGCGGGTTCGAATCCCGTCCAGGTGTGAGTTTTATTTCGTAGATAGAATTCCCTCCCGGGGTCATGGATGTCGTAAATAACTAGATACTAGATGGACACAGTGATATATAAAGCCAAAAAAAAAGAAAAAAATTAAATTTTAACTTAGGCTCTCCATTAAAATCTGGGACCAGTGTTATAGGTGTATTCTTTTTAAATTTAGGGATAACTTAAAAATTTTAAATGTAAAGACTATAGGTTAGGTTTTATGATTCATGCTCGGGCTTTAACTACGAGATCATATCGCCTACTACCAGAGAGCTCTTTCGTCTGGTAGGAATATATCAACGAAACTTCATTTGTATCCAGTACCCCAGAATGACGAAACTATTGATGTGCCTGAAAACTGAAATTATTGCAGAGATATTGTGAAATAATTCTAATGATCTTTAATGAAAGAAAACTTTTATTTGTGGTATTGTCTAATTTCACAGAATATATATACATGGTAGAAATACCGAAAGTACTCCCATGTATATACATATATTCTCTGAAATCAGACAATACCACAAATAAACGAGTTTTATTTCATTAAAGTTCATATTGATATTCCGCCAAATCGGCTTAATGGAACACGAAATTTAGTGTGTGAGTAGTTAGTGCCTGAGTAAGACATCAATTTTCAACCCAATTGGTAAATTGGTTTCAGGGGGTGAACTATTATGATTACTCATAATGCATCAACGCAAATTTTCCTCTGTTTATTTGGTTATTTTTATATACATATAATAAACGTCTTAATTTCTTTTTCTTTTTACAAATGTACATTAATAATAATAATATTGATAGACAATACTTATGGTCAAATTGACCGTCTGAGGGGTTATCTCTTCTATTTCTACTCACACATATATAAAAGTGACAAAATAAAAATAAAATAATTCAAATACAAATGCAGTAATTTACTTTGAAATTAACTTAAATGATCCTTTAAAAAAACTAACAAAAAATAAAAATAAAAAACATCTTCCTGTTTATATATTATTAATAATTAAATTCTGAAACTAGTTCAAATCTATAATTCCAGGCGGCTTTGCAATAGTTAATTAAACTTTTGTAATTTCATCCATTTACATATTCAATAAACTAGAACATAGCTTAACTCTGCTTTACTAAAATAAATAAAAATAAATTGTTTTAAGATGGGGCATACGGCAATAAAGTGAAACACATCATCATCTTGCTTGTTATTACACATGAGCAAAGTTTGATTTCCTTAGTGTAAGAATACTTATTTAAATAAAGAAGTTTACCTCGTACCTTCAGCACCCAGCTTATCGAATTCGCATCCATCTCTGATCATGATAAAATAACTTTATTATCTGTAAATAACTGTTTATATAAAGTATGCTTGGTACTATTTATTGATTTAAATTTATATTCATTAATAAATTCATTTTTTACTTTATTTACGATATCATTCCCTTTTATTCTGCCATACAAAAACTCAGTTATATTAACATTACAGTTATTACAAATAGATTGCACTTCGTTATACCAAAATACCTTTTTATCGATGACATTCCTCGTAACAATGTTTATATATCTATAAGATGGGGGGAGATTTAAAGCAATGTAATTTCAATTTAAACAAGAAAACAGGCATTAAATCCGATTCTAAATATAAGAAGAAATCTGGTGTGTTCCTGGGCAGCTTTAAACATTTTTTAATAAATAATTTGACATACATATATATATATTTTTTTTTTTCAGAAAAGTAGAGAGGAGTGATAAAAAAGACTCCTCATATCAGGATACAACCCCTACCAGAGGTGGCAGTGGCGGTGGTGGAGGAGATATCGACTTGGGTATGTGCCTTTATCTTAACGTAACAGTGCATAAAGCATGCCAAGCATGAGATGATAGTAGAGCAAGTTGCCGCTATCTGTCTGCTATGTTGACTTGATCGCTACATTGCTAGCTCATGACAGCACATGAACTAACCTCTCTCCTTTTCCATGTTAACCCAACATTACCATGTATTTCATTTGTCCAACAGTTTGACTCTTTCAAAAGTATATATCATAAAGAAATTTATGAACAGAAAATTAAAATATGTCTTTTCTAGAACAAAATACAATTTTTATTTTAATAATTTCTCAATTGCTCTCAGTTTATTTAGATGATAAATGTCGGCAGCGATGACTTATGTTTAAGTATACTCCGTTCGTGCAACTACCACAGTTAGGATCTATATAAGTCCTCACAGCGCACAGGGTCCCGCCTACTACTTTATTTTAATAGTCAAATAAATCAAGATGTAATGTCGCATAGCAGTCATTTTTCATTTTATTTAAATAACTCTTTAAGCATCCTGTTTTTGAAGTGAAGTTTTTATTATTTTTGTTTGTATGAAATATTTTACTATATAAAATTCTCATAAATTGTTCATATTTTCTGTCAGTCTGTGTAATTAGGAACAGAGTATATCTCTCCACTATATACACTAGCTACGGTGAACCTGTGAACGGACCAAGTATAGTAATAAATTTGTTTTACTTGATTTTGAATATCAAGTTATAATTAGATATATTTGGTATCCCACCCAATGGACACCTAGGGACCTAATCATTCAATGCTCTTATCCCATCGCTGGAAGCTCTACTGTGAGAGTTCTGAATTTTGCCTACTCAGGTTTAATTAGATTAGGGGGTCTTTAACCAGTATCAGACATCACAAAGGCTCGGGACCGCCATTTAACGTCACCTCCAGAGGACGGTGGCCTCAAGGTTTTGTTACCTCCCAGATAAAAAAACTGAGGGTCCCTAGCCGGGGTTGAACCCGCGATCATGAGTACAGGCAGTAGGCAGGCAAGTAACCTCGGCGCTTTCAAGTAAAAGATAAGGTTTGTTTTATCTAATGAAGTGTTTGGGAAATTTTGACATATACATTCTTATACATTTTAACCAAGTTGAAGCTAAATACTCTTGAAAGTTTTCCAATTCTGTCTTGATGTTGATACCACGGTACATAAGAGCTCTATCTTTCCACTTGTCAGTCTCATTTAGAGTTTTATCGCTCGTTGCTTGTGCTCAATGCTGAAACATTTCATTATTTAGGGTTCTACTGATATTGTAAAGCTAATGATCCGTCCTTTCTGCCGGATATCAAATTGACTTTGCCCTCCATCTGGAGCAAATCCACTTTCACTAACTTTACTAAAGTCTTCCTTGGAATGGGAACTCAATTTAAATGTCTTTCTAAAAGGGACAACTTTTGTCCGAATCATCTGTTATGTATGTGTGTCTGTGAACATGATAAGGCCCGGTCGAATGAATATATCGATACGAAATTTTATATGTTCATCTGACACCTATTGATGTTCAGCCAAGGCCATAGAAGATGGGGCTTGACACAAAACCCCAATAACTGTTGACGTAATCAATGTATCGATACAACATTTTGTATGTGAATTAAAAATCTCTTAAGGGCGACACTATAATATATTGCGCCGATCGTCCCTAGCCCATCTTACAGTGCCTGCTTCTGCTCCAGGAGCCCGAATCGGCAGAACATCGGGTAGTCTGTTTCCGTCACCATCTGCCGCAAATCCAGTCCCAAATACGATCTTGTCTCATGAATCAACTCCACCCTAGCTTGGTCATACAGCGGACATTCAATAACCACATGTTCTGCAGTGTCGATACCGCGGCACGACACAATTCGGGAGGGTTCGTCCTGTGAAAGAAGAACAGCTTGGAGTTGAAATCACCATGATCTGATAATATTTGGGACGTCCAGTGAGTGATTTGGCTGTACCCATGTTGAGGCATGGCATATCCGGACGTCTGGGAAGTATGCGTACGTCGTTCAGCCATCCGAGCATCGTGACTAACGTTTTTGCCATTTTCCTGTCTGGTCTGTCCGCGCATCTCTTTCTCCAGGACTAGGCGTAAAAGCTCATCAATATCTGCTCCTTGCGTCTGCAGAAGTACGAAGCGACAGCTCCATCCAAGATCAAGTCTATGAGGGGGGGGGGGGGGGGGGGGGGGGGGGCTCCCGCTAGTACCTGTTGCAAAAGACAGTTTGATAGGCCCTTGTAGCCCTTAAAAGTTACCCTTAAGTTTAAATTTGTTTTTTTCTGAAAGAAATTTGAAATAAAATAAAATTAGACTCCTCATTCCATTAAGAGATGTGTGAGATGAGTGTGAGTGGAACGCCCCTGGCGGAGGACTGAGTCATTATTATCAAAGGGATGGTTGGTGATTATTTTTCCAAGGAGTCCAATAGAAAGAACCGGAGATATTCAAGTATGAGTGAGTTTTTGAACTTCTGTCATGTCCCATGCCTTACTGTTCCTTCGCACATTCTCTATAAATCATGTACTTTATCTACCACATGCACAACATACTACATGCTGTCTATAGATCAGAATGCATCATCTTTTAGAACATTATTTTTTAAATATCTGTTCTCTGGATGAAGTGTGATTTTTGTATGGCTAGCTGTAACACAAATACTTTTTTCATCTTGTATCAAACTGTTTATTTTATTAAAATATATTCTTTTTATTTATTATTACACTTAAATTTCTTTGCATGTTTTTTTTTATTGTCTATTTTTTTTATGCAAAAGTAATAATGAAGTTTTATTATAACTGAGGCATTTGAGAGAAAAATCTTCGTTAAAGTAAACTCGAATGTTAATTGCACTTCCCTAACTATAGGATATAGGACAATTTATGTTCTGGTTTAAATATTCTATGTTGTTTTCTCATGGGAACTTCATGTTTTCAGACCCAGTTAAGGCAAAAATTAAATATAATTTTAGTGTCTGTCTGTGGACACGATAACTCTTGATTGATAATTTTATATGTAGACTAGCAGATTAGTAACATCTTATTAGACAGCGCCAGTTTTTTTTTTTTTTAAAGTTTATAATCCCCTCCTCCATTCCAAAGAAATATAATGTTTCGTTCCTCTTCCTCACCTAAATTTCTTTTAGTTCAAAACAAAAATTGGAGAGGGAAACGGGGCGTATAAGGATGGTTCATGTAAAATTTCATAAAAATCCGATCAAACTTTACAGAGTTAACATTTTATGCCTTCCCCCGTTTTCCCTCCAGATCAAAATTTTCCGATGTGCAAATACGAGTACAATGAACTGTTAAAGTTCTGGTATTCGTAGGCTACTTTTCTAATAATGATTGTCTAAATCCTGGTGGACTTGAAAATTCCAGATATCAGACTCGTAAGGGCTTGTTGGGGTTCTGTATTCTCCGTCTCAGTCATAATAATTGTGCATTTATTATAATTTGTTTTATGAATTTGTTTACATTATTTTTTTGTGCAGCTCTTATTGCATAGGTCATAAGTTATTATTATAGAAAAATAAATAAAAATGTCTATTCATTAACTAACTCAATGCTAAAATTTTGTTGCTCTAGAAGAAGAAAGTATTTTTTAGTTTTCAAGTTATTATTCGATTTCTCACGATTCTGTAGTTATTCTTACTAATATATTGTTTATTGATATACCTAACTTTTTTTAAATACAATAACGATAGAATATTGACTTGTTGGAGCGGCTTTCAATAAAAATTTATTCACGCAGAATTTTCTCTTTGTATAAATTCATTTTTAATTTGAATAAATATAGTTTAGAAGACACTGAATGATTATTTATGTTCTCCCGCACTGCTTGGGACAACAGACTGCGTGTTGTGTAACGTGTCTGCTGATTATGCTATTTTGCAGAGTCTGAGTCAACTGGTGAAGAATATGAGAGTGCCGGGGAAACGACACCGCAGAGAAGATATGAAAAGAAACCTTTGAATTTAACCATTTTGGCGGAAACTTTGGCGGAAGTCCATCTCTCGACCCCCTCTTCTTCGATCCGACAATTGACCACATTTCCTTTTTCGCCGATTGTTGGCAGCGATGTGAGTTTGTCCGACGAGGACACCACCTGTTCATTTTCAGCTCGACAGTCAGGATTCAAGAAGGATTTGTCTTCCATCTTCGAAGAAGGATCAGTCACACTCCGCAAGGAAGATTGTTTGAGCCCGGCGAATGTGTTCGATGGTGAACCAACATTGCACGAATGCTCCGAAAGCTTAGCCACAGAATGTACACCAAATAAGAATGCTGCAAGAATTTTATTGAATTCAGATAATATTGAAATAGACGAGCAGATCTCTCACCCGGAAAAGTCCACTTCAGAAAATGATTTGAATCAATCTTCTACAGAAAGAGAAAATCAGTCATCTTCTTCTGATAACACACTTTCGGCTTGTGATTCGTCTTTATTAGTTGTAGAGTACAGCGCCATCTCTCAAAGTTTTAACATTACCTCCAGGGAGAGCTTGAAAAGTGTCTGTCTTGATGAACAATTAAAGAAACATGTTGAAGGAGAAGAAAGAAAGAACAATGACACTGGTCATTCTGAAGTGCGCAATACTTCTGAAGCTATCTTAAAGTGTGCTGAAGAGGCAATCCCTGATGAAAAATTAAAGAAAGTCGTCGAAAAAGAAGAAGAAGAAAGAACGGAAAACTTGTATCATACGGATATTCAAGGAGAAGAATCAAAAAAAACTTGTGTTAGTGAGAGTTTAAATACTGTCTGTGTTGATCTAGCTGTCCCTAATGATGAATTGAAGGAAGTCGTCGTCGTCGAAGAAGAAGGAAGAACGGAAAACGTATCTCAACAAGAAATCCGCGAGGAAGAACCAAATGAAACTATAAAAAATACTGAACTCAGTCTTTCTGAACTTCATAATACTTCTAAATCTCTTTCGTTGGTTGCCGAGGGTAGTAGTGTTACTGTGAACATAATTGACTTTGAAAAAGTAATCCCTGATGAAGAATTGAAGAAAGCAGAAGGGAAAATTACGGATAATTTATCTCAGAAGGATATTTGTAAGGAAAGTTTGATTCTTGAAAGTAGTCTTTCTGAGGACCTGAATCCTTTTCAATCTCCTTCGTTACTTGTTGAGGGCAGTAATGATGCTGTAAACGAGAATATTTGTGGTAAAACGGTAACAGGTGTTGCAGTTGAAGAAGCAATCCCCCAGGAAAAATTGAAGAAAACCTTCGAAGAAAAAGAAAAATCGGAAAATTTATTTCAGACGGATATTCACAAAGAAGGATCAAAAGAAACCCTGAAATTTTCTGTAAGCAGTTCTTCCGAAATTCACAATATTTCTAAATCGCCTTCGTTATTTATTACTGATGCCATAAACGACAAGAGTATTCATAGTAGGAGTTTGAAGAGTTGTGATGTTGAGGACGAAGCTATTCATGAAGAAGAATTGAAGAAAAACTTCGAAGGAGAAGAAAGAAATATTTGCGAGGAAGAATCGGACGAGACTCTTAAATTTACTTTTTCTGATCTCCGTAAAGGCCATCCGAGTTCTAGACCTCCTTTGTTGATTGCTCAGGACAGTAATGATTCTGTAAACGACAATTTTTGTGATAGTAGGAGCTTGAAGGGTGTCGATATTGAGAAGCCTATCGTAGATAAAGAATTGAAGAAGAACGTCGAAGAAGAGGATAGAACAACGAATGTATCTCAAAGGGACACCTGCGAAGACGAATCAAACGAAACCCTAAAATTTGCTGAAAGCAATCTTTCTGAGCTTCATAACACTTCTAAGACGTTGGTTGTTGAGGATAGCACTGTCGAAGCAACTGAGAAAGATATTAGTCTTAGAAAGAGTTTGAAGAGTGTCGGCGTCGAAAATTTAAAGATACACATCGAAGAAGAAGAGGAAGTAAAATCGAAGGAAAGTCTAAAACCACCAGAGCTGTACGAAGCTGGTCTCAACGAACCTTGGACACCTAACAGTTTTTCCTCAATTCGAGTTGAAACAGGCTCTTGCCCATCCGTGGCCAGTACTCCGGATCATCGTCTCTCTTCAGTGGCCGGAGATACCCCAAGCTCTACTCCATCGGGAAAAGTTCATTGTGGCAAAAAAAGTTTAGACTTTACCGATATAGTGTCTCCTTATCATAAGAGGCGCCAGTCATTGTCCATGCTACAGGGAGACATTGAAGGCTCTCCAAACAAACGTGTCGCGTTTGACCAAGACTTGGAGACGACAAGCGTTCCCAAATCTGAAATAGAGTGGATTACCGACATTGAAACGTATAAATTAAATTCACATTTTGGTAAAGATTTGTCTCTTAAAGAGAATGCTCAAGATTCAATAACTGCGGAAAAGGAAGTATCTGAAGATTACGGAAGACCCTTAACTCTTGAGATACCGTCAGTGGAGCTGCCTAATTCACGAGAAGAAGGCGATGAACGTTTTATCGTCCGAACGCCTGAAGTGATTAAGTCAATAGCTGATGATTTGAACTGCATCACTGATACTCCTGCTGTTACACCAGACTCGATTGAATCGCATCGATTTTTAGTAAGAACTCCTGAGGTAATTAGTTCCATTGAGGACAATAATTCATCTCCTGTTATTAGTAAAGTTGAAAAAAACTTTTCTAATGGTGAAGAAATTATTGTGTCCGATTTACCAGGCGAGATAATTTTTGAAGTTGGACATAAAGACCAATCTCGCAACTTTTCTGATGAGTCAGAGCTGTTTTCTGTTGTGCCAGGCGAAGATTTTCTCATAGGAAGTCCTAGTAAAATAGTGAACGGTGAAACTAGTTGCACTCAAATCGACACTGAACAGTCTGTTGATGGGATTGAAAAAATAATTGAACCCTATCTAAATTCAGAAGAATTATTACAAAATAATAGCTACCAGGAAGAATTTGTCGACTTTGACGAAAGTAAATTTACAATTGTAGAGATTTGTGTAGGTGGGCTGACACCTGATGATTTCTTGAAGCAAGTCGCAGTTTATGAAAGTGTAACTGAGTTTAGTGCAAATGGGGAAACGTATGTTGCTAAGGTAGAAGAGAATCCTATTGGAGTAGAGAAGACATCAGTGATTACAATTGAAGAACAGAAAAATTTAACAGTGGAATCTGTGGAAGACTGTGAAACAATTCTAAAAAAAAATTTAGAAGCAGAAAAGTTTTTAAAAGATGATGAAGTCAAATTAAGCAATTTATCTACCATTGAACAGAGTATTGAAAAGGTTTCCCATGAATATCAGTTTAAGATAGCGGCGGAAAATCTGATTGAAAAAAGTGGAAACATCGATAACATTGGGAATATACTCACTGGCGAGGAAGAGAACTTAGAAGAGACTGGAGTTGATAGGGTTGGAAACGTTTCTGACACTGAGTCTCCTGTGGAACAACAAGTCGAAGTGGTCACTGAGGGAAGCCATTCAAAGCAACAGTCTGGTGTTGATGGTCTTGTTGAAGCAGCCTGCTCTGTGGACACTGGCCAGAGGTATAACCAACAAATTGTATTGGGAAATAATTCAGTTAATGAAGATTTTATCAAAGACGAATTGCATGAGTCAGGTAGTGTACACCTAGACGAGGAAGTAACTCCGGAGGCTCATAGTAATAAGTCGAACTCCTTGAGTGTTAGTAGAGGCGCAATTCTGCCCAATGCTTCAGCAACAAATTTTTTAGACGACTCTTCACTAATTAAGTTCACCCCATCACCCGTGAAAACAGAAGGTAGCAACAGAAAAATAAAATCTTCACCCAAGTCCATCCCACTGCCCAGTGGAGGGGCAAAAGAAGACCCTAATCCACTGATGATTCGCTCTTCGGAACGAACCCCGCATGAACCAGGCAAGTTGTCAATGATGGATAGTCTACAGAAGTCGATCAACAAGCTGGACGATTTGACTAAGTTGAGCGATGAGCGAAAATCGTATGAGGACCTCCTGGATCGATGCTCGGAACAGGAACGTCTGCTTGGGTTCGACGATACGCTGAGAGAGGAAGCAGACAAACTTATCCAAGAACTGGCCAATGCCTCCTCTGAAACGACCGAAGAGGAGGAGGATTTGGATGGCGCAGGCGCATTACCTTCCTCTGCCTATCAGGTACGCTGTAGTATTTGTATTTTGACATTTATTTATATTTATTTGCAGTACATATTTATAATTGCTTTCTGTAGTTAGCAACGATGTAGCTTTGCATTATTTTATGTTTTCGCGTTTGCATGTTTTTCAATCATTATTATTATCATTTGATAATGCCGTAATATAGTGTGTATGAATAAAGAAATAACTGTCCATATATTCATCTAATCCATAATAATTAACCAGTGGCATAGCTAGGTTATGGTGTTGAAAGGAGAGGATTGAAAAGAAGCCCCACATCTTTTAAAATGTTTTAAATAAAAATTATTATAAGAAATGATGGTTCTCCTTCCCGTTATTTTTATACTAACCTTTATTGGTAGAGGAGAAATATATGTAAGTTATGTATGTAGAGTTGAGTCTCCCACTGAAGGGGTATGTTCTCATTGTTGCCTGTTTAGCCGTGTGATGGCAGCTTCACCTCAGATCTGAACAGAAGTGAGGCTGGTCCAGTCACTGCCGATCAAGATATCACACCGAAGGACGGTAAGCATTCTTCAACAATACTCTAATTTTATATTTTATTACTAAATGGTATAATTGTTAATAATAATCTTTGACCAATCTGTTGTCTAACTGTGAGCAAACGAGAAATATATTTTTTAATTTAATATGTTATATTGTCTATATTTCCTGTTTAATATACACGAAAGGAGGGAGGTTAATTAGTGATATTATTTTTAAGTATCTAATATTAAATATAATTTGTAATTCTATGTTGACCGGTTGTAGTGGGCTAGCGCTATTGTTACCCCATTTATTCTTCATTGGAGTGGGGAGAGAATCTGCAGCACCCATCGGCCAACTTTAACTAGTTTTATTCTTCTAATCCTGGTTCACATAAACTTTATTAACTGGGAACTGTGTATCGTTTATACATGTTATACAAAATTTGCATGTAAAAAACCGATAAAAAAATAATGAAAATTGTTCTCATGCTTATCTTGAACAATATTTATTTACTTAGGTCATTCCACGTAATTCCTCGATTGGGAAGTGCCCGCGTAAGACAAATTGGAAAATGGCTGCTCTGGAGTGTGAACACTGTATTAGTTAGTATGGTGTGTCCAACAAATTAATATATTCACCCATTTATTTTCAGTCCAGATTTCAAAACATACTTAATACAAATACATTTCGGGTGTATACATCATCAGTTCCTAATGTTTTTGTATAACATTTATCATCATTATTTTTATTTAATAATTAAAACGAGAAGGACTTGCAGTCCACAGCTGAGAAATATTCATTCATTAATATAATAACCTTAGTCTTTTTTTTATAAACTTCGTCTCAATGCATTCATTACAACTGCAGTTATTAGAGTTTTTGTGTTAAGCCTCTCCCCTAATCCTCCTCTTCCCTTTGGCCGATTGTTAAATTAATAGGTGTCTGCCTTCGAGGGTTCTGGATGCACATATACAATTTCGTGTGGATACATTCTTTCTATCGGGAGTTATCTTGTTCACAGGCACTCACAGACAGAAAGCTTTTTTTTCATTTTTGGAATCAGATTGGAAACAATGAAATTCCGTTGGAAACTCGGTTTCGAATTTCTGACAGATTACATAACTTCCTCTATACTTGATATGACTAGGGAAATAAAAGAAGAGCTCTTGACGATGGAGTTGGCAAGTTGGATCCCTCTCATTCTCTCTTGTCTTTACTTAAATGTAATTTTGACATTATTAGTGCATTAACATTTATTTGATTATTATTCATAAAGTAGTTAAAAATATTTTCGCTTAGTGCAAAAAAGAAGAAAATGAAAAAGAAACATTTTTTGCATACCATTGGGAAAGTGCCAGCATAACACAATTGGGTAACGCCTGCTCTCCAGGGCGGTTTTGTGAGTTGTGAACACTGTATTAGTATGTTGTGTGGAAAAAATTAATAGTTATTATGACTCATGCCCGGGCTTTAACTACGAGGTCATATCGCCTACTACCAGAGCGCTCTACGAGTACCTGACATCGTACAGGCTCGGGACCAACGCTTAACGTCCCATCCGAAGGACGGCATGCTTATGTTTATTTTACCTCCCAGATAAAATAAACTAAGGGCCTCGGCCTGGTTTCGAACCCACGACCTTGAGCTCAGAAGGCAAGCACGCATACCACTGAGCTACCGGCGTCCTCGAAAAAGTTAATACATACTTACTTTTACTTTCCCTGGCGCTACGGTCCTTGTAGAACCTGGGCCTCCGCAACAATCTTCCGCCATTCTACTCTATACTCGGCCTCCCGTCTCCATCTTCTCACACCCATCGTTCTGAGGTCGTCCTCCACGTCCTCCAGCCAACGTAAGCGGGGTCTACCTCTTCTTCTTTGTCCTCCCGGGTGTCCTTCCAGTATCTTCCTCGGCAATCTGTCTGGCTCCATCCTCTGTAAATGTCCCAGCCATCGCAGCCGCCCCTGCTTCACTAAGGTCACCAGGTCCGGGCTATTATACAGATCCCTCAGCTCCCCATTGGTCCGTATCCTCCATCTATCCGCCTCTGGGGTAGGGCCGTATATCTTTCTCAATACTTTCCTCTCCCACGTATTAAGTAAAACTTCGTCCCTCCTAGTCAGGACCCAGGTTTCACTCGCATATGTGACGACCGGTCTCAGGACTGTTTTATAGATTGTTATTTTGGCGTCTCGGGACAAAGTCCTCGATCCGAGCACCTTCTGCAGTGACCGGTAGCATCTATTCCCGGCCGTTATCCTCGCTTTGATGTCTTCTTTAACGTCGCTCCTTTCCGTGATAACGGCCCCCAGGTACTTGAAGCTATCCACCCGGTCAAAACTGCAACCTCCAAGTACGAGTTCCTTCTCTTTTACTTCTTTCCTCGTAGTTCTCATGTACTTGGTTTTGCTCTCGTTGACAAGAAGACCAAGCTTCCTGGACTCCTCGTCACATTCCTGGAACGCCCCCGCCAATGCAGCTTTCGTTCGTCCGGTTATGACCACGTCGTCCGCATATGCGAGATGCTGACTGAGCCTGTTATATATAGTGCCATCTGGATTCGTACGGATGCCCCTAATAGCTTTCTCCAGTGTTATATTGAAGAGTAAGGGGGATAATGGGTCGCCCTGTCTCAGACCCTGCCTGACCTCAAAGCTTTCAGAGATCGCGTTCTGGACCTTGACCTTTCCACAAGTATGCGTCAACGTCATCCTTGCCAGCCTTATCAGTTTTGGGGGGAAGCCAAACCCATACATGTTTTGTAGGAGTTGTTCTCTATCTACACTGTCGTAGGCTTGCTTGTAGTCGATGAAGAGGTGGTACAGGTCGACGTCATTTTCGTAGCATTTTTCCAGCATTGTCCTCAGCGTCGAAATATGGTCTATCGTCGATCTTCCCTGCCTGAAACCACATTGGTATTCACCAACCACCTCTTCAGCCCGTCTCGTTAGCCTCTTCAGGAGGAGTATAGAGAATATCTTGTAGGTGGTGTCTAGAAGTGCGATCCCCCGGTAGTTTCCACAGTCCAACTTGTCTCCCTTCTTGTGGATCGGACTGATCAACGCGGTGGACCACTCCCTCGGCATTTCCTCTGTCATCCAGACGTCATACACGAGCCGGTACACCTCCCTCGTTATTTCGTCCCCTCCAAATTTGAGCAGCTCCGCTGGGATTCCGTCTTCTCCTGGCGTCTTATTATTTTTGAGGGATGCGAGAACTTCCGCTACTTCCTCCAACTCCGGCGGCTCCTGAACGTCTTATTCTTCCAGCTCTGCGCCTCTACCTATGGTCGGCCTACTGGCTTCTATGCGATCGTTAGGGTTCAAAAGGTCGCTAAAGTATCTGGTCCATCTGTCCATGATACGTTGTTGGTCTCCTAGCAGATCCCCTTGTTCATCCCTGCAGAAGTTCATCCGTGGTTTGAACCCCTCTTTTATTCCCTTCAGCTGCTGGTAGAACTTCCTGCTCTTAAATCCTTCATAAGCCTCAAGTAGGGTTCTGAGCTTCTCTTTTTCTGCGTCCCTTTTCTTCCCTCTGCACACCTGTTTTGCTTTTTTCCGCAGGGCCCTGTATGCTTCAGTGCTGGCCCGTGTACATCTCTGGAGCATCTTCAGTCTGGCCATTTTCCTTTCTTCTATTGCCCTTTCGCATTCCTCATCGAACCAGTCTCTGTGGTTCCTTCCTCTTTCTGTACCAAGCACCTCCTCCGCAGCCGATGTCAGAGTCCTTTTTACTCTCTCCCATCGTTCTTGTACGGTAGCTTCTTGTAGTATGTCGCCTTCTAGTTTCTCCCTGATTTTTTCCTGGTAGGCCTGACTTTTCACTGGACATTTCAAGGCTTCAAACTTAAATTTCTTCGTCCTTTCTGTTTTCCCTCTTGGCCTTACTGCCATTTTCTGCATATAAGCCGCACATACAAGAAAATGATCTGAAGCACAGTCGGCACCCCGATAGCTTCGGACGTCTTTTATATCAGTTGCGTGCCGGCTCTCTATCAGAACAAAGTTAATACATATATAATAATAAAATATTCTCCCATTTATTTTCTGAACATATTGAGGCAAAGACTATTCGCGAATATACAGCCTCAGTTTTTAAGTTTTTATATAACATTTAATTAGTAACTGTGATTTCGTCATTTTAATGTAAGAATTAAATTTTTTATATATTTCTAAATTATGATTTGCAATATCATTCTACGGAACGGTTGCTGCCCTCCATCTTGAATATCAATTAATGACTTAATTTGACTATTATTTAAATCATTAGTTGTTAAATGTTTGTTCGACTAAGGTGTGTTCCAAGAGGCTTCATCGTTTGATTTCGACTATCTGTCCCAAATTGGTGGCAACAAAGGAGCCAGGAATCTGGCCCGGGAGTCTCTCTTCCTCAAATTTGATCCTCTTGCGGCAAATTTGACTCCTGAAGGGGGCAGAATGAGACAGACAGACAGGTAATTTATTACTATTAAATTGTATGTATATTTGTTGACCAAAGACATAAATAGATAATGTAGAAGGAATTCGAGGGTCGTGTAAATAAAAAATTTGAAAAAAAAAACCGTTTCGAAAACTATTTATTTTCTTCTTCAGGGCCTACAGAATACTAACAAACAATTTAGTCATTGTGGACAATATAACCAGATACTTAATAATAATGTGAAGAAGAGTTGGAAACAATTTTTTAATGTAAATGAAAGAGAGAAAAATAATAATAATAAATAAATAATAAAAATATTATTTATTTATTATATAATAAAAATATTATTTATTTATTATTATTATTAGGTATTATTCTGTAGGCCCTGAAGAAGAAAATAAATAGTTTTCGAAACGTTGTCCAATTTTTGAATTTTTTATTTACACGCAGAACCTCGAATTCCTTCTACATTGAAAATATACTGTCGACTCTATTAATTATTAAAAATAGATAAGATGTCATACTTGGAATTTTACAATTTAAAACTATGATTTGAGTGAGTTTGTCTATGTATAGTTGAGACCCCCAAAGTTAAACATGCCAAGAGCTCCCCCTCCTTTTCACCAACTCTTAGACATCCGTCCCCCTCTCCACCTTGACGCCCACCAACCTATTCCAATAATCATCTTGTAACCTACTTCTTAGTGTGAAATGGTTTTTTAAAATAAGTTGGAGGAATACATATTTTTTTTAAAAGTTATTATTGAATGCATAATATTATTATTTAGAGTTTAGAATTAGCAGCTCGTTTAACCAATTTCCATCACAGTCAAAAAAAGTTAATGAAAAGAATTTGTTGGGGAATTCAATGGGTGCTAGCAAGTACGAGTAGTAGCTTTGGTAAGTATTCCCATTAATGAAGTCAAACAGATCACTTGCTGTTTTTACTGCACGATGATAACTCAAGAGTATTGCTTCGTATAGATCTTAGACTAAGAATAATATGAGTTTGTTACTGAAATTTAGGACGGCTGCTTTGTGAAGTTAGGATTTTATCCTTTCAAGGAGGAGGAGATAAGTTGAAAAATTGTTGGTCGTTTCAATGATATATTTTTATCGAAAAGCGTATTTAATATCTTCAGAACTAAACAAAAAGTAAATAATACGAGTAACTACACTTAATAGTTTTTAGTTATGAATTGAAATATGTTGCCACTTATTATTTTTTTTTTTATGTATAATAATGAAGTTTAGAGGGCGCTGGTAGCTCAGTGGTATGCGTGCTTGCCTTCTGAGCGCAAGATAGGGTTCGAAACCCGACCGAGGCCCTTAGTTAATTTTATTTGGGAGGTAAAATAAACTTAAGCACGCCGTCCTTCGGATGGGACGTTAAGCGATGGTCCCAAGCCTGTACGATGTCAGGTACTCGTTAAAGACCCCTACCCTAGGTGAATAAAAATTTAGGGTAGCCAAAATTTAGGACTCCCACAGTAGAATCGGGCTCATGTCCACCAGAGTGACGAAAGAGCGCTCTGGTAGTAGGCAATATGACCTCGTAGTTAAAGCCCGGGCATGAGTCACAATAACTAACCTAACCTAACCTAATGAAGGTTATAAAATTTCGCTTAATATAGAAGGTACCATACGGGCTGTGAAGAAAACGCGTAACATAGTTTCGTTTTTACGTAAGATATCTCCTTTTTCCTTCTTAAAAATTGAAGAGCACGGGGAAAGAACGAGGTTTGTCACTTTTTTCTCGAATGTGAGTTATCGCCTTTACAATATAGTATATTAAACATATTTCACGATTCACCATCGTTACGGGTTTCAAAAAGATGGTTTGTCACTACGAAAGCGGAATCTGCAAATATGACGTGCGGGGAATTGATAGATACGGACTTTCAAACATTAAATTTCAGTTTTCTCAATTTCAACATCTGGTGACAAACCTGGTTCTTTGCCCGTGCTCTTCAATTGTAATTACTTCTTTGTTAAATTTTTGTTTTTATCACAAATATATGAATTACTCTTCCATAGCCTAAACCATGTTAATGTAGATAATTCAAACATTGTGTGGTAGCCCTACTTCAAGAAAAATACATTTATGGTCAGGGATTGACGGAAACATGCGCAAAAAGGCGATATACTTGAAAAATAATATTTAAAAGGCTATCAAATTGAAGGTAGTGATGCCCTCAAGATTCTAGGTTTACTTTTACGAAATGACGGGGCTGGCATTGATGTAAATCCATTTCCAAAAGACATATTTTATAATGCACAGTTAATTTTATATTATTTTAAATATTTTTTAAATCATCTAACTTACAAGTGACCAACCGGGAAGATGTTACCTGCTTAAATTTACTGATTTGCTGACATCTGTTATTTGTGTGTTACAGCGATGCCTCCCTGGCGGCTACGACCCCTGGGCTCAGTTCCTCCGCCTCTGAAGACAAGCTGGTCAGTCTGACTCCAGCTCCGAGCGCCTCTCATACTCTAGACATGTCTCCTACCTCCACTTCTCTGTCTACCATCCCCAACTGTTCTCCCTCTCCGCAGACACCCCGCACCAAGGTCCCTCCCTCTTCTGTAGTAAGTTTTATTACTTGGCACTTGACCTAAGAAATGTTACTTGAACAGTAAAACAGGGAGGTGGGAGAGCGAACCGTTATAGAAGGTGTTATAATGCTGAGGATTATCTGAACATATTGTGAGGCAATTTACAGAAAAAAGTGTAGAAAAATGGGAAAATTAAATAACTACTATTTTCAGCAAGATAATGAGCCTAACACACTGCTAGGATAACTAGTGATAGGCTCCTGTGTAATAGCCATCGTTTATTTGAAACTCCACGACAATAAGAAGATGTTAGTTAATATGACTCATGCTCGGACTTTAACTACAAGGTCATAATCGACTACTACCAGAGCGCTCACATGAGCCCGATTCTACTATGGGAATCCTAAATTTTGCCTACCCTAAATTTTTATTCACCTAGGGTAGGGGTGTTTAACGAGTACTTGACTGAAGGATGGCGCGCTTAAGTTTATTTTACCTTCCAGATAAAATAAACTAAGAGCTTCGGCCGGGTTTCGAACCCACGTTCTTGAGCTCAGAAGACAAGCACGCCTGAGCTAACGGCGCCAGTATTAAATTCAACCAAGTCTGTAAATTGCTTTTACGACTTTTGATTTTTGAAGAATGAGGCGTTTGAAAAGTGAGCGGCGTGGTTATAAGAAGAATATTGGGTCGAATGGCTTATATAGGACAATATTGATCGGTTTACTGTGGCTGTGGGCTCCCTCCTCACACAGACACTTGACTCTCCTTATGAAAATCTAACGTAGGTATATTTGCGCAATTATCTCAGATGGTCTGCTCATTGATTCCCCCCTCCATGATCGCTCCCATTATCGATTATCGATTAGTCCTCCTTTTAATAGTTTTGAATATTTGACATCTCGATTTCTTTTTGTCTTTATCTCCCTGATAGGTCAGTC
Source organism: Aradus depressus (assembly GCA_963662175.1). NCBI lineage: Eukaryota > Metazoa > Arthropoda > Insecta > Hemiptera > Aradidae > Aradus > Aradus depressus. Next base: position 55,361,392 of record OY759214.1, on the reverse strand, counting down.
AGGTTTCTGATATAGATCCCAATACTGTTATCAAAGCAGTTCTCCCTTCCTCCATATCTCTCTTCTCTTTTCTAATTGAGATAAACTTTCAATTAGATTCTGTCTCAATTCATTAACGTTGTATCAATTGATTTCTTTGTGTTTTACTTAATTTATCGCTATGATGAGTGTTTTCTGTTTTAAAGGAAAGAAAAAAGTGGTAAGTAATTTTGAGAGTATGAATGAGAATTGTTTGTCAAAAATTTATATAATTTCAATTTTGTTGTGTTCTTTTATTATTTCAAAAAATACTAGTTGGTTGTTGTGGTTCATGCCCGGACTTTAACTACGAGGTCATATCGCCTACTGTTAGTCCGCTCTGTTTGACATGAGCCCGACTCTACTATGGCAAATTTTACCTACCCAGGTTTCCCTAGAGTAGGGGTCTTTAACTGACATCGCACAGGCTCAGGACGGCGTGCTCAAGGTTTTTCAGTAGGCTAACAAAAAAGGATCTATTTACTATTAACAGTAGATATAAATAAATAAAAAATAAAAGTGGCGTTTTGCCTCAACAATAGTTTTGATCGGCCGGACATCAGTATGTCACTTTTTGTTCAGTTTTGCGCCAGTTGTTTTTCTTATTTTTTGTTTTACTTCGCTACATTTTTAAAAATGTCTTTAAATATTTCAGGGTAGTGTGACGCCAACTCTGCGTCATGAAATCCTCTCAAAGGAAATCTCCAAACTGCAGGATCTTATGCTCCAACAAGACCTGGTCTATCAGGAACAACTGCAGGCACAGACGGAGGAGGTGGAAGATCTGCGAGCTAGACTGGCGGAACTGGAGACGAAGAGAGACCAAGGAGATGTGGAGGATCGACTGATCCAGACAGAGGCGAGGGTGAGGGGACTAGAGAAGGAGCTGGCCGAATCTACAGCCTCCAACAAGCAGCTTCGGTGGGTACACATTAGGGATGTATGTATTATGAATCATGCCCGGGCTTTTACTACGAGTTCATATCGCCTACTACCAGAGCGCTCTATTATTCAATATAATTATAATTACTCATTGTAATATATTATTAGAAAAAATGAGAAATTATTCATATTCTCACTCAACACCGATCGCCTACGGGAAGGAAAAAGTTTATCTTCCACTTTTCAGTGTACTTTAATAGAAATACAATGTACATTTTTGAAACCATTATTTTTCATATATACTTTTTTTTAGAAGAAAACACTTTTTTACTTTAAATTGTTTCCTAATTCATTTATTTATTTTCATACAGCTCTTCTCATTTCTGAATCTATCTAAAAATTAATTTAAGAAAAAATATGTGGTAAATAAATACAGTTTTCAAAGCGTCACTTTTTTTGTGGAGCAGTATAGTTGTCCACTCCGCTTGGTTACACATACGCTTTTAGCTTTAGTTAATATTTATGTTGACACTAGATCTGTCTAAAATACATTATTTTTCTAAATTAATTAATTTTTTGTACCCAAAAATTAATTTTGAGTCCGTTCAATAGACTAACATGTTTTTGTTTGTCCAGTTGCTTCTCTCTTTCTTCTTTTTTGTTTAGTACTATTTTATTAACCTGGTGTACCCAATTATACATTAATTATTGTATTAATTCAGTTCAGGAGGATGAAAATGAAAAATGTAATGAGGAAGATAGGCATTATAAAGGTCATGTTTTGCTGGACATCATCTAACCCCTCTCCTCCGCACCTATGAAAGTCCTGTCATCAACAAGTGCCAGGACTGACCAGTTACCCCCCTCCCCTTCTGTATTTCTAACCCAGCCAGCTCTTCCACTTAAATGAGGATGACTTCCTGCGAGAATTATTTTTATTTTATAGAGAAGTTCCTATTTTATTTTTTAATCATTTATTTTTTTGTTCATGGTCTTTTATATATTTATTTATTTTTTGCAGGATTATTATTGATGAGTACGAGAAGACGTGTGTTCAGTTTGTGTCAGATCGAGATGCGGTGGGAAAGAAAGCAGATGTGGAGATAGCAACGATCACGAAGGAGAAAGAAGAAGCACTGCAGCATCTACAAAACATGGAGATAGCATTCAACGATATACATCAGTAAGCAATGTACTTACCTAACCTCAATTAATTAACTATAGTTTTTCTTTGTCCTTCGACCAATCGACCGATTTGGCTTAAAATAAATAGGCATCGTCCTAATGTCTGGATAATAAATGCATTATTATTAATATGGTTAATAATAACAGAGAAAACATGAAATAATAGTTATCCCCCCCCCCTTTTATATTCTGCGATTTTTAAATCGTATTCATCTTCTAATCTAGTCGTGATTAGTTAGATTCACAATATCAAGTTCGGTTTATATATGTTGAGCTATTTCCCCGTGATAATGTAACAAGAAAACACGAACGCTAAAAAAGTCGGTGTTGAATCACTTGCTATGTACTTCACCTGCGCCAATTAATCAGTTGAAGTTTTCGCTTTCTCTCCAAAACCAATCGACCGTTTGGGCTAAAAATCAATAGTTGACTTACATAGGGGCTTCTGCATTTTCATACTAAATTTTGCGCCGATATATATCGGTAGTTATTAGGGTTTTTGAGTTGTGCCACCCATTTCTGACCTCCCTTCCCTTCGGCCAATTTCGCTGTGCAAATTCAATCATTATATCGGCAATTTTTAGAGTTTTGGGGTTGAGCCCCCCCCCCCCCCCCCCTCCCTTCCCTTTGGCCGTTTTGGCTGAGAATCAATAGGTGTCGTCCTTATGGGGGTTCTGGATACAAATACACAATTTCATGTCGATACATTTATTCTATCGGGAGTTATTGTAGTCACAGACTTACATACATCACAGACATACTCAAAGACAAACAGGAAATTTTTATTTTTTCATTTTTGGAATCATGGTGTCGAAAATTCCGGAGAAAACTCATAATGGCATTGCTGACCAGTTACATAACTTGCTCTATACTCGTGTATCTACACTTGTTACAATTGGGGATGTAACACCATTTGTAGAGTCTCCATCCTCAAGCATATAAAAATAAAATAGTTTCCAAAAATATTCAATGTACAGACAGCCAACTCCTTAAAGTTTTATTCATAAAGATTTTTTTTTTTTTTTTCAATTGTTTCCCCAGGAAGTACGAGAAATGTAAGGAAGTGATAGAATATTTTAAGAAGAATGAAGAAGAATATAAACGATGTATTGAAGTAAATAATGATACAATTAAAAAAGAAGAGGAGAAATTCAATCTGCTGAAGGAACATGCCAAGCAGAAATTTGAAGAGTTAGTATGTTTTATATTTCTTACATAAGTATTAACTAGGGGGCCATGGTGGCCGTGCGGGCTAGAGCGTAGGGCTTTGGTCGCATGGTCTCACCATGGTTTGCGGGTTCGAATCCCGTCCGGGAGTGAGTTTTATTTCGTAGGTAGAACTCCCTCCCGAGGCCATGGATGTTGTAAATATAACTAGATAACACCATGTATGGCTAATATGTATCGTACATAAAGCCAAAAAAAAAGAGTAAATACGTGGGCTGACCTGGCGTTGTCCGGCTCAAACCACTACATTGATCCTTTCTGAAATTAGGTATTTCAAAATGGTAGGCAGTCACTCTAACCACTGAGTCACCCAAGCCCCCTCTCAAGTCAGTAACGCCAACCAATCAACCACCAAGGAATTAACACCAATAATTACTCTAAACCAGGGTTTGATGTAGGTTTTCAAGCACGGGTTGCATATCAAACAGAATAAGTGAAATAACCGCTAAAGTGTTTATTAAATATAAAACATACGTTAGCAGTGATGCTTGATGAAATCACTCACTGAATGGTTCCGTAGGTGAATATTGTTTAGATATACAAATGAATAGATACTTGAGAGAATCATTGAATTATCCATAGCAATGAGAGAGGCAGAGTCTACTAATGATTTGTAGCCAGTTACTCTAACGAAGTCCTCTCAGCAGATCACTCAAGCTCTAAAAGCCCCCTCTCAAGAGGGTAACACTAATGAGACTTGTTAAGATACTATCATATATATATACAACATTGTCGAAGGTCCACCCATACTAACCACTCAACCACCATGGTCCTTTTTGAAGAAAGTACCCGTTAAAGCGAACCTATCCAACCGTCGAAACCTCCTATCTGGATCGTAACAATCTTGTGCGTTTTTGCATACAGTACCCCATCGGGACCTTTAATATGCACGGTGACTGAATATAATTGTTATAAAGATTTTTTCGCCCCCCACTTCATGTAATTCCCGGACATGTGTAGCTGTTGATGTTTTCCAAATATATTTATAAAATCTTAATTACTAAGATATATTTAAAACACCAGGACTTGATCTGGTCAGTAACTTAACCGGGCTTAAATAATGTTATATGTATGTATGGTGGGCTGGTGTTTTACACCTAGGGACCTAAGCATCCAGTGCTTTTTAAAGGATGTTACCTGTGTATGTGTATTATGAAAATCTGATGAAGCGTTAAAGAATTAGCTGTAATTTTATGATTCTGGTCCCCCAAAACACACATACATACAGAAATATAACTGAAGGTCTCTAGAGCCTTTATGTATAACATATAACGGATGTCATGTTCACCCTCATGGTTGGAGCTACAAGCATGAAACACCATTTTCTTATTCTGCCTTTGTCCATCATTGAACCTCTGGCTACGCCTCCAACCCAAACTTTTTTCTCCAATGAGATGGTGTTTTTCTTTTCAAATTCTGAAATTAGTTGTTTTGAAAAGAGAAATGAGAAGGATCGATCATAAATTTAAAGTTATGATGAAAAAATAGTGAAAAGTTGTGTTTTTTTTACGTTTGTAACAGCAACCGGTTGGTTGAAATAAGGATGTCGCATTGAAGTTGTCCCCCCCCCCCCCCCCCCCCCCCCCCCCTCATCACCTCTCTTTCTATATCTACAAGATTAATTTATTTTTATTTGTCCACAGGGCGATCATAGAAATAACGGAGATGAGGAAAGCACATCAAGCGGAATTGGCGAAAAAGAAAGCGATGCAGCGAAAAGTGGAGATCACGTGTCAATCTTTGGAGGAGTCTTTGGCGCAGAAGACGAGGGAGGTTGAAGAACTCTCTAAGATATGCGATGAACTGATCAAAAAGGTCGAAGGTCGATAGTGAACAGTGTAACATGGACACCACTCCATTCGGGACCATGTTGTTTATTTTTATATTATCTATTTAAAAATAATAATTGTTCTTATATAAAACAAAAATAATAAAAAGTGACAATTTACGTATTAAAATAATTGTGATGTTTTAGAAATCCATTAGTTTTTTTATGTATATGTTCCCATCTTTTTAAATACATTATTTACACATAATTTTAAAGCCAAAACAATGTTTTTTTTAAAATAAAAAAGAATAAAAAAATTGTTAAAAGTGTTCAATTGATGATTTAACAATGTAGGGAGAACTTTTATAAGGATGATGATTTAAAAATAATCAAATATTTGTTAATTATAGTGTTTGTCCCTTTGTAATTTAAAAATAAAAAAGGGGCACCAAGGGTGAGGTAATGTTACTAATAATATAAATAATTATTTGTTTTAAATGTTAACTTATTTTTATATTGCTTAATGTTTTTTAAAAATTTAAATTGTAATTATTGTAATGAAAGATATGGACATTTAAATTTAATTCATACCTAGATATTGCCAGTACCAATTTTCTGTTAAGTCTTATTGAAGCAGATTTGAGAAAATATAAAATAATTGTTTTTTCTCTTATTTGTGTTAAAAAAAAAACAAAAAAAAAAACAAAGCTGTTCATTGATAATTGATAAATATATGCGACAAATTACAAATGTCAATTTATAATAATGCAAAGAATGAAAGAAATTTGAAAAAAAAAATTATATGTATATATTTATATCTTATATGTGTGTATGTAGTAAAACGAAGTAACATTTGACTGTCTGGATAATATCTATGGTAGATTAAATGAATTATTTAGACAACCAAAGTCTCCATCTTTCTCCTCGTTTTACTCAACATTCTCTCACTTTTTTTTGTAAACACATTAATCAATTTAATATAATTTTGTTTACTTTTTATATAATCAACAAATATTTAAATGTAACATTACACTTTTATTCTATGATTTGTTAAATATTAAGATTAACTGGATTTCAATATAACTCTATCGGCTGTGATCTTAACCAACATGTCAACTTTATAATATTCTTATCTTATATTTTTTATTATGCATTGTTTTTGATCAGACTTCAAAATTGTCTTATTCTCAATTTTAGTCACATTTTTTAAATGAACAACTAAAATGTTTGTGAATATTTTAAAATTTTAAATGTAAAATTTGAATTGAAGAAATCATATTATGATAGTGCATTATTTTTATATAACAATTCTCGTAATAATATAGAGAAATATAACAAATATTATTTGTAAATTAGATTGTTTCTTTGAAAGAAGTATTAAAATTTTATAAATATCAAACATATATATATTAAAAATGTTTTTTCTATTTATGTGATGTTTTTTTTTAAAGTATTCAATCCTTCCCTTATGTGTTAACTTGGTCATTATAGTGTGGCCAAACGTAAAAATCCTTGGAGGGATCTTAAACAATAATATTTTTGTTTAATTCCCCAGCCGATTATTTTTGTAATCGAATGAAATAATAGCTTACAGTTATAGTACAACGGGTTTAGACTTTCAACGATGTTGGGGATTGTATTGTATCTATCACTTCAGCGTTCATATAATAACGGTGTAAAAAAAAAAAATCCTATTTTTTCATCCGTCATATAGGCTAGGAATTATTTTCAAAAAGATTTTTTGGGGCAACGACCTGTTTCTGACAGAGTCAATAGATTGAAGTATCGAATAAATAAATACAATAAACCACTCTGCTCGACATTGTATGAGGTTATTTCTTTATAATGGAATGACAGATTCGTTGTCCCATCGCGAAGGTTGTATTAACGATGCATCACCTTTACATATATGAATAAATAAAACAAGCTTCGTTTTTGAAATAATGTGTATTCCACAAGGAGTTTATATACTCCTGCCCCAACAGTCCACCTCTGAGCCGACAGTCACAGTCGCTCATTAATCACAGCAGCAGATGTCATGTCCCTGCGACTGGGAAATATGCATCTCGCCTAGACACTGGGCATGATCTCGTACTACCTGGCCAAGTAGCTTCGCGAAGATGAAGCGTCAACAATTGTCACCATACGACCACTCAAAGAGGACTTCGGCGCACGTCATCCAGATAAGCCAACTGGCTTAAATGTTGGCTAATGAACAGAAATCGGATACTGTGTTAAAAATTAAAAAAATATTTTTGAAAAAATGCCCTAAAAGTGCCGGAACATTTTCTTGAAGATTCCTTAAAAAATCGTTTAAACATTTTTTGTTTAAATATAACTTACTGGACTTGTTACTTTATACTGTTTTCAATTTTTTTTGCTCTTAAAAAAAAATACAGTACACACCATCGCCATAAAATATTTATTTTTCAAGTTGTAGATTTGAAAAGAATAGAATAAACACAACAGCAACTGGTATTCAAAAATAAAAAATTCCAAACAGAGAATAGTATGTGAATTTAAAGAATTTGATGCCTAATAAATCATCAAAACTGTTAACTTAAAATCAATAAATTTCGTAATTAAACTATTCCCATTAGAGTTTTTTTTCCTTACCTAATAACTCAGATGTATGTAAAATCGTCCAGCTTAAAACATAGGACACATCCCGATTAAATGTTATACAGACATTATTTAAGATAACTCGACAACAACGATTAAACGTAAACTATGCTTAAAATATTCTATTAGTTTTTGTGACATGATCGGGCTTCAACAAGCCTCTGGTGGACATGAGCCCAACTCTTTCCACCACAATGGGAGTCCTATGTGTTGCCTACCCAGGTTTGTTCAGGTGTCTTTAACGAGTATCTGATATCTCGCAGGAAAACCTGAGAACCACTTCCGGTTCCGCGATCTTGAGTACAATAGGCAAGCACTCTGATCTATAGGCTAATATGAACTGTATTGTGACCATAATACAAATATTACTTGTATAATCTTTTAAGTTTTTACAGTAACTGCAGGTCTGAGGGGTATTCTTTGTCTTGGGTTCACTAAGGACGAAATAACAAAAAATGCGATCAATACTTTCCTTATACATTTATTTTCAAATAGACATAAATTTGTTTTTTCTCATATATTTTAAACAATGCGTATATTAAATAGAATCTACAAATAAAATAAAGAATTTGACTACTAAGATAAATACAAATTATCTTATTATACATTTATTGTTTAAGAATTTACTACTATAATTAATTTTCTACACAAACAATTTGTTTACATAAGAACAAAAAACAACATACATAATATAAATAATTTTCTAAAAAAATGTATCTTCTTCAAATGATATAATCCAAGAATACAACAAAGATACATAAACATTTTGTAAACACATGGAACACGTATTGAAAACTTTATTAATAGATATTATATATGAAAAAATATTACAGAGAAGTGTGATGAGGTCACACACTGAAGGGTTCCATAGAACATTACCTTCATGTATTAATGCATATTTAATAATTATATTGTGCTGAAATATAGTTTCGTCACAGAAAGATGAGAATTTTAATTATTTTTTCAATTTTTAGCCTTCCAGATAAAAAAAACTAAGGGGATCGAATCCGCGACATTAGCACAATAGGCAAGCTCGCTACCCCTATCCTATCGGTGCAATAAATTGACTAAAATAAGTTAAAACAACATGCCACTCTATATATATGACTAGTCAGCTGTTTTGTTCTAAAGTAAAATAAATCTAGTTGGCTGTTTGAAGGTATACTATAGTAGTGGAGTTGGAATGGTCCTGGCGCCCAATTTCATTTATTTAAAGTCCAAAAAAACTAATTTGTTAAAACGCAGCGACATTTTTACTGTTGTTTATAGTTTTTATTATTTATATAGAGCACAGCTTTAGTATACCCTTTATATTCTATATTCTGGAGTTCGGGGGTAAACTTGACGAAAAACGTCCTTCCATGTTCCTGTAAGAAAATGGAAGTTTGATGATTAGTTCGAAAAATGTCTTTCCCTGTTAGAAAATGGAAGTTTGGTGATTAGTTCGAAAAATGTCCTTCCCTGTTAGAAAATGGAAATTAGGTGATTCGCTCGAAATCTCCTGTCAGAGATAAGCTCCGATTCTGATTGTCCTACCCTCAAAACTTAAAGAAATGTGTTTTTTCGCATGGCGAGACTGACTGATTTTGTGTTTTTCTTTTTTGGTAAAACATTCTTCACAATGAGGACTTGAGGCCTATTGATTTCGGTGCTTATCGTATCAGCTGTTTTGGAAATGCGTGCAATTAAAACACATATTTTATACCTATTAAATTATCGTCCAAGTATCGTATCAGGACTTTCTGGCAAATTTCACCGAAATATAGATAATCATATCTTACACTTAAATAAATGACTTAAATTTTAATTTAAAAATTAAAATTTTCAGAAGTTCCGAAATAACTATTTTATATAATAATTTTTACATATTAATTATTATTTATTATATACATTATTTTGAAGAATAACTTTAGAACATGGAATCATTGTTTGGTTCCGACATTCACCAGATTATGATAACAATTTGTTTTCCAAAATAATATTTTTGGAGAACATTATTACAACAAAATCGACTATAAATAACATTGTTTGTAATTACTGCATATATAGAAACATATTAAGATAAAAGTTTTTTTTTTCGCCACCTTTAATTTATGGTTTGAAAAATCATAAATAAATATTGAAAAAAGGCTTTAAAACAATACAATTCATAGATAATAGATGAACTATACAAGAAAACTGTGAGAAAATTTTCGATTTAAGAGAAAAACAGTGCATATTCAGATGAGGTAATTAATAATAAATATATGCGGGAAATTTATTTCCAAATAAAAAAACAATACCTACAAAAGCTTTAGCGAATTTCCTTAAAATTAAATTGGTTTAGCACTAACTGGTGGCGTAGATGGAGAGAGGTTAGTTGAAGACAGAAATAGTTTGTTAATGTTGGTTGTTATTGTGCCGAGGCTTTAACTACGAGGTCATATCGTCTATTTCCAGAGTGCTTCTTTGTCACTCTGGTCGACATGAGCCCGAGATCAGCTACCTACTAGTAGGGAACTCGAAACAAGTACCTGACACAACAACAAAATCATCTACGGTCATAGACCTAGTTTCGAACCCGCGATCTTGAGCTCAGTAGACACTACACTAAGATACAAGCGCATCCGACAGTTATTTCATGTTTTCTTCAGTTACTATTGATCCTACGTGAATTTACCGTAGCAATATTTAAGATATTTTCATTTTAAACATTCTTTATTTCCGGAAAAAGCGGTTAAGTTATTAGGCAAAGTTACTCTCGAGCAGTGCCGAGTATCCTGCTAGTAGTAAATAAGGGAACAGTAAATGGTCTAAGAGCGCAATTACACTGATTTAATTGGCTAGTTTTAGAGAGGAATGCACTACTGTGGCTCCTAGCAGGATGTCGACTCCGTTCCTTGAGAGGTCAACCTCCATCTGCTGGCATGGTTTTATTTTGTTTATGCAGAGAGCATGAATCTGTTTTTAAGGAAAATTTGCTTTGTTTTTAGGTAAGAACTAACCAATTTTATTTTGAGTATCTGACTTATAGTTATCGACCAGTGATGCATGGTGTAGTGAGTTATAGAGTACTCCTTACAATTATTTTTTTTTTTTTTTGCTTACAAGGTTTCCATCATCATCAGACCACTTGGAGATTATATAACAAATATTTGATGCATCAAAAGCAACAAAAAAATAAATAAATAAAATCAACAACAGAAAATCATGCAATAAATGATAAAATTCAAAATATTATCCATCTGATGCATGTTACAAAATTGTGATACAAGGAGCTAAGAGATAGAAATGACTGTTTTTGGAAATTTAAATTGTCGATATTTAATTATTGATTTTATTTTCTATTATTTATATTTTTTTTTAATTTGCTACTTTTGATTCATCAAATAAATTTATATAATCTTCAGGCGGCCTAACGATAAAAAAAACCTGAAAAGCCAGCTAGCTGTAACACAAAAAAAAAAAACGGGAGAATTGGCTACTCCTATTCGAACCACTTATACATATAGTTAAGTACCAAATGATAATTATAATATATACTGGGCGCAACAACTACGAGTAAAGAGTAGCTCTTGATAAACATCTATAGTAAAGGTATTTTTAAATTAATTAAGATATTATAATTGGATGAGAGAAGTTGCTACATCTGTCTACTTGTGTCTCTTCCTCCTCCAGCAGAACCTGGTGTTAGGGGGGGAGGGGCGGCGGTGGCGTAACTACCTGTAGAACTGATGGATGGGAGGTGGAGGATGAGGCCAATAGCTGCCCCCGGCGGCGGCGGGGTCTCCAGGGTACTGAGGGGGCGGAGTAGAGTAAGGAGGGGGTGGAGGAGGGGGTGTGGGGTAGTAGCCAGGGGGAGGAGGGGTGGGGTAATAGGAGGCGGAAGGGGGTGGAGGGGGCGGAGCGGACGAAGGGGCGTATGTCGGCGGGGGATTAGACACACCACCACCACTGCTTGGCCCACTCTGTGAAAACACATTAAAACAAAAAGTTAATTACTTTGAAATGTATTGTAGACGAAGAGTATAATAATACTATAACTAGTATAACTATAAAAATAAAGAAAACGTATGTTTTAAAAAAATATTGTCTATTTCACAAATAATATATAATTAATAATATAATATATAATTAACGGAAAATTATAGACCGATCTCACTGCTCCCAACAATTTCGAAATTAATAGACTGCTAACTGGCGAACAATTCGGGTTTAGAAAAAATAAATCGACTTCAAATGCCACTTTTGAATTTATTGAACAAATAATTTCAATTCTAGACAAAAAATAATAAGTGTCTGATATATTCGCTGATTTAACTAAAGCCTTCGATCTGGTGAATCACGAAGTACTGCTTAAAAAAATGAGCCATTACGGCATTAGAGGTATAGCGCTTGATCTCTTTAGTAGTTACTTATCTGGAAGGCTACAAAGAGTCGAAGCTCAGGATGTAACTGGGGAAATGTATACATCAGAATGGAGAGAAATAAATGCGGTGTTCCTCAAGGATCAATCTTAGGACCTTTGCTGTTCTTCATATACATTAATGATTTACCTAGTTATGTGAAACCCTTTAATTCGGTCCTTTTTGCGGATGATACTAATATTCTCGTGACGGCAAAAAATCCCTCCTCTTTGAATGAATCCATATCCAAAGCTCTTGGAATTTTAAACGAATGAGAGATGTTTTCGCCAGAGATCTTGTGGAAGTTCATTGTGAATACTAATGAATAAAAAACTTAGAACAAGTCAAAAAATTCCACTTTATTTATATGAAAAACACAATATATTTCGCTCGTTAGAGCATTCTCAAGTGTACAGACAGAACAGACTTATGACTGAGTCATAATATTGAGTCATAAGTCTGTACACTCGAGAATGCTCTAACGAGCGAAATATATTGTGTTTTTCATACAAATAAAGTGGCATTTTTTGACTCGTTCTAAGTTTTTTATTCATTAGTATTTAAACGAATGACTTCTCTTCAATGATTTAATGTTAAATGCGTCTAAAACAACTATCTTAAACTTCAAAAGTAAGAATAAATTGCCAGAAGAGAAACAAACATTAACTGTTGATACTCTTTCCGTATCATTCAAAGATAATATAAAATTCCTAGGTCTCCATATTGAAACGAAACTTACATGGGCTGAACATACGGTAAGAAACTGAGTTCCGTTTGCTTCTTACTTCGAAATCTTAAAAAGATCGTGCCAAAGGAAACGTTAACTACTCTCTATTACGCCTATTTCCACTTCATAATCAGTTACGGTTTAATACATTGGGGATCATGTAGCTCGAGTAATAATATTTTCAGACTTCAGAAAAAAGCATTAAGAATTATAAACAATATTACTCAAAGAACAAGCTGCAGAGAAATATTTAAACAACTTAAAATCCTGCCTTTGCCATCGCTGTTCATATTTGAAACATTAATGGTTATTAGGAAAAATAGAAATATTTTCCCTCGCAACAATACTAGTCACGATTACGATACCCGGAAGAAAGAAGACTTTCGAATAACTAAACATTGCTCTTCTCTTTTTGAAAAAAGTATAACTCATAAAAGAATTAATTTATTTAATGCCCTTCCCCACTTCTTGAAGTCAATAGATTTAAATTTCAACTAAAAATGTTCATGTTAGAGGAAACCCTTTACACGGAAAGGGAATTACCACCTATTACCATGTATTGGTTTAACGGAAATAAATTATTATTATTATTATGGGAGTACTTTCGGTAATGCTACCATCTTCAGCCACGACTTAACAAATACTGTATTTGTTAAGTCGTGGCTGAAGATGGTAGCAATACCGAAAATACTCCCATAATATATATTATTTGTGAAATAGACAATATTTTTTAAAAAACATACGTTTTCTTTATTTTTATCAAGTGTTTCACAATATCTCTGCAAAAATGTTAAATATCATAGTATAACTATAATGAAGTTGTGGAGAGAAGATAAGACAAGAAGAGACCATTCCTCCTTCCTCCGTTAGGGGTGCAGCATTGTCAAGACTTGCATCTCCCAACAGTAATAGTTGAAACATATAATAAATAATACTATTCTAACTTTCAAAGAAGACAACTATATAGTGGGCTTACAACAGAAAGGCACTAAGTTATGACATTTTATCATTATTTTTTTTAACAAAATATATTTTGAATGAGTAAAACATGTAAAAAACATACAATTCCAAGCATATATATATATTTTTATTTTTTTTTTCACTTAAAGTAATTGGTCACACCAAGATAACTTATAGCAAAATTAAGGAAGGCGTTTGAATATCTAAATTGTCCATAACTCAAAACCATCTTTTCAGACTTAGTGCCTTTCGCTTGTAAGCTCCACGATATAAAACTAGCCTACCTTCAGAATACCAGAAACAAACGAACTATAAGTATTAGCGACGTGAAATGTTGACTAGATGTGTAAAGTTATGATCCTAACTTCTTAGAGAACAAAATTGTGCAAAAATATGTTTTTGAGATGGTCGGGCTAAAGTACTAAAAAAATGTTTTTTATACCGAGGCAAGTGAGATATCAAAACGACCTCAATAAGTATATATATTACTATATTTTATTTTTTATAAATGGCGCCTAGAAACAACAAATACTAAAGAACCAATGTTTGGCTGAAGAACCCCGTCAAAGATAAATATAAAAAACTAATAGACTTTCTTAAAGACATTGAAATAGTAATTTAATTTATTTAGAATCTGTGAACTTTTTTTTTCTTTCTTTATAATTCATTTACATTACTTATAATTTTATTGCTGATATCTTGTTGTTTTCACATGACAGTATAGTTCGTAATTAAGCTGTTGTCAATAAATAAAATAAAAAAAAAAAAAATGCTAAAAGTGTAAATATATTTAAAATTTAGAGACCCCCCCCCCCAATAGTAAGAGTTATTTTATGTTAAGATATACCTTTTAGGTGGAAGCAAATAATTTTGTGAGAGACTAACTTTTAATAAAACAGGAGTACATTTAAATAGATTAATTGACTAAACTTTTTGACATATACGACAATCACTTGTCAACAGTAAACAACTGATAATAATAATCAAGTATACTCATTAATGTGATGTGACGTATTTGGTGGAAAGATTTGAATGTAACTCTTTATTAGAGTCCTTTTAGAGCCAATGCCGGCCGGCTCATAAGTTTCAATGCGATTGGGGAATTTTTCAGTCAAACTATTCCAGATGACACTATGACACTTACTGACATGCGGTACGGAACCCGGTTTGTTTCGACTGATTTTTTCGAAAATCTATATTTTAAAAAAAAATAAAGAAAAAAAATATATATTTTTTTAAATATTGTCTATTCTAAATAATATATAAAATATATGGGAGTACTTTCGGTATTGTAAACATCTTCAGTCAAGACTTAAGATATAATTTATTTAGTATTATACAGATAATGTACACTATTACATATATTTTGTGAAATAGACAATATTATGTAAAACATACACTGTTCTTTATTTTTCCTTTTATTTATGTTTAGTGTTTTGCAAACTGCTAGCGTTTTTGTATTATTCTTTCAGTTGTATTCATGCAAGGATATTATCAACTTCTTACTACTCTTTATTCGTTTTTTTTTTTTTTTTTTTTTTTTTTTTGTTTAGTATAAAAGAGTATCTCTGTAGAGTATTCACAAATACTCAACTGCTCCAGCCTTTTTTCCTTACTGAGGGCGGCCCTTCGGCAGTCCAATTCGAAGTAGGGGGAAATAGAAATGCAATGGTTGCGAACATTAATGCAATGATAGCAGTAGCAGTTACCTGATGATAATGTGTGATTTGCGGTGGGGGTGGCACTGGAGAGTTCTCATCTTCCTGTATCGGCACTGTTATCAAGTTAGACCGCTGCGATTGGTTTCTGTACTGCATTGAGGAAGCTTCGCTCTGAAATATTAACATTTATATATTAGTACTACCTGTGATATTTGCAGTTGGCGGGTAGATACCCATTGCACGAAAATATATTAATATCAATAATTTAATCGTATAGGTTAGATTAGGTTTTATGACTCATGCCCGGGCTTTAACTACGAGGTCATATCGCCTACTACCAGAGCGCTCTTTCGTTTTTCCGGTGGACATGAGCCCGACCCTACTGTGGGAATCCTAAATTGTACCTACCCTAAATTTTTATTCACTTAGGGCAGGGGTCTTTAACGAGTACCTGACATCGAACAGGCTCGGACTATCGCTTAACGTCCCATCCGAAGGACGGCATGCTTAAGTTTATTTTACCTCCCAGATAAAATAAATTAAGCTCAGGAGACAAGCACGCATACCACTGAGCTACCGGCACCCTCATTAATCGTATATATACAATTATTCTCGAGGGCGCCGGTAGCTCAGTGGTATGCGTGTTTGGTTACTGAGCACAAGATCACGGGTTCGAAACCTGGTCGAGACTCTTAGGTTATTTATCTAGGAGGTGAAAAAATCTTGAGAATGCCGTCCTTCAAATGAGACACTAAGCGATGGTCTCGAGCCAGTGCGATGTCAGGTACTCGTTAAAAAACCCTACCCTAGGTAAATAAAAATTTAGAGTAGACAACATGTAGGACTCCCAGAGTAGAGTCGGGCTCATGTCCACCAGAGTGAGGAAAGAGCCCTCTGGTAGTAGGCGATATGACCTCGAAGTTATAGCCCGGGCATCACAATCTACCTATACAATTATTGTATACTTAATATTTCAATTGGAAATTAAATTTGACCAATAAATATAATGGAGATAAACAGTATACAGAGAGAGAACTGTAAACATAGTGGGTTGAGAAGAATATGGAAGGTTAGGCTGATTAGTAGAGTCACCCCTCTGTGCCTCTCTTCTACTTCGCTATTGAATATTTTATTTATCCCCGTTATTTTCAACTTTAGCGAGAAAATATATGAAATAAAAAATGTTATTCATATTGATTCCGTAACTTTTTCAAGTTGGATCAATAATAACTAAGAAAACAGGAAATTTTCTGCCTTCAAATAACCCTCTTCTTAAATATTAAAAATCTTACTTGGACCATAACCACTCCACTTCTTCTTAACTTATGAAAACAAATGAGGTGTCATATTGAAGAGAAGTGTTTTTGACACTAATCCTCCAGGTCAAGCTATTCGCGAACAAAATGTTTTTTAAAATATATTTTTGTAGTATCAAAGTTTTGAAGTTAGTTCCAAACCTACAATAGCTGTACAATGTCTACTCATGTTCCAAAAGGGATCGAGCTGTCATTCTTAAATAGCGGCACAGCGCTGCCACCCGACGCAACCCCGCACGCCTTTCCTACTATTACATCTTAATAATTTCAAATATAGCTTATTATTCATCTTTTGCTACTACACTTTGTGTTTGTATATTTATACACACATATATATATACTGCTTTATTGCTATTTTACCATTTTTGTTTTACTGCCCTAATTATAATAAGAATAATGTCAGTTTTATTACGTAAGGAAATTATTTTATCAATGTAAAAATTATTCTTAAAAAATACATATACAGTAGAGTCCCGCTAATCCTGACATCCGGACGGGATTTAAAAAAAAAACTAATTAAAATTAGTAAACTAAAAATTTAATTTAGCGAGCGGTAAGTACGAAAATAATTCGAAGAGAGGGTTTGACTTGACTTACTCAGTTGGCTAGTTTTCATTACGTACTGTACATTGTTTTATCTCAAATAGTCCTGTTCTGAATTTAACGTTTAAATATTTCGTTTTTTTAAATTCTTAATTTTTACATTTTAACATTAATGTACCGTGGTTTGTTTTGTTAACCCTATTTCAGTTCGTAGAAAGAAAACTATCGAACACTTAGATCTACGTATAAATTATGTAGTATTTAAAATATGTATGTATTATGAGAAAAACAAATCGCTAAAATATTTATCATGTGCATTTTACAGCAAATTCCGTTTTAACCGGACTTTCGGTAATCCGGACGGGGTCCGGTTCCATCTAGTCCGGATAAGCGGGACTCTACTGTATAATTGTTTATATGAATGTGGTCCTGTCTCTTCTATATTGTCCGTTACCAAAATGTGTCACATAATAATAACATACAAGTTGCGACACAAATCGTTGCTCGGCACGTACTAGGTCTGTTGGCTGCCGTTTCTCAAGTATTAGACGCATTCATACAGATATCAGCTTCAGGTGAAGTACAAGAACGCTAAGTTACTAGCGGTATTATATAAAATGTAAGAATATTTACCCTGGGATCATTCTGTGAGGTGGCCTGGGTGATCTTCCTCGGTGCTGTAACTATGGTAGCCACTTTGCCAGCTGGAGGTCCGTTAGAGTCATCTCCCACAGACGTGTGACGGTGGTTTATATGAGCCTGAAACATAAAAATACACTATTGAAAAAAAAAACTGTAAAAGACAACAGTGTGTCAATGGAGTAGAGGGCAGAAATGTTCTTAAAGACGTTTTTAAAAAACGGACCGCCCGGAGGTACCAATATTCAAAGACAGTTAAGTCCCAAGCCTGTGCGATGTAAGGTACTCGTTAAAGACCCCATCCTAGTTGAATAAACCTACGTAGGCAACATTTAGGACTCCCACTCTGTTGGGCTCATGTCCATCAGAGCGACGAAAGAGCGCACTAGTAGTGGCGATCTGACCTCGTAATTAAAGTCTAGGCTTGAGACACAATAACTATAATGATATAAATATATATATATATATATTTGTATATTTTGTTCTCTTTTTTTCTGTATTTCGATCTTTGTAAACTAAACTGAGGAAAAGGTCCGTAACCGCACCAAAATATCGTACTGAGAGAACGTTTATCTTGAATATATAATTGAAAATATACAGGGTGATTCCCTCGTAACTTAAAAAAAATTTTTTGGATGAAACTAGACCGAAAATGGAGTAGAATACCGCCAACCGCACCTTTCTATTTGAATCCGTTGCCGAGATATGATTTTTTAAAGGTTTTTTCGAGAAAACCACGTTTTTTGCCATCAAGTCCCACATTGCTCCCCTTTAAATCATCTTTTCTCAACTTTTGACCACATTTTCGGAGTTAGCGTTAAATTTCCTATCAGACTAGTCTACTTTCAACTTTGAAAATCACCAACTTAGAACCGAAATAACAGCTAAAACGTTAACATTTTAGAAAAATTAAAATTTCGGAAAATACTTCCACGTCAACTACTTTCCCGCTCAAGGACCGCTTCAAACGTCCAGGGGGCTAAAAAACTTGCAAATTTAATCAGATTTCTATCGATACGGAATCGCAAAGTTGACCATACCAATAGTAATCTGATTAAATTTGCAAGTTTTTTAGCCCCCTGGACGTTTGAAGCAGTCCTTGAGCGGGAAAGTAGTTGACGTGGAAGTATTTTCCGAAATTTTAATTTTTCTAAAATGTTAACGTTTTAGATGTTATTTCGGTTCTAAGTTGGTGATTTTCAAAGTTGAAAGTAGACTAGTCTGATAGGAAATTTAACGCTAATTCCGAAAATGTGGTCAAAAGTTGAGAAAAGATGATTTAAAGGGGAGCAATGTGGGACTTGATGGCAAAAAACGTGGTTTTTTCGAAAAAACCTTTAAAAAATCATATCTCGGCAACGGATTTAAATAGAAAGGTGCGGTTGGCGGCATTATACTCCATTTTCGGTCTAGTTTCATCCAAATTTTTTTTTAAGTTACGAGGGAATCACCCTGTATATAACATCTTTTGTATTGGGAATTTCATATTAATTTAACTTCCGTTATTCAACGGTTCTGAAACATGGACAATAACAAACACTCCTGATTCACGAAAGGAAGATCCTACGTTACATCTATAGAGGTGTCTACGACGGACAGGACTGGAGGAGAAGAACGAATCAGGAGCTATACGCTTTGTCGCAAGAAACGGACGTAGTAAGGTTTGTAAGACTTGACAGACTAAGATGGGCAGGACACTTGGCAAGGATGGGAGACCATGTGCCAAAGATGACGTTACTGGAGGTTAACCACAGAACCAGACGTGTTGGGAGGCCGAAGCTATGTTGGAAGGACGGTATTGTGCATGATGCGAGGATCCTACTTGGAGTCCGGAACTGGAGGGCAGCTGCACAGAACCAAGACGACTGGAGAAGGCTGATCCAGGAGGCCCTGACTCAGAGATGAGTTGTTGCGCCGATGATGATGAATCTCATATGTGTTTGTATTCTAAGATTTAATATCCGTTGATGTATATAATTTATAAGCTATTCTGATATACAAAATACGGTTTAAATATTATTATTACCTGTAGATCCCGCTGAGAGAGGTAGGTCCTCCGACATCCCGAGTGGCCGTAGCGGGTGCCTCCATGAGTGCACATGAACACAGTACCTAGGACCGTCTGTTCCACCCGGGTCACAGGCTCCACACACCGAGGGCATGCCTTCTCTTCCTCACGGCCGCAGTGGAGGCAGAACACGTGCTTACATGGGATCTGAAACATCACATTGAGCATTCAATAATAAATTATTTCAAGAAGTCTTTATTCCAAGATGGCGACTGCTGCAGGAACGGCGTCCTTTTTTTGCTGCCAGCCACTGTAATATAAGTTGACATGGTTAAAAAAAAAAGGCGATAATTTTAAGGAAATTCAAGGACCTCTTCTTAGATGCAAAAACAAAAATAACCAGCAATGTACGATACTTCCACAGCACAAATTGATTAAGATTTCGCTTCCCTTCCAAAACCAATCGACCGTTTGGCCTAAAACGCGACAGTTGACATACCTAAGAGCATCTGAATCCTCATACTAAATGTTATACGGCCGATTTCGTGGAGAATTAATAGGTGCCATCATTTTGGGGTTTTGAATTTAAATCTTCCCTTTGGCCGATTTGGCTGAAAATCAATGTGCCATCCGTATTCATTACAACGACAGTTATTAGAATTTTCGTGTTATATTTTTTTCCTTTCACACACGTTTTAAAAACCTCTTATAAGGGTTTACTATTCTGATTCAATAACTTGGGAACCTCTCATTCTATCAAACCACAAGGTTGTAGGGAATTAAATATTTAACAGAATGCATATCTCAAACGTTCAATTTGGTCAACATTATACTGAGGAATAGGAGTATGTAGTTCGACTCATGGCCAAAGTAGCTACTGTATATCGTAGAAAGGTAAAGAGCGAGATGCTGAATTACCACAAAGATCCACACAGCTTAGAAGTTTTTAAGTTTCATTAAATTGACTTGAGGAAATAAAAGTAAAAAAAAAAAAAGTTTACCAATAGCGGTATTGTTATATAATAGTTCAATTCGAAGCATATTCCTCAGTGCACGGATCATCAAATTGAACGGCTAAGGTATGCAATTTGTTCAATATTCAATTCTCCACAATGTTTCTTTCGATGTGTGATTTGAAAGGTTGCCAAGTTATTAAAAGAAACTGTTTTTATTATTCTATGTGATATTTTTGCTACAGCTCTGCTCTGTAAGGAAGCGCTTCCACGCCCATGTTTAAAGTAACTATTTTTTTTTTTACCCGTTTTATTCGAGTTGGGCCTAGTCCACATTATCTCGGATAATCGGGACTCTTCTGTTTTCTAAGTTTTAAAGTGTTAAATGTGTATTTGAAAATTCTTTTAAGTAATGAAATACTGCGCTGAATCTAGCTTAATATGTCTGTGCCTTAATTGGCCTTAACGTGTTTCCGTGTCTTAAGTCTTCTAAAGTTTAAACCGTTTTACATTTATTGTTGAAACATTTTACGACTTTGGATAAATAAATCATCTAAGGACTTAAGATGGTGAGGATATAACAAATATGGTCAGACTTTCAGAAACAGTTTAAGCTTAGCTGCCCGACAATTAAAATTCAGCCACGTACCATCCTGCCGTAGATAAGTATCGGCTTGAGACACTTGTCGCAGCAGTGGATCATGGGGTTGAGTACCTTCTCACCGATCAGGGAGACCCTGTGATCCCACCTCAGTCGAAGCATCGGCTCAGGGGGGCCGCGATTGAGGGTGGTGAAGGTGGGAGCCTCCAGCTGCGAGATATCCTCCATGTCGACTGAAAACACACAAAAAAACACTCATAATAATTAAATAAATAACCGAACTATTAACAAATAAATATTGAAGTTCGACTGAGGCTCTTAGGTTTTTCATTTTAATACAGGAGGTAAAAAACACGTTATCCTTCGAATGTGACATCAACCGATGGTCTCGAGCCAGTGCGATGGCATGTACTCGTTAAAGACTCCTCCCTATCTTAAGTAACAACCTGGTTAGACAAAACGTAGTACTCCTACAATAGTTTCGGGCTCCTGTACACGCGAGTGACGAAAGGCCGCTTTGGTAGTAGGCGATATGATCTCGTAGTTAAAGCCCAGGGATGAGTCACAAGAATAAATCTATCTACCAGAACAAGGAATATGTTAGTATTTAGATAACTCTATCATACGTTTTCTCGAAGAAAGAAAATACTAGAGTTAAAACAGAAAATATACTGAATGAACGAAGAATTCAATAATATGACATGTCATTAGAACCAAAGTGACTGGTCTAAGTCTAACTCTGAGGTTTAGTATCGATTTGAATGTTGAAAAAATTAATTCTTTATTACTTTTCTTCAGTGTGTTATGGGATGGATATATTGTTGCCTCAGAAGTTTTCTGACCAGAATCGCCAAGCTATCTAAAGCCCAGCTGTATAGAGTATATAATATTATATATTCATATTATGAAAAATATAAAATGTCGAACAAAGATATCAGCTGTTGAAGGTAGCACTTAGGTTTTCCTCTACAACAGCAAAACGGATACACCTCATAATTTGACAAAATCCTGCAATTTCGCTCTTCAAAGCGATATACCTACACAACAACGGATACTTCTTCGACAGAGAGAACCTGTTTGTTAGGAAGCATTGTTTTCGAACATTGACCAGAATAAGAGGTCTATCTTGAGAAACTGATGCAATTTGGGAGAATTTTCATGAAAAATATGAACAAATTAATCAATTAACTTTTCGCCCCCCTCCAAAACCCGACCATTTGGGCTAGTAATTGACTTACATGGAGACTTGGCCATCTGGACCCAAAGAAACACCAACATCGGCCGGAAGTGAATGTCATATGTATGCTATCTGCCTACAGCTGGGTCAGGAGGAGAGGCTTACCTACTCGAAATGATTTTATCTGCTCTGGAGAGACCATTGTTATTTTAAACACTACCTCGACAAATTTATCTTGACCGTGTTTCAGTCGTTCAAACAGGTTTAAGTTTGGAGGTCCGTCGACATTGTCCGACCTAGTTTGCCTGTCATTGAACTCAACAATGATTGTTTCATAGTTTAGAGACTGTTTGTTTTCATTGTTCAACAATGTCCAGCGCTTCCCTGAGTTCTATTATTTTGGCTAACGAGGAGTTGCGCCCTCATTACATACACAATGTAAACAACTAATTTTGGACATCAGGTTATTTATAACACTGTTTGAGAGCTTACAACATGCGTACAGCTGGGGAAGTAAAACTCAAGAAAACAAATAAATTAAGTTAACCTCAGTTGAACCACCTCGAAAGGTATCATGTCCGAAGAGGCTATAATGTCTTATATAAGTGGTCGATAGCCACTGGTTCAAATCACGATAATTTCGACATTAACTAGCTCACTCGGCTAATATCGATTATCTATTGGCTATTGTAGACAATGTCTCACATCAGCAGTAATCAATAACCAACAATGAAACTGTCAACTGAATTGAGCCACGTCAATCGTTGGTAGGAAACGCACTTTAGCTCTACGTCAAAATGACACATATATTACAACATGGCTCACTATATTTTCAATCTATGACTTTTCGCATTAATAATTGGTACTTTTAAAGTTATTCTGAATCATATTTACATGAAAATATACTTATATATAAAAAAACTGAAATATTATTTAAAATTGCATAAATGAACATTTGGAAAAAAAAAAAAACTTACTCTTAGGTGAAAAGTTTTCGTTTTGTTCTGTCATGATTTCGACCATCTGTCCTGTTTCTTCTTCGTCACTTTCAATTACCTTAACATTTTAAATATATTATAAATAATAATCCTATCAGAAAAGATTAGTCCATAGTTCTATTGTAAGCAAAAGTGCCAAACATCACTTCATTCGTGGTTTGTACACATTTATAAAACCTACTTGAAATAAATAAATTGCAAAGCGTCTTATTTACACGGGCACTATGAAGATTTTTAGTTTTTTGTGCAAAAACGACCTATGTCAATCCTAATAATGGTTGTTTCTACATGGAACTCTCTTGACATTGGACGTTATCGCCCAAGCTAAGATTTCTAATAACGATGAATATCGATGACAAGGACTGTTTTTCTAGAGATTTTAGGTCAAAGGACAAAAACAATTGATTAGTGAATGAGGTGCAGACAAAAAATAAAATATACATATAAAATACCGACGGTCTTTTAAAAAAAATACTTGTCCATTGAAAGCAACTCTAAATTCAATATCGAAATCTACAATAAAATAACATTGAATCTAATCATACTGATAATAAAATAAGTTTATAAATAAGCGAAAAAGTGTCTTACTTTCTTCTTGGGTCGAGACCTAGCCATTGCTGCTCCTCTCCTGCTTCGCGCACCTCTTCCCCGGCCTCGTCCTCTTCCACGCATTTTGCTATTAATTTTAATAGCTGGTTTATTATCTGAAAATTGCATGAACTTATTAACCTTACAAAATACAAATATCCCCCGTTTCATGAGATTAGTCTTACTTAGTGTTCTAATGACAATAAGCCTTATTTTCGCTCTACGATCTTTAAGATTGGATTGTTTGTTTAATAATTGTAATCAATAAGAGTAAAACATTAAAAAAATAAACTTCAAAGAAAAGAAAGAAACTTAGGAGTATTCTAAAAATGTAAAATACAAATGTTTCAAATTAATCACAATTTCAAGATGAAATTTCTCTACTTAATAACTGGTAATTACCGTTGGCTTCTATCCGTTGTATGAAATGCTAAATTTTACTGTGAAAGAATTATTAAATGAAAAAGACAAACATAAATTATCGACTCCAGCAAAGAACATATAACCTTTATCAGCCCAGCTGACTGTAACGATCCAAGCGTCCACAATTTGCAACTACTTCATAAATTGTCAGAATTTTTAGCTCAGCGGTCAATAATGTGGTTTGGAAACAAGAAAATTGATTCAAAATGTTACATTCATATGTCCTGGTTAATTCTTACATAAAAATAAAAATTCAAGTTATAAGCATTATTGATATCGAAGATCTTTTTGTTTTTTCATTTTTTCTCATACCAACCTAACAGAAATATATTGATTTTAATATGGAGACGGACTTATCTCTTTGCTAAACATTTTATTTTTGTCTTGGGGGCTTTGCAACTATATAAATAGAAAAAGCGGACTGAGAAGTTAACTGTAAAATTATCTTCTCATAAGTTGTGTAATGTACAACCACACCTTCAGTATCCCGTGCCCGATCTAGAAACCTACCACCTGCAGTTTTAATATCTTTCCTCTTTCTTGAATATATATATTTTTAATAATTCATTCATCATTTAAATGGATGGATAAAAATAACAGTTAAAATTTTCGGGGTTTCAAAAAACGTTTTAACTGAACTAGGACATTTCTGTTCTTTCGGGAAAGATGGGGAGGGGGGGGGGGGGGGGGGGTATTTCACTGACGATAGTTGATAAAATAACCCATTATAAGTATTTATAAATCTGTTAGCACAGTTATTCCTTGATTCTTTAGTACTTTAATAAAATGTAATGAAATTTAAGGGTCAAAAGATAACCCCGCTCTTCGAAGGGCTATTTGAGCCATTAAAAGGGTCATTTATGTCTTTTCGAGAACGCCATACAATAGCTCTCGGCGAGTGCTACAACTTTAGCCCTATGCACAATTTTGATATCTCTAACCGTTTAGGAGTTATATCACATGTGGCCCGCTTATCTGGGCTACCCTGTATATATTAATAAAGCTGAAACGGGGTTTGTTTGAGGGTTTGTTCCAGCATCTCACCCAAACCGCTGTACGGATCTTCACGATACTCCACATGTAGCATCCTTTTGATTCCGATTGAATAATAGGCTATGTGGCATCCCAAAATTTTGAACGGGAATGGGGGTTGTAAGGGGGGCCTAAGCATAAAAATTGCTCTAGCGCATTATGGTGGCTGCCCCCGGTTTAGGGAAGCAGGCAGAAAAGAACCCTCGACAAGATCCCGAACTCACTCGGTGTGAAGCGCCGAAAAACCAAGGACGACCACGGACCGTAGCCATCGAGCCGGTCAACGGCCGTCCACATCACCACATTGTATATATAAACATAGGAAGATAGGGTGATGTGACCGACCCCCCTCAGGGGGTCAGGGGCCCCTAATAAAAAAAATCTTAGTTTGAAATCGTGGTGAATTGTGAATTTAAGGGATTTGTGAATTAAATTTGGTGTCATGAGTGCGAAGGACGACAATAATTATCGTCACTCTTCGAAAAGTAAAGGAAGAAATCGTCTTTCGTTTGAAGGAAAATCTAGGAACTACATCAACAAAAAGTAAGTTCGTTAATTATTTTTCTTTATTGTGCAAATAAATAGGACAATAAAAAAAAAAGTAATATTCCCCTGGTTATGTTCGAGTAGAAACATAGAAACATGTACCTATCTAAATAAATAAACAACTGAGTTATATTTAGGCCTACCATAATTTTCAAAAGCCCGGACACTCCACAGCTCTATCAGAAAGAAGCAATTTTAGAAAAAAAAATATCAATTTTCGGAAAGGAAAAAATGTTATACTTTATCGCTAGCTACAGGTCAGAAAATAATTAATTAGTGTTTTTTATTTCGAAAGAAGAATAAGTAATATAAGTATGTATTTGAATCATAAAAAATATAAATATATTATATACTAGCAATAATACCCGGCGTTGCCCGGGGAACTTTGACTTTTCTCCTAATATCTCTCATTCGAATCCTATTCAATTCTTCGACAGTACATTCATGATGTTATAATTTTTAATTATTCAAATGGAATAAGGCTTATAGTCCTTCAACGGCAGACACCACAGCTAGTAAGTGTTTAGGACCACTGGGCACCACAGCTAGTATGCGCCTTTCAACGGCAGAAACCACAGCTAGTAAATACTTAGCATCGCTGGACATCCTAGCCAATACGTACTTAAGCTCGTGACCACAGCTAGTATCGGCCTTGCAACGGCGTACCACCCCAGCTAGTAAGTGTTCGGGACAGCTGTGCACCACAGCTAGTATGTGCCTTGCAACAGCGGATGCCATAGCTATTTTGTGCTTAAGAACGCTGGTGAGAGCTATTATTAACCGTGCAACGGTGGACCTCCTAGGTAATACATGCTTAGGAAACCCAGCCAATTAAGGGCTATTTCCCATCTTTAAGAAAGCTCCGTGTGAAATTCATTCAGCATTAATGCAACCCCGCCCCTCCCGCCCAAAAGGGTCACATCCAATTTTTAAATATTGTTTTTGAAACTACTATTTATATGCTTGCTCCCTCAAACCCCTCCCGTTGACAATTTGAGACGTCACATATCCTTTTTATGTTTTTGTCTTTTAAGAATACTACATGTGAAATTCCATGACAATCCGATCATCTGTTAATGACCTATCAGTATCTTTATATTGACGCCTACCCCCAAAACACCCCTTCTCTTTGTGACGTCACACACTTCATTTTTCAATTTGGCTTCCAAGAATTCTACATGTGAATATCCATGACAATCCCCCCTCCCTTTCATTATTTTGAGATGTCACGTGGCGTATTTTTCAATTTGGCCTTTAAGCATACTACATGTCAAATTCCATGACATTCCGATCATCCGTTAAAGACCTATCACTATCTTTATATTAGGCCTAGCCCCCCCCCCCCCCCCCCCCCCTCCGGTTCAAATGTTGAGACTTCACACACCCTATTTTTATATGTGGCGCCGGGTTAGAAGGGTTTCTTGATTCTCCGCCAGGAGGAGACGAACCGGCCAAAAGCCAGGTAACCAGCCTCCGTCATAAGTCCCGGCAGGTCCAGTCCCAAATACGAACCTGTCCGGCGGATCAGCGCCGCCCTGGGCCCGTCGTATAGTGGGCATTCGAGGACCACGTGTTCCACAGTCTCGACGCCGCCACACGAGCAGGCAGGGCTGTTCTTCCTTTTAAAGAAGAAGAGCTTGGCGTTGAAGTCGCCGTGACCTGTTAGCACCTGTGACATCCAATGGTCTGGTTGTATCCATGGGGAGTCAAGTCGCGTCTGGACGTTCGGGAAATAGGTGAAGGTTGTTCGGCCATCTGTCGATCGCGCCCAACGCTGTTGCCATCTTTCCACAATCCATTCCTGGACAATGCCCCTCAGTCGCTCTGGTCTCGCCTGTCCTTGCATCTCCTCCTCCAGGGCTGGACGGGGCGGACAAAGCCGCTAGAGAAAAGGGATTAGTGTTGCGTTCAAAACAAAACAACCCTTCCCCCATCATCTCGAACCCGCCGGACCCCCTGTACATATTTCGTATGTTTCCGTTTCATCTATTCATCCGATTTTGAATCTGAAAAATAATTTGAACTCATTGAACTGTCTTCTTTCGGCACCGTACCTGTAAATTTAAAAAAAAATGAAGATAACATGTAAAAAATACCTTTAATATTTTTGCTGCTGTAGTGGTGCAATCTGTTGAAATAAATTCATAATAAAAAAGGGACATTTAGCCTTAAGCCAATAGCCGAATTTATTGAGTTACTATTTATTTATTCATTGCTCGATATTATATTTTATTAACTTTGGGGGAAATAACACCTGAATATTTTGACATTTTATTACTTTTATACGTGAATTTAGAGTTTTTGAGCCCACTTCTATCACGGAAAAACGCTGGATCATTCAGTTTACTACAGGCTTGCCATCTCATTCGCACTTCGGTTAATTTTACAGCACTTCAAATAAATAATGTTATTATTATGTTTTTATATATGTATATTAACACTCTCATTCAATATTTTTATCCATTCCAACAAAACAAATTGTATACTATTCACTTCGAAAATCTCGAAACTTATGCAGAAATATAAAAAAATGTATATACGAATATGGGTTCACAAATTTGAAGTTCTTATTATACATATATGCATTCTATAAAAAATAATACATTTACGAATAATTTGTTTTTTATTGAATTTGTTTTGTTTTTGTTTTTGGCTAGCAATTAATCATTTTATATACTGTCCTAACCTCATTCATGATCATGGGTTTTTCGTAGGTGTTTGAACATTTCATTTAAAAAATATTAAAAACGAAAAAAAAAGTAAAATGACAATAAATCAAAAAATTTATTCACATACGAAAATGGAAATAACCTTAAAATTGTGTATGAGGAAAAAAAGGATTTTTTATTAACTATTTATTTTGTTTCGTTCTGTTTTGTTTTTTCTTTACTTTCTTTTTCAATTTCTTTCTGAAGTCTTAAAAATAAGTGTTTTCCATAATTAGTAAAAAAAATAATAATAAAAAAAATTGATTAACATTCTTTTTTAACTTGACAATTTAATAAGATAATTTGAAAGGAGGCCTATTAAAGGAAACAAATACGACAGAAGTTGGTTGAAAGGTGGAAGTGTGAAGAAGGCTTAAATCCAAGTAACATCCAAGAAGACCCTAGAATGGGAACCAACATTGACATCTTCAGACTCATTCGGTTTATATTGTACTTACATAAACGAAGGTGCATTTTGGAATGTTGCAAGTGGTAAGTGAACATTTATTTTAGGAGTTTGTATGTAAAGAACAAAAAAAAAATGTATTTGTATTTTAGTGTTCGATAGAAAAGTAGTTATAGAAAATTGTTTCTACGACTAAACAAATTTTTTTATAAAACATAGTTGATTAGGGATATCAAACTGAAGGGTTCTCAGAGTTCATGATACAAATATTACAGTGGATGCGCATGATTTAGTGGGTTTTGTCCTCTTATGTTTTAATGTTTCATCGTATAAGCTGCAATGGTTATTTTCGACTGGTTATAATATGTTGTATTTACTAGATAATAAAGTAATATAAAAGGCCTTAAACAACTTTTTATCCTAAACAGCTATTCCATTTTACTTCGTTTTTGTTTTCCAATTGTGAAACAGGAACCGAATCTGGAGATTTACTTACCTTAATAAACTTGGTCTCGAGCCTGTACGAGTCGGTCTCATGTGCACCAGAACGACGAAAGAGCGCTCTGGTTGTTGGCGATAATATCATATTATGATCTCGTAGATAAAGCTCGGGCACGAGTCCACAATAACTAACTAAATCCACACTATAAATAGTTTTCGAGAATCCAAATGGAAGCTTGAATAGGTCACAGAAACTCAACAAATTAAAATTTCTTAGTTATGAACACCACATCTGTCCCAATGAGAAATAAAATAAAAAAACCGAATAAAGGCTGGAGTTGCAGATGTAGGAGTTCGCCGTCATTGCTTATTGTCAACTTCTGTTAGAATGAATGTATCGACAAGAAATTTTATGTGTTTCTAGAAACCCGTAAAGTTATTTTCAGTCAAATCTGCTCAAGGGGAGGGGAGGGTTTACCCCTAAACTCATATATTACTGACGTAATGAATGTATCATGACATGAAATTTCATATTTCAATTCAAATCCTCATAAGGACGACATCTATTAATTTGCTGCGACATTGGCAGAAGGGAAAGGTGCAGATTCACAACTCAAAAATCCTAATAACTCCCGTCCAATTTAGTATGAGGATTCAGAACTCCGTATATAAACGAACTATTGATTTTTATCTCAAATAGTCGATTGGTTTTGGAGGGAGAGCGGAAACTTAGATGATCGATTAGTGCTGGGGAAATACATTTCTGGTGATCCATCGACTACTTTTTTTTCAGTTTTTTTGCAATAATATAGATTTTAAAGGACTGGGGAGGGGGGGTATTGGGTTGATCTTTAGGACGCCCTGACGAAATGTATTTACGTCTGCTCGAATTGGTAAGTAGATACTTTGTTTTA
The DNA here is from genome assembly GCA_963662175.1 of Aradus depressus. Classification (NCBI taxonomy): domain Eukaryota; kingdom Metazoa; phylum Arthropoda; class Insecta; order Hemiptera; family Aradidae; genus Aradus; species Aradus depressus. The sequence goes on along the minus strand of OY759214.1, from coordinate 55,330,664 downwards.
AATATAACTTGTCTTTATTATTTAAACATTTGTACAAAACTGTAACATTCAGGGTCTTTGACTGGATACGTCTCAGGTTAGATGTTTTAGCCGAAGCATAGATTTGTGAGCCATACATCCAGAGTGGTTTTAGTAGAAATGTGTAGCAGTTTCGCTTTTGTGTTAAGGGTAATTTTGAGAGTCTATGCATAAGAGTTGAAATTGTGTTGGGGGGGGGGGGGGGGGGGGGGGGGGGGGGGCAAAAATATTAAAATTATGGTTTAGTTAGTCATTGTGACCCTAACTATGAGATCATATCGCCTACTACTGGAGCGTTCTGGTGGATACGAGCCCGACTCTGCTATGGAAATCATAAATGGACGGTGTACTACGTGTATATATATGCTTTAACCCACAAAAAATCTGATTTTGAGTTATGCATGCAGTCTTGTAAAATCATTAAGCTTCAATATGGTTTAATTCGCAAAAAAGTGTTAAGAAAATTAAAACGTTTTGCGATATGGAAGCATGAACAGACTGATTCGCAAAAATTATTTATTTCACTTAACTTTTTGTGGGTTAACAAATATTTGCAGAACAACGTCCAAATATTGTCTAACCTAAAATTTAAGTGCTAAATGTTTGTTCACCAAGGGATAAGGGGGTCTTAACGATTACCCTCACGTAATTTACACAGTCCCTTTACAACCGGAATGGTAAAAGCCAGAAATTAATATTAGATTCAAGATGTCAGTAAATTGTTTTCATAAAAACATTTATTCTTTACGGTTTATTGCATATTGTATAAAATACTACCAATCATGTTCGAGTTTGAAAATTCCTGAAACCATTGGGGGTGCCTCTTATCTGCTTCTGCGGTTTCCTATCGTCTTAAATACATATATACTTTTTTAATGTTATATTCTTGTTTTGTTTTTTTAATTTTATGAAGAAATAAGCAGTTAATCTAACAAGTTTATGTGAAGATTAAACAATAGAAATCCCTAAAAACATATCTGAATATTCTTCTAACTAAAAATTGGCTAACATATAGATATATTATAATTATTTATATATATTATATAATAAAAATTGAGGGCGCCGGTAGCTCAGTGGTATGCGTGCTTGACTTCTGAGCTCAAGGTCGTGGGTTCGTAACCCGACCGAGGCCCTTAGTTTATTTTATCTGGGAGGTAAAATAAACTTAAGCACGCCGTCCTTCGGATGGGACGTTAAGCGATGGTCCCGAGCCTGTACGATGTCAGGTACTCGTTAAAGATCCCTACCCTAGATGAATAAAAATTTAGGGTAGGCAAAATTTAGGACTCCCACAGTAGAGTCGGGCTCATGTCCACCAGAGTGACGAACGAGCGCTCTGGTAGTAGGCGATATGACCTCGTTGTTAAAGCCCGGGCATGAGTCATAAAACCTAACCTAACCTAATAAAAATTTGTAAAAAGTAATTTACACTAATATCTTACAATATTTTATATTGTATTGACTCATATATTCAATATTTAACCATTTGGTTCCTCAAATTATTAACATTAGATGTTTGCTAGTGACTGTAGAATTCAAAATTCTGGGGGTATTGAGGGTCAGTCAATGAAGAAAACACTATTCAAATGCCAACGTTTCGATATATTTCATATCATCATCAGGGCCTAACAAACATGGGGGTATCAAGATTTTTTAAAATTTTTTAATTTGTATTGAAATCATTTTTTATTCTAAAATTCCAAATTAGATTAGATAATTGTGTTCAAATTTTCGGGAAATCAGATTTTTAAAAACTCCTCATTCTGCGAGCGCTGATAACTGTATCATTAGTTGAATGTATGGAGGTTTTTAGTTAATAAAATAGTTGGCTATTCATTGTTAATTCATTAGTAGCAGTGTTTTTTCATTATTACTAGTAATATTAGCAATTTTGTTTAGGTTACATTGATAAGGTTAATATTAAGTTTAAACTGAGGCAGTATTCCACGTATCGATTAATATAGAACCCATGATGACGTACCTTGCAGGTTAATCTGGACTGTGTTTAATATTTCTGAGTTGGTGTACAAAAACAAAAAAAAAAAACATTTTTGTACACAACATCAGTAATGTGTTATTTTCCTTTTTTTATTAATACACTACTTTGATGGCTTTTTTTTCTCATAAAGTTCATCTTTTGTTGATTAATTTTTAATTCTGAAAAGGGTTTAAATTTGAATACAATTTTTTCTTTGTTGTAACTAATACTTTTTTCTTTGTTTTTGTTCAAAGTTAAATTTAATATAATAGTTAAATAGTTTTTAAATTTTGGCGCCATACAATCGTAGTGAAATTAGTTTTTGAAGAGCCATTTTTATTGAGTTGAAATAAGGGCATAAGAGAAGGTAAACATTCTATCCTGTGTATTTTGAATTTTTGGGTAAGGTTTTAATTTTTTCTTCAACATAAGTCAGTGTGTTTCGTTTGTCTATTTACAAATTTGTCATCCTAAAGGTATTAACATAATAGTTTATTCAACACTAAGCTGTTTTTATTTTTTTTTGTTATTATTTAATTGTACAAACAAATTTTTCTAGATAACGTTACACTATTTAGTTTTTATAAAACCTTATGATTCAAATATTTCAATCACTAAAATAATTATTAATTGTGGATCATATGACAGGAGCAAATGAAAGAGCTACCTTAGCTGCTTATCGTTGTATATGTACATGTATTATAGTTAATTAATATGCCCTCAAACAAGTGAGTGATTTTTCATTTTGTATTATGTTCTTTTTATAGTTACTCCTTTAGATTTATTTTGTTTTTTCCCCTTTTAAATATAGTGTAATTTAGATTTGTTTTAAATCAACTCACTGTAAATAAATATTATATTGAATTGATAGTAGATATGATTCATATAAACTGGCTAAAGATAAATGAACACGTTTACCAAAATATTTTGCGTCATGATTCATAATCAAAGCTTATTTTTTTATTTTGAGTGAGATTTTTCGCTTATTAAAATGTAAGGGGGTTTTTATTATCTGCAAGAATGTGGAACATTGTTGGTTGTGAAAATTGAATGTTCACAAACATAATGTGCAATCAGTTGTGTGATTCTCTAGTAGTGTTTTAGGTTTACATTTTTATTATAAAGTAATTATTGATATTTCAAATTTCAGTCTATGCTGGACTCCGATGAAAGTGCTACTTGAGGCTGATGTTCATCTAACAACAAGATATTGGGGCCCAACACAACTCAAGGAAAAATTAACAGTAAGGTTATTTCATTAATTTATATTATATATATATATATATATTTTTTTTTGAAGATTGAAAGTAAAAATTGTAGTAAGTATGTTTTAATCATGTAGTATGCTAATTTTCGTTACGTAACATACTGTAATTAGTGCGCCTTTTGAATCTTCTCTAGTATTGAGATTTATCATTGTTATGTGTTCTATTCTTCTCCTAGCCAATAATTCACCTAAAGTTAGTTATGTTGCAACAGCATTTTATTTTCAAAATCTGTGTGTAAGATTTTGAAATGTTTGCTCGTAGGATTAATAAACTGTCTCTTTACGATTGTTGGTTTAATCCTGAAAATGATCGACCATCTGGAGATAGATTATTGGCTTATAAATATAAACTATATTTTATAGTTTTATAAAATTAGATTATCGAAAAGTTTTATTAAAACACTAGTGGGTTTACCCGACGTTGCCCGGACATTGGATCTGATGTGTGAACCTGACTTATCCGGGACAGGATCCGTTGCTCCTCTTTTTGAATTGGGGGTCACATAGCCTAAATTTTGATATTTGTGAGCAATAGTTGCTTCTTTTAAAAACTTTGCGACCTTTGGTTTCAGCACTTGAGATCCTGTGTATTTTGTAATATTTTGCGATGATATAGTTCAATTCTCAATTCTAAACGGAGGCAGGGTTAGTTTTATTTTATAACAGCTGTGTTGCCTATCGAAACATGGGAAAGGCTCTTTTATTTCATGCCATTTGAGGCTATTTTACAATGTAAAAATTAACATTTTTTGCAATGTATATTACTACGGTTACTCGGGAGTAACTTTGCGTTGTATTTTTATCTGATCTGATTACATGCGATGCCCAGACAAAAAGAGAAACGCTGATTTTCCTCCCCATTTGCCATGACCTCGCTACTTTTCGTCTCTTTCGCTACTCAAAATTTGTATTTATATTATCTTCAACTTCGCGAAAAAATGTATAAAACCCTAAAAAAATATTTAAAATTAAAATGTCTTTGAGACTGATTCAGTAACTTTTTCAGGTAGGACTTAGTGTAAAGCCTCCCTTTATTTGGTGATTCTGAAATCACATAAATCCTATAATCTATCCCGGAATAGACAAATTTCGAATAAGAAGTTTGTTTGAAATATGTTGGTGTCATTTCGCTGTTATAATGGAGCAGACAGACACATTAATGTATGGTTGATGTTCTCAGAGTACGATTGGGGAGCCAGTGGTGGTCGGCTCAGATGCGAGTTGGAACTGCCAAGTTCTGCTAGGACACCCGGCTATGCCCACAGCCACAGGTAACCTTTTTCTTACTTTACCATTTTCTCCTGTACTATGTATGGCTTTAGAAGTAAATATATTAATCCTTTGTGTGGATTTAATGGAAGATTTAAGAGTGAGGTTGACAAATGTGGCTAACTTATCCTTAATGATTTTATCTTATCTCGACTGTACACTAATACTATAGTTTGATATTTTTTATCAGCTGAAATACAATATGACATCGTCTGATAAAATTATTTATTAAATTATTATTTTACTATTTTCGACTTTGTTTTCTTTGGTTATCAGCTGAAATCTTTGTTACATATCATAATATTTTTGGGAGAAGTTTTATCAACAGTATATTTTTCTTCTCTTGTCAGTTTTTTTTTTGCTGTCTAGACTTGTTGGCAGTGTTTGTCAGGCATTTGTGGAAGTAAAGACAATGAGTATGGATCGATATAAGTACATGATATCAGATGTATACACTATTGCAATGTACACTATGCAGCTCGTTGCATTAGTTTTATATCTTTAAATGTAACTGCAGTGTGGTCCAACTGACAGTGTGGCGTTCATTTTTATTTGTAATTTTCATAAGAGATCTCTAAATATATGAAGACTTTATTACCTGCAACAAAATTAGTTGAAAAAAAGGTGAGAATGTTTAAGTAACAGGAGACAAATGATGGAACTAAGTCCATCTTTCAGAATAGGACACCCCAATAGTGTAGTGGTCAACAAGTCATAAAGAACATAACGGTAATTTGTTATCAACTTCTTACATTATAGGTTAGGTTTTATGACTCATGCCCGGGCTTCAACTACGAGGTCATATCGCCTACTACCAGAGCGCTCTTTCGTCACTCTGATGGACATGAGCCCGACTCTACTATGGGAAATTTTGCCTACCCTAAATTTTTATTCACCTAGGCTAGGGGTCTTTAACGGTTACCTGACATCGTACACGCTCGGGACCATCGCTTAACGTCCCATCCGAAGGACGGCGTGCTTAAGTTTATTTTATCTCCCAGATAAAATAAACTAAGGGCCTCGGTCGGGTTTCGAACTCACGGTCTTGAGCTCAGAAGACAAGCACGCATACCATTGAGCTACCGGCGCCCTCTCTTACATTTTCATTTATATATATATATATATATATATATTGTTCATCATGTTGCGATTGTTTTACTTTTATGTGAAAATGGAAGATATAGTTCCTTAATAGGACAATTATTACTAAGAAGTGTGATGAGGTCACACACTGAAGGGTTCCGTAGACAAACATTACATTGACTTTTAATTAATACCCACTTGATAATTTTATTGTACTTAAATGTAGAAAATTCGACTATTTCATGGGTTCGAATCTTAAATGATGGTTTGAACGTGTAGTTTCTTACTATGCCACTGGCGTACTCTTGGAGTAATTTAGTTGTCAATTCACTAAAAAAAAGATAGTTACTTCAATATATTCCCTTATTAGCTTTTTAAAAAGCTGTAAAAACAAAGTGAGGGTCTACATATTTCAAATTAGTTCCAATGTTGTTTGAAACATGTTTTCAAGTTCACGGAGTTTTTATATCACATCATGGCTACTTCCATTTAAAAAAATAATAAAGAAAACGAATGTTTTTTTAAAAATATTGTTTATTTCACAAAATATATTTTATGTACTTTCGGTATTGCTACCAACTTCAAGATTTAATTTTATTTAATTTTTTGTTAAATCAGGGCGTTTTCTTTATATTTTATTAAGTGTTTCACAATATCTCTGCAGAAAATGTTAAGTAAATATCATAACCTGAAAGTACTAAATTTGTTTTCGTTTAATAATTCCATTCTACCATATTATTTTTTGCTCTTAATTTTTCGTAAATTTTTTTACATATAACCCGTCAATTTTGTGTAAAATTTCATTATTTTGGTTTGAATATTTTCCCAGATATGGGGGGATAGACGTCCAAACACGCGTTAATATGGTTTCGTTGAAGGTTGACCTAAGGTTTCGTTGATCTATTGAAAGAGCTATTAAAAAAAAGAAAAAAAAAAAAAAGAGAAAGTCATTTAACGTTACACTTGTATTACTATAGCTAGCGGGCGATGGTGTTCCCGATAAGGCTGTTTTCCAAGCACAATGTGTTAGAACCTTAGAACATGTTGACAGATATAGTAATTCTCGGTTTGTGTTGACCGAACCTTCTTGTTAATTATAAATTGGGGACTCCTATAAATACAAATTTAATATAAAGAAGGTTTTGTTTAACTTAAGCCATAAAACGTTTGTTTATGGTCTTAGGACGCCGAGGTATGTCGATCAGAAAAGTGGCCCCTTACCTCCAAACAAACAGCTCTCCTATTAGTTAGTTATTATGACTCATGCCCGGGCTTTAACTAAGAGGTCATATCGCCTACCACCAGAGCGCTCTTTCGTGACTCTGGTGGACATGAGCCCGACTCTACTGTGGGAGTCCTAAATTTTGCTTACCCTAAATTTTTGTTCACTTAGGGTAGGGGTTTTTAACGAGTACCTGACATCGTACAGGCTCGGGACCATTGCTTAACGTCCCATCCGAAGGACGGCGTGTTTAAGTTTATTTTACCTCCCAGATAAAATAAACTAAGGGCCTCGGCTGGGTTTCGAACCATGCTCTCCTGTTGATTAGTACATGCTGAGTTTTACATTTAACGTCTTTGTATCAAGCCAATATGACTTGCAATGAGGTAACAAAAAGTCGGTGAATCATCGGTACTATACTTCCCCAGAGTGATTTGTAATCAACTAAGTTGTTGCTCTTTCTTCATACTAACTTTTTGTGGTGATTTGACTGAACATTGATAGGTGTCCTTCTTATGGGGTTCTGGGTTCGCATATATATATATAAAGTTGTGTTGATATTTTCATTTTATCAGGACTGTAATCATAGACACACGGACAGACAATAATTTTTATTTTATTTTTGAAATTTAGGCGAAAAGTTAACATTGAATGTATGATTGACAATAAAATAAATTTCTCTATACTTTGTATGGGTGGGAAAGTAAAACAAATATATAAATTTAAGGTATGATACATACTATGAAAATCTGATAAGTACCTGTTTTGTTTATGTGAGGTTGAGAGAACATTATAAAGATTGCTATGTTTCATGTGTACAGGTCACAGTGGGGTCATCCCGAGTAACGAAGAGTGCGGTATCCGAGACGTCTGGGCGCACAACCTCAAAGAAGAATTCAAAGTCATCCGGAAAGTTATACACAAATATACTTATGTTGCCATGGTGAGTACACATTTTGAGTTGTATTTTATTTATTTACTGACTATGTTACCTGTCGTGGACGGGGAGATAACAATTCTGTGAAATTTCGATTGAAAATATATTGAATATTACTGGTAAATATAAGGGAGATAACCAGTAAACAATGATGAGCAGATGAGCGACCCGCCTCTCCCCTCAGCCCCTACTCACTTCTCTCTCTCCCCATCTCGCTACCACTCTCCCCCTTACTCGAAAATTTCATTTATTTATATCTCTATCACACAACAGTCTCCACCCTAAATTGTGTTTCTATCACCCATGCCTTCTCTTCTGCTCCGTCGCTGGCAGTGGCTTCATGCTCATCTCCTCTCACCGATAACCTTCCCCGGTCTCCTCCCTAACAAGACGGCTGCAATGCTGTTTCCATTCCCTCTCTTCTTATTAGGCCCTTTCATAGTGTATTTAGCTCTTCTCACTTCCTTCGAAGGCTGCAGACAAGGATGGTCCGACTTGGTTTTCGTTTTGAACATGCTTCTTCCTACTTTGTCTTTCTCTTTCCGCAAAACTTCCTCAGCTACCACAGAGTCCTCCCTGATGCAGGTGCAGTCTGTGTCCCTCTTCACCCCCTTTGTCTCTTGCTCCATGTGCAACTTCAGAGTCTCAGTATTCTTCGTGATATCGTCGCTCTCTTGTTCCGCCATGACTTCCAGCAAGTCCTTTTCGTACTCCTTCGAATAGTATATATCGTCCGCCTCGATGGCTTCTCTCTCCCCTGCCTCCTCTCTCCCCTGTCTCTTGGCTCTGTTTGTCCCATACATCTGCCAATCCCTCGGTAGGTTCTGTCCAGGTCCATGTCGTGCCTACCTCTTCCTTGTCTTCTTCGTCCTGCTCCTCTCCTACATTCTGCTCCTTCATGAAACTGTTCTCTGATTCCTTTTCAATTTTCCATAATACACTATTTTCAATCTTTGCTCTGTCCTTGTATTAGTTGAGGCCTCCTTTGTCAACATAAAACTGTCATTCTCTGTGAAAGTGGTTGTCCTTTTGACTCGAATGTCGGTTATCAATCTGACATTAATAATACCATATGATTATTGAGGGCGCCGGTAGCTCAGAGAGAGCTTGCTAGCCTACTGAGCTCTAGATCGCGGGTTCGAAATCCGGCCGAGGCCCTTGGGTTTTTTTCTGGTAGGTGAAAAAACCTTGCGCACACCGTCCTCCGTATTGGGCGTTGCGCGATGGTCTCTACCCTAGGTAAGTAAACCTGGATAGGCAAAATTCCTGACTCCCAGAATTGAGTCGGGCTCATGTCCACCAGAGCGACGAAAGAGGTAAAAGGCGATATGACCTCGTAGTTGAAGCCCGGACATGAGTCATAATAACTAAATATGATTTATATATATCTATATCACACACCAGTAAATGAATAAAATAAAAATAAATGTTTTTTTTTTTTTTTTTTTTTGCAGGACACGGAGTTCCCCGGGGTGGTGGCTCGGCCGATAGGAGAGTTCCGAAGTACCGCCGACTACCAGTACCAGCTGCTGAGGTGTAACGTGGATCTGCTCCGGATCATACAGCTGGGACTCACCTTCCTCGACGAGAACGGCAAGCCACCCGCCGGCCCCTACTCCACATGGCAATTTAATTTTAAATTCAACTTAGCGTAAGTTGATAAGAATATTTTTCTTCCTTACGAAGAGTATTACTAACGGATGGAACCCCTTTATTGCGTCCAGTTGTCTGAAAATCTTTTATCCCGCTTCTCGCGGCTATAGTTCGGGCAAGGCTTTATTTTACAAATATTGTGTTCAGGATCTGTTTTATAGAGAATTTTATCCAGGATAATAGAGACAATAACTCTTAATTAACGCTTAAGGAGATATTCTCGAAAACTATAATTTCGGAGTTTTCTTTGCTCCGAACGGAGACCTCTTAAGAGGGGGTAATCTTAATCTCTTTGTGACATACAAAATGAGGCGATTAAAGTAGTTAGCAGATTTCTGAAAATGATTTCTGAATTAAGACTTTTTACCACCAGACGCCTGGTCCATTTAAACAGTTAATCCTTTTTGAAAGTGTAAAGAAGTAACTACATGGGACGTTAAGCGATGATCCGAAAAATTAACCTAGCAGACTTAAATGTTGAGGGCGCCGGTAGCTGAGTGGTTGCGTGCTAGTCGACTGAGCTCTAGATCGTGGGTTCGAAACCCGGCCGAGCACGCCGTCCTTTGGATGGGACGTTAAGCGATTGTCCCGAGCCTCTATGATGTCAGGTACTCGTTAGAGACCCCCTACCCTAAGTGAATAAACCTGGGTTGACAAAATTTAGGACTTTCACAGTAGAGTCGGACTCATGTCCACCAGAGTGACGACAGAGCGTTTTGGTAGTAGGCGATATGACCTCGTTGTTAAAGTCTGGGCATGAGCCACAATGAAGGCGAAAAAGCAAATTGGGGAATGTTGAGATATTACTGTACTTCATTTTAATTTGTTTGATATAATGTATGTTGATTTGTGTTGTATAGAGAAGACATGTACGCCCAGGACAGTATAGATCTGCTCCAGAACTCCGGGATTCAGTTCAAGAAGCACGAAGAGGACGGCATAGATCCCATAGACTTTGCTGAACTTCTTATGACCTCTGGCATTGTCTTAATGGAGAACATTAAATGGCTCTCCTTTCATAGGTATTGTATTGTTTTACTTCTGTTTTTATTAGAAATACCGTTGCGGTTGCTCGTAGTTTACGTTTATTAATCATGTGTTGGCATCAGCAGTGTTCCTTTGTTTTATTGTACAGGTAATTCGGAGAGAGACATTCTTTTTTGGTAATACGAGCGCTATATGTTCCTGTTTCCTCTAAATATTTTATTTTAAGAAATTTTTGATCCGATCATAAATATAAACGGTATCTTGTAAAATGTACTTTGGCTCCGAAATAATATAGTCTTAACTTTCGACATATTTTGGCCAAATCTAATGAGATCTAAGTTAGCGCAAGTTTATCTTCACCTCAAATTTCATGTTCATAGCTACAATCGTTTGAGTTGGAGCGCTCACAACGTCTACAGAGATGCACATACATCATAAACCCATCTATAAATTTTCAGCCGAATCGGCCAAGAGAGAAAGGGGTTCAGGGGAGGGTGGCTCTTGAAAAACCCTAATAACTGTTGTCGTTAATGAATGTTTCGACACGAAATTTTGTATGAAGTTTCAGAAATCCCTGAATAAGACACCTATTGATTTTCAGCCACATCGATGTATTGGTTTAAATGGGAGAGCGAAACCTGGAATGGTTAATTCGCGCTGGGGATGTACATTGCCAATCAATGCCTTACAACTTTTTTTGTAAAGCCTGGTTAATTTTTTTTTATTTTTTAGTAAATTAAAAATGTCAATAAGAAAATACCTTGAAACTTCTATGTTCCAGCAGGTTAAAAGTTCACTAAGCCAGTTCGAAGGAATAAGTAGTTTAGGGGGTGGAGAGAGGAGGTGGGAATTGCGCATGCCCGACCAGCGGTCTTCTTACACTAACCGAGCTATATTATTGAAATTGATTTGTTTCTGTTGCAGTGGCTACGACTTTGGGTATCTTCTCAAACTGTTGACAAATCAGAACCTACCCAACGATGAAGGAGAATTTTTCGAACTTCTCAAGATATACTTTCCCACTGTATACGATGTCAAAGTTGGTACTATTTTATTTATTTATTTTCTAAGTGTAGTCATATTATAATAGGACTTGGAGATTACCGGCGTTGTCCTATTAATAACTATAATCAGATTAGTATCGTTAATAGCTGAAACCGAGCTTGTAAGGATGTGCTATGTGTGACATATTACGAACATATGATCAAACGTTAAAGTGTTGACATTACTATATATTTTTTTTTCTGTTCCCCCAACCCCCTCTCTTATTTTCGTTCACAATTTTCAGATTCAATACCATAAAGTCCATGTTTGTGAATTTCATGAAAATGGGACGAACCGATAAAGAGCTCGTGGACCTGGACCTACTTCATGATTTGCCCCCCCCCCCCCCCCCCCCCCCCCCCCTAGTTTTTCTTTAATAAGCAGCGGTTTGAACATCAAGAGAGAGAGAGTCGTTCAAATTGTTATGTTTGTTGGTTGGCGCTACAACCAATAGCCGAGGAGTATTTTGCGAATTTTAAAGTAATGGAGGAAGGGGTACAGTAAAATTGTCGAAAATATTCTATCGTTGTGTCACAAATCTCATTGTTAATTCAATCCAATTACAGATGAATTGTGGAATCCAGCAGAAAAATAATCAAATATGTCTAATTTAGTAGAGTTATGGAGTTTTGAGTCGCAAGAGCATCAAAACACAAAGTAGATCTCATAAAATAAAATACAGTTACTACGCTTAAAATAAGAATTCATAAGTTTCTTTGTTCAATGAAGAAATAATTTTTAAAACATTTTAAAAAACATTTTATTTTTATTAATATTTTTAAATCTATACTCCTATAAAATACGATTTCTGTGTATAGCTGTGGACTATCTTTGTGTAATTGCGATAAACTTCGGAACCTCTGAACAGATTTCGATGCGGTTTTCACATAAATTTAGAATATTTTTCAAGAAAGAAATCATCACGCTTTACTATCCTGAGGCGTTTGTAATTTCGCACATTTATTGTGCTTTTGATACATTCAATACTTACGTTCAGTTTTCAATCCATATTTTGGTTTATTAATATGTGATTTGTCACATTTAATACTTGCGTTCTGTCTTCAATTCATGTTTTTTGATTTTGTTTTGAAAGATGTAGTACTGGACCATTTTTGTGAGATTGATACAAAATGTCAAAACGTAAAAGTAGTTATGATCTGTAAATGCTGAATGATACGGGTGCTGCAGCTACTTGGAATACATGAAAATCAAAAAGGATTGTAGGAACTATGATGGGAGAGGTTAGATTTTTGTTTGAGGAGGTTCAACTTTTAAACGTTCTCCCATTTTCATTAGAAGCCAAGCCAACATATATCCTTGTTAGTTTGTAAATATTAAGTTTTGTATTGGTTGTGTGGGGTGGAGTTTGTAGATAATGTTACTGTTCTAGTACCTGATGAAGAGCTGCAAGAACCTGAAGGGAGGTCTTCAGGAGGTGGCTGACCAGCTGGAACTGACCAGGGTAGGACCTCAGCATCAGGCCGGTTCTGACTCTCTCCTCACCGGCATGGCCTTCTTTAAGATGAGAGAGGTAAGCCCTTCTAGTCTCATCTCTCTAGATAACCTCCTTTCATACCATTAACCTTCCTCATTAACCTAATGGATTTGTGTTCCTTTTCTTATTTTTTTTTTTCATTTTCTAAATATCGTCGCTGTACTTGGCAAAGTGTAGAACTCATTTTTTGTTTTTTATACAGGGAATCCAAAAAAAAGAAAAAAAAAGAGATTGTTAATGTTTCGGAATACTTTGCTAATTTTATATTCTTTATTTTATTTCACCAACTAAATGTAGTACAGGGAAGTTATGTTATCAACAATTCAGAGTTTTCACCAGAATTGCATGTTTTTCCAGCCCTTTGAATCCAAAAAGAGGTGGGGGGGAGGGAGGGGGGAGGGTGAAATTGCATATCTGTGTATGTGTCTATGAATATATTGACATGAAGAACCCCTTGAGGATGAAGATTTTCAACTAAATTGGCCAAAGGGCTACACTATGAGGTCATATCGCCTACTACCAGAGCGCTCTTTCGTCACTATCTAGTGGACATGCGCCTGACTACTTTGGGAGTCCTAAATTTTGCCTACCTTTGTTTAGTTACCGGGTACGGAGGGGTCTGTGTAACTAGTACCTGACATTATACAGGCTCGGGACCATTGCCTAATGTCTCATCCAAAGGATGGCGTGCTCAAGGTTTTTTTTTACTTCCTAGATGAAAAATTCAAGGGCTTCGATCGGGTTTCGAACCCGCGATCAGTAGGCAGGCACACCACCTCTGAGCTGCTGGTCGCCTAAAAAAAAATACAAAACAATAAGAATGTTAGGTATAATACGTAATGAATTTAGTTTTGAAGTTGGCACATGAGATGGTTGGAGGAGTTTTGCCATTTTGTCAAATCAAATTGTTTATCAAATTCATAACATTTGCTGAGTACAATGACGATATTTATTGCATGAAGGTTATTGCAGACAAATGTTTGTCTTTCCTTTTCTGTATATTGTCCTACATTTTGCCGTTAATTGTTCAGAATATTATATCGTCGTCCCCTTGATGAGAAAGCTGTCTTGTCTCCATTGTATTAATTTTTTCAATAATTGAATAAAACTATATTTCTCACGTTTGTTCACGATATTTTCATTAATAATTTCTTCTGATATATAATATATATTATATATGTATTCGAGAGGGCTGGACTGCGCCCCAATATTTTTCATAGAACAAAATGATGAGTGATGGGTGAAATTTAGAAGTCAATAAACTCACACTTTTTTAAATTTTTTTTTCTACCTACCCCTATAACCAGAAAAATTGAAAATTGAAGTTTTTGCAGTGTTTTTTTCGTTGTTTTTTATTCTATCTACTTCAAGTTAAATATTAGGGAATGGAGAATTTATATAACATATATATTAGCTTTTTTTCAAAATAAGTAAATTGTGATTTAATATTTTCTGCCAACCGAACGAAATATGTGGTACGTTGATGGGATTTTGCTACTTCTTGAGTTAAGATGGTTTTCTCATTAAGTGGATGTATATTTTAACTAGTTAAATTTTATTATTTTTTAAAATCTAATTATATTTTTTATCATACTTTCATATTTTATTTTTATTGATATACATTTTGTCTGTTCAAAAGCTTTGCATGATTGCTTTCTATTTAACAGTTTTCTGCTTTTAGGTCTGCTTAGACTAATTGGTCTGCATTTTTTTGTCTTTCATTTATTAATTTATTATTTTTCATATAGTAATTATAAATTAATGTTACAATCGTTTGAATGCTGTAAATATTTCTTAAATAAAATTATTAATTTTTAAATTAATATTTTAGAAATTAATAAAAATATATATAGTGGAGGACATTATGTGTCAGTGTATTATTATATTATATTACTTTCTCCATATTTTCTTTCTTGTTGGGGAAGTACAACATATATTATTCAAAAAGACACCTTGAACACGGTTTGATGACCATTTAGACTGTTGCTGGGTTCGTCTTCATTTGTATTTCAGACACTACGATAAGTATCATTTCATTTTTTACATTATTTCGTATTGTATTAACTTTTTGGTAGTTTTCTAGTAACCTTAAGGAGTAAATGATTCCTTTTGTGAAGCTCATTAACATTTCTTTTTTCAAGTTTCTTATTTTTATTAATCTATTTTTTGATTTAGGTGTTTTAAACCAAATGATGAGTGTCGACATCATATATAAAGCTATGAGCTTATATACATTTTATTTTATTTCCCTAGATAGAGTTGTTAAATTTACAGAACATTACATTAAATTAACAGAATATCAAGGATACCTTATAATGTATATTACCACATTTTCTTTTTTTCAATTTGTAATAATTTTTTAATGTCCTTAATGATAAATTAAATTAAAAAAAAAAAAAGAACAAATCTTTCAATATCGTTGATTGATAATACACGAGCACATTATGTCCGAAAAATAAATAATCTTTATGTACTGAAATTAATTGTACTAACCAATTGTTTATTTTTTGTTTGTTTATCTATTGAGTGTTTGTTTATTTTGTTGCATGTTTTGTTTGTTGTTTGCGCACCATAGGCGGGCCTCTTGTTCATCCCTCGCTCCTCCGATCCCATCTCCCTCAACCCTCTTCCTTGTCATTGCTACCCTGTTCCTGTTCAACTTATCACTTCGACCACTATATCTACATATTTTTTCAATGATCAACCAGACTACTTCCTTGGAAGGTGGTAATTCTCATTAATTGTCTACCAATAAACTCCTAGGTAGGTCCTAGATGTTCATGTATCCACTCCTATTTATCCTTTGTGTATTTATATTTTATATTTTTTGTAAGATTTTATTATCTGTTTTCTATATATTTATATTTTTTCTTCTTTAGTAAAGGAAATTGAGGACAAATGACAATTTTTTAATATATACAAAATTTTATATAGTGTAAGAGTATCCTTGATATTCCTATTATTAGAAAATGTCTCCTATTAAAAGTAGTTAATAGTGTTGCCCTTATTATGTTTAAATTAAAGAATTGGGAACTATGGAAACATAAATCCATTGTTTATTGTCAAAATATTATTTCATTTGTCCTAATGATTTCCTCTACTAATGTAGGGGAAAATGACTTATTGCGAGTTTTATGTCTGTTCTCCGCATTAAATGCTCAGTTATCCCACAACTAAGTACACCAGTAGGTAGAGTGCAAGAGTATCTCGGCCCGAAAAATTTTTTTTTTTTTAAATTTCTACAATGGGTATTTTTTTTAATGTTGTTTTTGTAAAAACGCCATTTTTTGTCTCTCGCACGTGGCATGTATTTGACAAGAGAAAAAAAATGTGAAGCACCGGCATTGTACTCAATTAACTTTTCGCTCCTGCGACTGCTCAAAAACCAGTCGACTGTTTGCGCTAATATTGAGCAGTTGACTTACAAATATTGTGTCGATAAAATCATTATATCAGTAGTTGTTAGTTTTTGAATTGAGTCCCTATCCTAAACCCCTCCTTCCCTTCGGCCGATATCGGTGAAATTTGACAGGTTATGTCTTCTCTCCTACTCTCCCCTCTCCATTGGCTCAAAATCGACAGGTGTTGTCCTTATGGGGTTTTGGTCACACATATATAATTTCGTGTCGCTTTATCATTCTATCAGGAGTTATCTGGTTCACTGACATACAGACTTTTTTTTTTTCATATTTGGAATCAAGAGGTCACAAAACATGAAACCCTGTTGAAAACCCCGCATCGAATTGTTGATGGTTTACATGACTTCTTCTATACCTCTCATAACTGGGGAAGTAAAACTTAGTGATCGAAGATCGTACTGACGTTCCAATATTGACGATACCGTCAAATTACTGAAAAAAACCCTTTTTGCTGTACAAATAAAATTTCTTCAATTGGTTAGTGGCCGCCAGATTCTTCTATCGGGTCTGCTGAACTGCATTGAAAACAATTAGCAACAATAAACGCGATCCAGAGGTTCCGCCTTCATCTGTAATGTGAACACATCCATTTACTACTTGAAAGAACGGGCTCCAGGATTTTCGCGAAAGTCATGTGGGGGGGGGGGGGGGGCATCCATAAAACACGTATGCAAAAAAGAGGGGAGGGGGGGGGGGCAATTCCCTAGCATGACGAGGAGGGGGAAGGGGGTCCGAACAAACGTGACGTGACGCGTCGATTGAAATACCTACATCAATTTAATCCTATTTTTTCATAAACTATAAATTTTATTTTTCATACGCGATATGAAGGAGAACTTTTTCGTTGGATCTATCATTACTGTCTTGAATGGTCATACTCGTAAGTATCGCTTTAATCTTTGATCGACCTAATTTTTGTATACTAATAATCACGTATTATTAGGTAGCGGTTTGAAAAAAATGTGATACCTCGTGACAAAGGGGGAGGTAGGGGTCAAAAATGCGTGAATTTTGCGTGACGTATTTAATGGATGACCCCCTTTATGCTGCAGTTTTTGTTCTTTTTTATTTAGCACGCCGTCCTTCGGATATTATGCGATGGTCTCGGCCAGATACTCGTTAATGGTGTCGTCAACTCTAGGTGATTAAACCTGGGTAGACAAAATTTAGGACTCACTGTAGAGTCAGGCTCATGTCCACCAGAGTGACGGAAGAACGCTCTGTTAGGCGATATGACCTCGTAGTTAAAGCCCGGGCATGAGTCACAGTGATTAACTGTTATATCGTTATTAGTGAATTTAAGTATTTTAGTTTGGCTACCATAAATCTGTTTATTGTGTTTTCCTAATGAAATCTTACGGAAATATGTCAATAAAAGTACATAAAAAATTAACTGTTTTTTATCACGTTATCTGTTAAAGTATTACCGAGAGGTACACACACAGAAGGGTTCCGTAGGAGAACATTGCAGTAATTAATTATTACATTTTTGATAATTAGAATGTTCTGAAATGTATCTACGATTCTACATTGAGGTATATTGTAAAAAGAAATGAAAAAAAAAAGAGTTATGTGTAGTTGTTAGCTTCGCCACCAGACATCATTCCATAAGAAATGTAGCACAAGTTGCAGGTGATGTTCTCCAGTTGGCTCTATTTTGAATGTCATGTACTGCTAGCCAAGTTATAAAAAATCCAAAATTTCCAGACAAAAATATTGGAAAGTATTTCCATGAGAAGTTTTTGTAATCCGGTGGGTAAGCTCCCTCTCAGAGCTGGATGGCGCCCATACTATTGTAGATAGCCAACATTTAGAGAACCTTATAATATATTAAAAAATTTGATTTTTTTTTTTTTTTTACTGTCCGAAAAATATATAGATTAAGGACGACTTCCATAAAGGAGTTGGGTTCACGTCAACCAGAGCAACCAAAGAGCGCTCTGGTGGTAGGCGATATGACCTTGGAAGTTAAAGGCCCGGGCTAACTAACTCTATATTTCCTCAATTCCCCTATCCTGACGTAGAATAAAAATAATACATTTGAAAAAATAGTTGACACTTTTTTTTTCTCTAATAAAATTTTCTCTAATAAATGATCTATTTATTTTGTAGATGTTCTGACACTTTTTTTTTCTCTAATAAAATTTTCTCTAATAAATGATCTATTTATTTTGTAGATGTTCTTTGAAGACAACATAGACGATGGTAAGTACTGTGGTCACTTGTATGGACTGGGAGCTTCGTTCGTGGTCAACGGGAACAGTTTCCATGACAACGGAGACAACTCAAGCAACTCATGAGACTACAACACGAGCTAGTGAGAATGTCCGGTGGTGGACCCCCTTCCCCCCAGCTGGGACCCCCTCCCCTCCCCTCCCCTCCTTCTAAAGTAACATATATGTACATTTATATACTCTATGTATGTATGTGTATATATTTATTTTAAAGAATAAATAAAAAAGAAGGATTCGGAGGAGAATTGGTTGGATTGCCTCCTCCCTCCACCCATCACCCCCCTCCCCTTCCCCCACAATTTTTGTATATATGATTTATAGTATAATGTGTAATAATAATAATATATCATCTCAAATCAATTTGAAGCCAAATCATTCATTCAATTAATCATACACACACATACAGTATATAGAAATATAAAAATAATTCGCACACAATTGTACAAAAAAAAAAAAAAATACAATATCAGTAGTGTGTCAATATTTCAAAAATTATGAAATTTGGAAAAATAAAACATTAAAAAAAAATTACTGACATGATAAATAGGTCAGTTAAAAAAAAAAAATTGCAATTTGTTTGGGTGAATTGCACCCACTTTATTATATATACATTTATATATTTTTCATTTTTTTTTTATTTTAACTAAAAATATATTTATAATATAAATAATACAAACATTATTGTTTACCAAAGTTGAAATAGCTTGGTTTTTATTTACTTCCCTTCTTACCTGGTTCCCTCCATGTTGCTTATATTTAAGTGAAAAACAAGTCTGTTGTATATTTTACAACTGTTGTTTTAGTTGGGATATCAGTCTTTACAAGAAGAAGTGGCTCGCCCCGTCGGAAACTACCAGCATATTCTCATCAGAGATCTGGGGTGTTGTTTAAGTTCTTATCTTATATACAGGGTGTTTCAGTGGAACTGTCCGGGAGTTGTTTTGTCGGTCAAAAATAAGAAAACAATTTAATATCAACAGAGTGCTGAAGTGCTTCTTTGAAAAGATATTGTGAGAAAACCTCAAAAAAACATTTTTTTTTCAAACATATGTGTTGTTCCAGACATTGAAATTTTAAGGGGAGAGAGGAGGCGCTTAGTCGCAGTAAGGGCTGCCGCTCATGACTTCATGAACCTGAGGTATGTGGTCATGCGCAGATCAGTCGTTTGATCTCCTAGGGGTGCGAATTGCGCCGGGGCTGAAAGTGACGCCCCACGTTGTAGCCATTAAAGAAAGGACAACCGCCACTTTCAACGTCCCGCGCCGCCTAGTCCGCGCGACGTTGGGCCTCGGCTACTCTGCGTGTAAGTTAATCTATACCGGAGTATTCGTGGCTGTAGCAAAGTACACTGCTGCTGGTTGGTGGCATCTCCCCACGAAACGGCAGCGCTTGATTCTGTTGCAAGCCCAGAGAGCAGCCCTTTTAAGGGTTACAAGAGCTTATCGAACTGTCTTTACGGCTGCTCTGCAAGTACTGGCCGGAGCTCCTCCTATAGACATGGTCTTGGATGGTGCAGTTGCCTCGTACTACTGTAGACGCAATATGCCTTTAGGAGCAGATATTTATGATCCTAAAGGCATAAGCGCCTAGCACTGAAGCAGGAGATGAGCGGACAGTCCAGACCAGAGCGTTGCAAGGACATTGTCCTGGAATGGATAGTGGAAAAATGGCATCAACGTTGGTCATGGAGTTCGGATGGCCGAACGACTTATGCATACTTTCCGGATGTCTGGGTACGCCTTGACTCGACGTGGGTACAGCCTGACCACTGGAGGATGTCCCAGATATTATCAGGTCATGGACACTTTAATTCCAAACTCTTTTTCTTAAGGAGGAAGAAGAACCCAAACTGTAGACGGGTGATGTTGCACAAACGCAAGGTGCACCCGAAAAATAAATAATGCAAGAATGGAGAGGTGATCTCCGGAGATGTTGGGCCCCAAGCTGCCTCATCTCTCCCCAGTTTTCATCTCACCATTCCTCACTCATCCATAATGGAGAGGAGATCTCCGGAGATGTTGGGCCCCAAGCTACCTCATCTCTCCCCAGTTTTCATCTCACCACTCCTCACTCATCCACAATTCTTCCGCTACCTGGTGGCATTCTTTACTAAAAAGAAACATTTTTTCGCCAATTTTTAATTAATTTCTTGAGTGGCATCCTTTACTGTGGTGTTTATTTCGATGTGTGGGATAACGTGAGCTACCCATCAAAGTATTTGAAAACCTTTTTTTTTTTCAGGTTTTCTCTCAATAATTTTTTTAAGGAGCATTTTGAGACCAATATTTATATTAAGATTTTTTCGGTCCATCAAACCGTTGTCGGAATCATGGACACTTCGATGTGGGCCACCTAAAAAATTAATATTTTCCCATTTGACTCAAACTTAAGTAGGTATATAAAGTAGATCTGACAAAAAGCCTAACATTTTTCTTTGTTACCTCGAAAAGTGACATTTTTCTTTTTAATATTCTCTGTACTTACTCAACATACTTATAAATACTTTTTGAAATATTGTTTCAAAAGTAAATTGGATGTTCTCCAATTATAATCTTCATTATCCCAACAAAGCTTATATTATTTTTTATTATTAAGTTGTGTCTTAATTTCTTGTAATTTTTTTTTTTTGGGGGGGGGGGGGGAGAGCAACGGGCTCGGGCACTTAGATTTGGCGTCTATGGCACATATAAAAAATAAATTTCACTATTTTTTATACTTGTTTTAAATCCGTCAGGGGAACCACGCCTTCAACCCAAACATATATTTTTTTTATCAATAGATAGCTGTTTTTCTTTTCAAATTATGAAAATACATTTTTGAAAAGAAAAATGACACAAAAATAATATTGATATTATTTTGTTAATATGTAAGTATTCCTAGAGATATTCAGGGGTGGCCCACATTTTAATACGATATTCATTTTTCTTTCAGTTCTTACATTTACAGTCTTAATAGTCAGTCTTAATATGTCTCAACAGTCCTTAATCAATTTCAATAAAATTTTCAGGGATGTTAGTACATCAAAAAGTTTCAGATACATGTATAGGGGTTTCTCCAAAATAACCCCAGGATGCACAGAATAAAATATTCAATATGAGGGTTTACTCTGCCACTATGGAGAGCTAAAAATCAACTACAGGATGTATTAATCGATAAATGGTTTCCAAACTTTAATTTCTTACCTCAAAAAATCCTCATATTATCGAGTATTTCAGATTTCAATAAAGCAACGAACGCTTGTTTACAAAAATGGCGTTTTTCTTAAAAAAAAAAAAATAAAAATAAAAAAAAAATGAATACTCTGTGCATTATGAAATTAATTTATTTATTGTTAGACAATTTCATAATATTTCAAACTCCTAAAAAATACCCCAATTTTTATGTTTGAGGAGACTTATTGTTAGAGGTCAAATGACAGTAAAATCGTTCTGCATTATCGCTCGAAAATCACGTTTAATAAAAACGCCATTCTTGGAAACAGGCGTGCTAGTTGCTTTATCGAAATCCGAAATACTCGATAATATGTTTTTTTGAGGTGAGAAATTAAAGTTTGGAAACCATTTATCGATTAATACCTGTAGTCGATTTTTAGCCCTCGATAATGGAAGAGTAAACCCTCA
The DNA here is from genome assembly GCA_963662175.1 of Aradus depressus. Lineage (NCBI taxonomy): Eukaryota > Metazoa > Arthropoda > Insecta > Hemiptera > Aradidae > Aradus > Aradus depressus. The sequence continues at coordinate 55,308,438 of OY759214.1, read as the reverse complement.
TGAATATTTTTTTCTGGACATCCCGGGGTTAATTTGGATCAACCCCTATACATGTGTCTAATATTTTTTGATGTAAAAACATCCCTGAAAATTTCATTGAAATTGATTAAGGGAGCTAGGAGCAGTGGCAGCTTTGTGAAGACAATTTTTGGCCATTTTCGCGTCTAAATATTTTTTTTCTTTGCTCAGAAGGCCCATTGGCACGAACGCTCAGACACGTAACTACTATTTTTCGATGTAAAGGAGAAAAAGTTTCATTGAAATCGGCACTGTAAGGTCGCCTTGTGAGTGAAATTAGGGTGTCGTGGACTGGTTGGATCTCATCCCTGACTTGGCTGCGCTGGGCTTCCTCATTATCTTGTCTTGTCTTACCTGGATCTGAACATACTAAGTCTTTCATGAATGACCTAGCCACAATGTTTTTTTAAACAAATCTAAGAATACTCCTCTAGGGTAATCTTTTAAAATCTTCCTCTATGAGATGATACGTCTATCCTTGTACTGTCCCATGAAACCCGCCATAACTGTGAGTTCGGACTGGTTCGTGGAAACACAGGACAGGATGCCAATGGGATGGCCACTAGGTGTAGCGCCGTGATACGCTATCACACAAGAGACAGTTGACCGACTCATGTGGAGGCAGGCGGCGCATGTCTGTCCCACACCCGCCGCTCTTCCGGCAGTCCCTTCTGTGTCGCGGTGGGAGGTGCGTCTCAAACATTCCTACATCTTTCGCGAATTTTACAGGTAAGTCCGTATTGAAATTTTAATTTATTTTTTAAGATATGTTTGTATAAGGGCTTTTAGAATTAACAATATTTTACATTTATTGTTTAAAATAATTTATTTTTGAATTATATATTGCTTAAATAATACCCAAGCAAAATTTATCTCAATATAATATATGTATAATATACCTGTATATTATACAGGTATTATAGTCACATGACGGGAGTCATCTGACAGTAGACACTCCCTTGACAAATTGAAATTAAATTAATAGATTATGAACTATTGTAAGTTATTTTAAATAAACCTGTTTACCGGCAATAAAGATAAACCTCAGTTTACCGGCATGTTGATTGAATATTTTTTAAATTTTATTACTATTAAAGCTGTATTAAGTTTGTTAGAGCTGAAAAACTTTTCTGATGAAGTAGATATTTTTATTATTATTATTATTAACTTTTTTTATGATTGTAAATTTTGGGAAGAAATATTGTTCTTGTGTGAAAATAGTAAATTATTTTTATTTAACAAAATTTTTTATCAGTTAATTTACCAAGCCTTGTAAATTAAAACCAATGTGTAGGTAAGATGCCAACAAAACAATTTAGAATTTGTCAATTAAAATCTATTTTAACAAGTGATTTTGTGTTTAGTTTATAGATCTTACAATACTTTATGCCAAACGTATTACAGGTATTCTGTATAGTTAGTTATTACAACTCATGCCCAGGCTTTTAATTATGAGGTCATATCGCCTACTACCAGAGCGCTCTTTCGTTACTCTGGGGGAGCTGATCCCGACTATAGGAGTCCTTAATTTTGCGTACCCTAATTTTTTTATTCAGCTAGGCTACGTATAGGCTCGGGACCATCGCTTAACGTCCCATCCTAAGGACGCCGTGCTAAAGGTTTTCACTTCCTAGATAAAAAAACCTAACTGTCTAACCCGCGATTTTGAGCTCAGTAAGGAATCACGCGCCCTCTGGTATTCAAAAAACTGTTTATTGGTTATACTAATTGATTTTTTGATTATTACAATTATAAGTTGAGACATTCTTGGTGAATGACAAAGAAAGATTACAGGTAAGGATTATACTTCAGCTGATGTAATAAAACGTAATGCTACTTATCATCCTTGATTTTGGTTTTTATTATATTTATTGAAGAATTGTCCCTAAATCGGAACACAAATATCCCCAGATAGATCTCAGGTTGTCATCTTATTTCACAGCTACGTGTGGCATAGGGGATGTTATGTAATTCGATTCCACGAATATGAGACTTTTCAGACTGCCGTCCCTTTTCGCATTAGTCCCTATTAGTCGGCTCTTTGTCCCCAAAAAACATGAATTTAAATTATTTTCTTTATCACGGGATTATGAGGATATCTTAAATCAAAACCGAAGATTGTACAATTTTGTTACAAAATATTTTTAACTGTTTTAAAACAATGATGTAAATATAATATTTTTATATTTCTTAAATTATAATAAATTATTAGATTGTGTATCACAATAATTTATCACTCTTATTGTTTTAATTATGGTAATTGTAGTGAACAAAGCAAAGTGGTATAAATTAAAGATACAAATATTTGGCACTTTTCACAAGTAATTGCTGTTATCCCTTTTTTTTTTATAATTGCAAAATAAACAAGTTTTGCAAGGCCGATTCTGTTGTTTTTGTTTCTACTTTAGTAGCCTTTTGTCCCAACACAGTTCTTTATGGATGTTTCAGGTGTTGAGCGCAACTATATAATCGTCCATTTTGCCTAAAAGTGTGATCGGAGGTAGAAAAAATAGGAGGGAAAGCAAAGTTAAGAACAAGAAATAAAAGATATAAAAAAGGAGAGAATACAGAGAGAAGGCGGGTAAATATTTGGGCGTAAAGCTAATGACCGCTAAAGTGACGGGCATACTTGAGTTTGTTTAACACCCTCGTGGATCAGCTTTTGTCGGTTATATGGTACCATTTATGTATATTCCAAAATAATAGGCAGAGAGACAGTGTTTAGCTGGACATGGAGTTGGCAAGCCTGACTTTGTTCCCAACAAGAAATAAAATTACATATGCAGCTCTTCTGTTTTTTTTTTTGTTTTTTTTTTGGCCACACTAGCCATCTATATGTTATTATTTAGTTATTTTTACGACATCCATGGCCCCGGTAGGGAGTTCTATCTACGAAATAAAACTCACTCCCGGACGGGATTCGAACCCGCAAACCATGATGAGACCATGCGACTAAAGCCCTACGCTCTAGCCCGCACGGCCACCATGGCTCCCTAGCTCTTCTGTTAGATCGTATTTTAAAATGTCTAACTGACTGATTTGACTGAAACAAATGTCGTCCTGATTTTCTAATGTGAAAGTTGTGGGTGTAGTGAGAAGTGATTATTTGACAGATTGCGAAATTAAAATGTAGTCTGACCTCCCACAGATTGTTGTTTTATTGAATAATTGTATTATTTATTTGTTGGTTTCTTGAATTGTGTTTTTTAAAAATATTTATCCGACTGTCTGATGATGCGGGCAACCTCGAAAGCCGGCTAGCATAAAATTAAATAATGCAATCTCAATAATTTTCTATCTGAACAATTTTCTTTATTAAATAGAACAAAAAAAAAAAGGCGTCCAAAACCAGTCCACCGTTTGCGCTAATATTCAACAGTTAGTTGACTTACATAAGGGCTCCTAAATCCTAATACTAAATTTTGTGTAGATTCATTACTTGGGCAGTCTTTAGGGTTTTCGAATTGAGCCCCCCTGAACCCTCTTTCCTTCAGCTTCAGTTATATTCTCCTTGGGTTTTGTCTTTAAATATCGACACGTAATTTTGTATGTGAATCCAAAATCGGATAAGAACGAAACATTCATTTTCAGTGAAATCGGCAGAATGGAAGGGGGATGGGAGTACAAAACTCAAAAACCCCAATAACTGTCGATGTAATGAATGTATCGACATGAAATTGTTGAGTCTCCCCCGATCCCCTTTCCCCAATGCCGATTTCGCTGAAAATTAATGTTTCGTTCTTATCCGATTTAAATTCACATCTAAAATTTCGTGTCGATACATTCATTCTATTGATAGTTATCGTGTTCTCAGACACGGACAGTCAGACAGAAATTTTGTTTGGTCATATTTAGAATCTGGGGGTTACCGAATTTTTGACAGATTACATAACTTCCCCTATACTTCGTAGAGATGGGGAAGTAAAAACCTTATAGAGCCTGTGCCGTTGAAACATGATAGTAAAAATTATCTACATAAAGTAACACAATACTCTTCTCTGTTTGTCTAGAGGTGGGGATTAACCAACACCCATTACCACCCATAGATCCGCCACTGAGGTGAAATTAACCCCGGAAACGCCAGCGCGCCGCTAATAGTTAGATATAATCTTGAAAGTTTTGTAAATTAAGTTAATATTAATTAACTGCTAGTCTGTGTAAATTAGTAGTTGGTGTCGCCATCTCTCGGCTTCGAATCTAACTAAGCAGCTAACATCCTATACAATTCTGTTTCCATGACAAATCCCTCCATGGAGCTGAGGTGCACCACAAAACAAAAAGTCATCGGTCAATCATCGGCAATGGACTTCCCTTCAACGAATTAATCAATTAACGTTTTGCTTCTCCTCCAAAATCGACCCCCTTCCATTCTGCCGATTTTTCCTTGCTGAAAATTTATAGGTGTCGTCCTTATGGGATTTCGAATTCACGTATAAAGTTTCGTGTCGATACATTCATTACAACGGCAGTTATGACTCATGCCCGGGGTAACTGCGTTATAACTGCGAGGTCAAATCGCCTACTACCAGAGCGCTCTTTCGTCTCTCTGATGGACATGAGCCCGACTCTACTGTAAAATAAATTAAGGGCCTCGGCCGGGTTTCGAACTCAAGATCTTCAGCTCAGAAGGCAAGCACGAATTAGAAAATTCATTATCATGTTATGGTTTAACGGTAATAATAATAATTATTATTATTGTTATTATTACAGAAACGAAATATTGTTTCTTTGAGTATATTGAATAAAGAATCCACTTCAGTGTGAACTTTTGAAATTTAAGAAAGAAATGAATAGAAGAAACGATCAATAAATAAAATTTAAAAATATGTATGTATATATGTATACTACATCAATTAGGCCATCTGCCGAAATGCACCATTTAAGAAAATCTATTGCCACCATGTTGTTCTGATGAACTTTTTTTTTTTTCCTTCCGGAGTGTTACTATTAGAAAACTATTTCATGCAGTAGTCGAATTTTGAGGAGTGATGATACTACACGTCAGTGCAAATATTTGAAATATTTGTCAAAATAAATTGAATTTTCGAGGTACCTATTATGGGTATTAATTGATTTTCTGGGACGGATAGTTTTTTTCTACCGATTACAAAACTTCCCGTATACTTCGTATAACTGGGGAAGTAAACCTTGTTTGCCTACCTTTTTGGAATGAAGGGTTCGGAATGGACGAGATTCGGCTCAGCATGGATTATTTGATGGATTACTTAACACCCTTGAGCTGGGGAAGTAATTGTTGCTGTGGAGATCAGCCCTTCTTTCTTTTCCTGTAATATAAACATTTCTTTTCTCTTTTTCTTGAAGAAGATGGAAAATTATCCTTTTCTTGAAAGAGTTGTATAGATTTATTGACGGCTGGTAATGAGGCGCTTGGTTTTGCATTTTTATTATAAATTTGGGCAACTTATTGGCTTTATTTCCAATAACCAAAGCCAATTATTTTGTGAGTGATTGGATCTTTTATTTTCACTTCCCGTGTGGAGAGTTAGGTGAACATGACAATATTCTAAGTTAGGTTCCCCCATATTTTTCACCTCTCCAGCTTTACAACATATAAGGGTAGTAATCGTAATTCAGTATTTTTTTTTTCTTTTCTGGAAGTTGATGTTTTCCGACTTTATACATCCTTCTTCTCTTCCTATCTCCATCTGCTTGGAGATAGTCTCTATCCACCGCTGCCACAGCTGCCTGTCTCTGGCAAGGTTGCGCATCTCAGCCATGGTGTTGCCTCTTTTGCAGTCCGATCCTCTTTATCCAGATGCATCAGTTTTGGTCTAGCCCAAAGGGTGTATCCCTAGTTCTTCTCTGATAGCTTCGTTCCTCACCCTCTCCCTACGAGTTTTGCCGACAATTGTCCCGAGGACCTCTGCAGCGGTCACTTGACTGACATGGTTGTCCAGCTCTCACAGCCATAGAGAAAGATTGGAGGATAGACACTGTAACCTGTTGTCTTCCCGCTTGCCGACTATTGTGTTGCAGATCTGGACTTTCTGAATCCATAAAATAAGAACGAAATTTCATATCTGTTTATGGGTGCAATCTGGGAACAAACTATTGGGCCAGAAGATTTCAAGCAAAATGCTCTAACGATTGGAAATTATAGGAAGTTAAATTAAATGTTTTGCTTCATCTTTATATCTTCTATGAAAACTTATTATAAAAAAATCATAAATGTGGACTTATCCCTGTTTTTTTATTTTTCATTTTTGACCAAGAGAGGTGTGGGAATGTGGCAATTTCACATTTGCTTAATCCATTATAAAGAGAGAGACAAAAAAAAGTATGAAAAAGGGTCAAAAGTCGTGATCCCCAAATCCCTTAGAGCTTAACAACCTCAACTTATATAGAGGGAGAAGACGCGACGAGGCGCTGGAGACAGCTGACTGACTTGCAAAGGGATGAACAGGGATTGTGGGCTTATCGTAAGGGATTCAACTTCAACTGAATGCACAGACAGTGGGACGAAACATAGAGAATAGTGTAGGGTGAGTTCCCGACTGACGAGCATTTTTCAGTCTGTCCAAAAAACATCCGGAACTTTCTCATTATAACGAACGATGAACGCGACGATGATTTTTTCGTTATTTCAAAATTGTATAAGTATGACAACCTAGCAAACTTAAATGTCTTTTTTGAACTTAATGTATCTATTTGTGGAATTAGACAATATAAAGTTCTTAGTTGTTATTTATTTCATTATCTTTCCACCAGATTGCTGAAATGTATTCTGACATCGATAGTTGTAGCTCACGGGCGTTATGTAATCGATTCCATGTTGAATTTTCACACGAATTTCATGCATTCTGAATTCTTCAATCCAAAAAGGAAGAATTTTTTTTTTCTTTCTGTGTCTGTGAACGAGATAACTTTCATATAAATCCTGATAAAATGGAAATATATTTTTAAAAACTTTCAGTCAAAATGCCCTATGAGGAGAAGCGTTTTTAGGGAGAGCAAGAACTTTCTTCATTACAAATATTGGTGGAGTTTCAAAACGTTTAGGAGTTTAGGACGGTTTTCAAAATGTACCTACCTTACAAACCGGGCAACCTGCAAAAAAATGTACCTTACAAACCGGACAACCTGCAAAAATGTACCTCACAAACCGGGCAATCTGCAAAAAACCGTATTTCATATAAATTGTGCCTTTTTCCTTTCTTTACAACTTTTATTTGGCAAGATTTTTGAATAGGTCATAAAATTTATTATATATATATATTTATATATATTTAATATAAGTGGTATCTTGTAAACTATACATAAGCCCCGAAGTTAAGTGGTCTCAATTCTAATCAAATATAAGCCATTACATATAACTTATCCATTCCAAATTTCAAGTTCATAACTATTGAACCCGGATTGAAATTTGGTTAATTTCACAAGGAAAATTTTTTGTTGGGACCAATTTTTTGATTGGAAAACTGTTTTCACGTAAATCAGTCAAACGTCTAAAAACACGGGGATGCTAGTTGCCATTTTAAGAGGGTTTTCGGCATATACATATTTCGCAAACCAAACGACCTTCAAAAAAATATATCACATATAAAATTTGCCTTTCAATTTTCTCAACTATTTTTATTTGACGACAGTATTGAGTAAATCAATAATAACGCCCACCGAGATGTCCTCTGTGCAAGGAAGAACTCCACTGTCTTCCACATTCTTCAGTTCTGTGAAGCTCTCAAACCTTACAGAGAAAGAGATGGACTGCCTCACGATGCTAGAGAAATGCTGGAAGATAGCTCGGCCTACACATCTCAGCTGCTGCAATTCTTGAGAAACACTGGATTGTATCACCAGAAAATTATATGGTGCCATTCACTGAGGAATAGCTAATATCCAGAGAGATATACTTATCCGCATGATGTCACTAGTGTAATAATAGTTGTGCTGGTGCTAATGGCCTCTGCAGTCGATGGGCCTGATTAAAAAAAAAAAAAAATATAAGTAAATCAATAATATAAGTAAATCAATAATATATAAGTAAATCAATAAAATAAGTAAATCAATAATATAAGTAAATCAATAATATAAGTAAATCAATAATATAAGTAAATCAATAATATAAGCGGTATCAGGTGAAAATGTTAGGCCACCAACTAATGTCATCTTAATGTTCATACCATTTGGCTCAAAATCTACTCAGGCCTTAATTAGGAATGTGACTTCTTCATCTTTAATTTCAAGTTAAATACGATATTTCCTGAGTTTGAGGGCTCAAAAAATATATAATATAGGCACAGTACAATATCTGTATAATATATAATGTAATATTATTAATTTTTCTATAACTGATGTTAATGCACTCTGATGGATGCTCTGTGAACTAACTTATCTCTATAATGAGGTCTATGAACACTTCCGCTCTGTTAATTTTGTGTCATGTCAACACTCAAGGGATCCTTCTGGTTACTCTTTTCAGGGTTCTGAGCCCCCAAAGAAACCCTATTGTTAGTTAGTATGACTCATGCCCGGGCTTTAATTACAAGGTCATATCGCCTACTACCAGAGCGCTCTTTCGTCACTCTGGTGGACATGAGCCCGACTCTACTTTGGGAGTCCTAAATTTTGCCTACCCTAATATTTTATTCACCTAGTGCAGGAGGGGTCTTTAACGAGTACCTCGGGATAATAGTTTAACGTCTCATCCGAAGGACAGTGTGCTCAAGATTTTTTCATCTCCCAGATAATAACCTAAGGGCCTCGGGCGGGTTTCGAGCTCAGAAAGCAAGCATACATACCATTGAGCTACCGGCGCCTCCGGAGTGACGCCATTGGTCCCATTAATAACATTGAGAGGGTGGATGTCCACTAATGCAGACCATTGTCTTCCTCGAGCACCTCCTCGACAGCTTCAATAGCCACTAATTCCGCTGTGTGGACAGACATCCGGATCTCTTTTAGGCTTGCACTTGTCATGAAAATTTAATTGTAAAAAACTCAAAAGTTTGTATAACTGATAGAATAATTATGCTAAAAATCATTAACTGACTTGTGAATCTTCATACTAAATTTTATGTAGAAACATTGATTACATCGGCCGGTAGGGTCTTTGAGAGTTCCACTTCTCGTCTGATCCCTTCCTTAATTTTAGTGGACATCACGGAAAATTAATATGTGTCGCCCTTATGGGATTTTGAATTTAAATAAAAAATTTCAAATCGATACATTCATTTTATATGAGTCCATATATTCTACCGGGAGTTATCGTGTCCGCAAACGGACAGACATCTATTGATTTTCAGCCAAATCGGCCAAAGGGAGGGTGGATGAGGGAGTATAATATTACTGAATAGGTATATATAATAATGAAATGAAAAGAAATTTTATTATTCTGTATTGAATAGGTATATATAATAATGAAATGAAAAGAAATTTTATTATTCTGCATTGAATAGGTATATATAATAATGAAATGAAAAGAAATTTTATTATTCTCTATTGAATAGGTATATATAATAATGAAATGAAAAGAAATTTTATTATTCTGCATTGAATAGGTATATATAATAATGAAATGAAAAGAAATTTTATTATTCTGTATTGAATAGGTATATATAATAATGAAATGAAAAGAAATTTTATTATTCTGCATTGAATAGGTATATATAATAATGAAATGAAAAGAAATTTTATTATTCTTTTCATTTATTATTCTGTATTGAATAGGTATATATAATAATGAAATGAAAAGAAATTTTATTATTCTGCATTGAATAGGTATATATAATAATGAAATGAAAAGAAATTTTATTATTCTGGGACCGAGGTCCCCTAAGAATAAATACATATAGAGTGTGATAATTTGCTCGTTTGCTACCACATTTCCTGTAGAAATTTGATCTCTTATGTTTATTTAAATTTTGATTTCTACAGTGGTTTGTCGAAAATTGCCCTAAAAAAATATTATCAATAATTTAAGACGTGCAATTTTGAAGAAAGTACACGTATACAACAAACAATTCAATTAAACAAACTTTACACTTGGATTTACAAAGAGATACCAATTTTTTAATAATTTTAAATAATATTAATTTCTAATCCAAAGGTTTTTCAAAGGATACTACTACTGGGCCAACAGGGAAGATGAATAGAATAGAATTTGAAGAGGACAAATATTAGGGTTATTTGCTTTATTTACACATTTTGATTATAAAACTAAACATTAAACAAAACAAGAAATTTAAAAAGGAACAAGTGCCCCACCAGCTCCCGAGGTGGAAACACGTACTTATTTTCGTGCTGTCTCGACTTCAAATTGTCTATGATTTTGTGAATTATTGTTTTGTTTTGTGCATCACTATCTAGACTTTTGGGATGAATAGTGAGTAACTAACAGTTTCTTTTTGTTTTTTCTATTTTTTAAATTTCGAAATGTGTAGTGAGTGACGCCGATCCTGTCAAGTCCTGTCTGCCGGGCACTCAAGTGATACTCTATATATGGTTCTGGCTCCATTTCTATCACTGTCACCGTGGAGTAGGAGCTAGACGGTGTCCCTTCTAACTGGAAGGTACCGAGTTCAAGGCTGCCTCTCGTACTTTTTTTTTTTTTTTTTTTTTTTTTTTTTTTTTTTTTTTATTATTATTAATTATCATTACTTTATTTATTTCTAAAAATGGATGATGTTCAAGACGACAATTCAGGATTCAATGTCGTCAGTAGTAAAGCACGGAAGCGAACCTACAAGAAAGCTCCAGATGCAAATAAAACAGGTTCACCCCAAACTAAACAAGCCAAAAACACGGAAGGAGAAACCTCAGAGGATGAAGCCAGCCTTCCCCCTCCCTCCACATCCCAGCAACCCGCCAACACCCAAGTCCCCAAGCCACCTCCTATCGTTGTGAAGAACATCTCAGACTTCAAAAAGTTCTGCTCCCAGCTAATTAGGACTGTTGGAGAGGGGACTTTCACGTACCGCTCCCGTCTCTACGACCTAGTCGTTTACCCCCAAGACAGCGACACCTTCAGAAAGACTGTGAAGCATCTTGAAGACACTGAGGCTGACTTTCATTGTTATCAGCTTCGGGAAGATAGGTCTTACCGGGTAGTAATAAGAGGACTGCACCATTCAACGCAACCCGATGAGATTAAATCGGCGCTTTTTCAAAAGCACGGGTTCAGCGTGAAAAACGTTAATAATGTGCGTCATCCTATCTATAAGACACCTCTTCCCCTCTTCTTCGTGGACCTGGCTATAAGTGAAAAGAGCAAAGAAATATTTAAGTTACAGTATTTACTGTACACAAGAATACAGGTCGAGGAACCGCGACGCAGAAAAGATATCCCTCAATGCACAAAATGCCAGGAGTATGGCCACACACACTCTTACTGCCACCATCCCCCCAGGTGTGTGAAGTGTCCGGGCAATCATCTTTCGGCGGACTGTGCTAAGAAGGACCGTATTGAACCCGCGATCTGCGTCCTTTGCGGGGATAACCACCCAGCCAACTACAGGGGTTGCCAGGTCCACAGAGAAATACAAGATCGTATGAAGAAGAGGCAAGCGGCAGCCAAACCCCCCATGAAGACACCGACGGCTCCTTTACCAGTCCCACCGCCACCATTGAGACCAGTGCCCCAGCTCAGGTTCCAGCCAGCTGCAGCCCGTCAGCCCAGAGCCACCTCCTCACTTCCCCGGTCCTACGCCCAAGTGGCCAGCCCACCACGAACACAGCCACCTCCTACCTCTCACTACCCACCTCCTACCTCTCACTATCCACCTCCTACCTCTCACTACCCCCAACAGCCAAAAAACCTTCCTCATCCTCTCCCATCCAGCCAGCTCCCTACATCCTCAACCCCTGATGTTATCAGTCACCTCACCTCCTTTCTCAATGACTTTAAGTCGTTAATCACCCCTCTCATATCGATGTTAAGCCTCCTCGTCTCTAAACTCCTACCCGAATCCTCCCGATGATCCCTTTAAATTCCTTTCCTCTCCAGATCCTCCTTTGGAATTCGAATGGGCTGTTACCCCATAGACAAGAACTAGAACTACTACTAACTGACAGACATGTAGACATCGCTCTCATTACGGAGACCCACTTGACAACCAGCCTGTACTTCAGTATCCCAGGATACCGGAGCTACAGGTCTGACTACCCAGGAGATAGGGCCCGAGGTGGCGCACTCATCCTTATCAAACAGTCCTTATCCCATCACCTTTTCTCCTCACAGGCTACAGAATCATTCCAAATCGCTACGATCTCCTTGTCACTTTTTCCCTTCCCTGTCACTATCTCGGCAGTATATTGTACTCCCAGTAAACTCATTCCCCATCACGAGTTCCTCACCCTTTTCCGATCCCTGGGGCCTCGCTTCATCGTTGGCGGTGACTTCAATGCGAAGCACCACCAATGGGGAAGCAGAGTTCCAAATTCCCGAGGACGAATCCTAAACGATGTTATTAACACCCAACACTATGACATCTACTCCCCCGGCTCTCCCACCTATTGGCCTACTGATCCTAACCGCAACCCAGACCTCGTAGACTTCTTTGTTGGATCTGGCACAGGATCCTTATTCTCCTCTACCTATTCCTTCCCCGACTTATCCTCAGACCATAGTCCTGTTCTCCTCACCGTTGGTCTAACCCCGTTATCTGTCCCATCAAAGCCTTCCTTAACTCCCGGCCCAGTGAATTGGGACCTCTTCAGAACCTCCTTAGAAAACCAAATTGACTTAAATGTAATCCTTAAAACTCCTGAGGACTTAGATGAAGCCGTACAAAAATTCACTAAAGCCATACAGGACTGTGCTTGGAACGCTTCATCTACTCCTACTCCTCCTACAGTTTCAAACCCGAGCCCTCCTCTTCCTCGCCACATCCAACTTCTCCTTTCAGAAAAACGCCGCGCTCGTGCCCTATGGCAACGAACACGGTATCCTTCCGACAAAACTGCCTTCAATAACCTTTCCCGAAACCTCAAAATCCAACTTTCACAATTCCGCTCCGAAAATTATAATGAATACCTAGCTTCCCTTTCCACCAAAGATAATTCCCTGTGGTTTGCAACCCGAAAAATTCTAAAATATAGTCCTTTATCCTATCCCATCAAGCAAAATGGCTCCTGGGTCAGATCCGACGAGGAGAAGGCTCAGCTCTTTGCCTCTCACCTCAAAAATACGTTCACACCCCATCCTAATTATAACGCCCTTCATACTTCAGAAGTTGAAGAGTTCCTTACCAGTCCTTTGCCTCTCTCTCCTCCGCCAAAGGCCTTTCATCCCTCTGATGTACAACACATTCTAAATAAAATTCCAATCCGTAAGTCTCCTGGATTTGACCTGATCACAGGGAAAATCCTACGAAACCTTCCCCGCAAAGCTGTCCTATTCCTCACCCTTATATACAACTCAGTCCTCAGAACTACCTACTTTCCTGTCCAATGGAAGTATTCCATCCTTTCTGTTATTCCCAAACCCAACAAACCTCTCTCTGATGTCTCTTCCTACCGTCCTATTAGCTTGCTCCCAATCTTCTCTAAAATCCTTGAAAAACTCTTGTTGAAACGTTTTATCCCAATCCTTGAATCTCAATCCATTTTACCTAAACACCAGTTTGGATTTCGTCCTGAACATTCCACTACCCAACAGTGTTTTCGGGTTGTCGATTGCATATCTAATGCATTAGAATGCAAGGAGTATTGCACGGGCGCCTTTCTCGACGTGGCGCAAGCCTTTGATCGAGTCTGGCACCCGGGGCTGCTCTTCAAACTGAAACACTTCCTTCCCAGTACCTACTACCTCATCCTGAAATCTTACCTTAGTGATCGCCATTTCAAGGTCCGAGTAGGCTCTGAGTACTCAGAACTCAAACCTATTCGGGCCGGTGTCCCACAGGGTAGCATCCTAGGTCCCATCCTTTACAATACATATACTGCCGACATTCCTATCCATCCTCAGACATTACTGACGACTTACGCTGACGACACAGCAATCCTTTCCACCAATCCTGATCCTGCTGTAGCCTCACTCATCCTCCAGGAGCACCTCACTGAAATAAAGAGGTGGTGCAACCTCTGGAGAATTAAATTAAATGAGCAGAAATGTGTTCGTCACATTTACCCTACGCCATCAATCCTGTCCTCCCGTCATCATTAACAACATCCTGATTCCTTCTTCAAACCAAGTTCGCTATCTCGGGTTTTACCTAGACAGTAGACTTACGTGGAACCCACATACACGACTTAAACGACAAGAACTGAATCGAAGATACGGACTGTTACGTCGACTACTTGGACCAAAATCGAAACTGACGACTAACAACAAACTTACGATTTACAAGACCATTATACGTCCAATTTGGATTTACGGACTCGAACTTTGGGGTACAGCTAAACAATCTAACATCAATCGTATCCAAGCATTCCAGTCCAAACTCCTCCGACGAATTGTCAATGCTCCTTTCTATGTCACCAATAAAGTCCTACACAGAGATCTCAGTATTCCCACTGTAAATGAATTAATCAAATCCCGATTCCAATCATTCCACCGAAACCTTTCTTCCCATTCAAATCCTCTCGCACAAGACCTTTCCTCTCATTCCCATCCTGACAATCCTCCCCGCCGCTTGAACAGGAGGTGGCCTCGCGATCTTCTCTCGGAGGATAGTGAATAATGACAATTAACTTTCGAGGGAGTGTCAGCGCTGGCTGGCTTCTCCCATCAAGTGACGTTATATTTTTCTTTTACCACATATTTGCTTATTATGTATATATTGTATATAGATTGCAAATAGAATAAAATAAAAAAAAAAAAAAAAAAAAAAAAAAAAAAAAAGGAACAAAATCATCAAATTAATTACTTAAAAACTATTTCTTTTTTTTTATCTTTTTGTTTGGGCATATAAAAAATATATATATAATCAAATGTACCTTCTTTTCAAGTTTCTACCACATATCATCTCAACTTCCCCGCAATCAACTTTCATCTAATTGTTCAACTTCATTTTTATTTAAAACATATCAAACCACAGTGCACCGTTTAAGAGCTAGCTCACGACTCCACTCTATTTGTTTCACAGCTGTTTTTTTTTATGTTTTCTTGTTTTGTTTTCTTAAACACCTTGATATATATATAATATATATATTATATTATAATAAAAAAAATTACCTCTTTTCTATATTCATTAAAAAGAATGTTCTGTAGTTTTTACATCACAAGAGTATAGAAAAGGAAAAATGAAATATAGCATCAGTACAAAGAAATAGATAAATAGATGAATAAATTAGTGCTACATTGGAGAAAACTAGACAATTATAATAAATATAGATAAACATAAAATTAACAGCTTCATTATGGTGAAAAAAAATAATAAAAGATTGCAACCGCCCACTTCTTGAAACAAAATCATAATATCCCCATAATATTCATTGCTAATAATTATAATATTCATTGTTTTTAAATTTCGCCCTGAGGAGCTACCGCTGGGTAGCCTTCCTCTCTCACGCCAATCCAAGACATCCACTATCAATCAAGCCCTCTTGGTACCTGGTTGTTGCGTCATGGCAACAGTTGCGACTAACATTATTAAGACAAAAAAAAAAGTTTTTAGTAAATTTTTTTTTCAAAATACATTCATTTGTTAATTTTTTGTAAATGTATGTGCCCCAATTGATTATCTCAAAAGTTTCGTGAAACAAATAACTAGGAGAGATAGATAGAGAAGAGAGGAGTGAAGCGGTCCCTCACCCGATCAGCTCTCACTGTCTCTTGTTTACCTCCATTATATTATTTAATCTGATTTCACACAAGCTGTATGTCCCCGGATAACTAAGCTAATCACATATAAAT
This sequence comes from Aradus depressus, assembly GCA_963662175.1. Taxonomy (NCBI): domain Eukaryota; kingdom Metazoa; phylum Arthropoda; class Insecta; order Hemiptera; family Aradidae; genus Aradus; species Aradus depressus. The sequence goes on along the minus strand of OY759214.1, from coordinate 55,292,606 downwards.
AATATTAATTATTAAACAATACTCATTAGTATTATTACAAGTTAATTCTTCAGGATTATTCCCAGTAATTAAACAAAATGAGTTCTGTAATTTAATATATATTTCATCTTCTTTCTCTTTCGTTGTTTAAGTTTCAACTAAAATGAATCTTTATGCAAATTTGAAACTTTACGGTCTCCGGATCAAATAAATTCCTTGTTTTATTTGTTTGATGAGTTTTTAACCTAATTGGGAATTTAGAAGTGACCCCCCTTTATTTAAAAATTGGTAAATACCCTTTTAGTAACTTTTAATCTCCAATAGATTATATTTTAATTAAAGTTGTAATCCTTTTCAATAAATAACCAACGATACATCGATATGAATACTAATAGAAAGTGATCATATTTTCATAAAATGATTTAATCTCAGTTACTTTATTTCAGTTAGCTATTGGTAGAAATTTTCTTTTAGAAAATTCGAATGTATTCATTGAAATCAAAAGGTATACTTTGTATTACCATAAAAATGACCATTTCAAAAGGTAGGTAATTTTTAAATATAACTTTCCCAGCCATTCGAAGTAAGGAGAGTTCATAAGTGAAAGTAAGATGCTGTGAGACGAGATTCTTGTAGAAACAAAAGACGTTGTCCCCCTTGGTTTTCAACGCAACAGAGTCATCATCAGTAGCACATACCAGGTTCGAAACCGGGCCGAGGTTCTTAGGTTTTTATATTCGTTAAGGTGAATAAAAATTTAGGGTTGGCAAAATTTAAGACTCCCATACTAGAGTCGGGCTCATGCCTACCAGAGTAGGCGATATGACTTTTTAGTTAAAGCCCGGGCATGAGTCATAATAACTAACATATAAACATATTTTCAGGTCACAATACTATTGAACAGCTGTCTGACTCTAATCTCTTTAATCCTCCATGTATATGTATACAGAATTTCTAAAGCCTAGAAAATTGTATGAATTATCAATGGTCTATCTAAACTGGATAACTTGATCTAACACGATATATCAGATAAAGAATAACAACATTAAAATAACTCGAAACCTTTAAGAAAAATACTTTTAAACACAAAACAATCGCGATGTACTATTTGAACGAAAATAAACAAACTGAATCGAAACTCAAGTAAAAAGATTGATTATGAAATGAACATTTGCTAAGTTCAAATGTTAAGGATACAAATTGGAACTTGTTCTAGGTGATTCTAGATCAACAATGAATACATGACCAAAATAAATAATTCTTTGCGTATCAATATAATTACTCTTTAGAGTAGTTTTAATATTTTTTGGCTTTTCTTTACAGTTTTTTTTTTATTATCTTAAGAGTACAACTTTAGTTGGTTGAATATTTATATAATTTACAATCAGTGGTCATTAAGTACAGTATATGTACGCTTTTAACTAAAATTAAAACCTTGGCAAGGCGGTTCATTTCAGTTACATTGTACTGGCCAAGAAAAACAAAAAACCTTCTGTGAATCATCAGCAGCACGTATTAATCAAGTAAGTTTTCTTTGAAATGAAAACTGACATAATTGCAGAGATATTGTGAAATAATTCAAATGGACTTGAAAAATAAAATAAAACTGGTTTATTTAATATGTTGTCTAATTTCACTAACTATATATACATGGGAGTACTTTCGGTATTTCTACCATCCTCAGCCAAAAGCATAAGAGATAAGACTAAGTTAATTTTCAGAATGTCAGCCTCTCGAGGAACCCATTACCCTCCCTACTGGTGTTCCCCATGACGTCAGACATTCCTAACTAAGCTAAATTGTCAAGCTGTGAGATATTTTATGACAAGGCGGTCCCCATATTTCAAATGTGTGACCCCTTCTAAGATCTAGGTATAAAGCATTAACAATGAACAGGCGAATAATATAACATTAACAAATCAAAAATAATTGGTTCCAGTTACAACTTAATTAAAATTATTATACTGTAAATTATATAAATATATCTATTGGCAAGATTCAGATAAATCATATATATATATATATATATTGGTAAATTCTATGTATATTTAAACGTACCTGTGCACATCGACTGAAGGGTCATATTATTGGTGACAGTAAAGGGGAATATTTTAGATTGGTTTGGTCGTTCATACAATTTCCATTTTTTAAAGTTCTGTTTATTTCTAATATTTCTAATGAGTTGAGCAATGTGCTTTTTTCGCAGAAATGAAGGTATTTTATGCCTGTGTCTTTATCAAACGTATGTTTGTGTTGGTTGATGTGTTGTGCAAATGTTGATTTTGTTATGTTGTGTGTTGTGTCCATGTTAGTATCTATTTCTGATATATGTTCTTTGAGTCTTTGTTTGAATTGTCTCCCAGTTTGTCCTGTATAGATTAGGTTGCAAGAGTTGCAATTTAATTGATAAACCCCACTCTTTTCTTCTGTTTTTATTCGGTCTTTCGTATTGTTAAGGTGTTTGTAAAGTGTCCTATTTGTTCTGAAACTAACTTTGAAGTTTTCTTTTTTAAGAATATTGCCTATTTGTTCAGAAATTTTCCCGTAATAGGGTAAGCTTAGCCATTTCTTTGTTTCTGTTGTGTTTATTATGTCTAGTTTGGAGATATCTTTTAAATTGATTTTGTTGGTTACTTTTTTTCTAATTTTTTCTATTGTATGTTGTTTGTATCCGTTTTTTATGGCTATGTTGTTGATTATATCTATTTCTTTGTTTCTGTCTGTCACGTTTAGTGGTATTGTGTAAGCTCTACAGAAAACCGACAACCACAGATTCAATTATACACAATACATCGAAAGCTCCTATATCACATAAACATGCGACATTTTACTCATTCTTCCATAGAGCTTACACAATACCACTAAACGTGACAGACAGAAACAAAGAAATAGATATAATCAACAACATAGCCATAAAAAACGGATACAAACAACATACAATAGAAAAAATTAGAAAAAAAGTAACCAACAAAATCAATTTAAAAGATATCTCCAAACTAGACATAATAAACACAACAGAAACAAAGAAATGGCTAAGCTTACCCTATTACGGGAAAATTTCTGAACAAATAGGCAATATTCTTAAAAAAGAAAACTTCAAAGTTAGTTTCAGAACAAATAGGACACTTTACAAACACCTTAACAATACGAAAGACCGAATAAAAACAGAAGAAAAGAGTGGGGTTTATCAATTAAATTGCAACTCTTGCAACCTAATCTATACAGGACAAACTGGGAGACAATTCAAACAAAGACTCAAAGAACATATATCAGAAATAGATACTAACATGGACACAACACACAACATAACAAAATCAACATTTGCACAACACATCAACCAACACAAACATACGTTTGATAAAGACACAGGCATAAAATACCTTCATTTCTGCGAAAAAAGCACATTGCTCAACTCATTAGAAATATTAGAAATAAACAGAACTTTAAAAAATGGAAATTGTATGAACGACCAAACCAATCTAAAATATTCCCCTTTACTGTCACCAATAATATGACCCTCCAGTCGATGTGCACAGGTACGTTTAAATATACATAGAATTTATATATATATATATATAGACATATGATTTATCTGAATCTTGCCAATAGATATATTTATATAATTTACAGTATAATAATTTTAATTAAGTTGTAACTGGAACCAATTATTTTTGATTTGTTAATGTTATATTATTCGCCTGTTCATTGTTAATGCTTTATACCTAGATCTTAGAAGGGGTCACACATTTGAAATATGGGGACCGCCTTGTCATAAAATATCTCACAGCTTGACAATTTAGCTTAGTTAGGAATGTCTGACGTCATGGGGAACACCAGTAGGGAGGGTAATGGGTTCCTCGAGAGGCTGACATTCTGAAAATTAACTTAGTCTTATCTCTTATGCTTTTGGCTGAGGATGGTAGAAATACCGAAAGTACTCCCATGTATATATAGTTAGTGAAATTAGACAACATATTAAATAAACCAGTTTTATTTTATTTTTCAAGTCCAAGTAAGTTTTCGCTCACCCTTCAAAACGAGCAGACCGTTTGGGCTAAAAATCTAGAGGAACTTCAAAATCTTCATATTAAATTTTGTTTCAATACTTTGATTAGTTTGGCAGTTATTAGGTTTTCTTTGTTAAGCCCCCCAAATCGATGTGCCATCGGGGGATTCTGGAAACACAAATAAAATGTTATATCAGTACATTCGCTCTAACAGGAATTATTGTGAGGAGGAGGCTTAACTCAAATACCCTGATAACCCCTCATGATTCCAAAATACCTATGTAAGTCAACTATCGATTTATTGCCCAAAGGGTGGATTGGTTTTGATAAGAGTGTGAAAACTTAATTGATTATTTCGTGATGGGGAAGTACATTGCCGGTGATTCACGGACCTTAATGGCGGATCAATGAAAGATATGTAGGTTAACTGGAGATAACTGCGAGGAACCTTAATGCAATTACTTTGCTGATTTTTTTTTTTTATCTTGAAGCTATTATTTAGAGAAGAAAAAGGTTTTCAAGAGATGGCTGCACAATGTAGGCTCTTGAAAAAGAAGAGGAAAAGAGAAGAAATGTTGAAGGAGTGCTAAAGAAAACTAAGTTGAAAGGTGTTAAGTAAGGATGGGCTTGTGAAAGACAGTCAGGTTATCTGTGGGGAAGGTAAACACAGTACAGTGACTGGGACTTCCCCCTCCACCCGCCCCACCCTGACGTCACATGTTCAATCCTCCCAGGGAGCACACTGATCCTTCCTAAGAGACGAACATTTTTAGTCATTTCAAAATTTACTTTAGATCTTTGAGTTTCAGATCAAAATGCAGGTCAAAACAAACACTTCTTGTTCCATGTCTGTCTTCCCCTGCCCTTCTCAGGGCTACCAAGTGCCATGCTTGACTAAGTTTCTGGTTAGCCCCACAATGATTAGGGGGGAAGGCTTAAATCCAAAAAAACCTGAGGCCCTCGGTCGTGTTTCGAACAAGCATGTGACCATTGAGCTACCAGCGCCTTCTATCGACAAGGTTATATTTCATTCTGAAGTATGTACTATTTTCAGACAAATCGACAGAAGGAGGAGTAGGGTTAAGAGGGAGAGAAAAAATGTATTTTATATGTGTACATATATGTATCATATATGTAGTATCTTGTATTATTATTATTATTTTATATATACTCATATATTTTTAAGTATTTATTTGTACAGTTTTTATTAATTTCATTTTACTTTTTTAATGGTTTTTTTGTTACTACTAATCATAGATGTGTTAGACTCAAGTAGTTATATATCTAATATATAAGCTATCTTAATGTATAAATTCTTTTGACGTATCCTATTACCATGTATTAGTTTAACGGAAATAAATTATTATTATTATAATTGGAGCATTTCACTGATTTATCTACATAAAACACCAAATGCTGCATATAATTGCTGACATGTGCAACGCTCATTTGAGGAATATAAAACATGGTTTATTGGAAGGGGAAATGTTTACATAATTTCATCGACTCTACTCAACTCACTTGGTAAACATACAGAAGAACTTGGCAAGTAGACATTTCTTCTGAATAAACATACATCAATTTAGCCAGCCAATAAGGATCGTCGATAAATTACATAAAGCGCTGACGGGGGGGAGTATTATGTGAACGGAAGTTTCGAATCTTTTTGACCTCTGTACCTGCCGGCTAAATTTGAGCTTACCTGAAATTGGCTTCGAATTTTTCAGACATACAGAAATATATTGCTTTACATATGTTACCGTCAATAGTCGAATTTAGGCAATTCGTGAAGTGACAAGGCACAATCCGAAAGGACCGCAGACACTGAAGGGACTTTCCTTGTCATTTTAAGACAACAAAACAACCTTTGATTTTCATGAAGTTATTAGTTGGTGTTACAAGATTTTACGAAGAGACTGTGAACATCAGCTTTGGTGGACATGGGCCCAACTTTGCAATGCAAGTACTACATTTTTTCTACCCTAAATTTTTATTCACCTAGGATAGAGATCTTTTACGAGTACCTGACAACGTAAATAAAAAATCTAAGGGCCTCGGCCGGGTTCGAAGTACCCATCTATAGAGAATACACACTCAAAGGTCAACGTGGAAATTCAACTTACACTTCAGACAAAAGAAAAAGTGAATGCTAAAAGTATTAGTAGTCGGTGAATCACCTTCAATGTACTTCCCCAGCACCAATTAATCAATTAAGTTTTCGCTCTCCCTCCAAAGCCAATCGATCGTTTGCGCTAAAAGTCAATAGTTGAGTTTAATAGAGGCTTTTAAATCCTCATACTAAATTTTATGTCAATATATATTCATTACATACATCAGCAGAGTTGTTGTGTTAAGCCACTCCTTGTGTTAAGCCGGTGATTCACTGATGAATTTTATTTCGGAATTACGTTGAGTCTGCACATATTGTATCTGGCGAAAAACACCCCTTTTACAAAATACCTTATAACTTAGGTGCTGAAATTTGATGAACTGAAGTTTGATGAAAGTTTCTCAAAAAGTACAAATTTCATCAAAAACCAAAAGACATAATTTTTGCACTTTTTCGTTTTGAAATAACGTGGAATGACCAATTACTGCTGTCTTTTAGTAATATACTGGCTGTTATTACTACATAAAGATTCTTAATTAGATAATACGTATGTACTGCTTCATTAAAATGACTGACGGGAGGGTTGCACTTCTTAGTGAAGCAGTACAGGTTCTTCTGTCGTATACATATATAAATAAAACAAACTTATTTTTGAAATATTGTCTATTCCACTAAAGATATATATACATATATAACTACCGGTTTCGGCTTTATACCATCGTCAGGTCTAGTTATGAACTGACGATGGACCTGACGATGGACCTGACGATGGTATAAAGCCGAAACCGGTAGTTATATATGTATATATATCTTTAGTGGAATAGACAATATTTCAAAAATAAGTTTGTTTTATTTATTTATTACAAGTTTCCACAATATGTCCGCGTTTCTCAACTTTGAAAGTATACATATATAGTTCGTCTCCAGCTGTACGAAATATAGAGGAAGTTATGTCAACAGTCATAAATTTGAATTTGACTTTTCGACGGAATATCATGTTATACATCTCCTAATTCCCCCCCCCCCCCCAAAAAAAAAAATCTATCTGTAAACATAACTCCCGATAGAATAAATATATCGACATGGCATCTTATAAACCCCATAAGAACAATATCTATTGATTTTTAGCCAAATCGGGCGAAGCGAAGAGAGAATTAGGAGTGTACTCGTATGTATCGTCACAACCACAGGATTTCGGACGTCAGACTGTTACAATTCGGCTTTTGAGAGTTAAATGGAAGATAAAGATATGCGTAGCAATTTAGCATCATCTACCTGACAAAAGAGCGGGACTCGACCCCCAATTCTAGCGCGACTCGACCCCCAAATCTAGCGGAACTCGACCCCCAAATCTAGCGCGAATCGACCCCCAAATCTAGCGGGACTCGACCCCCAAATTTAGCGCGACTCGACCCCCAAATCTAACGGGACTCGACCCCCAAACCTAGCGGGACTCGACCCCCAAATCTATATAGGATGTTGGCTGATGTGTTAGTTGAACTTTGTAATATCTGTGGGTCTCCACTCCCACAGAATAATGGCCTCCGTACTGGTATCTGGGAGTTCCATGTTCCTTTCTCAAATCTCTCATCTACCTGATGGCTCTCTACTTTTTGCCAACATCTCTCTACCTTCCTTCCTGCACTCCAATATAACTTCTACTTCCAGTTATTTATCTCCGATTTAGGTCCTGTTACCTTCTGCAATTTGATATTTCATTGTGTGCGCTTTCGTTGCAAATACAATCAGGAAGAATTGTCGGTGTAACATCTTTTTTTAAATGAACAATAAGTTTCTCCTCTCCTCAATCAGCGGCTGTCAAAAATGTGTTGAGTGCTCTTCATAATGTTAGGTACTATTGTCAAGTGTTTGTTGTTAAATTTAAGTCCACAATGTCAGGCAGACAATGAAGTAAAATGTACTTTGTTAAAGACCTACCTGGTATTTTTCAGTATTTTTTTTTTTTTTAATTTCTCCAGCTATACGAAGTATAGGGAAAGTCATGTAATTAGTCAGATCATCGATGTAATTAGTCAGATCGTCATGTAATCAGTCATATCGTCATGTAATTAGTCAGATCGTCATGTAATTAGTCAGATCGTTGATGTTGTGTTTTCATCGGTATATCATGTTTTCTGATCCCCTAATACAGTGAAACCTGTTTAACTGGGATCTCAAGGGACCTATGATTTTTTATCACTTATAGAGGCTTTTCATTTACCCAGTTTTCCAAATAGGCAGGTTTGAAATTACAGTTGTTTTATTTATAGAGGGTCCCGCTAGGGAGGTCGAAATGTATCGTTTCTCATTTATAGAGGTGAAAATGTTAATGAAAAATACATATTTTATGTTGTTATTATGTTTAATTTTTATTTTTCAAAACAATACTACAAAACTTATGACTAAAAAAAAATCTGTTATATTGTTTTTTATTTGAGTGCTAGTAGCTTTAAGGTATTTCTCGATAGCATAAATTTGATCAAATGTGCCAGGATTATCAATATTTGACATCTCAAAATATTTATGTAAGGTTTCTAATGCTTTTTCTGCGTCACGCTTTGATACTCTTTCTGAAATCTCTTCACAACCCTCCTCTTCTTTTTCTATCTCCAAAGAGGAAGAAGAGCATGCAGAAACGATGTCGTCGTCAGTGAGTTTTTCTGAAATTCTCCTCAAAAGTCAGCTGCTGGTCATTTCCGTTGCTACTACAAGTGGTAATAATCTGGTTCCATTCTGCAAGTGTTACACAGTTTTCTTCCTCCTTTTGTAAGCCGTGTACCAAAAATGAAAACAGATGTTCGTGTGTGTCAGTATGTTTGTCCGTCTTTGAACACGATAACTTTTGATAGAATGAATGTACTGACGCAACATTTTACTTGTTGCAGTTTCCAGAAACTCCCAATTAGCAGTTTCCAGAAACACCCAATTGTCCTTGCTCGGAGCCATGACGGTGGGATCTTTTCGGGCAGGGGTCGCCAAACCGTCGCTCGTGCTCAAAATGATAGTTGCTCATGGGAAAAAGTGGACCCCATAAAAAAAAAAATTCACCATAATTATACCTCTGTTCTACATCCTTTTCCCCTTCGACTGATTTGGCTGAAAATCACTAGGCATCTTACGTATAGAATTTTATATTGATAATGATGTATACAGGGTGATTCCCTCGTAAGTTTAAAAAAAAAATTGGATGAAACTAGACCGAAAATGGAGTATAATGCCGCCAACCCCACCTTTCTATTTTAATCCGTTGCCGAGATATGATTTTTTTAAAGGTTTTTTTCGAGAAAACCACGTTTTTTGCCATCAAGTCCCACATTTCTCCTCTTTAAACCACTTTTCTCAACTTAAATTTCGTTAAATTTCCTATCAGACTAGTGTAAGTCAACTTTGAAAATTATCAACTTGGAACCGAAATAACAGCTAATACGTTAACATTTTAGAAAAATTAAAATTTCGGGAAATACTTCCACGTCAATTACTTTCCCGCTCAAGGACCGCTTCAACCGCCCAGGGGGCTAGAAAACTTACTCATTTAATCGGCTTTTTATTGGTATGGTCAACTTTGCGATTCCGTATCGATTCCATGGAGAAAGTTAAGGTTGAATGAGTAAAAACGTGATGCAAATCGAATCTAAGGAGGTCACAAATGCAAATTTTTTTTTTTTTTTTTTAATCTAGAGATCATAAGTGTGGCCAGTTCAGGTCTCACAATAACAAGGCCACACTTATGATCTCTAGATTAAAAAAAAAAAATTTGCATTTGTGACCTCCTTAGATTCGATTTACATCACGCTTTTTCGCATTCAACCTTAAATTTCTCCATGAAATCGATACGGAATCGCAAAGTTGACCATACCAATAGAAAGCCGATTAAATGTGTAAGTTTTCTAGCCCCCTGGGCGGTTGAAGCGGTCCTTGAGCGGGAAAATAGTTGACGTGGAAGTATTTCCCGAAATTTTAAACGTTTTAGCTATTATTTCGGTTTCAAGTTGGTAATTTTCAAAGTTGAACGTACACTAGTCTGATAGGAAATTTAACGCTGATTTCGAAAATGTGGTCAAAAGTTGAGAAAAGTGGTTTAAAGGGGAGAAATGTGGGAATTGATGGCAAAAAACGTGCTTCTCTCGAAAAAACCTTTAAAAAATCATATCTCGGCAACGGATTTAGATAGAGAGCACCTCTCTATCTACCGGTTGGCGGCATTCTACTCCATTTTCGGTCTAGTTTCATCCAATTTTTTTAAAGATACGAGGGACTCACCCTGTATATACTGTAATCACCTACGAAGAATCCACTACCAAATGAAAAAAATAGTCGTCGATGAATCGCCAGCAATGTACTTCCCCAGAACGAATTAATCAATTAACTTTTCGCTTCCCCTGCAAAACCAGTCGACCGTTAGCGTTAATATTCATCAGTTGACATACATAGGGATTCCTAAATCCTCTTACTAAATGTTGTATCGAAAATTCATTACATCGGCAGTTCATAGGATTTCTCTTCCCTGAACCCACCTTCTCTTCAGCCGATATCGCTGAAATATGACAGGTTATGTCCTCACTGGGTTTTGACTTTAAATATAAAATTTCATGTCGACACATTCATTACATAGAGAGTTATTGGGGTTTATGAGTTGGAATCTGGATGTCGGAAAACATGAAATTTCGTTGAAAAATCCACATCGAATTTTTGACTGATTACATAACTTCCCATATGCTTCGTAAGTAAAAGAAAAATTAACTTAATAAGAAATTCGGCTAGTAATGTCGAGCTGGGGTCAGGGGTCACCTGCAATATATTATTAAAATCATTCTAATTTCAAATGCTGATTGTTAACGTTATTGATGAGGTAAGATGGTGCACCCCCTGTATGTTCTACAGCACGCTCCTACACACCCTTTTCATTTCACTGATTCTACCCCTAAAACATTCTCGGAATTTCAACCCCCCACCCCAAGAGCTCTCGACGATATTGGAACTGTTTTTCAGCTCAGTTGACTATCACATAAGGATTGTCCGTCCTAATATAAGGAGATCTAGATAGAATGCGACCCAGAACATTCCCCGTTTTGCCAAAATCGGACAAGTGGCTGCTTCCATTCGCTCCATTCTCTACGCTCCTTCATAAACTTGTTACAAACAAAAACATACAACCCCAAAACAAGTTATATCGTTATAAAACAAAGTTTGTCTTCTGTTATATTGTATGCTATAATTTACGCTGTAAGAATTTCTTCACTCTTTTTTTTTGATCGAAAACAAATCCGATTAATTGGGTTGTCACATCGTTTAATTGGATATTGTCCTTAAGCATTTTTTTCTTCTTAGCTTTCTTTTTTCCTTTTTACTAATTTTATTTTTTTAATCCCAAGATAATTAGATTTTGTTCGAAGTGAGAATAGCCGAATCCTAGGTGAAACTCGTTTTCAGATAGAATGAAACTTCCCTATAACGGACATCTGTGGAAGTTAAATTTTGTCCGGTATAACTTTAAAAGAAAAAAAAAAAAAAAAACAGGAAAAAATAATCCATGAATAAATAAAATAAAATGGAATACAAATTTATTAATAACAATCATATTTTATAGAGGTTGCATACCAGCCTACTGTTCTCAAGATGGCGGAAAACCTGGGACGTTAAACGATGGTCCCGAGCCTGTTCGATGTCAAATATTCTTTAAAGAACTCTCCCCATCCTGTGTAACTTGGGCATTAAAACATTAGAGACATAAGTCTGTATCCTGTACACTTGACAATACTCTAACCAGCGAAATATATTGTGTATTTTATTTAATATAGTGGAATTTTTGACTCGTTCTATTCAGTAGTATTTACAATGAATTTCCACAAGATCTCTTGCGAAAACATCTCTAGATATTTGTTTTCTATTCATGTCTATGTAACTATACATTCATCCTATGTAACTATACTTGGACACTGTCGTCGCTCTGGTAGTAGGCAATATGACCTCGTAGTTAAAACGGCATTAGCCACACAAACAAACAAATTCTCTAGATATTTGTTTTCTATTCATGTCTAGAACAAAAATAGGTTAGTAAACATGAATAATAATTACATATTATATAAGTTTGAATGTACAGTATTTATAATAATTGAAAAGGTGTCGTTGATGAATGGCCATATTGTTCTATAATAAATTAAGTTGTTTTGTCCCTGTAAACCCTCCCCTCCTTCAACTGTTTTGACTGAATGTCAGTAAGTGTCTAAGTTACTGAATCAACAAAACAAAATGTCCGTGAATTCTAGACAATGAACTTCCCCAGATCGGATTTTTGTAATCAATGTAAGTTTTTTCTCTCAGAGAGGTGTTACTCAAGGAATGAGATTTTTGTGTCACTTAGTTCTCACATGAAATGTCCATGTCTCATTGTCTCTGGTCGACGGATTGTGGTTGGGACCGGCTCCTTCGAAGGATGGCGTGCTCAAAGTTGCACAGAAGACTAGCACAACACCTCAGTGCCCCCTTATCTACAGTATTGAAGCGTTGTTGACCTTTTGTTCGTAGGAAAAAAAAAAAAAAGAAGAACTTTCCTGAGAAACAAAAGAAAAAAAAAAGTTTTTGAAGACTTATAAATGTCCTTATTGAACCTTGTCTGTAAATTAGTTTAAGAAAAATAAAATTACTGTTGAACAAAGTAATTTTCTGTTTGTATTGGTCTTACTTTTGTTTCTGTACTTTGTACGCTTCACCATTGTCAACTTAGTTCTTTCTTGTTCGGTTCTCTGGAACTTTGTAAAGTCCCAAGTTACAACTTTAATGTTTCTACAATAAATACTCTTTGACCAAAGGTTCACTTTACTAGAACTGATGTTAACATTAGGAAAATCTCTCAATCATGTTCTCAGCCCCCCCCCCTCTCCCTTCTCTTATTGTTTCGGCATAATTTGAAATTTCTACATATCTTCCATTTAGTATTGTTTTATTATTTTGTTTATTTTGGATGGGGGTTGGAGCTTCTTAACCACTAATCCTACTACCTCTCAATATTTACCAAAGTAGGCCTTAAGCCACTCAGAACCCTGCCAGGAGCCACCCAGACCGCATCGTACCTTTATCAATCCACCAGATCGTCCCATCACCAGACGGTGCAATGCCATCACATCCATCATCTGACCATCTAGCAGCCCCCCATCTAGCCAGTTAGTTGGAACTCTTATTTTGGATACCATTACCAGTCTATAAAACACTCATCGAGACGCGATGAGGCCTGTATCCTAAGTTGGATGATCCTTGAAAAACTCTGCGGATTTCTTAAATACTCTTCCAGCCGTTTTCACAGATACAATTGAACTTATGGTCTTAAGGCCTTTATATAACATGAAACTGATTTTTGATGAAATAAATAAATCATTTCTAGTATGTACAGATAAAAATTTAGTTTCATGAATAGACTGAAAATGAGGTTGTAACAGGAGACTTCAAGAAAGTCAACCCAATCCCAAATGGGAGTGAAATACACACAAGGTGAACATAGAACTAAATATGTCTAACTCATTATAGTAATGGAGTTCCATTGTTCCTAGATATAGTTAGTTATTGTGACTCAAGCCCGGGCTATAACTACGAGGTCATATCGCCTACTACTAGAGCGCTCATTCGTCGCTCTGGTGGATACAAGCCCGACTCTACAGTGGGGGAGTAGCTAAATGTTGCCTACCTAAGTTTATTCACCTATGGTAGGAGTATTTAGCAAGTACATGATCATCGGAATCATCGCTTAACTTCACATCCAAAGGATGGCGTGCTCAAGGTTTATTACTTCTCAGAAAAAAGACGTAAGGGACTCGCCAGCTATCTTGAGCTCAATAGGCTAGTGTAATAAATATATAAAATTAAGGTTTTGTCTAGAGACCATCAATTCGTTCTATGTATGTTTTTTTTTTCATGGGAATACGATGATGATACGATATTTGCAGGGCGTTTCAAAGATCGTCCAACTTACAATATAGACTCTGAGGAATCATTTTAAAACGGAGGGAGTGCTCTGGGGGGCACAAATTACTGCTAACTCTTTATCGTATTATCATTTCGCATGCAGCCTTCTTATAGGCTAAGTTATATCTTAAGATTTTGGTCAGGACGGGAGAGGGCGGGTTGTGGTGAGCTGAAACTTGCAAGGTATTTCAAGAATGGCACAACTCAAGATATAGGCTACGTGGCATCTCAAAATTCAGAACAGGAGTGGGAGTTGTGGAGGGGGGAGAGGGGCCAGAAACATAAAATTACTGCACGCTTGAGATTTTCATAAAATTCCACATTAAGCTTTATAAGCTTTATAAACAGGCAAGTTTAACATTTATTATTTTTAATTAATTTATTAATTAATTTTATTATTTTCCATTTATATTGTTTTACAGTAGCTTTTGGATGGATCGGTCCGAAGGGGTTACGGTCGGGTGGTGCTGCAAAAATACGCAATGCCAAACGTGTGATCTCTATAAATATGTAGACGATGTTCCGTTTATCAGGAGATCTGGATCTTGAGGTGGGGAGGGATCACCAACTGTCTCTTCCATTCCAAATCCCCCCTCCCCCCCCCCCCCCCCCCACCCTTAGCTTTCCCGCCTTATTTTCCTCCTTATACATATTCAGCGGGAGTCTTTCTGTGTTTTTTTTTTTTTTTCTTTTCATGACATCTTTTTAGTATCATTTGCAGGGGAGAATATTTAATTTTTGTAAGATACGTATAATTTCACATTTTGAAAAAAATTTAAAAAAAAAACCATAAGAGGGCTTTCTTATACCATTTACTTTTGTAGAGATTGCTCTCCTTCCCCTATTCTGACGTTACTGGGTTTACAGATGTAATGTGCTGGCGTCAGCCGTTTCCTTTGTTTCAATGTACAGCGTGATTCTGAGAGTGACTTTCATATAACCAGTAATGCCAGTTTGAAATATAATTGAGAGAAGGGAGAGGGAGACAGACCAATTTGTACAAAAGTGGTTGGTTTAAAATTAGTTGCTATGTGTTTAAATTTATACATTACTTATGAATATTTAGGAAATATATAAACCTTTTCGCATAAATCAAGCAAACGTCTAAAAAAATGTGTTTCAAACAGACATTTTCAGACGTTTTTGGCATTTATTTCGTTAACCGGCCGACCTACGAAAAATCGTATTTTATGTAAAATGTGCCTTTCAGTTTTCTCTACAACTTTGGTTCGAAAAGATTTTTGATGAGGTCTTAAATATAAGCGTGAAATATAATAAAGCTTCGAAATATTGTGATCTTGATTTTCGTCCAAAATCATAGATAGATAAGTTACCATATTCATTTCAAATTTCAAAAGTTCATAGTTACAATCCATTCTGCGTTACGAGCGTTGACGAAGTTTCAATCAAATACACTCACATCATCTCGGAAATGGGCAAAATGGGCAGGGACCTTGAAATGTGAAATTTTTTTAAAGAATTTAGTTTTATGGTGAGCTTGCACTCAAATGTTTGAGAGACGTCGGTGTCTCTGCATCAAAACCCAACACGAAAAATAAACAATTGTCGGTAAATCACTGGCTAGGATTAACAACTCTTTTTGCTCTCTGCCTTAAACCAATCAATCGATTGGGCTGAAAATCAATAGGTCTCTTATGAAGAGACTTCTGAGTCCTTATACAAAATTTCTTGTTGATACATTCATTATATCGGCAATTATTAGGGTTTCTGTTTTGAGCCCTCTTTCTCTGACCATCTATTTATTTTGAATAATTCGGCTGAAAATAGATAAGTGTCCTCCTTATAGGTTTCTGGATATTTCATTAGGTTAGGTTTTATGACTCATGCCCGGTCTTAACTACGAGGTCATATCGTCTACTACCAGAGCGCTCTTTTGTCACTCTGGTGGACATGAGCCCGAATCTACTGTGGGCGTCCTGAATTTTGCCTACCCTAAATTTTTATTCACCTAGGGTAGGGGTCTTTAACGAGTAACTGACATCGTACAGGCTCGGGACCATCGCTTAACGTCCCTTCCAAAGGACGGCCTCGGTCGGGAGCTCAGAAGGCAAGCACGCATACCACTGAGCTACCGGCGCCCTTTATATATATATATATATATATATATATATATATATATATATATATATATATATATACAATTTTGGAGATTTTCATGTTTTGGCCCTATCCCACACTATTGACTATCCCGCACATTTCTGTTAACTCCATTTTGTAATAACTTTTAACAAAATTTATAAAAATAGGGAATTAGAAATTGGAGGGCCTTTGGCATTGCAAAATGTGGTTAGGGAAAAGGCCCTAACCCTCAATTTGAAGGCCCTAACCCACATACTCTCACAAAACTTGAAATCATTTGAGAGACCAAAAGACCTATCCCCTAGTCCAAATGCCCTATCCCACTAGTTTGATGCTGTTGATTGATCCGTTTCATTTAAATCTAGCGCCCTGATCAACAAAAATGCCATTGTAAAAAAGGAAAATAAATAAAGATTTTTATTTCACCAATTATAGAAGTGGGTTCGTTCTGAACATTCAGGACTTTAAAAACCTATTGTTTAGGGCTTTTGGCAGTTAACATTATGAGACAGGCCCCGTTGCTACAAGGTGACAAAGGCCCTAATCAACAAAGTGGTTCACTTTACTGTTATTTCTTGTAAAGAGATGCAAGTATTGATGAAAAATAATTGTTCTATGTAAAAGAAAAGATTCTTAAAAATTACAATTAAACTAATGTGGAAAGCCAACTTGGTTTGTTCAATAATGAAACAGTTTTTTCTTTCTTCTGTAAAGTTAACCTTATGTGGGTAAGGGCCTTTTGCCTGTAACGCATCGATATATAAATCTGCTTATTTAGCTTATGGTGTTCGGAAAACAAAATAATCCGGTGAAAACCGTTCATTATCAGATTGGGGTTATACAAGAAATCTGGATTTTTTCCGTTGTTTTAAATATCTGTTAAGAGGAACCTGGAGGGGCTAGTCCGATATCCGTTTCCTAAAGAAGATTCAAAATACGATAGGAAACGTCTTGGAGACTCTTGGAAGAAGTTCGTGGATGTTCTTTTCGTTGCAAACCTCTGACGTTTCTTATTTTTGTTTAAATCTACCACACAATCGTCTCTGTCAATTCTTTAGATTCGGGAGCATATTTGTTGTTATCGTCCAACATGTATTACATTTGCCGACACGTGCGAGCGTAGCCTTGAGCCTTGAGAATGCCCGGCCTATGAGCCTTGAGAATGCCCGGCCTATGAGCCTTGAGAATGCCCGGCCTCTGGACTTTCAAGATTTCCCGGCACTCCATAATGACTGAATTAAACCCTTTATAATTCTCAGTGAGATCTGTAGCAAGATGGCTTGAAAATATTTTCATTTTAAAAATCTCCAGTTCATTCCGAATTCCCTGAATGGTTGAACTGAAATGTACAAATGAATTATTAAAATGTCCAGCCTGGAAAATAATGGAAATAAAAGATATTCATTTTTCATTTTCAATTCATTCATATTTCATGGTCACCCTTCAAAATTTGTCCGAATTATTAATCAAATATTTCAATTAGTTATTTTAAATAGAAAAAAAAAACAAGTTGGTGAAACACCAGGGGCGATCTACCCCCCCCCCCCTCCCCCCCATCTATGTGTTCGCTCTCTCTTTGAAACCAATGGAATCGAAACTAAATTTGTAACATTAGTTACATCGATATGTCGTACTTATAGGGGTGCCATTTTAGACGTATGATATTCCATTTCGATGCATTCATTACTTCAACGTTTATTGGGGTTTTTAGGTTAAACCTCCTCCAAATCTCGATTTGGGTTCAAATCAATAGGTGTCGTCCTTAGGAGGTGTTGTCATTAGGAGGTGTCGTCCTTAGCAGGTTCCTAACAAAGGCAGGACATTTTTTACTTTCTACTTCCCCAGCTATAGAAAGTATAGGGGAAGTTATGCAATCAGCCTGAAATTTTATGTCTATTTTTCAACAAAATTTCATGTTTTCCGATCTTCATATTCAACACAAAGTTTTATATATGTAGAAGCTTACAAGGAAAACACATATTAATTTTCAGCAAGGTCGGTCGAAGGGAAGAGGGACTTCAGGTCAACATTGCTCAACTCAAAAACCCTAATAACTCCGGATGTAATGAATTT
Organism: Aradus depressus; assembly: GCA_963662175.1. Classification (NCBI taxonomy): domain Eukaryota; kingdom Metazoa; phylum Arthropoda; class Insecta; order Hemiptera; family Aradidae; genus Aradus; species Aradus depressus. The sequence goes on along the minus strand of OY759214.1, from coordinate 55,274,381 downwards.
ATCGACACAAAATTTACTATGAGGACTTAGGAGCCTCTATGTAATTCAACTTTTAATTATTAGCACAAAGTTTTGGAGGGGAGCGAAAAATTAATTTATTAATTCGTTCTGGGGAAGCACATTGTCGGTGATTAACCAACGACTTTTTTTTTTTATAGAAATAAAATACGTTGTCTTACCATTGTTTTATTTTTGACCACAACCGATTTTCAACGCAACAGCGTCATCATCAGTGGTACTTCCCACCCACACAGCACAGCGGTTAAAGGACAACTGGCTGTGCTGTATGGGTGGAATCACGGGTGGAATGTACCACTGACGATGATGTTGTTGCGTTGAAGACAAGATCTTTTATTTCGATGAAAGTAATTATGGTAGTTGTGGTAAATATTGGAAATACTTTGAATAAGGATCACAATAACGTCTTCTGTCATAGTGAAGCAACATAATATATTATGTTCCTGCAATATGACCGAATATAATATGTTCTTGATATAATAATATTATATGGTGGAAAATACTGATCAAACGCTACTGTACCTTAATATGAAGATGGCTGATGTAGTGAGAAGTCATTATTTCACAGATTGTCAAATAAGATGTAGTCTGATCTCTCACACTTTATTAGTATTAATAAGCTAGCCGGCTTAATTGTTAAAGTTTTTAGATGGTTTTATTTATTTATTTTCATTATAAAAAATTTTAAATTTTATTTACTAAAATATTTTAATTTTCATTCAAATTTAAAAAACTTTCATTTTATCAGACTGTCTGATGACGAGGGCAACCTCGAAAGCCGGCTAGCTAATACTAATAAAAATCTGTGAGAGGTCAGACTACACCTTATTTGACAACCTGTGAAATACTGTACCTTCTACTGTTTGAAGCAATATTTCAAACATTAAGTCCAATATTAGAATTTTAAATATTGAGGCCCCTTCCAGCTCTCCCTTGTCGTAATTAAATCTCTGTATATTGGGGAGAGGAAGAGAGGGGGGGGGACGGTTTATGTAATCAATAGAAAATTTTATGTTGGTTTTTCACCCGAATTTTATGTTATCCTATAAAAATAATGCTCCAGTGACTCTATAACAAAATGTCGTATACAGGGATTTAGAAAGGATACGTGTGAGACAATGAGGGTGGGGGAATTTATGGCAATGAGGGAGGGAAAAATGTTTATGGGGGGACTTAGTTGCGTTATTTAATAATGAAAACGTATATAGTGGCCTAACTAAACAATTTTGCTACGAAATTATAAAACACAAAAATCATCAAACTCATTTAAGTAGGTATAAGGTTTGAAACCCGGTCCCACACCCTTGAGTTGTTTATCTGTGAGGCAAAAAAAAACATGAGCACGTCGTCCCCTGGATGGGACGTCAAGTGATGGTCCCGAGACTGTACGATGTCAGATCGTTAAATACCTCTTCGTACCCTAGCTAACTAAACCAATAAGGACGACAACTATTAATCTTAGCGGAATGAGTGGAAGGAGAAAAATGGGAATGAAAAAAGGGCTCAGCAAACATTCCAATAACTGCAGATGTAATGAATGGGTTTCTTGGTGATAGGCAATGTATCGATACACAATTCGTATCGAGGATTCAGTAGCCTCTATGTAAGTGAAATATCGAGTTTCAGTCCAAACGGTCGATTGGCCAAGGAGGGAGAGCTAAAATGTAATTGATTAATTCGTGCTGGGGAAGTTGATAGCCGGGGATTGACCGACAACTGGTGATCATTACCGGTATCTGTTACTGGTAACTGTTACTTATTTAACTGAGGTCTGAGTAGTCGCAACGCTGAAAAACAAAACTCGTATCTGAAGTGATGTAAAATCTTGCCACAAACGTCGTCCTCGTGTCCCCGTATCTCACTACTACTCTGTCTATTTATATGTACCTATGTGTATCTATTTCTGTGTCACTTCTCCGATAGGATCTCTCACTAATTTCTCATCATTTGCTCTCTTTGATTCATTTCACATGGGCGTAGGCAAGGGGCTAAATAAGAGAGAAAAGTTTGTTAGTAAATATTGGAGGCGCATTTTTGGAACGTCATCTGAAGCTCGCCCCTCCAGAAGCCCATAGGAACGACTCCTATTGATTTTCTGACAAAGGCATTAGTCAAAAACCCCAGTAATAAGTGGCTGATATTGGAAATGAAGGTTGATGAATGGGAAAGCGTAGTTGGCTAATATGAGTTGGGGAAGTACCTTGGTGGTGATTCACCGACGAATGATTTCTGTCGTTTTTTGTAAAATTTGAACCATGGAATGAAGTATTTTTGTTTGTTTTTTGAGCTCAACTCAAAAAAATGAGTAAAAAGTATGAAAAAATATTAAATAACTTTTTTTAAAAATTAAATTAAGACAAAACACAACCAACCAATAAATAAATATATATATATTTTTTTTTGCATTTTATAAACATAGATCTAAGTAACAATAATCATAATAACATCGTTCATCATAATAACATAGTATAACATTTGTTTGAAAAAATAAATTTGTTATATTCCATGCACCCCCCCCCCCCCCCCCCCCCTCCACCGAGGGTCACGTAGGTAAACTCAGGTAGCCCTCGACAGTTACATACATGACACCATAGCACTCACTACACTGGACACAAACTCACAACACCTTCACCACACACATCCACTCAAGTCATTATAAGGCATCTTTCATTTATGTTAAAAATTGTTTCCATCTCTTCTTCACATTATTATTAAGTACCTATCTAGTTATATCATTGTCCATAATGACTAATTTGTTTGTTGTATTCTGTAGGCCCTGAAGAAGAAAATGAATAGTTTTCGAAACGTTGGCTAAAATTTGAATTTTTCATTGAGACGACAGAACCTCGAATTCCTTCTACATTGACAATACTATCGACTCTATTAATGAGCCCGAATCTACTGTGGAATTCCTAAATTTTGCCTACCTAAGACTTCTAGGACTAATTTAGGACTTCCCCAGTAGATTCGGTGCCTCTAGAGAGAGAGAACTCAAAAAACAAACAAAAATTCATTCGTTCATATATATTATATATCACACCTGCAGGCACACTCCAAATTTACTCTGTCATATAATTATTAATTTGTATTTAATTAATTTATCCATTTTTCTTTTTTCGTTTTTTTTCTCTGTAATATTACTCCACATTCTTTTCTCTTAATCAATATTATTACCTTTATTTATTTCCTTATTTAAATTCATATTAATTTCATTTATATATATTTTAAACTTTATTTTCACTTTTAGCTTCGTACCGATTTAACAAAATGAATTTTTTAAAAATTTATTTAGTTACTCTTGTAGTCTTGCGCAAAGTTCCATTATAGTTAGTATAGTGTGTATAGTTAATATCATATATGTATAATGATATTACACTGTATAATATATAATGTAATATTATTAATTTTTCTATAACTGATGATAATGCACTCTGATGGATGCTCTGTGACCTAACTTATCTCTATAATGAGGTCTATGAACACTTCCGCTCTGTTAATTTTGTGTCATGTCAACACTCGGAGTGGTTTCCTCCCAGATAAAATAAACTAAGGGCCTGGGCGGGGTTTCGAACCCGTGAGTTTGAGCTCAGTAAGCAAGCACGCATACCACTGAGCTACCGGCGCACTCTGGTTCCTTTATATATGTCATTATTGTTCAGCTGATCTATCTCTAATTTTGAATATGTTAATGTTAATATTGTTAATACAATGGTCAGTGACTGAATTTTATAGGGGTGATCTTTTAAACAATAAAAAAAATTGCTATATATTATTATTATAATTATTATAAACTGCTCACAAATTGAAGTGGACCACTCATTTTTTAAAACATTTTTTTATGGTTATTCATTTCTTTTCATTAAAACCTAACTTATTCAATAGAAATGTTCATTGGGTTTAAAATGAAGACACATGAACGAGTGTTAAAAGAAAACAATTTATTCTTTGAAAATAAAATTAAAAAAAAATCAATTCCAGAGTTACATTTAATTTTTTTTAATTAAACATTTTTAAAGACAATATTTTTTATTAGTTTTTTAAATTTCTTTAGTAGGATGTTGGGCCTCCTCTGCTTCGAATTAAAGATTCACATCGCTGTTTCATACTCCCTCAATACGTAACGTTGGGGCAAAGAAGCCCATTCCTCAATTAATGCATCTGCAAGTTCATCCAAGTTATCCGAGCAAGGCGAACGCATGTGTAACTGGCGTTGGAGTTTATCACAGACATGCTCAATAGGATTCATGTCGGGTGAAGAAGCAGACCAGCTCATGCGCGTGATTCCTCGTTCGTTTAAATAACGTTCAACCACATTGGCTCTATGAGGCCGAGCATTATCGTCAACAAGAATGAAATTTTCCCCAATTTCTTGGGATAAAGGGACAATAACAGGCCTGATGACATTGTCCAGGTACGTTTGTTTGGTCACAGGTTCATTCCTGAACATTATCAGCTGAGTTTTTCGATTACCTGACATCCCTGCCCAGACCACTATTGAGCCTTCTCCATAAGAGCGTACTGGCTCAGTCATATCTGCGTTAAATCGCTGGATTCGCTCTCTCCACACTCTAAAACGTCTATAATGATGACGGAGAACAATTTTCGATTCGTCAGTAAATAAACAACTATCTCAGTCCTCATCAGTCCAATCAACATGTTCACGAGCCCATAGGAGACGCGCTGCTTTATGGTGTCTCGTTGAAAAAACCACTCCTCGCTGGTCTTCTTGCCCTCAAACCGAATTCATAGAGGCGGTTTCTAACTGTCTGAGTTGAAATGCGGACCCCTGTTGCATCCATAAAAGAGCTTTGCAGTTGTCGAGCTATTAAACCTCGTTGTCTAGTGGTCTGGACTTGTAAATATCGGTCCTGCCAACATCACGCTGAGAATGGCCTAACTCTAAAAGAGCCAAAGTCCTCCCTAGTTCTTCAACAGTAAGTCTTCGTAAGGGCATTTAAAAAAAAGGTCTAGTGCGCTGGCTAAATGAGTACTGACGGTGAAAGACGAATCTTGATTTATTTAGAGGATTAAATCCGATAAAGCGGATCCCAATTGTGTAAACAAAATGATTTTGTTTTTGTTTATTTTTATTTTTCATTAATCCCCAAAGAGATTACTTGAAAAGAATGTGGAGAAGTTGTAAAAATAGTTTATTTTTAACTGGAAAACATTTCAAATCTTCCAAGTAAAAGAAAATGAGTGATATCTGAATTTTTGGGAGTGGTCCACTTCAATTTGTGAGCAGTTTATATACATATATATTATAAGTTAGACGTTTTACAGGCTCTGGACCTCCCTGTAAAGTTCCATCCGAAGTTCGGCGTGCTCACTATTCTTTTTAGCCTCCCAGATAGAAGAACCTAAGAGCCCCGGTGAGGTTGAACGCGGTGACGTTGAACGTGGTGAAGTAGGCAAGGACGCCCCTAGAGGCAGTGTGATGTTGGTTTAGCGGGAGATATAGAATTGCTCCTCTGCCTGCAGCTTGGTTTTATTGAAAAGGAAAGTTACTGTACAGATCCCAATTCAACCCAATTCATTCTTTTCTCTAACAAATAAATGAAATAAAGGCAATGTACTTCCCCAGCTTGAATTTATTAAGTTTCTGCTCTCCCTCTGAAATCAATTTACCGATTTGGTTGAAAATCAATATTTGTCATACTCAGGGACTTGTGAATCCTCATATTGGAATTCGAGTTATTATGGTGTGATAATAAAAAAAAAAAGGTGTTAATTATTGTTTGGGTCAGGGTCGGACACTTAACGTTGTGAGCAAAGGCCCGATAACCATGAAGAACCCAGAATGATAGGGGAGTAAAATATGTGAGGAATAAATGCGGAAATAGTGAAAATAAGAATTCTATTTGGAACACAATAAGTAAATTGAAATGAATGTTACTTGATCACTGTAAACAGAATGTTCTGGTCGATTCGGCTGTGTCGCTCCTTGGTGGTCCGTGATGATAGACAAGATCGGAGGGGGTCCTCACGGGGAAGTCTTCATATGTGAGATGTATTCAGGCCAGGCTGCGTTGGACGAAATGCTGACTGGGGTAGTAAGATGCGTCTCAGTCAGGCTGTGGTGAACGACTGGTCAGGCTGGACCGGGAGTAGTGGGGATAGCGAGCGAGCTAGCCGTGGCGTAGGGACCATAGTGGGGGGCGCTAGCTAAGCTCAATAGTCGTAATTGAACATACCGCCCACCTAAATTTGGCTACGCTGAATTTACAGTACCCAAAAAAAGGGCAAGGGTGAGTCGACCGATGGCAGCCGAGAGGGGAGAACAGCACTATGTACCTTCATAGTGATAAAGAAACATATCTTAAAAATAATTAGAATATAAATGATAAAAAGGGAACGCAACATGAACTTACAATGACTAAAGAAAAAATAGCTTAAAATAATTAGAATTATAAACTATATACAAACTATATGAATCTCGGCAATGTCCAGGGATCCCCGTCACTTAGGGGAAACTCGGGTCGCATCTGATGAGAGTAGAGGTGCGAGAGAGGCGACTGAACGCTTGAAAATTCTTCCATTTAGTGTGCGAACGGTAACCACTCTCACGACGCCGTCGTCTCCGGGGAAAACGTCGCAGATACGCCCGGTCGGCCAAGTACCTGCAGGTGTGCGACTCTCGATCATCAGAACGAGATCGCCGATGCTGAGATTAGGATGGTTTCGGGTCCATCTGACACGCTGCTGTAGGAGATGCAAATAGTCCTTGTTCCATCGGGACCACACATAAGATATTTGCCGTTGTACTAAGTGCCAATGATCGAGGTGACTGGTGCATTCATCTGAAGATGGAACAGATGGGATAGAAGTCAGTGGTGCACCGATCAGAAAGTGGCCAGGTGTCAGTGTGTCGAAACTCTCCGGATCTTCTCTGAGAGGGCATAAGGGTCTTGAGTTGAGCAGCCCTTCAATGCGTACCAAGATGGTATTCAATTCTTCAAAGGTAAGGGGGTGCTTACCGACAGAAGTCACCAAAAGATTTTTGATGGACTTAACGCCGGCCTCCCACAAACCGCCGAAGTGTGGAGAGCGAGGTGGTATGAATTTCCAAACAACACTCTTGGAGGAGAGGTGATCAGTCCATAAATCAGCGTGACGGCTCAGAAACGCGTAGAGATCCTTGAGATATCTAGATGCGCCGACAAAGTTGGTGGCATTGTCCGAATGAATGCACTGCGGGAGTCCACGTCGGCGACAAAGCGGTCTAGGGTGGCCAAAAACGCATCTGTCCCTAGCGAGGAAACTAGCTCCAAATGGATAGCCTTCGTGGCGAAGCAAACGAAAATGCAGAGATATGCCTTGCCTATCGGTGCCTTGCGTCTTGGAGATTCTCGGAGGGCAAATGGTCCGGCATAATCGACTCCAACCTGTGAAAATGCGCGAAACTGATGGAAACGTTCAACTGGAAGATCACCCATTAGGGGGATAGACGGCCTGGCACGGAGACGTCTGCAATGGGAGCAGAGATATATCCGGCTCTTAATCACCTTAAGTGCGCTGGGAACCCAAAATCTCTGGCGCAAAAGAGACAGCATTAGAGTTGGGCCAGCATGAAAGTGCTTCTTGTGCAGGTCGTCTATAATAAGACGAGTGAGATGGTGATCTCGAGGTAGAAGCATAGGGTGCTTATGGTCATAGGTGAGCGAAGAGTGTCGCAGCCTACCGCCCACCCTAATTAACCCAGGCGCATCCAAAAAGGGATGGAGTTGCTGGTAAGCCTTAGGGGTTTCATCACCATAGAGCGCTGGAGGCAAAGCACAGTGTTGAGCGATTTGTACGCATGCGGAGAGTGCCTTAGAGAATTCATCGCTAGTGATGGGTCCTTGGGTGGCTTCCTGTAGGTGTTGCGCGCGATGAGCGAGCCGCAATATCCGAGCGATTGTTCTGATCAATCGTGGTAGGGAGGAAAAACGACTCATCCAAGAGTCATCATGAATATGGTGAACTTTCTTGGACGTTGGGATGGCAGTAGCCAGCAAGGCTTGATCTGGTGACGGCGAGAGGAGTCCAGAATAGCCTTCGCCAAATGGTTCCGGGTTGTCCATGAGCCAGAGGGGTCCACGCCACCAGAGGTTGTGATCCTTGAGTTCGGATGGAAGGCATCCACGGGATGCTACGTCGGAGGGATTATCCTCCGAGCGAACAAACTTCCACTGCCTGACATTGGAAGCCCTTAGAATAGCAGAGACTCTGTTCGCCTCAAACACCTTGAGTTGATGAATAGGTTGGCGCAACCATGCAAGCACCACCGAAGAGTCTATGAAGTATAGAGCTTCATGATGCGTCTCTATTGTGATAGATGACACGACTCTCGCTAGCAAGAGCGCTCCGCAGAGTTCCAATTGGGGTATCGTTAGAAACTTGGTGGGGGCGACCTTTGTCTTCGCTTTGAGCAGATTGACGTGCACTCCACCACTAGGTGACTGAGTGCGTGCGTAAACAGCAGCAGCGTATCCACGGGAGGAAGCATCGCTAAAACCTATCAGCTGGATAGTTGCTTGATGGACCTGTATATAGCGGGGAATGGTAATAATCTTAAGAGTAGGCCACTCGTTGGTAAGTTGAGACCATTTCTCGTGAAGAGGTGAAGGCAAAGGATCGTCCTAAGAGATTTCGTGGCGCCAAGCTTCTTGTAGCAAGGTTTTGGCGCTAAGGATTACGGGAGCTAAAAATCCGAGTGGGTCGAAAATTCGTGCAACGGTTGAGAGAACGACCCGCTTGGTCGCATGAGAGACAGGTTCCTGGACTGTGAAAGAGAAAACATCTCGTTGGGGGTACCACATGAGACCAAGAATCTTGACGATGGAATTGCCTTCCTGAGGCAAGGCTTGAGCTTCAATAGGATCCTGAGAAGGAGGTAGCAATTCGGGGGCATTAGATGCCCATTTGCTTAGTTGAAACCCGCCTAGATTGAATAGGCCAATGAGCTGTTCCTTAAGAGCATGGGCCTCTTCGAGCGTATTTGCTCCTGAAGCAAAATCGTCGACGTACATGGCCTTCGGAATCCGCTCTGCAGCTAGGGGAAAGGCGTAGCCTTCATCACTAACAAGCTGGGCAACAGTCTTGACCGCTTGATAACCGCTAGACGTGATGCCATAAGTGACGGTGCGCAGTTCATGCTCAACTACAGGCTTGGAAGGATCGTTACGCCAGAAAATGTGCTGTAGATGACGGTCTTCGGGATGTACCAAGATCTGGCGGTACATCTTCACTAGATCCGTCGTGAAAGCTATGACGAAGAGACGAAAGTGGATGAGTATGTCGCACAAGTCCGTCTGCAGTTTAGGCCCAGTGATAAGAACATCGTTCAAGCTGGGGCCGCCAGCCGAGCAAGATGCGTCAAACACAACACGAAGCTTAGTTTCGTGCGGCTTGACTTGCCATACCCCGTGATGAGGGATCACGTAGGGTGCAACAATGGTCGTGGGAGCCATGTGGCCTAGACGTACATAGTCTTCCATAAAGGCTAAGTACTTCTCCTTGAGGACGGGGTCACGAGTGAATTTCCGTTCCAAGGCGAAGAATCTCCGGAGAGCTATGTCTCGGTTTTCGTCAGGGAGCACGCCAGTAGGTTTCAGGGGCAACCTCACGACATATCTACCCTCCAGAGTGCGCGAATGAGTTTTCGCAAACGACTCTTCACACAAGACGTCATGGGGGTTGCGAAGATCTGCGGATCGTGGTTCCTCAATTTCCCAGAAGACCTTCAACTGGCTTAAGATAGCAGTTTCATCTAGGGCCAAAAGGGAGATGCTGCGCGACTGATTGATAAAAGAAGTGGTTCCCATGACCACATTACCAAAAACAGTGGGCATGAGATAAAGCTCGTCAACCTCCGACTTGACGGGAGCTCCTATGATGAGTCGTGGATATAAGTCAAGTCCAACCAAAACATCGACGAGGCCAGGATCGGCGAATGAGGGGTCAGCTAAGCCGTAACGCGATAGCTGAACGGCGACGGTCGGTGAAACCTGTCGCTTCGGAGTGTCGGATGTAATCTCATCGACTACAAGAGCGCGCACCTTGAAGCACGCATCAGTAATGGTAGAGTGCATGCGGCACGTTAACCAACCTTTGACATTGGGCACTAAGTTGCCACCAAGACCCGCTATACGGCCGTCAAAGGGTTTTAAACTACCGCCAATTTTACTGGCGAGGTCGGTAGTTATAAATGTATACTGGCTCCCTGAGTCCAATAACACACGAGCGGGGACAGAGGTGTGAAGTCCGTCGAATAGGGCCTGAGCAGTGCCCATAATGACATGCGATTCGGGTTGATGTCGCTTGTCGGTAGGCGCCGGGATGGTATCTTCCCGAACATGGCCTACGAATGATGAATGGGGTTCACCATTGTTATCGTTGGAGCGGGCTTCATCAGTCTTCTTCCCTGTATGAAGTAAGCTGTGATGCCTTGAATTGCAGTACTTACAATTCCATTTTGACGGGCAGTTCCCAGGCAGTTAAGGCATCCAGTCCATGCCTTGGCGAAGTCGAAACGAGTCTGGGCCGGCAGCTCACTGAAGGTGAAACATTTCACTAGTGAATGGCTGCCTTTGCAGTAGGGGCATGGAGTGAAACTCGGATTTGGGCTGTTATTCGTAGCCGAGGGAGAGGTGCGTCCAAATCTGTTTGACCTAGGTGAGCCACGGCGGCGAGCCGGGCTCCTCCTCGGACTGGCGGTTGGGGAACTACTGTGACGTGTAGGGCTCTTCCTTGACCAGTATTGAGATGAATCTCCAGATTGGGCGAGCATAGATACGCCAGTAGAGTACTTAGGCGAACTCTTATTGAGAGGTTTGAGTCGCGGATCCATTGCTCGATCGGGGGTATTGGAGCGTTCATCGAGAAGTTCCAGGGATAGCTTACAAGCCATCATGCGTTGCCTCACAAAGTTGATTATTTCGTCGGCAGATGGGAACTCTGTCCCTTTATGGGCAAGCTCAAACTGCTTGCGGGTGGCCGGATCGAGTGCTCGCAATGCCAGGATAGACAGCAAGGCGTCACCTGGGTTTTGGAGCCTTAGAGCGCGAAATGATTCGACGCTCTCACCGACCTGAGAGAGATATGCGTTCAGCTTGGCGTACTCAGAGTTGGATGAGCGATTACGGAAATTTAGGACCGTCTGAATGTGTCGAGAGGCCAATACTCGGGGGTTGTCATAAACCTTCATTAATGACTCCCAAGCCAGGGCATATGAAGAACCGTCGAAGGACAGACCAGACAGGAGCGATGCGGGTTCTCCTACCAGAGCGTCTTTAAGATAATGCATCTTGTCGACTGGAGGGATGCGTGGACTGTTTCCTACTAATGAGAGAAACTTGTCCCGAAATTCTACCCATTTGAATAAGTCCCCGTTCCATTTAGGCACCGCTATGCGTGGTAACCCACATCCCTGATAGTCGTTGGGTGCTGACAATAGGGTGGGAACGGCAGCCGAAGAGGCTGAAGTGACGGATGCGGCTTCGCGTTTCAGTCTAAGCTTCCGAAGAGAGGTATCAGCCACAAGGATCTCATCCCTCACAGTATCGTGGATAGTCAGCCATTTTTCATCTGGAAACGAAGTTTTCGGATCGAGATTGAAATGCGCACTATCGAGCTCCTTCCAGGTTGCCTGAAATTCGTGCCAATACTCACAAGCGCTGTGTAGGCGTGCCTCCAGATCGGCATAAGAGTCGTCGTCAGGGGTGGCTGCCTTAGCCACAACCATGATGCCGGCAATGTTGCGCTTAATGCTGCGGAGCTGGCGCTCTAGTGATGAAATCTGATGGGAAGATTCCGCCATCATGTGACTATCAATCTGGTGAGTAAACAATAGAAAATATAATTTGGAAACAAGAATCACACAATCAAGAAAATGTCAATGGTTATGCATATGTATATAATATATAATATGTTAATATGATTATGCATATGTTATAATATGTTAATATGATTATGCATATGTTATAACATGTTTATAAAATATATATGTATATAATATAAATGTGTACATATGTTATGAGCATAAGTGATTAGAAACTAGGAGACCTAATCCTTATAGAGGATTACTGTGGTCGGACAAGTGTTTGTAATATACTTGCACTTATTATTACAAAGTATGTTGTCTAACGTAGGATTAAAGCGAGGGATTATTTGGCTGCCATAGGTCGAGCTCCTATGAAATACAACATTGACTGAAATATTATATAAAAATTCATAATGAATGAATAAATGAAAAAAGATGAGACACTGAATAAAAGTGATGAAGAGAGATTTCCACAATATTCCTCACCCGGGGCACCATAAATGTTTGGGTCAGGGTCGGACACTTAACGTTGTGAGCAAAGGCCCGATAACCATGAAGAACCCAGAATGATAGGGGAGTAAAATATGTGAGGAATAAATGCGGAAATAGTGAAAATAAGAATTCTATTTGGAACACAATAAGTAAATTGAAATGAATGTTACTTGATCACTGTAAACAGAATGTTCTGGTCGATTCGGCTGTGTCGCTCCTTGGTGGTCCGTGATGATAGACAAGATCGGAGGGGGTCCTCACGGGGAAGTCTTCATATGTGAGATGTATTCAGGCCAGGCTGCGTTGGACGAAATGCTGACTGGGGTAGTAAGATGCGTCTCAGTCAGGCTGTGGTGAACGACTGGTCAGGCTGGACCGGGAGTAGTGGGGATAGCGAGCGAGCTAGCCGTGGCGTAGGGACCATAGTGGGGGGCGCTAGCTAAGCTCAATAGTCGTAATTGAACAATTATAATTAATAAATATCAAATTAAATTAAATGAATTAATAATAATTAAAACTAAAAGAATAAATAATTAAATAAACTAATAAAATAACAAATTTCCTGTAGAAATTGTATATCTGGTCTTCTATTAAATTTTGATTTCTACAGTAATTTTCGAAAAAGGCCCTAAAAAAATATCAAAAGTTCAAGCTGTCCAATTTTGAAGAAAGTGCACGTATTTAAAAACAATTCAATTAATAATTATTTCAATTGGATTTCTAAAGAGATGCAATATTGTTTTTCTACATTTTTCTAAAATGTTAAATCTAATTTAAAGGATTGCCTTACTGGGTTAATAGGGAAAATGAATAGCATAGAATAAGAGAAAAAATATTTGGGTTTATTTACGTAATTCCCACAATAATCCTCTAGTCCGTGCCCTCCATTCTGCCATACTTCCCCAACGACGGCTTAAGCGCCAATGGCCTAGAGACCTTCTTAGCAGCAGCAGTGACAGTGATTAGTTACAAATGAGAGGAAATCAGCGTGTCACCACTGGGAGGATTTCTCCCCTCTTGACATTTTGACATTACCATTATCTCGGTGTTGTATATATTTTTTTACAGTTGTAAATTTCTCTTTGTAAAAAAAAGAATATACTTAAACCTTCATTATAAAATTAAAAACTAAGATTGGAATAAAAATCAAACTAATTAATAGAAAATCTTACAAACTAAATTCTTAAAACTATTTCAGTATTTTTTTTTTGTTTTATATTTTGACCATTATTTATTTCAATGTTTTATATTTTGGGCATATATATTATGTACATATAAATAAATAAAAGTAGGTACCTCCTTTGCGCATCTATTTCAATGTTATTTCACACCTTTTTGGTTCACCACACCTTGAGCCTAAACACTTTTCTCACTCCTAGCCTGTCCACCTTCACATCTCATCTCACCTCCACAACTCAACTTAGACTCTTCTATTTGAAAAAGCTGATGGTCGTCTTTCGTTCTTTACTTATTGGTTCATTTTAAAACAAAATGCGACTTCATATATTCATTCACTATTTTAGTTACTTCATAGTTTTTATATAAATAAATATAATTAATTTTATAATATTTTAATAAGTAGAATGTGTGTAATTTTATACATCGCAATGGTTAACATGGACAGTTATCGTGATTTTGTCATGAGCCCCCCTGACGTTAGATTCATTCTTTGAGAATCCATGATTTTGGAGTCCCCCCCCCCCCCCCCCCCCTCCCCCCCCCCACTCCCCCTTAAGCAAAAAACATTAAGAAGACTCGACAAACAATTTTTGTCAATAACATAACTACCCCTCCATATATCTGGGAAAGTAAATGAAAAAAAATACATTAGTTTATGAGGTCATAATTTGATTTTATCAGGACTTAAATGACATTTTGTTTTATAATGGCCTGACAAAATTGTACATAATTGGATAATTAAAATGGCGCAGCAGTGACGCAAGTTAGGTATTTTATTGATGCGCCATTCACGTGATGACTTAGTGATTAGTAGATTTGCGTGTCTTACTTCTCTAAGCTGCGGCAACATGCAAATTGTACTGTCTCCATCATGCGGCACTTCTGTGCTCATTCTAGTCCTAGCAACTGTCTCCGTGAGGACTGCAGTCAAACAATAGCAGATACATTTTCTGCACCTTGCACTTTGCCGTCGACTTATGACCTTAGGTTTCTTATCAGATAGATGGATAAACCTTGAGCACGTCGTACTCTGGGTGGTCCGTTAAGCGGTGGTCCCGAGCCTGTACGATGTCAGGTACTCCCTACCAAAAGTGAATAAAAAATGTAGGATAGGCAAAATTTAGGATTTTCTCATAGTAGTGTCGGGCTCATAGTAGGCGATATGACCTCGTTGTTAAAGGTCGGGCATGAGTCGCAATAACTAACTATACAAAAACTGCACTACCAGCGGCTGGACTGACCTATAAACATGAAGATAAAAGGTTTTTTTGGTCAAGCAGCTTTTTATTTCTTACTCCCAATTTTTATTTATAAAATTCTTTTATTACATCGTCAAACGTTTCGGGACCAATCTTCCCATCTTCAATGACTAGAATTAACAAATTAACAAGTATAAATAGAAAACGTGCATCAAGTTTCAACAATATAAAATTAACATTATAACAATCTTTGTTATTAATTTAATGCTAAACCAACCTTAAATATTCCTGTAATTTGCCTAACATGATTAAAAACCCTTTATTTGGTAAAGGGTAATATTAAAAATTTGTGATAGAACACCTCGCATGGTTAGTGCCAAGTTCTAATCTATAACCTTTTTATAAAGTTGATAATTATTATTTTTTAAATATTTATTTTATTTTTTGTCTTGGACATATACGTTTTCTATTTATACTTGGTAATTTGTTAATTCTAGTCATTGAAGATGGGAAGATTGGTCCCGAAACGTTTGACGATGTAATAAAAGAATTTTATAAATAAAAATTGGGAGTAAGAAATAAAAAGCTGCTTGACCAAAAAAACCTATTATCACATATATGCTCCTTACACAATATTGATGAAGATAAAGAAAAAAAAGAGAAGATATTCAAAGTATTTGGTGAACCAGCGATAATTAATCAACTAAGTTTTCGCTCTCTCTCTTTCTGAAATCACTTTGCCGATCTGCTTGAAAATCAATATTACTCAAATTTCGTGTTGATACATCGGATGTATCGACAGCTATTAGGGAGTTGAGCTCTTTCCTTCTGCTGATTTCGTTGAAAATGCACATATAAAATTTCATGTCGATATGTCATCAGATAAGGAGTTTGAATACAATCCCCTGTCTCCTGATCAATGAAGAACTCAATGACTGGCCTGAGAGAGGGGTTGCCGTCCCTCCTGGGTTTATGTTGGCCATACAAAATATAATTGAAGGAAATAAAAAATAATAATTTAATGTGCAATAGTGAAATAAAAAACTAAGAAAAGTAGATAATAATTTAAAGGGGTGGGGGATTTAATATAGGGGAGGGGGGGGGGGGGGAATTTGATTGCATCTCTCTCCAGTCTCCTGAAGAGGTTATGTAATGAAGTGGATGTAAGTATTTCAAAGGGTCCTTATTATTTCTCGAATAATCTTGTGTAAAGGATCTGTTTGGTATCAGCATTTCTCCAACGTTTCGGAAACTATTTATTTCCTTCTTCAGGGCCTTATAATGATGAGTGGTGTTTCCAACTTTCAGTCATATCAAATGTTAACCTCTGTTAAAACCATCAGGTTAACGTATTTATTATTTTACTTCCCCAGCTATATGAAGTATAGGGGAAGTTATATAATCTGTAAGAAATTCGATGAGGGATTTTCAACGGAATTTCAAGATTTCCGACGCCTGTGTGTCTGTGAACACGATAATTCCCGATACAATGAGTGTATCCAAACGAAAGTTTATGTATCCAGAAGCCTCTAAGGACGACATCTATTGATTTTCAGCCAAATTGGCGAAACGGGAAGAAGGGACCAGAAAAGAGGGGGTTGCCTTAAATACTTTAATTGCTGCCGACGTATAGGTATGTATCGACATCAAATTTAATATGATTCAGAAGCCACTATGTAAGTCAAGTATTGAGTTTTAGCTCCGACGTAATCAATAAGTTCGTGCTGGGGAAGTACATATCCGGTGATTCTCTGACCACTTTTCTTTTGTGTATTTGTTCATTAAACTTATTTATTTATTTATAGATATATTTATTTTATTTTATTCTTGTTTTCTCTCTTATTACCTTACTTATTATTTCGATATTATTCATATGTCCATTATTTCAATTATTAACTATGTACTTTATTATTCCATTTCTTTCGTTTATTTGTATTTCTTATTAATTTTTGAACTTTTGTTTAAACCCAAATATTTCCACTTAACAATCTTCCTTTAAGACAGTATCATTACCTTCCTCGAGGGGTTTTCCCAGGGGACGGGGAGACACAGCCTCAGGTAATCTCATTATTGTATAAATATACCAACCTAGGAAACTTTAATGTAACAGTTGAACTGTGTATTGGAGGATGGCGTAAGCTGAAACCGGTAAAATTGTTGTATATATTTTTGTAAAATTATTAGTGACCGACCGAAGATTCGGTTTCGGCCAAAAATCAGCCGAAACTTCGGCCACGCCGAAACTCTGTTTTCGTAACTTGTCGTGCGTCGTTCGACTAACTTCGGATGAGTTCGTGGCATGTGAGTCGTGTGTGATTGCCATACGAATACTAAAATTAATTAGTAATCTAATAATAATATTTCGTTTTTTTTCTTTTGATTTTATAACTGTTTTTTAAAATTAAGTAATTACTTGATAGTCGTACAAATTATTGTAATCCTTGTTAAGACTGGTAATTAGGTAATTATTTAATTAAAAGAATTGAATTTTAAAAATTAAATTGCTAAATACAAGATCTCGGTAAAAAATAAATTAATCTTACGAATATTGTGAACACAATTAAAATAGGTAGGTACTTACTTAATTAAGGAGTCTGTACTTCATATCTAATCTAAGTGTTGATTTTTGACAAAGTTTACTTACAGGGTAGGTCTTTAACTTGTTTATTATTTTTGTTCATGTTAATTTGTTAATGTAACATAAATAAATATTTTTGTTACATACTTCAATTATTGTTTTTCATTTCATTTAACACGAGTTAACTGTCTGTAGGTAGGTGTATGTGTAAAAAATACACTAAATTTCAGTATACAATGGAAATTTTAACATGTCTAAATAAGTTTCAGTTTCGGTTGAAAATCCTGTTTCGGTCGGCCACTAAAAATTATACCACTACTCGTATATAGAAACCGATCGCAAAAATATATTCGGACATACACTATTTTTGTGAATTCTCAAGAACTACAATAATTTCACCCTTGACATCATGTTTTAAACTTGTTTTCTAGACTAGTTATACTTTCCAGTTTCAACATTTGATATTCAGCTGGAATCCACAGGATTACCAACTGTACTGTCGCAACTACCAAAACCGAAATTATAAGGCCCTGAAGAAGGAAATAAATAGTTTCCGTAACGTTGGCCAAATACTGTTTATTATTTACCCGACAGAACTTCGACTTCCCTGAACATTTTAAAGATATTGTCGACTCTATGAATGTCTAACTTTCAAAATTATAAGGACCTGAAAAAGGAAATAAATAGTTTCCGAAACGTTGGCCAAATACTGTTTATTCTTTACACGACAGAACTTCGACTTCCCTGAACAATGTAAAGATACTGTCGACACTATGAATGTCTAACTTTCAAAATTATAAGGACCTGAAAAAGGAAATAAATAGTTTCCGAAACGTTGGCCAAATACTGTTTATTCTTTACACGACATAACTTCGACTTCCCTAAACATTTTAAAGATATTGTCGACTCTATCAATGTCTAACTTTCAAAATTATCTGCAAAGAAAACTGAATGCATAATAGATAAGTTTGTGCAAGTTGATTGTGACAAATTCGTTTGCACAAGTTGACTTGAGTCGAATGCATATAGTGCAGTTTTGAGGTGGACAGACAGGGGAATGGTTTCCTCTGATGCCGTGTAAATCGTGATGTCATTAGCTAAATGACGCTTTCATCCACTTAACCTTTACAGATCGATACCAAAAGTGAGCTCTAAAAGTAGCCAACTCTAGTGAGAGTGCAATGTACTAGTTTACTGGGCCGGAGATAGCTTCCTTGACTACTGTGCTTTAGATCCGGGGGTAACAACTGGGGTTTTACTGCCTCAGAAGTAGTTACTTAATCGGTCAAAAATTCGATGTTGAGTTTTCACAGAAATTTCATGTTTTCCGAACACCCGAATTCCAAAAAAGTTGGTGAATCCCTTGCAATGTACTTCCCCAGGACAAATTGATCAATTAAGTTTCCGCTCCACCTCGAAAACCAGTCGACCATTTGGGCTAATAATCAATAGTTGGCTTACATAGAGGCATCTAAATCCTCATATTAATTTGTGTGTCCATGAATTCATTACATTGCCAGTTATTAAGGTTTTTGAGTTGAGTCCTCTTCTCTTCTGCCCATTTTGCTGAAAATTAATAAGCGTCATCCTAAACGGGTTTTAAATTTACATATGAAATTTTATGTCGATACATTCTTTATAACGGCATAAATAAGAAGAAAAAAATCCTGTTCCTGTGTGTGTAAGGGTCTATTTTCAGCAGAGACCGCAGAGATCTCAGAAGAGTAGTCCAGAAGGTTGAATTATGGAAGTACCCTTATATTTGCTGTGGTGAGGGGGGTGGTCTTTTGTGAACGGCTTGGTATCTTCTGATCCAGATAGGAGGAGAAATGAGGGTATGGAGGAAGCCTAGCTCTCTTAGGGAGGGGATAAGAGGATTGGTTGCTTCTCTTCCTAGGTGTACACCATCCCACACAGTATACGAGTATACCATTCGCTATATAATTTGAAATGTATAAAATCACTTTTTAAGATTAAAAAGTTCGAAAAATAAGACAATAAATAAAAAATGTTAATTTACTTTTATCGAAAATCGAAGATCTAAAAAGTTTTTGTAGGCCCCTGGTCCACCGGGAGGAAGGACTTCTCTTAAAAATAAAAGTTGTCTAATCTATTACATTGAACAGTTTTATGGTATAATTAAAGGAGGTAATTGTAGCAATATCACCCAGTCAAACGTGAGATCGAGGGGTTACTGAGGGATTGGGATTGGCCATCGGCGGAACAATTGCGCCAATGTTACAATGCCTGCTTCTGCTCCCGCCAGGAGGCGACAAATCGGCAGAACATCGGGTAGTCTGTTTCCGTCACCCTCTGCCGTAGATCCAGTCCCATGAATCTTGGTCCATATCTGTTGCTCCTAAGAAAAAAAAGTTCTTATTAAAATTATAGAGCATTCAATTCTCTATAATAAAGGTTCTAATCACTTTTTGAAGAAAAATGAGTAAATACTGGATAGTGCGAGCCCCAGGACTACTTTGTGTTCTTACTGCACCAGATGTACGAAGTGTAGGTGAAGATACCAGTATGTAATACTGGATAGTGCGAGCCCCAGGACTACTTTGTGTTCTTACTGCACCAGATGTACGAAGTGTAGGTGAAGATACCAGTATGTAATACTGATGATGCGAGCCCCAGGACTACTTTGTGTTCTTACTGCACCAGATGTACGAAGTGTAGGTGAAGATACCAGTATGTAATACTGATGATGCGAGCCCCAGGACTACTTTGTGTTCTTACTGCACCAGATGTACGAAGTGTTGGTGAAGATACCAGTATGTAATACTGATGATGCGAGCCCCAGGACTACTTTGTGTTCTTACTGCACCAGATGTACGAAGTGTAGGTGAAGATACCAGTATGTAATACTGATGATGCGAGCCCCAGGACTACGTTGTGTTCTTACTGCACCAGATGTACGAAGTGTAGGTGAAGATACCAGTATGTAATACTGATGATGCGAGCCCCAGGACTACTTTGTGTTCTTACTGCACCAGATGTACGAAGTGTAGGTGAAGATACCAGTATGTAATACTGATGATGCGAGCCCCAGGACTACTTTGTGTTCTTACTGCACCAGATGTACGAAGTGTAGGTGAAGTATGTAATAGGGCAGAAATTTGATGCTGAGTTTTCAACGGATGTGATGTAAACAATTACACAAATTATAATTATTAATATATTACAAAATCAATTATTATTATTTGTAGAAAAACAGCTACATATTAGGAGTGAAGTAATAAAATGAATTAGTGAATAAATACACATAGATGGACTATTTGAATTTTGTTTAAAAACGAATGGTTAACAATCAATGAATGGAGAACAAATGACGACGATCAGCTGTTTAAAATAGTCAAGAGCAATCTAAGGAGACATGTTTAAGGGTTTAGATGTAGGAGTGACATATAATAACATTTCAGATGTTAACAGTCTAAGGAGATTGGTTCAGGATGAACACAGTGGAATTATGTAGATGCGCCAAGGTACTTTTTATTTATTTATATATATATATATATATATATATATATATATATATAATATAATATAAATATATATATATATATATATATATATATATATATATATATATATGTTCAATATAAGAATTGTAAAGAGTGGCCACAAACAAAAGAAAAGAGACTAAAGTAGTTGTAGAAATTAGTTCCTAAGATTCTTCTTGTAAATAATTAGATTTTTTTCATTTTCCAATCTTAGTTTTTAAATTTATAATGTAGGTTAAGTTAAATAAACCCAATATTTGTTCTCTAATTCTTTGCTATTCATTTTCCTTCTGAACCAAGTAAGATAATTTATACCTTTGGATTAGATTGAACTTTTATACAAATTTAGGAAAACAAGATGGCATCTCATTATTATCTTTAGAAGAAATTAAAATGAAATAATTATTAATTGAAATTTTTTAAAAGTTTCCTAAAAATTGCACGTCTCGAACTTTCGATATTTTTTAGAGCCCTTTTCGGAAACCACTGTAGAAATCAAAATTTAGTAGAAGATCAGCAACAATTTCTACAGGAAATGTGGTAATATTTATTATTTGATAATTTTATTTTATTTTTTATTTGTTTATTTTAATTTTATATTTATTTTATTTAACATTATTTTTTTAATTATCATACGGAATTTCATGTTTTCCGACCCCGATTCCTAAAATGAAACAAAAAAGTTTCTGGCTGTTTGTGTATCTGTGAACAAGATAGCTCCTGATAGATTAAATGTAACTACACGAAATTTTATGTGTATTCAGAATGAACTAAGGACGACATCTGTTGACTCTCAGACAAATCGGCCAATGGGGAGGGGATGAATACGATAACTCTAATAGCTGTTGTAATGAATGTAACTACACGAAATTTAGTGTTAATAACGAAATTTTGTAAAAAAACGTCCAAATGAAGCGACAGGCTGTCACAGAAACTTGAAAGAAAGGTAACCTCATCTTCATCTTCAAAGCAAATGTTTTCGCTTCTTTTTGCGTGAAATGGGAAGAACTTTGATGACTTTTTGTCACGAAACTGGAACCTCTCTAAGCGCTGCTTATATCTTGTGTTACGTGAGCTTTATCTTGTATGATAAGTACTTTGTGCTTTATAACTTACTTTTCATAACTTTTCCCCCTTTTTGGACTTTGCTCAAGTCTCCTCTTCCCGTGTTTATTATTTTTTTCTGACAAATTAGTCTCCTGAATTCAGTTAGTCTCCCGTTCCCATCTCTGTTATTATCTAAATAATATTATTTTTTTTTCTCACAAAAAGTGAATAATAAAAGTTTAACTCGACCCATTTAAGGACCCTAAAAACTGCTGATATAATGGATGTATCGACACGAAATTTCATATGAGGATTAAAAAGTTCCTGAGGAAGTTACGTATCTATTTTAAGGGAGAGCGATATTTAGTTCAATTTGATCTGTGGAGATTTTTTTTGCACTCCTGCTTGCAACAATGTGGACAAAATTACAGAACGTAGGTGCTAAATTTCCGAAAACCCTCCCCCCCCCCCCCCCCCTCCCTCCATCACGTTTCCTATGAAACTCATTGACCAACTTTGACTGTAAACCTTTGTTGTCGTAACTTATTTTACTGCCGGGCTGTAATCAAACCAGCCCCCGCTCGCCACGTTGCTTCCCTTCGGAGGACTTGATCGATAAAATACATTTTAGTCCTGTTTGGTGTGTGCAGAAAATAGTGCAATGCAGTAATCAAACCTGCCCCCTCTCGCCACATGGCTTCCTGTCGGAAGACTTGATCGACAATTAAAATTCTGGCGCTGTTTGGTGTATGTAGAAAATAGTGCAATGCAGTAATCAAACCTGCCCCCTCTCGCCACGTGGCTTCCTGTCGGAAGACTTGATCGATAATATACATTCTGGTCCTGTTTGCTGTATGCAGAAAAAAGTGCAATGCAGTAATCAAACCTGCCCCCTCTCGCCACGTGGCTTCCTGTCGGAAGACTTGATCGACAATATACATTCTGGCGCTGTTTGGTGTATGTAGAAAACAGTGCAATGCAGTAATCAAACCTGCCCCCTCTCGCCACTTGGCTTCCTGTCCGATGACTTGATCGATAAAATACATTCTGGCGCTGTTTGGTGTATGCAGAAAATAGTGCAATGCAGTAATCAAACCTGATCCCGCTCGCCACGTTGCCTCCCTTCGTAGAACTTGATCGATAATATACATTCTGGTCCTGTTTGCTGTATGCAGAAAATAGTGCAATGCAGTAATCAAACCTGCCCCCTCTCGCCACGTGGCTTCCTGTCGGAAGACTTGATCGACAATATACATTCTGGCGCTGTTTGGTGTATGTAGAAAATAGTGCAATGCAGTAATCAAACCTGCCCTCTCTCGCCATGTGGCTTCCTGTCGGTAGACTTGATCGATAATATACATTCTGGTCCTGTTTGCTGTATGCAGAAAATAGTGCAATGCAGTAATCAAACCTGCCCCCTCTCGCCACGTGGCTTCCTGTCGGAAGACTTGATCGACAATATACATTCTGGCGCTGTTTGGTGTATGTAGAAAATAGTGCAATGCAGTAATCAAACCTGCCCTCTCTCGCCATGTGGCTTCCTGTCGGAAGACTTGATCGATAATATACATTCTGGTCCTGTTTGCTGTATGCAGAAAATAGTGCAATGCAGTAATCAAACCTGCCCCCTCTCGCCACGTGGCTTCCTGTCGGAAGACTTGATCGATAATATACATTCTGGTCCTGTTTGCTGTATGCAGAAAATAGTGCAATGCAGTAATCAAACCTGCCCCCTCTCGCCACTTGGCTTCCTGTCGGAAGACTTGATCGATAATATACATTCTGGCGCTGTTTGGTGTATGTAGAAAATAGTGCAATGCAGTAATCAAACCTGCCCCCGCTCACCACGTGGCTTCCCGTCGGATGACTTGATCGATAAAATACATTCTGGCGCTGTTTGGTGTATGCAGAAAATAGTGCAATGCAGTAATCAAACCTGCCCCCGCTCGCCACGTTGCTTCCCTTCGGAGGACTTGATCGATAAAATACATTCTGGCGCTGTTTGGTGTATGTAGAAAATAGTGCAATGCAGTAATCAAACCTGCCCCCTCTCGCCACTTGGCTTCCTGTCCGATGACTTGATCGATAAAATACATTCTGGCGCTGTTTGGTGTATGCAGAAAATAGTGCAATGCAGTAATCAAACCTGATCCCGCTCGCCACGTTGCCTCCCTTCGGAGAACTTGATCGATAAAATACATTCTGGTCCTGTTTAGTGGATGCAGAAAACAGTGCAATGCAGTATCAAACCTGCCCCCGCTCGCCTCGTGGCTTCCTGTCTGAAGACTTGTTCGGTAAAATACATTCTGGTCCTGTTTGGTGTATGCAGAAAATAGTGCAATGCAGTAATGTTAATTTAGTCAATGTTGAGACTATAATACAATATGAAAACCAAGTGAGGTTATTAAAAAAAGAAAAAGAAAGAATTGAGATAAAAAGGGATTGTTAAAGAAATTTCACGGGGTTAATTTTTTTAAGTCCACTGCATATAATATTTATTCAATTATAAAGTTTTTTTAAATATTGTCTATTTCACAAGATATATAAAATATATGGTAGTACTTTCGGTATTGCTACCATCTTCAGCCACGGCTTAACAAATACCTACTGATATACTGAGTATTTGTTAAGTCGTGGCTGAAGATGGTAGCAATGCAGAAAGTATTCCTATATATTTTTTATATCTTGTGAAATAGACAATATTTAAGAAACATTCGTGTTTTCTTTATAATTTATTAAGTGTTTCACAATCTCTCTACATTAAATTTAATTGAATCTAATTTAAATGAAATTTTGGATACATAGATATGCTTATATCTAAAATCTAATCTAAAGTATTCTAATGGGTTGATCCTAAATATTCCACTGCGGAGGTTCGATGCAGGTAGTTCCAGTTAGTACTAGGAGGTAGTTGACCAATGATCGTCACGTCCAACTCAATTATATCCATCGTTAACTCCAAACTTGATGTGTAGCTGCAGTTTGAGTGACGCTATGTGACGGTCTGCGTGAGAGACTACAACGGTGACATCTTCGTCCGTGTTAGGGTCGGGGATAAGTGGAAAGTGTGCATGGAGTATAAGAGAGATGCTAATATTGATTGACCCGCTGGCTACAGATGTGTGAAGCTGTGCTCTTAACAGGCCAAGTATGAGAGAAAAGATCTAATCTAATCTATTTGTAGAATAAATAAACCGAGTTCCGACACAATTCAGGGTTCACAGAAAAAAAAAAAAAAAAAAAAAAAAATGGTCAGGAAAATTATATGCGTTATCACTAGAATTTTTCTTCTGTCGTGGGGAGGAAAATTAGGGGTGCACAATAAAAAATATTTACTGAGAAAACCATAAACCTTATTCAACATGGCTGTTGGGGAGGATTAACAACCATCGTCTTTCCGTTGTCCCAAATTAATACATTCTTTCTGCAGAACCCCCTTTTACTTTTTCATTAAATTATAATTTCAAGATCACTGCAATAATAGTTTTTAAGTTATTCGTTCACAAAGTTCCAATCGGACAAACAGACATAATCTCCAAAATGGTCAAAACGTGGATCAAAACTCTATCTCCGATTTTCGCACTATTACAATACTTCGTTATACTAAAGGTGGTATAAGAAAGTAAGAAACGTTTTCGGCTAATCACCGCTAACATATAGGTAAGCGTGCTTGCCCACTTTGCTCAAAATCGTAAGTTCCACATGCGGCCGAGGCCCTTGGTTTTTTTTTTCTAGAGGGTAAAACAATCTTGAGCACGCCGTCCATCGGATGGGACATTAATCAATGGTCCCGAGCCTGTGCTATGTCAGGTTACTTCTTAAAGACCCTACACTGAGTACTTAAACCTGGGTAGGCAAACCCAGAGTCTGGCTCATGTCCACCAAGTGGATGACCTTTCAGTTGAAGCCCGGGCATGAGTGACGAAAACAAAAAGGCTTTTACTGAAATGAGACCGAAGCGAGACAACAATAACATCATTAGGTGCGGGTATTTCACATCTTATTCTTAGATGTGAAGATGTCTTATTAACTAAGAGAAAAGACGAAACGTGTGCAGAACTTCCTGAGTGTATTCTAGAAATTAAGCTATGGAAAAAAGTTCCTACAAGCAAGGGTACAAAAAAGAAACGTCGTCGGTGAATCATGGGCTCCTCCCCTCTTTTGAATTTGAAGTCAAACCCCAATGTTTACAACGGCAGTTTTCGATTTAAGCCTCTCCTATCGATCTATCGGAAGTTATCGTGTTCATAGACTAGAGAGACTAAATTTAGTTAAATGTCTCATGTCCCTCTCAATAGCTGATGTCTGGAGTAGCAAAAGCTCATCTAAATAGTACGTAAAGACATTGGAAAATCTCAGTTGGAACCGCATTGTACAACTTATTTTAAGATGGAGAAGTTTGTTGATGTTATGAAACACAAGTTGTTCTTTGGAAGTTTGTTATATAACAAAGTTTGTCGGGCTCCCACAATATGTCCCTTTCAGTTAGCAATATCGTCCAAAAGTTACCATTTATCAAAACAACTCCGGTAATCTGTTGTTACCCACAGTTAAAATCTTTTTATTTACCAAAAGTTACACAATCGGTCAAAAATTCGATGTTGATTTCTCACTGAAATTTCATGTTTCTTCCAAATATTCAAAAATGAAAAAATAAAAAACCTCTCGCTTGTTTGTGTTTGTGTTTGCAATACACACACGTTAACATCACATTTCCTGAAGAAATATTTGAGGGTTAGGTTAGGTTTTATGACTCATGCCCGGGCTTTAACTACGAGGTCATATCGCCTACTACCAGAGCGCTCTTTCGTCACTCTGGTGGACATGAGCCCGACTCTACTATGGGAGTCCTAAATTTTGCCTACCTTAAATTTGTATTCACCTAGGGTAGGGGTCTTTAAAGAGTACCTGACATCGTACAGGCTCGGGACCATCGCTTAACGTCCCATCCGAAGGGCGGCGTGCTTAAGTTTATTTTACCTCCCAGATAAAATAAACTAAGGGCCTCGGTCGGGTTTCGAACCCACGTTCTTGAGCTCAGAAGCAAGCACGCATACCACTGAGCTACCGGCGCCCCCTAAAAATATTTGATTTGTGTTATATTAAATTTTGATTTCTACAGTACTTTCCGAAATAAAAATATAGAAAGTTTATGACGAGTAATTTTGAAGAAAGTGCACGTATATAAATAAATTTAAATTTGTAATTACTTCATTTGGATTTCTTCTAAAATATAGTTCTGAGATGCCAAGAAATTTTTCTAAATTTGCAAAAAATGTTTATTTATCTAATTCAAAGGTATTTTTATTTCAGGGAAAATGGATAGAATTTAATCGAAAATAAACTAAATTTGGAAAATAAAAAAAATCAATTATATACGAGTACAAATATTCTTATTACTAATACCTATAATTACTTAAGTATTTTCTTTTTGGTCACTCTTTATTGGGCATATATAATTTAATGCTAACTCACAATTGTCCTCCAATCCTCTATATCTTGCCATTGCCTACGATATACATTACACAGATGATGGCTACTTCATCTACAAAAAATCCAAAGCCACAACTCTCAATTTTCTATTGCTCCCTCCACCAAAATTGGAAGGTGATTTAATGAATGAACTTGTCCAACCCACTCCTCACAAAGCCAATCGACCGTTTGAGCTAAAACTCAATATTTGACTTACATAGTGGCTTTTGAACCCTCATATTAAATTTTGTGTCGATACAATCATTACAACGGCAGTTATTAGAGTTGTTGTGTTAAGCCTCCCCCTTCCCCTTTGGCTAAAAATGAAGAATCAGGAGATAGGAAAACATGTGAAATTCTATTGAAAACTCCGCATCGAATTTTTTACAGATTATATAACTTCCTCTATACTTCATTAAATTGAAGAAGTAAAAATAATAATATTTGACAATTAAATGACTTTCTTACCCACACCAAGTTTTTACAGCCCCCCCCCCCCTTTTTTTTTTCCTCCTTAAGTACTTTCTTGCGCATTACCGTGTATAAGAAAGACACTCATTACGCTGTGCCCACAATGAAAGGGAATGAGTACATTTATTGCAAAAATTGGTCTGATTCCGATTGGTATTACTTGCACGCCATATATATTAGGAATGACTGCAAGAGTAAAAAGTTAATATTATTGAAGTATAAATTGTATTATTGAAGTATAAATTGGTTTTTGAAAAGTGAGTATTGAAAGATCCGCGCCGCGAACACTGAAGCCCCTTGAAGACAAATTCGTCCTCTCTTCTTGACTAAAAGTATGAGTTTCATTTCTTTCTTTTAATAACAATATCCGTCTCTTTTATGAATGTTTCCACTCGATTCGCGGAGCTTTCCAATTTAAAAATAAAAAAGACTGTCCTCTTTATGATTTGGTTGGACCTTTATATTGGCTTAGGCTTCTATAATTAATTATTAATATCTATATCTGTTTGCTGCTCCCAGTTTCTAAACTATTATTTTCTATTTCCCCAGCTATACAGAGTATAGAGGAAGTTATGTAATCATAAATTTGATACGGAGTTTTCAACGGAATTTCATGTTTAGCTCTAGATTCCAAATATGAAAAAAAGATTGTGTCTGTGAACAAGATAACTCCCGATCCATTTTTTTTTTTTTAATGTGAATCCAGAACCCTCTAACGACTACACCTTTTGTTTTTCAGACAAATCGACCAAAGGGAAGGGAGATCAGAGAGTGGACTCAACTCAAAAACTCCAATAACTGCCTATGACATTTTATGAATATATCGCATGAAATTTCATATTTATAGTCAAAACCCAATGAACTTGTCTAATTTCAGCAATATTGGTTAATGTAATATAGTCATCATAGTAAATAATGTTTTAAAGTTATTTTAATGTTACTATTCATCTAAAAGATTGTTTCAGAACCTGTTGTCACTTGATGATCTTCCAGATAGAGAGATAAAGATAGTTCCAGTTCAGTTTTAAATTTGACCAATCATAATAACTCATACAATCTTCTACAAAAATTATAAAACAATAAAATACATTTTACACAATTTTGACTGAATAGTGATTATTCTGAGGTCAAATATATAAGTGATACGATATTTATTTAGAATAAATAAAATTGTTATTTGTAATTACAATTTCTTAAAAAAAAAAAGAATTATTTACTTTTTTGATGTGGGGGGGGGGGGGGGGGGAGGATTATTGGTTCAATATCTATAATGTGTCTTTAAAAAAAAAATGCACCTCCGAATAATCGGCGCTTTACTGTCTAGAGATTGGTAAATTATGAATAGATGATGTGTCCACAGGGCTGAGGCCGTCTTTAAATGAAAGTATAAATAGTGTTGGCAGCCATTCGCTTCATAGTTCCTTGACATTGAAGAAACATCTGTACCTACCTCCTTTCATCCCTATCGACTTACATTATGTCAGTGCTGCCTCCTGTTTGGTTTAGAAGAATTCTGTTTAGTGCACAAGATAGTAAGTGCTATAAGAGACCAAACTACCGTCCTGTCTGGTTTTCGTTCTTCCGGAATGTCCTTCTGACAACAGGAATTTTCACAATTACTCTCATAATAAGGTGGGGCACGCTAACTGTAATAGTTTTCTCTCATCTTTCATGAAAATACCTTTCCCGCAACAATCTGAATTCCAGTCCTTTTTCAAATTTCTATGTAATATATGTGTGCGTGCACATTTTGTGAATTGAAACAATGTTTTCTAAAACTATCTATTTCAATTCTAGAAAGAGATGGGACTATTAGGAAGGGAGATACTCCTAGGAAGGGATGGGATTGCTACGAAGGGAGAGGCTTCTAGAAATGGATGGGACTATTAGGAAGGGAGAGACTCCTAGGAAGGGATGGGATTGTTACGAAGTGAGAGGCTCCTAGGGAGGGATGGGACTATTAGGAAGGGAGAGACTCCTAGGAAGGGATGGGATTGCTACGAAGGGAGAGGCTCCTAGGAAGGGATGAGACTATTAGGAAGGAAGAGACTCCTAGGAAGGGATGGGACTATTAGGAAGGGAGAGACTCCTAGGAAGGGATGGGATTGCTACGAAGGGAGAGGCTCCTAGGAAGGGATGAGACTATTAGGAAGGAAGAGACTCCTAGGAAGGGATGGGATTGTTACGAAGTGAGAGGCTCCTAGGGAGGGATGGGACTATTAGGAAGGGAGAGACTCCTAGGAAGGGATGGGATTGCTACGAAGGGAGAGGCTCCTAGGAAGGGATGAGACTATTAGGAAGGAAGAGACTCCTAGGAAGGGATGGGATTGTTACGAAGGGAGAGGCTCCTAGGAAGGGATGGGAATGTTACGAAGGGAGAGGCTTCTAGAAAGGGATGAGACTATTAGGAAGAGAGAGACTCCTAGGAAGGGATGGGATTGCTACGAAGGGAGAGGCTCCTAGGAAGGGATGAGACTATTAGGAAGGAAGAGACTCCTAGGAAGGGATGGGATTGTTACGAAGGGAGAGGCTCCTAGGAAGGGATGGGAATGTTACGAAGGGAGAGGCTTCTAGAAAGGGATGAGACTATTAGGAAGAGAGAGGCTCCTAGGTAGGGATGAGACTATTAGGAAGGGAGAGACTCCTAAAATGATGAATCGATTGATCAGCCATGAATGTGTACACAATTTAATGCAACTTCGGAAGTATTGGAATGAATATATTCAGTGATTGGTTAGGCGCTTATAACTTTAATGTAGTTATATTTATGAAATTCACTTTGATAAGCAGGTCCCTTTATCCCCTTTTACCGATAGATAAATAACTTCCTGACATAATGAAGTGAGTGTACAATTTAACCATTAACCATATTAATTGATTTTGGTTATTTAAACTTAGTATTTTATTGTATTATTGTTACCACAGATAAGCTATATACATATAAGCGTACTACTGTGTTAGTTATTGTGGACTTATGCCCCGGCTTTCATCTTTGGTGGGCATGAGCCCGACTCTACTATGGAACTCCTAAATTTTGCCTACTCTAATTTTTTATTCACCTAGGGGGTCTTTAACTAGTACCTGACATCGTACAGGCTCGCACTGCTCAAACCTAGAGCTTTTTAATGTGGCCCGCTATTGCCAAAAGGTTCCCGAGCCCTCCACTAGATAGTGCTGTAAAAGAGGTACGTCTAGTCGTGCCTGCTATTTTGTCTTCTACATTATCCTTTTGACGACAGGAAATTCTCACAAAATTAACTAAGATCCGTTAATCTCTTTGATTTTCTTCTCATTCAAAGTAAGTGTGCCTATTTAAGTTTTGAAGTATGAAATGTAAGTGATGTGAAGAGCTAAATTCATAAAACTGTCTGTTAAGGTAGTAAAGTAAATGAATTTAAGTTGTTTCAGTAACTTTACCAATTAACAATGTACTTACAGATACTCAACTTAGCAGACGAGAAGTTCAACTTTGGATAATAAAACTGAAAGTTATTCTTAAAGCAACAAAAGTTAAATTAATTTACATATTACATTTTTTTCCTCTCTTTCCCAGCTATATGTAGTATAGGGGAAGTTATGTAGTCGGTCAAAAATTAAACATTAATATTAGTAATTTCATGTTTTTTGAGCCCTCTGAATTTACAAATATTTAAAAAAATCTTTGGCCGAAAAGGAGGAGTCTGGGGATCGTCATCTGCATTTTCGGCAGATCTTCTCAAAAACGAATGCCAACTGATCGATCAGTTTAGATTTTGATTTGCTATGCCTATAGGAGTTTTTCTAAGAGTTTGTAGTCAAAAAAATTTGAACATTAACACATTTGTAGACCATTTATATTGAAATAAAATATCAAAAAAGGGGACTCACGAAATAGTCAATTTTAATTATCTATGTTCTACCTTAACCCTTTTTCCTCCTCCATCCCCTTCCAGGTCTCCAAAGACTATGGACCGCAAGACCTTTGGATATTTACATAATTAATATAGTAATTAATTAGTTAGTGATCCATCATTTAGCTTCCGATTTTTTTATTGAGATACCAGTAAGGTTTTGATATGTATGAGAATGCTAGTTCTTTCAGAAACTTGTGTCTAATCACCCATGTGTATGTAATCCAATAAAGATTACAATTTGGCATCCCATGTGTGTATACTATAACTCAAGAGATCTTCTTATATACACTGTAGTATATTATAACAATGGCTTCTATAACAATACTGTAGGCCTCGCTATTGTCGCCAGTAGTTCATATCTCTCACGGCTAATTCAGGTGAGTCACTTACCCGCCCT
The DNA here is from genome assembly GCA_963662175.1 of Aradus depressus. NCBI lineage: Eukaryota > Metazoa > Arthropoda > Insecta > Hemiptera > Aradidae > Aradus > Aradus depressus. The sequence continues at coordinate 55,242,329 of OY759214.1, read as the reverse complement.
TCTCGGCGTGTAGTAAATTACGGGCACCACAGGATTATATATATATATATATATATGTGTCGTTTATAAGCGTTGACACGAGAATGAGAATGAATGAGAATGAAAATAAATTTTATTCTGGGACCGAGGTCCCCTAAGAATAAATACATGACAGACACTGGACAGAGTAACAAATAAAATGAAATATCAGTGATGGGATAAAGGTGCTACAGTGGATAAAACCAAGAGCAAAATAAATAAAACTAAGTAAAAAACATCATTGAATAAAAATAAAATAAATAATTATGATAAAATTAAAAATAAATAATAAATAAGTAAACTTAAAAAATAATAGTAAAAAATGAGTTAAATTACAGATTCATTAAGAAGACATCAAGATAGGATAAATATGTCAAAATAAATATGTAGAGGATAAAATAAAATAAAGAGAAAAAACAGTAGGTATGTATATAAAAAACAAGCTTGTGGAGGAGGGAATCTAGCCTAGGCTTCCTATAAAATTAATTTAAGAAAAACTTATGAAAAAAATAAATAAAAAAATAAAATAAGAGGATGAAGATGAAAAGATAAATAAAATAAATAAGCAAAGACAATGAAAAAAAATAATAAAATATGTTAAGGAGAGGGAAAGTATGGAAGAAGGGGAATAAGAGGCTAATCAGAGGGAGAAGATTGTTTATTGAGGAGGAATTGGAATAGGGAGGATTTGAAGGAGGCCATGGAAGGAGAGTGACGGATGAGGGGAGGCAGGGAGTTCCAGAGGGAGGAGGCTTGGACAAGGAAAGAGTTGTGGAAGGCAGAGGAACGATGGGAGGGGATGAAGAGGTCCGAAGGACGGGATCTGGTGTGTCTTTGGTGGACAGAGGACTTGAATTGGAACATTTGGTAAAGGTAGTAGGGTTCTTTGGATTTTAACATTTGGAAGAGGAAGGAACCTAGGAGGTAATCACGGCGGTAAGAGGGTTTGAGCCATTTCAACTCGGAGTACCAGGGCGAGATGTGAGCATCTCTAGGGACATCGAAAACAAACCTGATGTGAGCGTTTAGGGTTCGTTGGAGTTTGTTATCGAGTCCCTTGCTCAGATCATAATAGACCAGGCACCCATAATCGAAATGGGGAAAGATGAGGGAGGATACGAGGAGTTGTCGGGAACTTTGTGATAGAGAGTGACGGGAGCGTTTAAATTGTGCTAGGGATTGAAAGGATTTACGGGAAATGTAGGATACGTGATCTTTCCAGGAAAGGGATTGGTCTAGGATGATACCCAGGTTTTTGACTCTCGTCGAGTAGTTAATATCGGTGTCGTCCAGCTTTAAGTGAGGGGGGTCGAGTAAGTTACTGAGGAGCTTCTTGTTGCCTAATAAAATTGCTTGAGTCTTGTCGGGATTAAGAAGGAGTTTGTTCTGTTTGGCCCAGGATGATATCGAATTGATATCATCTGATTCCTGAGAAAAAGCAAGGGGAAAGTTGGAGGGGTGTAAGGATAGATAAATTTGCAGGTCATCAGCGTAGAGATGGTATTTACAGTATCTGATGTGTTTAGGAAGGTCCAAAAGGAAGAGAGAGAAAAGAAGCGGAGAAAGGGATGAGCCTTGTGGGACACCTGAGTGGAGAGGAAGTGAGGACGAGGGTGGAGAGTTGGGGAACTTGACGGACTGAGAACGGTCTTCAAGATAGGACTGGAGCCAGAGGAGGACGCTATTGGATAGAGGGAGACTGGCTAGCTTGGAGAGGAGGATGGAATGGTCCACGGAGTCAAAGGCTTTGGAAAAGTCGAACAGTACTAGGAGGGTCAGTTGTCTGTTGTCGATGGCGTGTCTGAAGTCTTCTGTTAGTTTCAGTAAGGCAGTTTGAATACCATACCCGGGTCGAAAACCAGATTGGAAAGGGTCCAGGAGACTTTTGGCAAGAAGGAATTCTGAAAGTTGGGAGTGAACTATGCGTTCTAAAGGTTTGGATGAGGAGCACAGGAGAGAGATTGGGCGAAAATCATTCGGAGCTTCAGGATTAGGGACTTTGTTGAGAGGGAGTACAAAGGCTTCTTTCCAGGCGGAAGGGAAGACGGAGTTTTGAAGGGAGAAATTATAGATATGAAGAAGGATGGGGAATATGACTGGTAGGCAAGCTTTAAGGAAGAGCAGGGGGATGCCATCAGGACCAAGGGCATTAGAGCGACTTTTTAGGATTATCTGGAGGAGGGTGTCGGGATAAATATAAGAGAAGAAAAGTTTATTTGGATCGAAGGATTGTGGATTTACTATTGGAGCTGGAGAAACAAGTGGGAAGTTAGGACGGGTGACAAAAAAGGAATTTAGAGTATCGGGAGAGAAAGTAGAGGGAGAAGGAGGGTTTTTGGGAGAACCTAACGAGAGCTTCCGAAGAGCTACCCATCTTGACTTGGCGTTAGGTGCCTCCGCGATCAGGCTCAAAAAGTGCTGCGATTTGGCCGTCCTGATCATCGACTGAGCACGGTTTCGAAGAACTTTGAAGGAGGAGTAGTCAGCGTCCAACCTGGATCTGTAAAACCTCCTTCTGACCGAGTCCCGCTCCTTCATTACTCTCCTGATCTCTGGGGTGATCCATGGGGCGGGGGGGCGTTTGAGGAGAAATGCCTTCAACGGGGCGTGCTTGTCGAGCAGCTCTAGCAAGAGCCTGTTGAAGGTGGCCACCTTGTCGTCGATTGAAAGCAGATCGAAGATATCCTGCCAGTTCACTGCGTCAAGATCCTCTTGGAGCGTCTCGAAGGTAAGGGACTTGAGGTTTCGGAAATAAATGGTGCTAGGAGTAAGATGAGGAGATGCTATATCGTAGGAAATTTGGATGAGGTCATGAGCGGAAAGGAAGGGAACTGGCTGTTGAGAGTAGGAACAAAGCTTCTGTTGGGAGTCCACCAGGTAGAGATCCAGCCAGGAATGGGAGGTGGGGGTGTGATGAGTCGGGGCATAGGGAACTATGAAGAGGTTTAAGGAATAGCTGAGGTCTAGGAGGTACTTGGAGTCGGGAGAGGATGGGGATAGGAGATCGGAGTTGAAGTCCCCGGAGATGAGGGTGTTACTGTAGAGGGGGATGAGGCGGAGGACAGCTGACTCGAAGGTGATGTCGAAAGGGACTTTGGGAGGTCTGTAAACTACTCCATAAAGGAGTTTAGTGGAGCCTGTTTGCACTTCTAGGAAGAGGAATTCAACTTGGGACAAAGGAGAGGGAGAGGAGGACGCACCTAGACGACGGCACTTGAGGCTGTGATGTACGAAAACAGCAACCCCACCGCCAGGTCTGTCTAGGCGGTCATTTCTGAAGAGGAGGTGGTCAGGAAGAGAGACGGCTGAGGAGGGGATCCAGGGCTTGAGCCAGCTCTCGGAGATAGCGACGATATGGAAGCTATTGGAAAGAAGGAAATCTGAGAACTCGTCGTGATGGGCTGGGAGGGACTGGGCGTTAACATGACAGCACTGGAGTGTACTATACATCATGGGAGAGGATGAAGAAGAACACAGGGAAAGCAGAGTGAGGAGGGAGAGAGGAAGTAAGGTGGTGGAGAGGAATTAGGAGAAGATAAAACATAAGATAAATTATATAAATATTAAAAAATGACCAAGACCAGGCATCACCCTCCATGTACAAGTGTATAAAATAAAATAAAACTACAAATATAATAATAATACATAACATATAAAATAAACAGAAACAGAATGAAGGACGGAGGCCAGGAAAAATTGTACAGGATAGAGTGATATCGTAGCGTGGGTGAATGGAGGCAGCTTTCGTAGAACCGTATGAGAACATAAGTAAGTAAGAGAACGAAAAGGAGTGGACCAGGGCAATGAGGAGTGGAGGGGGGATAAGGCGGCGTGGAAGTGAGGGGGCGAGCACCTTATATCCGAGAGTACTCATGAAAAAAGCCTGAAAAAATCTGAAGGTTCCCAAAAATAGTTCCTCATAGAAATAAAAGACGCTGTCTACCCACTGTTTTATTTCCGATCAGAAATCTGTTTTAAACGCAACTGTGTCATCATAAGTGTTCTATTAGACACTACACTATACGTGTGATCGGCCACTGATGATGACGCCAGTTGCCTTGAAACCAGGTTCTGTTCAGAAATAAAATAGTGGGAACATCGATCCTTTATTTCTATGAGAAATCTAGTCCCAGAACATTTTACGCATGTACTAGCCCAAATAAAAATCATGTGAAAAATTGTGGGGGTACAAAACGTTCTTACTGACTCGCACTTCTGGTTCTTTCTCTGATAGAAGTTCAAAAATAATTTGTGGTTCGATAAGAAATTGAGCTACTCAGTTTGGAAAAAGGTTGAGAGCATTCATTGTTGGACTGTGTTTTGGTATCTCTCCCCTGTTGTGTGATAAAAACTTGTTTGCTACCACATTTCCTGTAGAAATTTGATCTCTTTTGTTTATTTAAATTTTGATTTCTACAGTAGTTTGCCGAAAATTGCCCTAAAAAAATATTATCAATAATTTAAGACGTGCAATTTTTAAGAAAGTACACGTATACAACGAAAAAAAATTCAATTAAACAAACTTTACACTTGGATTCACAAAGAGATACCAATTTTTAAATAATTTTAAATAATATTAATTTCTAATCCAAAGGTTTTTTAAATGATACTACTGGGACAACAGGGAAGATGAATAGAATAGAATTTGAAGAGGACAAATAATTGGGTTATTATCTATATTTACATATTTAAATTAAAAAAAAAAACTTATTTGAACAAACAAAACAAAAATTTACAATGGCACAAAAACATTAAATTAATACTTAAAAAACTATTTCTTTTTTTTATTTGGGCATATTGAAAAATATATATTATTAATTGTACCTTCTCGACGCCTCTACCACAAAAACCAGACCCCGTCAACTCTTCACTAATTGTTCAACTTCATTTTATTTAAAACATCTCAAACCACATGCACCGTTTAAGAGCTAGCTCACGACTCCATTACATTTAACACTATTTCACAGCTGTTTTTTTATATGTTTTCTTGTTTTGTTTCTCAAACACCTTGATATATATCTAATATATATATGATATTAGATTATAATAAAAAAAAATTACCTCTTTTCATTGAAATATTCATTTAAAAAATGTTCCGTAGTGTACATCACATTTGCCTTTTCCTTCTTTTTAAAAAAAAATGTTTGTTCACAAAATTTTTTTTTTTTTTTATATAAGTTCTTTCAGATTTAATTTCTTCCAATACACAGGTTGATTTAGCTTCTTCCTCGAATCCACATGATAAGCTTCCTCCTTCAATACACAGATGGATTAACGTCTTCCTCCAATACACAGGTAGATTAGCTTCCTCCTCAAACGCACATGTTGGCTGGCTCCTTGGTGTCTTCAACTCATTGCTCAACGATGTATCGAAGTCTCTCTCTCACTTACACTCACTGATTTATTTTTTATTTTTTTTATATGCCCAATTCGACGCTCTTTTTATACATATATGCCCATTTTATATTTTTTTAATAACTATTTACAATTATTAAACTTATATATATACGTACCTAATTTCTAATAAACAAAAACAAATATTAATCTAAAAATTTACAATTAATCCTTAACCTAAAGAAAATGTTAACTTAAATTTATAAAAATTGGAACTAATTGAACATAAAAAAAAATAACATAATACTAAATTTTTACATATTTACAGGATCAGTCATAGTCATGAAATCAAGTTTGGAAATAATCAAGTTGGAAATAGATTTAAGAAATTGCCAATTAATTTTACTTTCCGCCTTTACCATCAATATACAATTGTATGTATTCAAAATAATTATATAAAAAAATTGTATATAAAAAATTTACTTGAAATAAAAATTAAATAAATCCTTCGGTTTTACTTCATCACACTTCCAAAATATTACTAAACAATCAAAATTAGGCCTCACGCCGGGTAATAAGGAATACAAATTTAATTTATTTAATATATATATAGTACTTGTCTTTTGAGGTATTAAATTCTTTGAGACGTCCTTCATACTTCCTAACTAAAAAAAAATGTATCTCACATATATTTTTACTTCAACTTCCTTCTCTACTAATAACTCCCTAATAATAATAACTTCATCGTTGACGTAGCAAAAATACGGTTCCTCCTATCTCAGGTAGGCAACCAACACTACATCATAAATCTCCTATATATATATCGCTAGTTCTTTCTAGTCGACACAAAAAAATCATCTCTCGCAGATCAAAAAAAAAAATATAAATCTCCAATTAATCACTAGCTCTTACTAGGATTAAAAAAATAATTTCTCCCAAAACAAATCAATATAATCCCGACGTCTAAAAGAATGTCATCAGCAATTTAATTTCAAACTTCTCTATTAACTTCTCTAATTAATATTACCCTTTGTTTGTTCCTATTCCTAAAGTTATATAATTTGCTCCTACAACTCTTCTCATTCTCATCTACTCTCTCTCTATTAAACAAATTTACGTAGAAAAAACATGTTACTCAAATAATAAATGAACTTGTCTAAATAATAGAGTTTATAATAACAAAATTTAATAACCTATGCATACATACAATTTATATAATATATTATCATTCCATGGCTTCTATACAGTTTCGTTCGTCTTTCTAATTTATAATATTATTATGATTTAGTCACGTCCGGTATCCTAGCTGAACAGTTCCGAAACAGAAAATCTGTCCCCTTGACTCGGCCTCAGGAAGTTCGTCATGTCTCCAAAGAGATCTAGGCATCTCTCAGCCTGCTGATATTATCTTTCTAACATTTGTAATAAAAAATATAATTAAAAAAAAAATCTATCTTCTTCCATATTATGTTCGTTAAAAAAAAATCAGCTGTATATATATATGTTTTAATTTTCAATAAAATCGTTATTAACAAGTAAGTCTCAAATAAATAATTTGTATATATTAAATTTGGATCACTAATCCCTAAATATAATTCTCAGATAATTTTATACTGATCCTAACATATAATCTAATCCTAAAAAAAATATAATTCCTAATTACTTTAAACACAGAACTATACCAAAATTCATTCATACTCTTCATGTACCAAAATTCTCTCATTCAAAAAATAAATTTATCATCCATGCTATTATATTAGTCCATGGTCACTTCGTCATATTTTAAATTAATCCTAATTCTGTCATGTTAGTCTGTCAGTCATTTCCTCAAACTCATCCGAGTTGCAAAAAAAAAATAGGTTCACTATAAAAAGTGGCTAATGCAATTATATTGCAAAGCCCAAATTTAATTTTATCTTTTTCCGGATGCCCCGGCGAATTATGTCTTTAAAAATCCCCTCCCCCTTCTCTAAATATTTGTTCAGTGTTAATTTTGTCCTTAATACCTGTTTGAATGCTTTTACTCTCTTTTTAAAATTGTTCTTATAACTTTTATTAGCCTCCTTTCTATTTCCAGTTTGTCTGTAAGTTTTAACTATATTTTCTTTAAAATTAAAATTTGTCTTTTGTTTGTTGTCCTCGGTCTGTTCGTTTGTTTTGTCTAATAACATCCAAATGTTCCTTTCACTCTGTCCATCCACATCAACATTCATCCTATTTTCTTGAATTTCACTTAATACTAATTTTTCTACATTTTGACTCTCTTCCTCCACCTCTTTCTCTAAAATTTGGGTCTGTTCCTCCCCACTGTTATTCTCTGTTCCTTCTACCTCATCAACTTGTGACTGACTGTCAATAATAAGAACCTCTTTTTCTACTTCAGAATTCCCTTCATCCAACTTGTTAATTTTTTGAATAAAGTGCTTTTCTAAGTTTTCTCCTGCTTTATTTATCCTACTTTCAACTCTTTCATTTTCTATTTGAATTTTCTCTAATTGGTTCATCAAATTGTCCACCTTTTTATTTAATTTAACTTCTAAATTTTTAATGTCGCCTCTTAAATTTGTCTCTAATTTTCCTAATTTTTTCCCCATTTCCCTTTTTAAATTTGTCTCTAAATTTCCTAATTTATTACTTTGCTCTTCCATTTTTTGATTCATATCCCCCATTTCCCTTTTTAAATTTGTCTCTAAATTTCCTAATTTATTACTTTGCTCTTCCATTTTTTGATTCATATCCCCCCTTAAATCTCTACCCTGTTCTTCTATTTTTTGATTGATATTTCCAATATCCCCCCTTAAATTTCCCATTTCCCCAGTTAACTTTGTTACAAAATTTCCTAATTTATTACTTTGCTCTTCCATTTTTTGATTCATATCCCCAGTTAACTTTGTCAACACAACACGGAGCCATTCCATATCAGGAGCAGCAATGCCCTCTTTTTCTTCATCTTTATTTACCCCCTCCCCTTGCGACTCCTCACCTGTACCCTGCATGGACTCCATTGCGGCTGGAGTCTCCCTTTCTCTATCTTCCGATAACTCCATATCGGATCTTTCCTCCGAACTTGACCCTTCCTCTCTACTTTCCTCCTCTAATCTCGCTTGTCCTCTGGTAATTGGCATTTTCTTACTTTACTAAATATATAATTACTAAACAAAAACAATGTTATATAAAATAGTAACCTTCTTTTGAAGTTGGCAAAAAAAAATATTATTTCTCAAAATTAAATGTAACCCTTATTTGTCTCTATTCTATCCTTTTCATCTTTTTCAACCTGTTTCCCTACTTTAATTAATATAAAAAAAATTCTCCCATCAAGGTTTGGCCAAAATATGATGGGGCTTTGTGGCGAAAATCGTCCACACAAGGGATATGCCAAAAATGTGATAAAAACTTGTTTGCTACCACATTTCCTGTAGAAATTTGATCTCTTTTGTTTATTTAAATTTTGATTTCTACAGTAGTTTGCCGAAAATTGCCCTAAAAAAATATTATCAATAATTTAAGACGTGCAATTTTTAAGAAAGTACACGTATACAACGAAAAAAAATTCAATTAAACAAACTTTACACTTGGATTCACAAAGAGATACCAATTTTTAAATAATTTTAAATAATATTAATTTCTAATCCAAAGGTTTTTTAAATGATACTACTGGGACAACAGGGAAGATGAATAGAATAGAATTTGAAGAGGACAAATAATTGGGTTATTATCTATATTTACATATTTAAATTAAAAAAAAAAACTTATTTGAACAAACAAAACAAAAATTTACAATGGCACAAAAACATTAAATTAATACTTAAAAAACTATTTCTTTTTTTTATTTGGGCATATTGAAAAATATATATTATTAATTGTACCTTCTCGACGCCTCTACCACAAAAACCAGACCCCGTCAACTCTTCACTAATTGTTCAACTTCATTTTATTTAAAACATCTCAAACCACATGCACCGTTTAAGAGCTAGCTCACGACTCCATTACATTTAACACTATTTCACAGCTGTTTTTTTATATGTTTTCTTGTTTTGTTTCTCAAACACCTTGATATATATCTAATATATATATGATATTAGATTATAATAAAAAAAAATTACCTCTTTTCATTGAAATATTCATTAAAAAAATGTTCCGTAGTGTACATCACAGTTGCCATTATGAGATCCCACAGAATGGCTGCCCTGGGCCTCTTGCTCACCTACCCTGCCCCCTCTTATTATTACTGCTCTGGCCTGTTCCCCTGAGACCCAACTCTATTGTCAACTCCGATATTTGAAGGAGTTCCAGGCAAACTTACCAAAGTATAAATAATTTCTACTTGGTTCTTTTGCTATATTATGTTTTTTTTTTTGAATTAACGTTAGGTTGGGGCCATGGTGGCCGTGCGGGCTAGAGCGTAGGGCTTTGGTCGCATGGTCTCACTATGGTTTGCGGGTTCGAATCCCGTCCGGGAGTGAGTTTCATTTCGTAGATAAAACTCCCTCCCGGGGCCATGGATGTCGTAAATAACTAGATAAACAACACATTGACATGGCTAATATGCACCGTACATAAAGGCAAAAAAAACAACAAAAAACAAAAAAAAAAAAACGTTAGGTTAAATCAACTTGCTCAACTTTAGAGAGGCATCATTCACGAGTATTTCAAAATTTATATTGTTAAAAAATAATCACTGAAAGTAATATAATAAAAAATATAATGGACTATGGACTACGTACAACGAAAGTAGTTCCATAAGAAACAATGTTTGAATACCCCATATGTAATTAAAACTGAAAATATTAACGTGAGCTCACGATGAAAATAAAAATAAAATGATGAATATCTTTGTTGACAACAACAGTGTGGGAAAAATATTGAAATTGCAATACAAACAAAAATGATGATCTTTGAAGGATGATGGAACCCAAAGAACGGTGAGATCAGAAGAACGAAGCTCATCGGACGAACGAAGACAAAGCAGAACGGGGATACTAGCAAATAGCAAGTCCAAATAGAAGTTCAAGAGTAACAAAAAAAGGAAGGAGGGCCGTAATAAAATACAGCAATAAATAAAAACTTAAAATAGGTCCACTCACTGGCAAGTATAGCAGGGGACTGACTGACGGCCTGAGTATCAGACTCAGAGAGGGATTAGCCGTGTGTTTACATTACGAACGTTGTTGACTAAACAATAGGTATACGTAAATATAGTGGAAGCGTGCTCGACCCAAAACCTGAAGGAGAGAGTAATAACGCATGTTATTTTTATGAGGTAAACAAATAAGTGTATTGAAAAAAGTAAATAAAAGTAGAATGGATGAACACTCAATAAACAGTTAATGCACTCAAGACAACATAAACTGTAAGTATAACTGTTACACATGTCAAATCAATGTACTGAAGTCATATCACATTCAGTTTAAAACGGCTCAGTTAGCACTGCCTGGATGATAACATATGTTCTTAAAAGTAACCATGGCAATCGTGCGCAGCTCGGCAGCAACACCATCATTCTATGTTGAGGTTACAACTCCAACTAGAATCAAAGAATTTTTCCAAAGTTTTATATAATATCGAACAATTTTTAGGAACAATAATATTTTAGATTTTTATATTCAAAATTGAATAAAAAACAACAGCTTTAACTCAACATCAATTTTAGAAACTTTTATTATTAAATACATTAGAATTTTTTAAACTTTGATGAATTAGATCTAAGAAATTAAAATAAGATATTATAAAAAGTATTTAAAAAAATGTATTAAAGCTAAAAGACTCGCTATTACAAAACGATATGTCTTTTTGTTTTTGTGACCGGGTGAGACAACAATAATAAGGTCAGGGATCGATAGAGGAATGTAGGGAGGATGAGGAACCACGAGGTCCCTGTGGGCTATCAAGTTTCGCAATTTGAGGGTTTTCGGCGAAAACAACCATTCACACTCTCCTGTTCGAACCTTCGACTTAATTTGTACGGATATTATCGCCAGGGTTATTGTAAATATGGATCCGATAAACTATTATAAAAATTCCAAAACTCTCTGGGTAATACATTTATTTCCGTTAAACCAATACATGGTAATAGGATAGGTACGTCAAAAGAATTTATACATTAAGATAGCTTATAAATTAGTTTTATAACTACTTGAGTCTAACACACGTGTGATTAGTAGTACCTAATAACAAAACTATTAAAAAAAGTAAAATGAAATTAATATAAACTGAACAAATAATTACTTAAAAATATATGAGTACATAAACAAAATTAATACAAGATACGTTTATAATAAGTAGACACATTTTTCAATTTAATAAAAATTAAGATAACTATTTTTCAAAAAAAACTCGTCGGAAGTGTTTTTATCCCAACGATGTTTCGGGACGTTCTTACATCATCAGGTACGATGAGATATAATTATGAAAAATGTCGCAGTGCCACAGATGACCATTATATGATCAATGTTGCGTTTTCAACGGAATTTCGTGTTTTCCGATCCCTAGATACCAAACTTGAAAGAAAAATATGTCTGTCTGTTTTCCCATTATCATGGGAAAATGGCTGATCATATCTCAACCTAACTTCATATTTTTAATCTGCTTATTCAGCAATAACATTTAAAATGCATATGGTTTCAAAATCTCTGAATAGAGAGGGGGGGGGGGGGGGGGGGAAAGGGTGGCAGAAAAAGCTTTTCCATGTTTTTTTTCAGTTACTATTGATTCTACGTGAAAAAGTTACAGCGTCAGTATATTTTTTATTTCATACATTTTTTTCGCTAATATTAGAAATAAAGGAGATAAATAACAAATAACGAGGTGGCATAGATGGAGAGAAGTTGTGGAGGGGGGGGGGGAGAATAACTTTGTTATACTTTGTTTGGATATCGCACATAACAGCATGAGGTAAAGTAATATTATACAAAACTACTACCATACAACGCTGGGTAACCTGCTAGTTTTATGTATATTAGTCTATATTTGAGGAGTTTGGAGCCAGAGCGCACCAACCCACAATCTTTCGGAAAATGAGTTATTACCATCCTGATGTTGGCATAGGTTCCCTTTTTCAAAACCAGTGTGGATCACTTAGTTTCTTCACTTCAGTGATAGATAGCAGCACTTTAAGTTTAGTCCACAAGTATTTTGTGCATATATTTTCAAAGTCACAATGGATCATACGGCCTTAAAAAACTTTATAGAACACAAAAAGGGATCACTCATCCAATACTATTCTAAAATTTCAAATATAAATAAATATTTGGGGCCCATTAATGGAGATATACAAAATGTACTCAATTTTCAATTGCCATTTTCTACCTGTTCAGGTTCAACCAGTTGGTCCGCTCTGGCTCCAAACTCCTCATTTATACTATTGTATATTCCAATTCACTATACCACCTTCACAATTCACTATACCACCTTCACAATTCACTATACCACCTTCACCATACATCCACATTATAAGGCCCTAAAGAAGGAAATAGGAGCTTTATCTTTACGCGACATACCCTCGACTTCCCTCAACATTAATTTGAACATTTTTTAGAGTTTTACAAACGTATTAGAATTAATGTTGGGTGGATAATTTGGTTTTGCTATACCAACCTATTTTTTACAAATCATTCTATATGGCAGCTTCATATAATTTCTGAAAAACACATTTATACAGTTGCCTACAACCAACGCATTTTCTTACTTAAATGCAGAAGACACCAGGTATTTCCACCCCATATTCAACAAAATTACAATTTTACCTTACAATTCTTGTGCAAGAAACCGAAACATTGTGATTTAGTACAAAAAGCAGTTCTCAAATTTAAAAAATCAATTTTAAATATCGAAATAGACGCTTGTATATCTAACATTAAAGATATAGAGAATAGGATAACATCTCACAAAGATAGTTTAAGAACATTGTTACCAGTTGATATTTTTAATAACTTTGTAGAGAGGCAGAATCGTGCATTCAGCAGAGTACATTCTGCTATCCGTGATTCCCAAACCCGTAAAATAGATAATATTATTCACCAACAACACCCCTTGCCGTCTTTCAATTCTCATTGGTTTGTTAATTTAACAGGCACACCATTCCCAGTAGAAGTCAAAACGATTCTATCATTAGGACCTAAGTTTTCCATTCCCTATAAACACAATGACATTCCCGTACCAAAATTAATTGCAGATGTTGAATATATTATTAACTCTATGCCCAATAATGAAGAAAAAGATCCCATTAGAGCACGCTGTGTTAACGCGATTACTAATCACATCAATAAAAATAAACAAATAAATATTAATAAACCGAATGTCTTGGGTAGAGCCTTTGAATCGTCAAAAAAGTTTTTACGTAATAATCCTGACATTTTAATAATATCTGCAGACAAGTCCAAACAAACCGTCGCAATTAATAAAACAGAATATGAGAATAAGATGAGCTCGTTAATATCCGACCCTGCTACTTACCTACCGCTGAACAAAGATCCCACTATTAAATTAAAAAATACTACTAATTCTTTGATTAAAGCTGCTCACTCATCAGGGTATATTGATACGCACACCATGAAAAGATTAGTTAATTTCAGCCCCCAACCTCCTAAAATATATGGGTTGGTGAAGACTCACAAACCTGGTAACCCTCTACGTCCCATTATTTCATTTGTTCAATCCCCCATGTATTCACTGGCCAAGTACTTAGCCAACATTCTAAAAAACATGTCTGATAGTCCATATAATGCTAAGGATTCATTCAATTTCGTAGAATCAATCAAAAATCTCTCTGTCCCTCCTGGTTTTCAATTGATTTCATTGGATGTGGCCTCACTGTTCACCAATGTTCCCATCTCTGATGTCTTAAACATTATAAAAGACAACTGGTCAAAAATAGAATCATTTACTTCCCTTCCTAAATGTACATTTATTAAGTTAGTTGAACTTTGTTGCACTAATGGATACTTCGTATATAATAATACATTTTACAAACAGATATTTGGCACTGCCATGGGGAGTAGTCTGGGTCCCATTCTGGCTGATCTCATTATGAATAAACTCTTAGACTCTATTATTCCTAAACTACCCTATAAAATTCCTTTTTTATTCAAATTTGTAGATGATATTTGTACCTGCATTCCATATAATCTTTTGACCCAGACCCTTGACTTATTTAATTCCTTTCACCCCAGGTTAAAATTCACCTATGAGCTTGAAAATAATAATTGCCTCCCTTTCCTGGACACCCTAGTTATTAGAAACGATGATGGCTCTATATCTACCAATTGGTATATCAATTCTATTAAATCTGACAGATACTTTCATTTTTATTCTCATCACCCCTTTTCCAAAAAAATCAATTTTGCCACTGCAATGATCAATAGAATGCAAAGACTCAGTTCTACAACTTACCATAACGATAATTTGAATAACATCAAAACTATTTTAAGAAAAAATGGCTACCCATGCAAAACCATTGACAGAATAATATTAAACAACCCTATCACGCTCATTAATAACCCAGAACCCACCAATTATAATTTTAAATATTTTTCTATCCCTTATATTGTACAACTGACTGAAAGATTAATGAAAATACTAAAATTTGATAGTGTGAGGATTGCTCCTACAAATTTTAAAGTTGTCAAGTCACTATTCTCCCAAATTAAAGAACCTACCCCAAAAAACAACCAGTCTGACCTCATCTATCAGATACCCTGTTCAGATTGTTCATCATCTTATGTTGGCATGACATCTCAATATTTAAAAAAGAGATTATACCAGCATGAGTATGATTGTAGAACAAAAACTGACTCCGATAATTGCAGCGCCCTAATCAAACACCATAGCCTGAACAAACATAAGTTTGATTTCGCTAACACCAAAATTCTCGACAGAGAAATCAATTACTATAAAAGGCTGACACTGGAAATGGTGTATATTGCCAAAACCTCAAATACTGTCAATTTTCGCACTGATACCAATAACCTGAGCAACATTTATGCCAATTTGCTTCAAAACTGCTGAATCCATAGTTCTGTCTCCAATTATATTTAATATTTAAAATTTAGATTAATTTCATTGTGTGTCTATTTATTCTTTATTATGTATTATTTCATTTTTGGTTAGGGTCACTTCTGTCTAAGATTCTTCATTTAATTAATAAGTTAAATTATGTTACTATTTATATAATTATAGAGTTTTTATTTTATTTTATTTTTTCTCAACATAGTAAAATATCTGTTAGCCAGTAAGTAGTTCTCTTCAAATTTAAGTGCCGTTAACTGGGGTTTTCCCCGGATTTATTATCTGTTACCCTCGACCCTTCTGTACCCTTAGTTGAACGTAAGACCTCACAGTCTTCATGCCTTCTCCTCAACCATCTATATTCATAGTAAGTTTCCTTGTTGTTCATCAATGTGTATATGTATGTGAATGTATTAGGATGTATATATGTATTTATGTGGAGTTGTATGAGTGAATGTATATTTATGTACCTATATATAATTTTAATCGATCACCCATTATATTTTTTTCTAATCTTGATACCCCCATGTTTGTTAGGCCCTGATGATGATATGAAATATATCGAAACGTTGGCATTTGAATAGTATTTTCTTCATTGACTGACCCTCAATACCCCCAGAATTTTTAATACAATTATGTTGGTAGTTCGGATGACATCAAATATGATGATGATGGTCTTATATGAGTTAGGATGAACAACTTGTACTTCCGTTTAGTATCATATGAGGCGGTAGACCTAACACTTAAGTATTTGTCAAGTAGTTAATATAACGCCCAATCCAAAATGAGCCGTGTCGTCTCCGTGTCTGAGGGTTCCAAGTCAGCCTTCTATCGAGAGTTAATCCTAGATATTTCACTGATGAGATATAAGACAATGGCAGATATTAATACTATACTATTCTCATATATATTCTTACTTTACCTATAGTATAATGATAAAATGTAATCCTCTGAAAATCCGAGATCAAGTTTTCAACGGATTTTGACGTTTCATTTTCTTTTGAACACAATTAGTCCATTTTCGCGATAAAGTCTGTGCTTGTGATTGTGTGAGTGTGTTTGTCTGTTATTATAGTATAATATATTATTGTAGTCGTCGGAGGTTTTCTATTAAATTAATATATATTTTTTTTTTACAAATGGTATTTACAACTGTATAAATAATATAAACAACAAGGAAATGTGCTAAAAGAGTCAAATATGTCAGCATGTCAAAAGGGGAGAAGTCACCCAGTGGTGACACTTCCTATGCACTGAGTTGCAGTCATTTATTACTAGTTACTGTCACTGCTGCTACTATGGCCAGTGGCGCTTTAGGCGTCGTTGGGGAAGTGCCGAGATCAGTATGTAGGGTCTTATGGAAAACATATCATGGAGCATTGATTATTGTACGGAGAATTTTATGTGCTGAAGATTAGAAGCCTTGACATACCAAGAATATACTTAAGCACGCCGTCCTTGGGATGGGACGTTAAGCGATGGTCCCGAGCCTGTCCACCAGAGTGACAAAAGAGCGCTCTGGTAGTAGGCGATATGATGGCGTAGTTAAAGCCCGGGCATGAGTCATAATAACTACCTATGAGTCATAATAACTACCTTGACAGAACCCTAGAGTTCAAATCCATGTGCACATATCGCTTTCTGTACTGCGTTGTATACAAGTAGTTTTATTTCCAAAGTTAATTTAGATCTTTTGTCTACTAGGCTCAGTAACAGTTTGCAGCGTCTGTTCATTTTTTGTCTTGTCATTTGAGGGTTCCATGTTAGTCTCTTGTCAAGTAGAAGTCCTAGATAGCGGACATATTTGACGATGTGAACTGACTTCTTGTTGTTCACATTCACTCTACACTTTTTGAACCAGGACTGAAGGGATACCAGTGTTATTGGAGGTGTCTGGATGATAGGACTGGGTCTGGATGATGAGAAAGGATAGCAGTATCATCTGCAAAGGTGTGGAGTTGTCTTGATGAATGGGTGGGGATATCAGCTGTGTATATTGTGTAAAGGATAGGACCCATGATACTTCCCTGTGGGACTCCAGCCAGTAATATTTCTTTTTCGCCCTTTTGCCTTCGCTAAGTTGGACAGACAGACGTCAACCTCTGGTTCAGATGAGCGGCTGCTCTGAGGAGCAACAGCTGCGAGGTATAGATTTCAATTTGGGCTATTGGCTGTTGGGGCTGTGGGGTTTATAGGCCCAGAATCAATTTGGAGTATTTGTCACTTTCCAATCCCCCGTATGTCACATTAATCTCTCCAAGTAGACCCAACGTCAGCTCGGGGATCTCTCCCACTTCGGACTCCATACTAACTGTTTATCTCTAAGACCACTCTTCACTGACTTACGGAAAAAAGAAGTCAGTGAATCATCGGCAAAGTACTTCCCCAGAGCGAATTAATGAACCAAGTTACCGCTTTCCATCTAAAACTTAGTGTCGTCCTTATGGAGTTTTGAATTCACATATAAAATTTTGTGTCGATACATTCATTCTATCGGTAGTTATCGTCTTCACAGACAAATACAGACAGACAGAAATATTTTTTTCATAATTGGATTCTGAAGTTCGGAAAACACCCCCCTAGAGCCCTACCAGCCGCCCCCAGAGGCTAAAGCCCTACCAGCCGCCCCCAGAGACTAGAGCCCTACCAACCGCCCCCAGAGGCTAGAGTCCTATCAGCCGCCCCCAGAGGCTAGAGTCCTACCAGCCACTCCCAGACGCTAGAACCCTACCAGCCGCCCCCAGAGGCTAGAGCCCTACCAGCCGCTCTCTCTCCATTAAATTCATTATTAGTATATTTTCCTTCTGTTTTTCAGAAGAGAGCTAACATTGCAACGTGGTACATCTGTTTTACTAAGGTTTATGAGAGCCTTCAGCCATTCGACCAATATGATCTTTATAAGTTTTGTTATTTTTCGTAATAGGACTATTTGACGTCACATGTAAACCTATTAATAAACATAATCGGAAACCTTTTGTCAACCTTGGTCTCAAGGGCTTCCTAGAACACGAAATATCTTGTGTCCCCAATTCGGTTTGTCCCGGCCTGACACTTTGGTCAATAGTTAGGTAGGAAGTGAGTTTCGTGCAAACTCCGCTTCGTGAACGCTAGATAACAGACCAAACGGAATTGAGTAGAAAAGTCGTTGGTAAATCACCGGCAATGTACTACCCCAGCGCGAATTATTCTAGTAAGTTTCCCCTCTCCCTCTGAAACCAATAAAGCGATTTGGTTGAAAATTTGAAAATATCAATTGGTGCCTTACTCAGCGACTTGAACCCTCTGTACATTCATTACATGGTGGTTTTTGTGTTAACTCCCACCCCTAATCTCTCACATCCATTTATCCGATTTGGCTCAACAGAGAAACTGAAACCAGAATGAAAGTAACAACACGAAATTTTATATGTGAATTCAAAACCCAATGAGCTACATAAACCTGCCAAATTTTAGTATGAAGATTTAGGAGCCCCTATGTAAGTCAACTGTTGAATATTAGCGCTAACGGTCGACTGGTTCTGGAGAGAGGGAAAGTTGAATGATCAGTACGATCTGGGGAAGTACATTGTCGGTGATTTACCGACTTTCTTAATTTTTTTTTTCGAAATTAGGGGTTCGGAAAATCTGTTTCCAGTCCCTATTAAATCACTATTTAAGGTAAAGGAATATCTTTCTCAGAAATCTTTTTCTGGCAAAAATCTTCTTCAGAAAATCTCTGAATGAGGGAAAATCCTTTAGAGTTGCGATTTTGTTGCGTCGGACTCATGTCGACCTCCAGATACACAGATGTGTGTACAAATATTTCTTGACAGCTTTCCCAGTGATAAATTTAGATGAAACTCAGAATGTAAGATCTGGAGAGAGGAAGAACATCTTAGAAACTGTCAAGACCAGATGCCAGTTGGTATGCATCAAGTAACTCGTGCTGTGTAATGGTCCCCTAGCTTCAAGTCAAGTTCTAGCATGAAGCTAGTTCTGATCTATGGGTGTGAAACGTGGAGTCTAACCTCACGTCTTGTAAAGTGTTGTTGTCCAGACTTTTAGATAAGATATTGGGTGATATAGATGACTGACTTCGGGGTGAAGGATAGAGATGCCAGGAGGAAGGATCTGAGCAAACAGAGATTCTGGCAATACTCAACCGTAGTGTAGCAGACATGCACAAAGGAGCATTAACTGCCTATGTAATGACCTATCGACTTAAAATGTGGATCCAACAAGGACGACACCAGTCAAGTTTCAGCGAAATCGGTCAAAGAGGGGGTAGGGCTCAACTCGAAAACCCAATGTATCAACATAAAATTTGAAGATTATAAAAAGTCCTAGAGTAAAATACCTAGCGATTTTCAATTAAATCGATAGGTCGGTTTCAGAGGGAGCGCGAAAACGTATTTGTTTAATTCGGACTGTGGAAGTACATTGTCAGTGATTCAACAACGACTTTATTCTACTCTTACATAACCAATTATTCATGTTTACGTAATAACATTTACCTGAAGCCCTACGCCACTAATTTAATAATAATTTTAAACGAAAAAGGGAATATTTAATGGTGTAGGTCAGGGGTTGGCAGCTCCCCCCCTCTCTAAGCCACGAGAAAATAAAAAAAACAGGAATTATTCAAAAAAATTTGCATTAAAATGTGCATATTTAAATCGCTCCTTTGTCGTAATTTGATCAGCTTTCAGAGCCATACATTTGTTATTCGATTTTTGTTTTACTCTCCCAGGTATACTTGCCCCCCTTTAAATGTAATCGGTCAGAAATTCAATGTTAAATTTTCTCTAGAATTCCTCGTTTTCCAACATAAAAAAAGGAAAAAAAAAACAAAAAAAAAACGATAGAGTGAATTTACAGACTCCTGTCGATTTCAGTCAAACCCGCCAAAAAAAAGGGGGGGGGGGGAAATAAACAAAAAAAATGTCGAAAAATTTCAATAATTGCCAATGAAATGAATGATTATGTTGACTATAACGAGACCCATAGACATATTTTTTCGCTATTATTTGGATTCTATCTGAGGGTGTGAAAACATAAAATGGTGATGATCAACTTGGAATTTATTGGTCGATTATATAATTTCCACTATACTGGGGTTTTAGAATAGGGGAAGAAAAATATTAATTTTTATAGGGGAAGTTATGTATTTGCTAATAGATTCTAAGTTGAGATTTTATCGGAATATGACGTTTTCCTAAAATGCTAAAAAAGGATCCTCTGTCTGTGTATTTGTTTGCTTTTTGCAATGAAAATAATGAGGCGAATATATATATATATATATATTTGGGGGGGGGGGAGGGGAGGGGATGAAAAAAAGAAAATCCGCTGAAAACTCTAAAATAAAATTTTTGACCGATTACATAATTTGCTCTGTACTTCAGAGATTTGATTGGGACGCTCGTAATAGCGTTGGGATTGTGTTTTTGACAAGGGTTGTCATCCTATCATCTTGTTTTGAGATACCAACTGTCAAATAAGGTTAGTTCAGGTTCATGAACTTGATTCTATTGTATATATCGTATGTATTATACAGGCTCCCTATATGTCACACTATACTACCGGATATGTCCAATGTTGCCAAATGTTCTGGAGTGGAAGAAAGGAATTAATGACATTTGGATAAACAATAATATTATTAATAATAAACTTTATTTTCAGTGACATTATGTGACATTAATTAGAATTCTATTTAAATATAAGCCTAATATTTTTGCAAAGTTATTACTTTTAATGTTACAACTATATTTCGCCGTACTTTTGGCACTTTTAACGAGAAGTCAATTGATCTTAACGTTTTCGGCTAATTCACTGCATTTCTCTTCTATGCTGAGATAAATTTTTATTTCCTTTTGACATTCTTATACGAAGTAAAGAATACTCCAAATGGTAATCTTGCAAATATCCAAGATCAAATTTTCAACGGAATTTAACGTCCACTGAACATGTTTTGACCAGTTCTTTCTGTTAGTTCGTTATTATGATTAATGCCCGGGCTTTAACTACAAGGTCATATAGCCATATAGCCTACTACCAGAGCGCTCTTTCGACACTCTGGTGGACATGAGCCCGATTCTACTATGGTAGTCCTAAATTCTGCCTACTCTAAATTTGAATTCACCTAGGATAAGGGTCTTTATCGGGTACCTGACGTACAGGCTCGGGACCATCTCTTTATGTCCCATCCAAAGGACGGCGTGCTCAAGGTTTTCTTACCTCCCAGATAAAAAACCTAAGATCTCGGTCGGGTTTGGAACCCACGATCTTGAGCTAGGTTTTGTAATATCTTTGTTATTGTGAGTTTTTTTTACTATACTTTATAATATGATATCCATTTTATACTTACAATTATTAATAATACCAACCACTTGTACACATCACTCTACTTCCTTCTCCCTTCTCTCCGATACTGGCATTATTGAATAATATGAGTCACTCTCAGAATTACGCCGTACAATGAAGAAAACCGGTAACTTTCATATACTCAGTGATGCCAGTATGAAAAGAATTTGAGAGAAATTTTACAATTTTTGTTTATTTATTTTTGCCACTTAAAACCATTTGGTAGTTGGTTATTGTGACTCATGCCCGGGCTATAACTACGAGATCATATCGCCTACTACCAGAGCTCTCTTTTGTCACTGATGTACTTAGGCCCGATTCTACTATAAGGACTCCTTAATTTTGCCTACACAGTAGATCCTGGGATAATAGGGGCCTTGAACAAGTAACGAACATCGCACAGGCTCGGGAAAATTCCTTAACAATCCCTTCTGAAGGACTCAACGTTTTAATTTTTTTATCCTAATTTATCTTCGTGTTTCTTTAATTTATAGAGCTACTGAGTGGGTATATTTTATGGATTTCATAAATCCTAAAAGCAATTAAGAGTTAAACTTTAATGAAACTTCTCGATGAAAGTTTTAAATAAATGATTGAAAAAAACAAACAAAAAAACACACATAAACGAGGTCAGTTCAGTTCATTTGTTTTCTGAGGATTAATGAACTACTTAGACCGGGAGTCTCCGTGCATTGATTTTATTTCCTCACATTACAGACTACGGGGAATTTATAAAATAATGTTCAAAAATTCGAAGTTGGGTTTCACCGGAATCTCATTTCCGATCGGAATAAAAAAAAAAGTTTGTGAATCGCTGGGAATATACTTCCCCAGTTTATGTTATTTTCAACCAACCATGTTATCTCTCTCTCTGAAAATCAATGTGTGTTGTCTAATGCACGTTTAACATTTTATATCGATATATTCATTGCATCAGAAATTATTAGGATTTTAGAGTTAAACCCTCACCTAAACTCCATCTTCAATTTGGCCGATTTGTAAAATGTATGTACCTATTCATTTTATTTCGAGTTATCGTGCATTCTTTTTTTTTTTTTGAAAGAGAGAGAGAGAGAAGGAGGGGGGAGGGAGAGAGAGAGAGAGAGAGGGTGTGGGAGAGAGAGAGAATGGGTGAGCGAGAGTGAAGGGGGAGAGAGTGATGGAGAGAGAGGGTGAGCGAGAATGAGGGGGGGGGAGTAAAAGAGAGAAGGTGAGAGAATAAGAGGGAGAGAGAGTGGGTGAGCGAGAGTGAGGGGAGGGGGGAGAGAGAGTGAGTGAGGGAGAGAGAGAGAGAGCGAAATAGAGAGCGAGTGAGAGCGTGGAGGGGAACGAGAGTGAGGGGGGAACGAGAGTGAGGGGGGAAAGAGAGAGAGGGAGATGGAGAGAGAGTGTGAGGATGAGCGAGAGTGAGGGAAGGGGAGAGAGAGAGGGGATGAGAAAGAGGGAGATAGAGAGAGAGAGAGAGTGAGAGAGAGTGAGGGGAGCGAGAGTGAGAGGGGGTGAGAGAGCAAGAGAGAGAGCGTGAGTGAGAGAGATAATTAATTCGTACTTGGATTCACCAACGGCTTTTTTTCTTCTTAATTTGAGATTGAAAAACAAGAAATTGCGTAAAGAATATTTCTGTTTTATCTGATGTGGTCCGACTGCAGTTAGTGAGCAGTGCCTCAATCTCCGGGATAGTAAATTTCAGTTGAAGTGGATAATATTTAGTGGACAGGAAGTGACAGGATGACATAATTAAGACTGGACTGGAGAGGTGGCTCTGATAAATAGTCCTTCAGTAAATGAAGGCCGGGGGTCTCTGGAGACCCTCAAGATCTACACTTGAAGGACATCTTCTCTGAAGGAACTTTATTATACCTCCAACCTCAATTAATATTGAAGAATGTCTATTGGCTGTCGAGACTGCACCCAACTTGGTTACTTCGTCTTCAATCTACAACGGAGTAGACCAACAAGTATTGGCGTAGCTAGCATTATGGGGGTGTAGCTAGTATTAGGAGGGGTGAAGCTAGCATTAGGGGGGGTGTAGCTAGCATTATGGAGGGTGTAGCTAGCATTAGGGGGGGTGTAGCTATCATTATAGGGGGTGTAGCTAGCATTAGGGGGGTGTAGCTAGCATTAGGGGGATGTAGCTAGCATTAGGGGGGGGGGGGGGGGGGGTAGCCTGTCAACACGACCGAGATAATAAAACAATAGTTTATATTTCACAATCATATTTTTAGTATTAAGCTTAATTGTTACTTAATTATTATAATAATTAATAAATAATAATCAGGTACGATGCTTTCGCTAAACTCTCATACTTCGCCGATCGGCAGCATTCGTTGGAGTCCAAACTTTAAGAAAGCGTCAGTTGAATCCGAATAACTTTAGAATGGGAACTGAAGCTTTCTATATCCTTCTAATGTCTTGACTGTAATGTTTTTCTGTAGTGGAGTTGGTTATATATTATAATTTTTTTTAATTAGATATATTAGATCGCAATTTTCTGGAGGAGGCACCGGGAATTCTGGGGGGCATGCCCACCCCTGCTCCTTCCTCCCCTCCCCTAGCTACGCCAACGCTAACAAGAGCTCTCTTGAGGGCGCCAATAGCTAGGAGATGTAGAAGCTACTTAACTCAACATCGCGGGTTCGAAACCCAACCGAAGCCTTTAGGTTTTTTAAACTAAAAGGTGAAAAAATCTTGAGCACACCCGCCCTTCGTCTGTACAGTATCATATACTTACTAAAAAACCTTAGCCTCGGTGAAACCTGGGTAGAGGAAATTTAGGAAACACTGTAGAGTCGGATTCATGTTCACCAGAACGAGGAAAGAGCGCTCTGATCGTAGGCGATATGACCTCGTAGTTAAAGCACAGACATGAGTCACTATATATAACTTAATTTTCTAAGGATTTAATTTAATTAAAATCAGTGTTTGAGGAATTAATTGGATTGCGGGGGGTGTAGTTATTACGCCAGTCTGAATGGAGGATACAATTTATTTAGTACAATTCCGACTTACAAAAACGTTAAAAGATAATATTATGGTAATAGGTAAATGAGGTTGATAACACGAAATACATATAGAAGTTTTTTTTGGAGGTTCACGCAGCCAACCTCTCACGCAGTATTGTACAACGGTTTTGTATAGTATTCAACTATTTAAAAAATATTTGGAAAAAAAAACTTTTTTGTAGAAAGGCTGAAAACGAATTGTGTTTTGCTGTCTTTTTACTTTCCATCTGTAAGAACTGTAGGGGGATGGAATCAGATATTCGATGTTGAGTTTTCACAGGAATTTCATGTCTTCCGGTCCCAGATTACAAAAATACAAAACAAAAATTTCTATATGTCTATGAACACAATAACATATCGATGGATTGTGTATATCGACATGAATTTTTTTATGTTGATCCAAAATGATATAAGGACGGCATTGATTTTCAGTCAAGTTCACGAAAGGGAAGCGGATGGGATTTAACTGCTATTGTAGAGGGCGCCGGTAGCTCAGTGGTATGCGTGCTTGTCTTCTCAGCTCAAGATCGTGCCTTCGACACCCGACCGAGGCCCTTAGTTTATTTTATCTGGAAGGTAAAATAAACTTAAGCACGCCGTCCTTCGGATCGGACGTTAAGCGATGGTCCCGAGCCTGTACGATGACAGGTACTTACTCGTTAAAGACCCCTTACCCTAGGTGAATAAAAATTTAGAGTAGGCAAAATTTAGGACTCCCACAGTAGAGTCGGGCTCATGTCCACCAGAGTGACGAAAGAGCGCTCTGGTAGTAGGCGATATGTCCTCGTAGTTAAAGCCCGGGCATGAGTCATAAAACCTAGCCTAACTGCTATTGTAATGAATGTACAAGTACATAAGAGGATTGATATATTCCTGAGTAAGGCACCTGCCAAATTTATATATATTTTGTTTCAGATGAGGTTGACGATGTGCTGGAGACGCAGCGGCTGGATCCTAGAAGAAAGAAGGTGCTAGTGACCACTATGCTGACCACATGATGCTCAAGTGCGGTCGGGATGGCGGCTGTGGCTGGGGTCGACGGGACTCCTCCACTTGCTCCTCACTCACCTCCCTTGAGGAGACTCCCCCGAAGACACTCCAGGTGGCCACCACCAACAAACATCAAGGAGTCACTGCCTTCTTTGCATCCCTCTCTCCGAGGAACCTCTTCAAAGGGCTCAAGAAGCAGGATTCGCACTCCATGACCAAGGCGGAACGAAGTAAGTCTCGACAAGACTTAGTCTCACCTCTCACAGATTTTATTATTTCGCGCTCTACTTTCGAGGTTGCCTTCATCACCAGAATGTGTACCTTAACGCACAATAAATAAATAAATTTAATAAAAAAAGTTAAACATTGTAAATTAATTGTTCATAAAAAGGAATACAGAAATATTTTCAATAAATAAGTAGCATAAAATAAAGTGATAATTCTAATTTTTTTAACATAAATTAAAATTCTAAACAAATTTACTATATGAAACATAACGTCTTTTTGCAGAAACATTGTGAAAACACTTAATAAAAAATAAAGAAAAACATATGTTTTTAAAATATTGTCTATTTCATAAATTATATATAAAATATGAGAGTATTGCTAACATCTTCAGCCACGACTTAACAAATACTGAATATTTGAATATTTCAGTATTGGTTAAATCGTGGCTGAAGATTGTAGCAACACCGAAAGTACTGCCATATTTATATATATTTTGTGAAATAGACAATATTTTTAAAAAAAAATATACGTTTCTCATTATTTTTTACATTTACTATTTGTTACTTATTCATTGATTTTATTTATTTATTTTTATGAATATATCATTTTATCATATATAGTTAATATATATATTTTTTTTTTTTTCTTAGTTTTTATTTAACGTCGCATCGACTGCAGGGCCATTAGCGACGACTATTGCTTCTATATGTCTTATAGTTAATATTGTTATGTATTCATTTTAGCCCTATTAGTGTTTACCTTCTTAGCTAATGCCTGTTTTTTTTTTAGACAGCTTGATGATTTCACCTCGAAAGCCGGCTAGCAATAAATAATGACAACATTTTTACTATACAATCTGTATATATATTGATGTATGATATATACAATCAATATATATATATAATTTTATCTGATATCTGTTATTTTATTGATAATTGATTCTTTTATTTAAATAAAGGTTGTTTGTTAAACTGAAAAACATATTTTATATTCAATAAACATATATCTGTAATTTTATGATAACATTTATGAGTTGAACGCTATTAAAGCTAGCACTCATTTTATGTCTGTCACAACCGCTCCTCCAGTTTGAGATGCCACATGGCCACTATGTTCATATTATTTTTTCTGAAGTTGAGTACGTGCGATGCTCCGACAAAGCTGAATGTTCACGGGCAGAGTTATCTTTAAAATTACACATAAATGTGACACCATTTCCGTCCCACCTTGAAACGTTGGGAATTTTTTGAGTAAACAACTCAGTTATTTCTTCTCAAAAAAAATAAATAAATAAAAAATTATATGGCCTTTTTGAGATTTAAAAAAATTGATAATCTTTGAAGGACAAAAATGTCACATGTCCTAATTTAGATCTGACTGAAATTAAATTAACTTATATCTGGTACCTCTTATTGTTTAAAATAAAAAATATAAGTAAAAAAATGATCAGAGCTCTCTTCATAAAAAGGTTGCGGGATTTGAATGTACTAAACACCACCATACGGAGGGTCACATTCCAAGTGCGTAGGATTTTCCTTTTTAAAGTAAGTTCTCTCTACGTTGCCATTTCAGTGTATAATAATGGTCGGATATTCGTTCATGTAATTACCTTCCTTAGACCAAGGAGGTGCTTTCAAATTTCGAAAATCCATTATAACTAAGATGTATGAAATAAAAAAACATAAATATAAAAAAATTAAATAGGTACTTTATTTAAATAACAATAATAAATAAATATTATACAGTTCAAAAAAAATAATAAATTAATTCTTTATTTTAGTTAATTGGGGCGAAGCCTCCTTATCCACAGCTTACAGTCCACTTTATTGAAATCAATCTCCAAAATTATCAGCCTAGTCTTCATTACATAGAATTCTAGTCGACTAAATCATACTTTAACAAAAAATAAATAAAATAATCATAAATTTTACTATGCAAAAACTAAGACTGAGACCTGTCAAAATAAATTCTGTCTTGTAGCGTCGGCATCATTGAGTGGGTGTACTTCTCTCTGACGGGAGGCAACAGTTGTAGCGATTCGTCAGGGGTAGGGACCCGACACAAAACCCATAATATAACTGCCGATGTAATGAATGTATCGACAGAGAAGTAAGAGAATTCAGAAGCCTCTATGTAAGTCAACTGTTGCCTCCTTGCCCAAATTGTCGATTGTTTTTGGAGGGGGAGCGACAAAATTTCGTCCGCGGAGACTACTGTGAAATCTTGCTCTTAACACAAAGCCGAAGTGAGAGCATGATAGAAGAGAAAATTACGAATAAAAAATTGATACTATGATACCCAACAGTGTCTTTTTTCTACAGTGTCTAGAACCTGCGCGGAAATACGAGTGAAGACAGCTCCGGGGGGCTTAAGAGTGGATATGCGAAACTCACAAATAATTGAATTTAGGAACTCTTGTATAATCTAACATATTATGTTTTATTCGTTTATGTAAGTTCAGAGTGTTTCACCGCCCATGTCTTTAGAGCCAAAACTAGTTGTAAACTATAAAATAACGTTTGGATTAGAGATTCCCGTATAGTCTTCAACCTTCGGAACCATATAAAATGGCCCAACTCAGTGAGGATGTAATACTGAAAGGAGCTGGCTAGAAGGCCTGTCAGGATGTAATACTGAAAGGAGCTGGCTAGAAGGCCTGTCAGGATGTAATACTGAAAGGAGCTGGCTAGAAGGCCTGTCAGGATGTAATACTGAAAGGAGCTGGCTAGAAGGCCTGTCAGGATGTAATACTGAAAGGAGCTGGCTAGAAGGCCTGTGAGGATGTAATACTGAAAGGAGCTGGCTAGAAGGCCTGTCAGGATGTAATACTGAAAGGAGCTGGCTAGAAGGCCTGTGAGGATGTAATACTGAAAGGAGCTGGCTAGAAGGCCTGTCAGGATGTAATACTGAAAGGAGCTGGCTAGAAGGCCTGTCTCTTGCTTTGGTCAAACATTTTTAAACATTAACTTTATATTTTTTTTATGATATGCACTTTGAAAGCTAGAGAAGATACCTGCATAAAAGGACTTTTTTTTACGACGTTCTGGCTTCTTTAAAACTTTACGATGTCGCCTCTATTCTTGTGCCGTTCAGGTTGGTTCACTTAACGCTGCAGTAGATAGGTCAGTTGCTTCATTTTACCCTTACGTTGTATATTATTATTATTATAAACAAATTAAAATCCCTACAATAAAAATGTCTTATAGACATGTTAATATCCAGGGTATAAAAATTTTCTATGTTAATTTTGCTTTGAGCTAATCCCAAAAGTGGTTTTGTTTGTTTTTCAAAGATGGCAGTTTCACTTTATAATAGTGTGTGCCTGGTACATTTGATCCTTATAGTAAACTTACTTTACCTTTAAAGCATTAAGCCTCTTAATCTGTTAAGGTTCTCTTAGATGTCCTTAATACCATTGTTAATAATCAGGTGACCCAAGAGGTCTTGAGTATCTTAGCGGGTTCAAGCCATCTTAGTCTCTTAAATGTCTTTAAGTTTAATAACCAGGTGGCCTAAAGGAACTTAAAAGTTTTAAAGGGGTTTGTTCTTAATGACTTGAAGTACAAGGAAGAAGTCATGTTTTTTGACAAGTTAGTAGCCAGGTGGCTTAAAGAGACATGTTTTTAAGAGCTTAAATTATTTAAATGGCCTTTAAATATCTTTATTATCTATTGTTAATAACCAGGTGGCTCAAAAGGATGTGATTTAAAGAGCTTAAATGCCTTTATCAACCATTGCTAATAACCAGGAGGCCAAAAGGATTTGTGTTTTGAAGGGGTGTGTATCCTAAAGGCCTTAAGTCCTGACAATTAAGCCTCTTAGTGACTTAAAGGGTGTATAACAGATAAGTACTCAGACTTGAAATACTTTTTTCCTGTGTTTACGTATTCTTGCATGGACAATGTTACTACTTATTAAGACATCCATTTATACTGCGGTAGCTCAGTTGGTTCAGCATATATTCTGGACTCATGCCTTTTGTGATGGTTCAATTTATGATGCTGCGGCGGGCGGTAAGAGGACACTTTATACTCTGTTGGTGTGTAAGACATTTGCATCATATTATTCGGCATGTAGGCGGATTGTTGAGTTTCGTCGTCCTTACGATGGTGCTGATCGTCAACAACAATTGTTTTGGTTACCGTTTGCCCCTCCGTGCTAACCAGTTTGAGAAAGGCAAGCATTGCCGCTATTGTGATGGCAATCTTGCCGACAATCAGCGCTTTGATGGCGAGCAGTGCTATACCCTTCAGCGCTAGCGGGATCATGATGGCTATTGTCGCTCCAACAGCTGCTGCTTTCGCTGCTACCATCCCAGCCAGGAGTAACAATCTTCCAATCTGTTGTTTCCCTTTACCTCCCTTTCCGCTCCCGCCTGAAACAGATATTAACATTAATAACAATTTTCATTTTCTTTATTTACTTTTTTGGATATATTAGGAAGTCTTCTACTTTGAACTAGATTTGGAACAAGAATGGGGTGGGATGGGGAAGAAAGCAACAGAAGTTTTCTGAATAAATTCAATGTGCTTTCAATATTTTAAAAAAAGTACGCAGAAGCTGATTCCCATAGCGGATTTCCATGGTAGATATCTATTCATTTAGTTACCGAACGTATTAGGTTCGACACCTGAAATTATCTGTTTTTTTTTTTGTTTTTTTCAATACATGGAATAAAGGGAATTGGCAACATATTTTGGGCTCCAACAATCGGCTTAAAAATGTGCATTTTCATCGTATATTTTCATGTATGGAAAAAGTGATAATGTGAAACGACGATAAGACAGTGTAAGAGAAGACCGGGGTAGGATGAGACTCCAGTCACACCAGCACTATCCAACCTGAAGAGGATAGGATTGCAACTCCAATATTATGGAATCACTGACCCATAGGACCGGAGAACTAAAGTACCCGTAGGACCGAAGAACTAAAATACCCTTAAGACCACAGAACTAAAGTTTGTCAGATGACATCAGCCCATGAGCTACTAGATAGATAGATAAACTTTTTAGTGCAGTAAAGATAACAATCTTTATGGAGTTGGCTTAAAGCCATTTTTTTTTTTTTTTTTCTAGTACATATTCCTATAGTTACATAAAAAAAATTATATATTTATAGAATTGTAACAAATAAGCAATGTAGTAACTAAACAAAAATATAATAATAATATTTAAAATAATAAATATAGACATGCTCTTTAATATAAAATAGTGCAAGCAACCAATATACTAAAACAATTCAAAATTATAAAAAACGAAATATGACCTTTGATAAGGGAAACTAGTAAAATTGTAACAGCCATAACACAAAAATCAAATGAATAAAATATATATATATATCTTACAAACAATAAATTAAATTATATTATTCTTAATTTTCAAACTTACAATTAAAAATCAAAATCGTTATTTTTTCTAACTAAATATTTAAATATTCTAAATATTTTATCAAAAAAATGCAGAATTGGTTCTGAGTCGTGTTCTAGTTCATTAGTGAGATAATTGTTTGCCTGAGGATACACAAAGAGGGACAATACAACAAGAAGTATACACATGAGCTACGAACTAACTACAATAACACAAAGAAAGTAAATAGACTCGTCTCACAATCAGTGTATGTATGGCTTACTTCCCCTCTCCAGGTATAGAGGAAGTTATGTAATCGATCAAAAATTCCATGTTGAGTTTTCTCCAAATTTTCATGTTTGCCGACCCCTTGAATCCGAAATTTAAAAATATTTTTTATTTCTGTGTTTTTCCGTGTACCTATATAATAAATCCCAATAAAATATTTGGAATTTTTTTTTTTTTTTTGGGGAGGGGGTTTAGAGATTTGCATATGGACATGCTCCATATCCATGGAAGGTAGTGATTTTCCCAAACAACATCGGATACCGCAGCTAGTACTCTGTAATACGGAACTTTCGAATAGTGATCAGGGGCTCCATTCCTCAATGAAAAATTAATTGTTCATTATAATTCTATAATTATAATCATTATAATGTTATTATTGATCCTCGTTAAGAAGTGGTGAAAAATTATGAAAAAACACATGAGTTGCTTGTTGGAATTGCAGTACTGCTTCACTGCTGGAGTTTTAGGACTCCCAGAGTAGAGTTGGGCTCACGTCCACCAGAACGACAAATGAGCACTCTGATAGTAGGCGATATGACCTCATAGTTAAAGCCTGGGCATGAGACATAATAACTATCTAGAGTAAACTATACTAATCTTGGTCCAGGTGGCGTAGTTGCCAAAATTTTTTTTAGTCAGAATCTTTCTCATTAATCTTAAAAATATATAAATATCTAACTAACGGGATCCGCTATGGGCGATCAGAGTAGCGCTTCACTGGTTTTTATAATACATTAAGGGGTAGAAAAGTATTATTTTGTATTTTTTGACTTGAATAACACAAGTTAAGACATTAAATACAATTTATGAAATATAGAATGAAAGAGAATAGAATAAATTTATGTTGAGTCTTATTATGCGAAATTTTCTTTATTTCGGTACAAGATCTCCATTGATTTTTAAATTTTTTTCCGGGGGAACCTGTATTACTTAACTAAAAGCACCGACGGGAGGATCAACATTTTATTCTTTCGGATATAATTATATTATAATTCAATTTTAATAAAATTCTTGCAATAATAGAGGTACAGGAACAGGACTCAATGTAATTGGGCCATTATGTATGTGGTTGACTTGCCAAAATTGGAGCCAATCCCTTTGATATTTGGCCCGAAAACCATTAGCCTGCTGATAGCTTCTAGCGCCAGTCGTCTATTTACACATTGGTCAAATGGTCTTGGGTCATGTTTGCTTAACGAGATAAGAAACGAGAATGAGAAAATAAACATAATAACATGTGAAGACCTTTTAATGACAATTCCGCTAAATTAAGTAGCTTCCAAGAGCTACACCTTTTTAAATGTCTGTCGTTTATTTTTCAAGAATCTCTTCTGGCATATTCTAATATTTACATTCCCAGCTATACGAAGTATTGGGGAAGTTATGTAACCGGTCAGAAATTCGATGCCATTTCCAACGGAATCTCAAGTTCCTCCTGATTCCATAAGTTAAAAAATGTTATACAGTAGAACCTCTTTAAGTCGAACCTCGATAAGTCGAAAACCTCCAAAACCCGAAAAAAGTTTTGTTCTATTCCCTTCAAGCCCCAAAACCTCCATTACTCGAAATCTCAACCCTCTATTAGTCGAAATAATCAGTGAGTCCCTACAAGCCATTTTGGTACATATTTTCCCTCTATAACTCGAAAAAATAAATTGGACCTCTGTATCTCGAACATAGCAATGTTTTATTTTACAACCTTTAAAACTCGATTATTTGAAACTTATTACCTCTTAGCTCGAAGAAAAATAAGTTACCGACTTTAAGAATTTGCCGACAATGTACACCATTGTTTCTTAGAAAACAATTTAGGAGTATACAATAAATAGGAATACCAATTATCTAAAGCAAAAAAAAAATTACTGACTTTTTTTAATACCTACATATACCACGTATTTTTTATTTTAAGGATGTTTTGAAATAATGTTGATTTATAATAAATATAAATATGTTTGTTACCTCTGTAACTTGAATTTTTATTTATTTCACCTCTCTAACTCAAAATTAGTTAGAATGAATCTTAACCTCTACAAGTCGAATCAAAATCCGCCTAAGTCGAAATCCTCTATGTCGAAAAATCTATAACTCGAATTTTTTGGCGTCTCTCTTGATGTTCGACTTATAGAGGTTCTACTGTATTAAAAAAAATGTGTGAGGGTTTGTCTACACGATAACTCCCGATATAAGGAATGAATGGACACATGTGTATCCAGAACCCTCGAAGAACGACGCCTAAATTTATTTTAATACTAGCATTATTACTTGGCGTTGCCTTTTCCATTTCCATTTCTATTATCAATTTCTATTATTTATACGTGAGAAAGATTCATTTTCTTCTCCTGAGTCTGCTTTTTATGTTCTCAATTATTTACTTCGTTTTATTTATTTTGCATTATGTCTATAAGATCACTCACTACCTATTGTATAAAAGACTCCAATCTCTTGCAACAAGATCCATGTATCTTCCTATGCAATAAAGAATTATTATTATTATTACTCGGCGTTGCCCGGGGAACTTTGACTTACTCTCATTGTATCTCTCTTGCGATTCTTAGACAAATCTTCGACAGTACATCCATGACGTAGCAATTTTCAATGATTCACATGGAAATGGGACATATAGTCCTTCAAATCCCGGGAAAGGGCAATCATTTTTTTTGTTTTGGTATGAAAATAAATCTTAGGTCGACCAACGATGGTCATCGTAACTAGTATTTCCCAAGCAGCAGCGGATCCATATGTGCCGAGCAACGTTTGAAATTAAGCTAGTATGGACTGAACAACGGTGGGTAACCTATATACTGAGTTTTAGCCTTAAAGGTCGATTGGCTTTGGAGGGAGAGTGAAAACGGATGTAATTCGTGAATTCGTGCTGGGGAAGTTCACAGCCAGTGAGTCACTGACGTCTTCTTGTTTACTGAATTTTCAACAAAATATTTCAGCCTTTTTTAGTGCAAATAAATCGGATATCTAATTAACTGTAACTCTAATGAAGACAGAAGACTGAAGCTGGTTGCTGGTAAGACAGATGGAGCACTTGGCCGGCCATGCAGAGTGGAGGATACATCCTGCTAATGGTACACACTCCTGTCTCTACTCTTCAGATAACTAATGTCCCACCCTCAACCCTAATCAACCACCCTCTCCCGTCTTTTATTTTCCCAGATATAGGGGAAGTTATGTAATCAGTCAGAATTTCTGTACTTAGTTCTAACAGCAATTTCATGTTTTCCGATCGATTCCCTCTTTACAAAATTAAAATAAAAATAAAAGTCGTTAGCGTATCACCGGAAATGTACTTTCCCAGTGGGATTTAATCAATTAAGTTGCCGCTCTCTCTCCAAAATCAAGAACCTCTCCCCTCACAAACTCTCTTTTTTTCAAATTGTTGAGATGCTACATGATCTATATTAGAACAGGGATTATAAGGATGCTTTATGTTCAATTAAAAAAAAAACAATAACTTATGGAGTTATAGTTATTTTTGAGCTATATTCTAAATGGTGGCAGGTGGAAGACGAAGAAGAGACCTAAACCCTCTTCAAGTTGCCGGGTATTCATTCGAGACGGTTAAGGGCTTTGTCTACCTGGGCTCATATATAGACCGGGCCAATGATTTGGCACAGAGATGAGCCGGCGAATACTGGCGGCCAGCCGGAGTTACTATGGCCTCCAGTCACAATTTAAATCCCGGCTGTGGGAGTCGGAGACGTGGACCCTCACTGTGGCGGGAAATAGGCGTCTTGACATCTTCGTGAGGGGAATACTCCGCAGGATCTTCGGCCCCACCCAGGAGTAGGGCGTCCGGCGCATCCGATACAACTAGGAGTGGTTCGCACTCTATACAGAGCCAAAATTGTCGCACTGGATTAGAGTTGCCAAGACACGTAAGACGGATGGACGAGGACCTTATACCCAGGAAACTGGTGAATGTGACACCGGAGGGTAGGAGAAGAGTGGGACGATCCAGAAGAAGATGGCTGGAGACTGTGAACAGAGACGCAAGACGGTTTGGTGGAGACTGCATGGGGACATTTCCACAGCAGAGCTGCATGGGGACATTTCCTGGAGGAGGCCAAAGCTCTTGACGGGCTGTAGCGCCAATTATGATGATGACGATTTTAGTTATATTCTAATTTGGGTGATCCTTCAAATTCCCTGCAAGTAGGATCCACCGTTTTTGAGTTATTCAATAACAAACAGATAGACAAGGTTTGAATTTTATATACTTGTTACTGTAAAAGTGAGTAGATCGGCTAATGTGCACATTCACCGGTCAATGTACAAATTCCCCCCCAGTCATTTAACAAAAGTGAGTACATATACAATACTAATATATACAAACCATATAATATGTTGGTACTCCCGTTCGTCGTTTTAGTGGAGCAGTACAGGTTAGATGACCTGATAATTAAAGGTTTTATGTACATTGCCCGAGCTCTTTGGGAAATGTACACATTCTCCGGGGATTATTCCACCGTGAGTATGTTGATGATATTATGTTAAATGGGCCTAGAGGGTGGCCTTCATAGTCAAGAGGTCAGGGTAGGGATCAAATTGGGGACGGGATTGATTATAATGAAATTAATTTACAATTGACTAAGAAGAAATTGGTCAATCAATTACTCTTTTCTGATTACAAATTTAATCAGAATAGGGACACATTACAATATAATTGATTATTGTAATCAAAAGAAGACTGATTACAAAGTCAGTAATTGGTTCATTTCTTAATCAAATATTTTACCACTCCAATTCCACAAGTTGGAAATTCATTTTTTGTTATCTATGCTAATATATAAACAGAGAAATGTTTGTGTATTTGAGGTAATCGCAAAAACTACTTAACCGATTTGGATAATTCTTTCACAGTTGAGAACCACCTATTGCACGCTGGCTAGCCCGAATCAGAATGAAGTATGGAGAAGTGTTGGCAATAAAAAGGGCATATACGTACCTATAACAGATAGCCTTCAATTAGAGTTTCTCTGGTTTAAACGTAGGTTTTTTCACCTCAACATTTTGAACAGTAGAGAGATTTTTGGGAGGGGGGACATTAAGTGAATATTATTTCTTTGCAAAAGGGGGGAGGTTATATATTTTTTATACTGCCACTAACTCAACTTTTTCATTCTGCTTTCAGAGCTCTTATTTAGTGGCATGTATTGTAATTGTACTGCTTGCTACACTTTAGGGTGGGACCTAAGAATATTGTCCGGTAACAGAGGTGTCCAAGACACCAAGGGAGGTGTCTGTAAGTGTAGGTTTCAGTGTTCTAATGTCGAATTGGAATGGTCCTGTCTCTCGATTGGCTGAATAGTGTACTGATTACAATTACTCTGCCTACGCCACTAACTGGAGAGGAAGTTAAAAAGGAAGACTGGTTCGTTACCTCTGGACTGGTCTCTGGAAGTGAGGAAGTTGGCCAGCTCCTGTAGAGTGTCCTTGTTCGGCGCAGAGTCCAGCAACCCTCCGTCTCCCCTCTCACGTCCTTTGTCTTCCGTCTCTGGTACCATTAGGTTGCCCTCAAGTGACAGAGCATCTAGCAAACCTCGGGAGAGTCCTCCCAGCTCCAGTTCTGAACTTGGCCACTGAAAATGAAAGAGTTCTTTGATGAATGACGACACTGTACATCCCCAGCTCCATATATATTTGTAATCAATGTTTCTGCTCTCCCTCTAAACCCTCCTTTTCTTTTTCCCAACATCAGTAGGTGTCCTTACTTTTAGACTTCTGAATATGCAAATGTAATTTTAAAGTTAATATTTCAGTTTTCCGGAGGCCAAAAGGTTATAATTTTAGCATAAATACGGACGGAAATACACAAACAAGATTTGTGTAATATTTTAAATATGTTATAAAATCGAAATTGAAATAATATTAGAGGCCTGCAAGCTGTTAATTAAGTAATTAATAATTAGGGAGTGCTGGCAATGGCCAGTTTCTCCCCTCATGCATTCACATGAAGCTCTTCTCATCCCTCTCGGTCTGCCACCACTGCCGGTAAGAGGCGGTTCGAGGGATCACCCGGCTACCGTGGCCTCCTCTACCTTCATTGAGTTGGAGGAATGAAGATGGCCTCATCGCGATGGCATATCGGGGGATCTCGAGCTAAATTTACATTTTATATTTTTATTTGGATTCTTATTATCATATACGAGTATATAAAACTGAAAATGTCTGTGCGTTGTACCGCTATAACTCACGAACGGCTTGATGGATTTGATTAATTTTTTTTAAAATTTGTTCGTCATCGTCTGAGGAAGGTTATGGGCGTATTAGTACCTCAATATGTGGTCCATCCCAGCATCCACCCACGCAATCTTTGTAACTCAAAAACCACTGCAATGATTAATGAGTAATCTTTTTGAATAAATTAGTTTTAGCTCCAGGATGGTTGAAGTCTATGTTTTAATCAACCTGGTGGTCACAAGCGTTCTCAAGTACGCACTGGCTAGGACGTCCACTGATGCTAAGTATTCACTAGCTGTGGTTTCTGCCGTTG
This sequence comes from Aradus depressus, assembly GCA_963662175.1. Classification (NCBI taxonomy): domain Eukaryota; kingdom Metazoa; phylum Arthropoda; class Insecta; order Hemiptera; family Aradidae; genus Aradus; species Aradus depressus. Next base: position 55,204,275 of record OY759214.1, on the reverse strand, counting down.
AATGGCGCGTACTAGCCATGGTGCCCAGGGGTCCTAAAAACTTACTAGCTGGGATGTCAGCCGTTGAAGGACTATAAGCGTTTTCCGTATGAATAATTGAAAATTATAACATCATGAATGTACTATTGAAGAATTGAAATGGATTCGAACGAGAGATAAATAGAATAATTTTTATTTATCGGCGTCCAATGGCAGAGATTTTTGACGCCGTATACTCGATTAAATCAAGTCAATGAAGTGGGTTGTCTTCATTGTGTTGAGGACAGCTTCAACAGATGAGTTATCTCCTAGCATCTCATGTAGGTCCCTTTTTTGCAAACCCATGGTCTTTAGTATATCCTCATATCCAGGGCACCCCTCCAGGATGTGGCTTACTGTGAGAGGCCAGGCCCCACACTTGCCACAGCCCGGCCGTCGCTCTGTTGATGAGGCTGCCTATTCTGTCTTTCGGAGCTTTTCCATTTGTCGACATTTGCTTTGATGGACCTAAGCTTATTTGTTGGGTCCATGTTGGTCCACAAAGAGGTCCAACTCTCTTTTATTTTGTGATGTAGGTAATTCTTTAGGTCTGGTATTGTCGTTACCACACTTCCTTCTCCAGGCAGCGCTGCTGCTTCCCTTGCCATTCTATCCGCCTCATGGTTCTCTTCGATACCCACGTGTGAGGGAATCCAGCAAAAAACCACCTGCTTTTTATCACTTGTGCAATTCCCGAGAAGTTTTTGTATTTTATATACTAGGGGGCTGCGGCTGTTAAGCTGATGAATGAATATATATTTTTTTAACCTAATTTATATTCTTATTCTTCTTGTTGATATTATATTATTTTTTTACATTTATTTTTATTATTATCGTTGTAATTATTTTCTCATTGTATATATAGTATTATATCCGTATATAGTATTATCCATCATTAACTATTGTCAACAAATTAACTTATGGTCTGTTCGGATTGTAAATATGCATGTTAAAAATAAATAATATTTAGTTATTGTGAAAAAAAATATATAATATAAATTGAAAAGACGAGAAAGTAAACAAATTGTTCCAACAAAATAATTGTGAAGAAGTGAGCTTTCAATCAGAGGAGCTTTCTACAGGAAAATATAATAAAATTTCAAGAAACCTTCCTTCCTCGACAGATTGTAATTATAAATTTATAATTATAATACATAATAAAGTGATGTCACTTTGAAGGGATACATTTTGTTATTTACAGGGAGCTACTTCATCTACTCCACTAAAGGTCGGCTTTTCAATTTTAATTGTCTGCTAAAAATTATTAATTACTACACAGTCCTGTCTTCGCCAGATAATCTATGTTTAATAAATTTAAATTTTGTCTGTGAACTGTCGGAATTATTTATTTGTTTGATCAGAAATCCGTTTTACGTTATATACAAGCCTTAATGATCATAAATGCAATTATTGTATGTTTAATACCATACAAAAATATATACCTATAGAATAATATAAAAAGTAATACCTATAGTATAAAAAATAATATACCAATTTTGGTTTACTCCCATTTGCTTTGTTGTTATATTTATACAATTCTGAGATTCGCTGTTACTCTTCAACCCCATTTTGTCTTTAACGAGTATCTGACACTGACTCGAATCTATCGCTTAACACCACATCCGAAGGACGGCGTGCTAAGGGGTCTCAGGATTTCGAACCCGCGATCTCTGCTCAAGCAGAGTAGGCAAGCACGCTACTCTGTGTTACCGGAGTCCCCAATAGGCTTCTTGAAGAATCCATTAGTTCACCAGAATTACCGCCAGACTGCATGGTTACGACAACCACAACTGCCTCTTTTTTGCACCTCGAAATACTAAGCATACCTCTCATGCAGTAATATATATTTTTTTTTTATGGAAGTTAGGCTAGCATACATTCAAAATTATTACAAAATGGAGTAATTTTAACTTCCCGCTTATTTTCTGCCGTTGTCATAATGACTAATAGTTACCCAATATTTATAAAAACTCTAGAGGGCGCCGGTAGCTCAGTGGTATGCGTGCTTGTCTTATATAAGTAAGTAAATTTAGGACTTCCACAGTAGAGTCGGGCTCATGTCCACCAGAGTGAGGAAAGAGCGCTCTGGTAGTAGGCGATATGAACTCGTAGTTAGAACCCGGGCATGAGTCATAAAACCTAACCTAAAAACTGTAAAATTGTACATATTCTGTAAAACACAATAATAAATTGAATTAAAGTCAGTCGATTAATGCATTAAGTAGTTAGTATAATTACTTGTACACAACTACTTTAAAAAATACGACTAAGAACTTGAAAAACTATTAAAAATTTGAAATATAATTTTTTTTAAATATTTTGAAAAAATACCATCTTCTGGTTGACACCCAGAGATAAACTAGCAATTTCAGTTTAGTTGCTGTATGAGTTTATTCTCTTCATAGTCCAGAATCATAAATTTTAATAAATTGTCTGGAAAATTTTTCTCTGAAAAAAAAAATAATAGTAATAAATAAAAATTAACCTTTTTGGGGAGAAAGCTGGGGGGGGGGGGGGGGGGGATTAGCCTTCTTTTCCTAGATAAGGGCAAACAAGCATTTGACCTTAGCCCTTGAGGTAATAAAGGGTTTCATTTTTAGAATATCTTGATAACCGAAAACAACCTTCCAGCATGTCTTTCAGTCTCTCCGGAGACCAAACAATTTGTAATTTGCGATGTTTTTAAAAATATATCCAATAATACGGCCCAACGCCAGAAAAATTACATAGCATCACTGAAAATTTTCCACTTCCAACGGGGAGTGAAAAATCGGGGATGGCCAAATCAAGGTATTTTCTGAGAGAAGAAATCAAGGTGTATTACATCAATAATATGAAAAAAAATCTGAAGAGTGCGCTGCGATCTCTGAAGAACTTGTCACTTCAATGTACTTCCCTATCACGAATTAATCAATTATGTTAATGCTACCCCTCCTAAATCAATCGACCGTTCTGGCTGAAACTCAATATTCGACTTACATAGTGGCTTCTGAATTCTCATACTACATTTTGTGTCGATATATTCATTACATCGGCAGTTATTAGAGTGTTTTGTGTTAAGCCTCTCTTCTAATTCCCCCTTTCCATTTGGCTGAATCGGCCAACAATTAATATGTCACCCTTATGGGGTTCTGGATACATATATCAAATTCGATATTGAGTTTTCAGTGGAATTTCATATTTTCCAACCTACTGATTCCAAAAATGGGGGAAAAAATGTGTCCTTCTTTGTGCCTATGAACAGGATAACTAACGATAGAATGAGAATATCGACACGAAAATTTACACGTGAGTCCAAAATCCCATAAGGATAACACCTATTGAGTTTCAACGAAATCGGTGTATTAGATAGAGAGAGAGTGAAACTTAGTTGTTATTTCGCGCTGGGGAAGTACATTGACGGAGGGCGTCCTCAAATAGGACTGGAAAGACAAGCAATATTTATATATATATATATATATATATATATATATATATATATATATATATATTAAAACGTTTCTTCTACCGGTGAAGTGGATTATTAGTGGATTATTAAAAAAAAAAATTTGATATATTAATTTCGAGCAAAAGCTAATAGATTAAATATTAAAAATATCGCGACTTTCAATGAAATGTTGCCTGAATAACCTCCACTTCCTCAGTATCAGAATAGCTTCAAGATAGTTGTTGGGGATCACTTATAACTAACTCTTTGTTAATTATATTTGACCACCCTGGAGTAGCATGCATATCGTCTGGGTGATTGAAACAAAAAAAAATTAAAATGAACACATATTTATTATGACACAAAAATTGAACATTAAATGAATACTAGGATAATAATGAAAATAAATAATTAATCTAATAGTGAAGCCTGATGGGCAAAAGGCGACAATTGAAAATTTGTCTGTAGGGCATTATTAGTCCTTTATATGGCTTTACTGGCAATCCATGAATATTTGAAAAATAAAACCTCTTAGTTGAATTCCTCATTCCTGTCCTGCTGCGATGAAATGATGTCCTGGTGCGTCTAAAGGTGGATGATGTTTTGAACGGAGTATCTCTTCAATGTGGAAATAAATGGCTGGCATCTCATCTCAAAATCGGTACGCAGAACAACGTGGATTCCGACAGGGATCCATTGCTGGACTAGAGCGATGTGGAGTCCGCCCGAGATCTGTCACCAGACTGATAATAATTAAACTGTATGACTACTTTCAACTTAGAAAATTTCTATATAAATCGGCACTGAGAGCGGCGTGGAGTCCACCCGGTATCAGTCGCAAGACTCGTAATAATTAAACTGTATGACTACATTTTGCACTTAGAAAGATTTCTAGATAAATCGGCACTGAGAGCGGCGTGGCGTCCACCCGGTATCAGTCGCAAGACTCGTAATAATTAAACTGTATGACTACATTTTGCACTTAGAAAGATTTCTAGATAAATCGGCACTCGGAGCGACGTGGAGTCCACCCGGTATCAGTCGCAAGACTAGTAGTAATTAAACTGTATGACTACATTTTGCACTTAGAAAGATTTCTAGATAAATCGGCACTCGGAGCGACGTGGAGTCCACCCGGTATCAGTCGCAAGACTAGCGATGTGGACACAGCTTTTTGGTAGCTCTGATAAGATTGTGGTGGGGAGAAAACTGGTCGTGGTGCCTGTTCATTGGCCCAAACTGCCCACCTACGTCATATGGGGAGGAGCCTAGAGTCTTCTTTGTTCGTACTTTCTTTTGTCCTCGATATAGTTTAAACAAGTTGCACCTGTCCAGGATGTCCTTCCTTAAGATGCATCCGCTAAAAATTGAACTATATCTGTTCTGACCCAAGTAGAGCCTCTGGACAGTGCTACTACTGTCTTTGGTGGCAGCTTCTCGCAACCTCATTTCTTTGTTCGTAAACCCGATTATGTCTCAAATAATTGGTGTAATCAGGATAATGCTACAATATATATTAGGGTGTATCGAAATTTTTTAAATTTGATGGCCCTACGAAAAATTGAATGTATTTGACATGTAAACAATAACAGAATATCAAACAAACTATTGACGATGCTTTAGGGGGTCCCACATTCGTCTCAAAAACACGATTTTTACGCTTTTTCGAGTAGTATATAAAAAACTGAAATTTTTTTCGATTTTATTGTTATTTTTCTGTCAAATTCCAATTCCAAGTCGTGCCCCACTTAATTACAAGTCATATCATCATAAAAAAACATTATTTCAAGAATTTAGAAGTTAACCAAGGAATATTAATAATTATTATAGACAAAATGACATACGAGAAATAAAAATTATTCAAAATGCTACCATTGCGTCAGATTTTAATGCGGATAACTTTAGTATTTGAAAATTTGATGAAATTTAGTGTAAATTCAATTTTTTTAAATTTATGGCCCTAAGAAAAATTGAAAGTATTTGACATGTAAACAATAACAGAATATCAAACAAACTCTTGTCGATGCTTCCCATAAAATCCCACATTCGTCTCAAAAACACGATTTTCACGCTTTTTCGAGTAGTATATTCAGCTCAGTTACGATACCCAAGCCATACTGAAGCCGTTGAACGGCATGTTAAAAGTGTCACAGAAGCCTCAATGTTAGTATGCGGTCATGAAGCTAGGAAATGTAAAATAATCAGTTTGATTAAAACTAGAAAATCTATGCCAACGTTTGAATCGAAAAGAGAATATGTTTTGTCAAAAGAATGAAACTGTAAAAATACTTGTAATTATAAATAAAATTTCATTACTTCTTTTTCAATTTTGTCCTATATTGATTAAAATTGCTCACTTTTTTAAATTTCAATTTCACTTATATAAAGTTTACTTGAATTTACACTAAATTTCATCAAATTTTCAAATACTAAAGTTATCCGCATTAAAATCTGACGCAATGGTAGCATTTTGAATAATTTTATTTCTCGAATGTCATTTTGTCTATAATTAATATTCCTTGGTTAACTTCTAAGTACTTGAAATAATGTTTTTTTACGATGATATTACTTGTAATTAAGTGGGGCACGACTTGGAATTGGAATTTGACAGAAAAATAACAATGAAATCGAAAAAAAAGTTCAGTTCTTAATATACTACTCGAAAAAGCGTGAAAATCGTGTTTTTGATACGAATGTAGGACCCCCTAAAGCATCGACAATAGTTTGTTTGATATTCTGTTATTATTTACATGTCAAATACTTTCAATTTTTCGTAGGGCCATCAAATTTAAAAAATATCGATACACCCTAATATATATATATATATTTCCTATAAGACAAGCAGGCGACAATGCCTGACACTAAGGTAGGAAGCGAGCCGCGGACTCCAAAGCTCTCTTCAGGCTGATTCAACCACTGTCGGTCCCCCAGTTCTGTGACACTGCCGCTTATAAAAGAAGCTATGAAGGAGCAAGAGACAACAAAATAATATGTAATTAGTCCTCATTTTTTTAATGACATGGTTTTTTGCGACATAATGTCACGTGAGTCATTTAAGCCCCCGGGGGCTCAAAAGGGTTAATTAACCTTATTATGAACACATTAAGAACAATGGAGGCATAAAAAAACCAAAAAAAACAACAATATTCCTCCCTTATTTTGAACTTTTTTTTTCTTCAACTCACTGGGATGAGATAAATAAACTTTTTTTCAGTCATCTTTTTGCTTGCTCAGCTCTTCGAAGTATAGAGGAAATAATGTAATTGGTCAGAATATCGATGTTGTTTTAATGCAAATTTAATGTTTTCCGACCCTTTAATTCCAAAAATAATTGAAAAAAAAAAAACAAAAAAAAAAAACTACATTTCTGAGAGTTTATTTGTGAACATTTTTTTTTTTTTTTTTGTATTTATTTATTTAAAGCCACAACTATGTAAAAAATGCACAACCAGCGGCTGGGCTGACATGTAGGTACTATACAAAAATAATAAAAATAAAATAAAATAATAAAAATAAATATGACATGAAAGGCTTGAGAGAGGAAAAACACCCAGCGGTGAACCCTCATGACATCACTTCATACCAGGAGATCTCTATGCCAAACTCTTTTTAATCTTCTTGGGGGATTGTGGTGTAAATTTGTACTTAAGATTTTGCGAACTTCCGGATTGGTGTGTAAGTAAATTTTGGTGTAGAAACGTTGGTATAAATGTTTAATGGTTGTGTCTATGGATGTGATGTTCAAGTCGCGGTGTAAAGTCTTGTTGCTAACGTATGGTGGGCATTGCGTGATCAGTCGAAGAGTCTTGGATTGAAATATCTGTATTCTTTTGATGTTTGAAGTCTTGGCTGTACCATATATTTGTAAGCCATAGGTCCAGAGAGGTCGGAGAAGATGGGTATAACAATTTAGTTTTTGTCGAGTAGATAATTTAGAACGCCTATTCAAAATACTGTACAATAGTCTAAGTCACCGGTCTAGTGTGAGTCGTGTCGTCCGAGTATGAGGGTTCCAAGTCAGCCTTCTATCGAGGGTTAATCCTAAATATTTTATGGAAGAGGTATGAGGTATGAACATGACTCCCTGTAAGAGGTATGAACATGACTCCCGATAGAATGCATGTATCGACATTAACATTTATGTGTGTATTATGAACCCCATAAGAACGAAACCTATTGATTTTAGCGAAATCGGCGAAAGAGAAGGGGGAATAGGGGAGGTGCTAAATACGAAGACTCCTAAAACTCTCTCACGTTCAGATGGAGAAAGTGTTGAACAAAAATCTCATCTCTGTGATTTAGCACCCCAAATGTCACCACTCAACTATAGAACTATCATGGGTGCCACTTGAGTTCATCGTTAAAATCTCTATGTTTCGGTCGTTAGTCCAGAACGTTACAATATATAGTCAACTCTCGATCAGTCGAACTTCGATAAGTAGAATTCGTAGTTAAGTCGAATAAACTCTCTGGTCCCATGTCATGTAACGTAAATATTATATCTCAATAAGTCGAATTCGGGCCAAATACCAGGAACAATGCGTAAATAAGTCGAACTGAGAAAAATGGGCCTGTGAAGGGACTTGCACCTCTATGAATCGAACTCTTGAGCGTCATCACCTCTATAAGTCGAACTACGTTGAATGTTTGTTTACTTTTTTTATGTTTTGATTCAGACTTCGTCGAATACGTGGAGGTTGACTGTATGTGGACTCCCTGCTGCAGGTAGAACCTACTGAAGGAAGTGACGATGAAGATGAAAGAGAAGCAGAAGCGACCGAAAAAGAACCGCCTTCAACTAGAGAAGCCAGAAATGCATTTAACATTGTTTGGCCCTTTTGGTAACCTGTGGCAACGTCGAAGAACAGCTTTTTCGGCACTAAAAATTGATTTACATTTGTATGTATTAATGGACATTTATACATATTCTTAATACACTTTTTTTTTTTACTTTACAGTACGTATATAACATATTAATCTTCCTTATGTTCCTTTTTTAATTTGATAAGTCGATCATCAACCTCGATAAGTCGAACTTTCGTAATTCGAATTGTAGATAAGTCGAACAATTTTGCCCAGTCACTAGAAGTTCGACTTATCCAGAGTTGATTGTATAACCACTTGACCTTCGGAATTATCGAACGAATTTTGATGAAATTGTCAGGTTACGTTCAGTCTAAAATTGTTTCTTGCGAAATTTCAAATTGATCCTATTTGTATAAGCCGAGAAAATTGAGAAATTTCTATTTTCTCAGTTTTTACACTTTTCCTATATTCAAGTAATTTTTCGGAATCTACTCTATTGTAAACAACATATTTGTACCCTAATTGTTCATCACTGATTACGGTTAATCATCCTCTAAACAAATAGTTTCAAAACGACATTTTAGGACGGTTCTCGGCATGAATCTCGCAAACTAGGCGACTCAAAAAATCGTATTGCATGGTATATATTCTCAACAATTTTCATTTGAGAAGATTTTTTATTAGGTCATAAATATAATCTTGTAAAAAACATAGAGTCCTTAAAATCCCAAACTCGATCTCGGATTTTCGCAAGATTACAATACTTCCTTATACTATAGGCATCAAAAAGTAAATATTATATAGAATCTGGAGATGAGTTTTCTTCGGATCTAGTAGATGTTGAAAGACTTACTTGTGGTGATTTGGTGTCTTGGTGCGAAAGAGCGAAGCGAAGTCCTATAGCGAACAGAAAGAAGACAGAGTGATACCGGACAGAGATACTCATAGTGGTTGCGCATCGCCGACCAGCCGTGCCGCACATATAGTGTCCCAGTCACCTCGCCCCACCTCTTGGAAGAGAATCCATTAAACCATTGGTTAGTTAGTTATTGTGACTCATGACCGGGCTTTCACTACTCTGCTCATATCGCCTACTACCAGAGCGGTCTTTCGTCCCTCTGGTAGACATTAGCACAACTCTACTGTAGGAGTTCTAAATTTTAATTTAGGAGCTTCGTGCAGGCTCGGGACCATCGCTTAGAGTCCCATTCGAAGGACGGATCCTCAAGGATTTATCACCTCCCAGTTAAAGAACCTAAGAGCCTCGGCCGGGTTTCGAACCCGCGATCTTGAGCTCAGTACGCATGCACGCTACCTCTGAGTTACCGGCGCTCTCTGTGTTTGTGTGTGTGTGTATGTGATTAGAACTTTTTGAGCACTCAGAAGCGATTGTAGTAGGTAATTTGAAATTTAAGATGCCACATTCGCTAACTTAGATCTGATTAGATTTTGGCCGAAATAGGACGAAAATTAGGCCACTTTACTTTGAGGCCAATATAAGTACAAAAAATAACTCATTTATGTTCTAATCATAACTCTCTTCATATAAAAGTTGTAGAGAATACTAACAAACACAATTTATATAAGATTCTATAAACTTAAGCACGCCATCCTTCGGATGGGACGTTAAGCGATGGTCCCGAGGCTGTATGATTTCAGGTGCTCGTTAAAGACCCCTGCCCTAGATGAATAAATATTTAGGGTAGGCAAAATTTAGGACTCTCATAGTAGAGTCGGGATCTTGTCCACCAGAGTGACGAAAGAGCGCTCTGAGAGTAGGCGATATGTAGTTAAAGCCCGGGCATGACTCATAATACCTAAAGAACTAACTATAAAATTATATTTTTGGAAGGGTGCCCGAATACGAAATACGTCCCGAAAATCGCCCTAAAATGACGTCTTGGAACTAAAATGATTAGTGGTAAAAAAAAATATTCCTTAATAAGTTTCCAACCATCAAAAAATCTCCAAAAACAAGAAAATCTGTTTAAAACCCATCCCATATTGATTAGGTACATCAATTTCCTTAAGAAACATACCCAGTTAATTTTCGGATGATTAACGCTGAAGGGCGTTATTATTTTTTTATTCTTCTCTACAAGGAATTTCTGGAAGTGTGGAACCAAAATTCGATTTCTGGAAATGAGAAGCTTAGTAAAAAAACCTTGACAAAATTTTTTTTTTTTTCTTCCTTTTTTTATTTACAAAGAGATATTTACAACTGTATAAAAATGTATACAACAAGCAAATGTGCTAATACAGAGATAATGGCAATGTCAAAATGTCAAGAGGGGAGAAATCACCCAGTGATGACACTGATTTCCTCTCATTTGTAACTAATCACTGTTTGACAAAATCTAAAAAAAGTTTTTTGTTCATTTTTATTTTTATTTTTATTTTGATTACTCGATGTTTCGGTTTATTTTCATCTCTTTAGGTTTTGAACATAATAAGTAACACTTAACATAATACTTGGTTGATTTATCTCCTTTTGGAACTAAGTATGGGTATATCTCCTTTTGGAACTAAGTATGGATATATCTCCATTTGGAAAACAATCAAATGGATATAGCTCCCTTTGGGTTGCTAATCTATGTAGTCTACTGGAGTGTCTTTAACGGTTTTTAAAAGAATGAATTCAAATCTCCAGAACTTTATTTATAAATTAGAGCGAAATGTACCGAAAATACAAACTTATTAAATGTTACTGAAAAATGTGTCATACTAAAAAGTTATGCAGGCAGTTGTCATAAGAAAAAGTTATGCAGGCAGTTGTCATAAGAAAAAGTTATGCAGGCAGTTGTCATAAGAAAAAGTTGAAACAAGTATTGATTAAACGTAACCTCCCCTCTCTTGCAAAGGACTCAGCTTCCCAAAGAAAATGGGACTTTTTTATTATTATTTTTTTTTAATCAAAGTCATTTTAAAACAGACTCCTTTCTACTTGGGATGACAGAAAATGGGGTCCTATTCTAGACAGACTAAACCATATCTTCATTGTAACCAGGGCCTCCCTCCTAGACTGATTTCTTCATCAAGGTCCGCATTGTCTTCTATAGTCTCCCGCTCCTTGCTTCCTATATCTCCTTACGTTACTCTCTTTAGTAACGACACCCAGAGGTACTTAATTCCTGGAAGAGGAAATTATGTAATCGGTTCGAAAACGGATGTTGTTTTTTTCCCTGAAATTTCATGTTTTTCGACTTCCTGATTCCAAAAAAATTGTCTGTTTTTTTTTGTGGGGAGGGTAGGCGTGGTGGGCCCAGTGGAGGTCTGGCCACTCGCCGAGGAAAAGAGGTCTAACTGTTTATTATTATATTACATAAAGGAAACTGTTGCTGTGGTCGGCAGGTAGCGACCATCTGCGACCATACCCAGCATACCGTAATTTTTCTTTGCGGCGCTCCTTAGCGCGCCGAGAAAGCTCGGGATCAGGGTGGGACGCTGACTGGCTCTAGTGTGTTTTGGTGCCGGAGGCCAAGTGCGTCCGCATATCAAATATCGTCCAACACGTTTAACAGGCTGTATTTGTGTGGTTGAAACATTCAAAAAGGTAACATGCTGTATTTGTAGGGTCAAAACTTTCAAAATGATGTGCTACATTGGTGCTGGAAACTCCCCCCCTCCCAGAGTGTGTTTAGTTTCGGACAGTTGGGCGCACCTCTAAAAGATGCGCCATATGTAATTAGCCGGCTCCAGACATGAGGTTTGTGGGTCGAACCAGTCCGGTTGTTACTTTCGTCTGCGTGTGTCGTTCACTCCACGACACGTCGAACGGATCCTCTCTTGCACTTATTATCCTCCATGTTAATGTCCACTCTGTCTTTAGCAGGGTAGTCTGTCATATCGTCATCATGTCACACCCCATGGAACAAGACGGACAACGAAAGTGGACCAGTCCAAGGCATACCGGCCTCTTGTGCCCCCATGAAGCCGTCCTAAATTAATCACTTTTAGGGTTCTTCTAAGTGGCTGTGGTCAGCTCCAGGATTTGACCGGGTTCTATTCAACTGAAAGACAGCGTTCCTGTATAATTGTTATTTTTGTATCCCATATCTTTAGCCCTTTGTCTCTTTACCTTCTTGTAACTTTTCCAACTGTAACTAACGATATGGGATGTTATGTAAATGCTCAAATATTTGAAGTTGAGTTGTCGACACAATTTCATGTTTCCGATCCCTTGAATTCAAAAAATGAAAAAGAACAGTATTCAAAGAATTACCAACCTTTTAAAGGACGTCCCGGAAAAAAAAAAAAAAAAAAACTATGGATTTTCTGTCAAATATATTAAAGAGATGAAGAGTCACTTGTTACATGGCTTAGTATGCAAGCAGACAGACTGACCGGTTTCCTGGTTATGAGGAAGGAAGAAGAGACTTCTTGAAGAATCCACGATATTTGATATGCCTGATAAATCTGCTTTAATCTCCCTCCCCGGAGAGATTATCTAACAGGACTTCCTTGCCAAAATGTCTTCAGGAGTCTAAGTTCCAAGAAGGAGATATAAGCAATTTGTGAAAAATAATTATTTATTTATTTATTTTTAGTTTCCTAGCTATGCGAAATACTTCGGAAAAATATGAAAAAGAATTCTGAGAACACAATCACTCCCGATAGAACGAATGTATCATCTCGAAATTTTATATGTGAACCCAAAACTCTTCAACGACAACACCTATTTATTTTTAGCCAAATCGATCAAAGGGAAGGGGGGATTAAATGGGGGCTTAACACAAAAACTCTATTAACTGCCGATAGAATGGTACGAGTATAGACACAACACTTTATATGTGTGACCTGAACTCCAAAAGGACAACAACTATTGATTTCAGCGATATTGCTCAATATCTTGGGCTCTATTCAAAAAACCCAATAATCGCCAATTTAATAAATGTATCAACATGAAATTTTATGAAGTCAAAATTCAATGAGGACATATCATGCGAAATTTCAGGTATTGGCTGAAGAGAAGGGGGGTTCAGGGGAGGGGGCTCAATTCAATAACCCTAATAACTGCCGATATAATTAATTTATCGACCTAAACTTCAGTATGAGGATTTAAGAGCCCCAATGTAAGTCAACCACTAAATACTAGCGCAAACGGTATAGTGGTTTACCAGGGGCGCGAAAAGTTAATTGATTAATTTATTCTGGGGAATTTCATTGCTGTTGTTTCACCAACGACTTGTTGAAGTCCAAATTAGTTTAAAATAGTGTTTTCACTAAATAATAGAATGGTATTTGCAGGGAAACAGGGGGTCAGTAGGATGGTGGCCCCTCCAAGAAATCATTAAAAGAGTCAACTAACTGATAGAAAAACAAGAGGAAAAGAGAATGGCTAGGAACCAGGGTCCGTTTATTTAGTATGGCCTCTCGTTGAAGGGGAAATGAAAAAGGGCTTAAATCGAACCTCGCCCAGAGTTTTATTTCAGATATACAAAACGTAAGACATTCAATAAGAAACATCTCCTTTCAGGTGTTAAGTACCTCTGGAAGTAGTCACTAAGGAGAGTAACGTAAGGAGATATAGGAAGCAAGGAGCGGGAGACTATAGAAGACAATGCGGACCTTGATGAAGAAATCAGTCGAGGAGGGAGACCCTGGTTACAATGAAGATATGGTTTAGTCTGTCGAGAGGGAGGGGGGATGGGGTTTAACTTTTTCTTATGACAACTGCTTGGATAACATTTTTTGTATGACACTTTTTTTTTTTATCACATTTTTCAGTTAGATTCAATATGTAAGTTTATGCATATAACGTTTTTGTATTTTCGGTATTCTTCTCTCTATTTTATAAATACCTCTCACAGTAAGCCACATCCTGGAGGAGTCCCCTGGTTATGAGGAAATACTAGAGGCCATGGGTTTGCGAAGAAGAGACCTACATGAGATGCTCGGAGACGACAACTCATCTATCGAAGCTGTCCTAAGCACAATGAAGACAACCCACCTCATTGAATTTATTTAATCACGTGTACGGTTTCAAAAATCCAAGACATTGGACGCCGACATATAAAATTATTCTATTCTATTCTATAGTTCTGGAAATTTATATTCATTAATTCTTTTAAAAATTCCTTCAGTAGACTACATAGTTTAGCAACCCAAAGGGAGCTATATCCATTTGGTTTGGTTCCAAAAGGAGATCCATACTTAGTTCCAAAAGGAACCAAGTATTATGTTCAAAACCTGAAGAGATGAAAAGAGTCACTTGTTCCAAAAAATGGCTCAGGGCAAATGGCTTAGTTTGTCTAAAATAGGACTCCATTTGTCTTTGATTAAAAAAAAAAAAAGTATCAGTAAAGAAATATTGATACAGTACTGTAATAAAAAGTGAATTGATGTAATTAAAAAATATTAATCATGACTCTAATAAAAATAAATATTAAAAAAATCAACTTGAGTTTAAAATGTAATAAATTAATTTACTAATCTTAAAAAAATATAATTGATGATAAAAAATTCAATAAAACATAACTTAGTTAAGCTCCAAGAATGAAAAAAATAACTTTGGACAGAAAACGATGCTACAATACAAAGTACCAATTTACAGAAAAAAAAATGGATGCCAATTTGTAATAAAAATTATTTAATAAAAAAAATTATGTACCGCATTGGTACTTCTTAAAGGCGTTGGATATGTAGAACCCACAAGTGGATATCTTGAATTAGTTGAGAGAGTTTAGGGAAGTAAAAAAAGTTAAAACATATTAAAAAAATGTTACAAACAAAACTAATTTATTTAAAAAAATATAGTGCCATTTTTAAATTCAATCTTACACACCCGTGACGTCACCGAAAAATATTATTAAACTCCACAATTCTTTATCACAAAAAAAAATTTCATTATATCTTTCCTTCACTGTCGTTTTGCTAGCTAAACTTTGATCATACTTTCTCACTTTATTGTCATAGGAACAAAAACTCAAAACACATTTGGACGTGCGAACTGGGCCATTGCTAAAGACCGACTGAATTAGCTTCACATCCTGTTTCGAAGTTCAATTTGCTTCAATCTTCTCTGGTCCTATATATGTAGATAAACAAAATGTTTACATTTTTTGTTGTTTGATTCCTTCTGTTTCCTTCCTTTTGTCTTTATAATTGTCCAAGTCCTTTGTTTTCTTGTAGAACACTTATTTCATTCATTTGAATTAAGAAATCCGCTCATATCGAAGCTCTAATCGATTAGACGTCCAACTGTTTTGCTTCTCTTGAACTCACGTCACAACCCCCACACCGATTTTCTGTTTCTGCTATATTTTCATTTTTCTTTCTCAAAATTCTTTATTACGTGTTATTTCTTTAAAATGTTCAACAACTTTCATCGATTCGTGTCCTCTACCATTTTTCCTCGTCTATCTTATCTTGTTTTATTAATTCCATATTATTCTACGATATTCCTTTTACCTTTTAACTTCATTTGGTTCCAATTTGATGTTTAACTTCCAAGAATTTTTCCTGTTAAAACACTCCCAGCTGTGGACTCCACTCCTTGCGTTTATTAATAAAATTTGTTATTAAACTGATATTTTCTATGTTTCTTTCGTATTTATTTTGAAGCTTATTAAATTTTCTTCCTTCTTTTTGCATCCTCTTCACAAAGTTTTACTGATTTGTGTTTTAATTAGTGTTAAAACTTGTTCTCTAATAGCCTTTTTAAGGTTATACTGAACTGCTTCTATGGTATTTCAAACTTTCAAGATTTGTTTTGTACTTTTTACTTTTCAAATAGAATTATTCTTATTGGTCCTTAAACTTAATATTTGTCTGATTTGTTTCTCTATGTGAGTTCTTTTCTATTTATACATAGTTTTTTGAATGAATTCCTTTCTAAGATTCATTTTCGGGCTCCCCAGACATTCTTCTATTACTAGTTCTTATGCAGAACTAAAATGGCTCTTCCCATCCTCTCGTCGACAATATTTCCTAGGCTCCTTTCTCTATCAAACCATATCTTCCCAAAAGCCCTCCTACATCTTCCAAATGCTTCAATTAAAATCCCATATCCACCAGAATGTCACTAAATCCCGTCACTCTGATCTTTATCTTCCTTCCCACAGGACAACAACCTATCACAACTCCTTCCTTATCCAGGCTAACTCCCCCTGCAACTCTCTCTCTCTCCAGATTCGCCATGCTCCTACTCTTCTTTCATTTAAGTCCCTACTTTTCCATTATCTCCTAACTCCACAAACCTCTGATTCCTGAGGCTGGCTCCTATGAGATAGTTCTCGTCTTCCTATAAGTCTCTCACTCCACTGGACCGATTGTCACTCTTCTGTTTCATCCAGTTTTTTACAATTCATATACAATTCATTATTGTGAACATGTTTAACATTATTATTCTTATTTGTTTTTCTAATTTTTATTTTTTAAGTTCTCTTTATCATTTTTCACTAGTTTATTATATTGTTTTACACACATAACATTTAATATTTATTCCTAAATACGTCTTTTATTTTATTTTTATTCTTCTCAACTGGTTAATACTTGTATACTCTTGTTTATTTTTTATGGTATTATTCAGACGTATGTCCTAGAATAAAGATTATTTTTCATTTCATTTCATTTTTTTGCTGGTTGCCATGGTGATCTTCTGTTTACATTAGAGTACATATGTTAAACAAGCATATGGATATTGTGCTTAAAGCACCGATGTCCTGAGTAGGATGGCGACACCATCTTGCTAATCCCTTTTATCCTTGTTACCTCTCGCAGTTATCTGACTGCCCTTCCCTGCCCTGCCCTAGAATCTAGTATAGGAGGGGAGGATCCCTTTGAAAACGGCCATTCTAGTGTCCCCCAATGCTACAGTCTCTTGTTCACTGAAGAGAACTAGATATGAAACTGTTATCACAATGACATAGCCGAACAATACCATAGGTTGTAGTCAGTCAGTTCATGGAGGTACAGAGAGCCTTTCTCAAAGAAGCCAAAAGCCAACCCTCCAGTCCAGACAACTCTCCTTAACTTCCAAACCCTTACGAGATTATCATTCTCATCTCCTTTATAATTGAAAGTTTCAGCTTTATATACATACATATATATAAATAATATAGAGGGCGCCGGTAGCTCAGTGGTATGCGTGCTTGACTTCTGAGCTCAAGGTCGTGGGTTCGAAGCCCGACCGAGGCCATTAGTTTATTTTATCTGGGAGGTAAAATAAACTTAAGCACGCCGTCCTTCGGATGGGACGTTAAGCGATGGTCCCGAGCCTGTACGATGTCAGGTACTCGTTAAAGACCCCTACCCTAGATGAATAAAAATTTAGGGTAGGCAAAATTTAGGACTCCCACAGTAGAGTCGGGCTCATGTCCACCAGAGTGACGAAAGAGCGCTCTGGTAGTAGGCGATATGACCTCGTTGTTAAAGCCCGGGCATGAGTCATAAAACCTAACCTAACCTATATATTATAAATAAAAATGAAAATGGACGGCTGTCTGTACATTTTTTATTATGATTTGAGTTTTAAAATAAATAAAAACAATGAACTTGTCTATTTATTACTTCTCCAGCTATACGAAGTATAGGGGAAGTTATGTAATCTGTCAAACAATTTCTGTCTGTCTGTGAACACGATAACTCCCGATAGAATGATTGTATGGACACGAAATTTTATAATTGACTCCCTCTAACGACGACACCTATTTATTTTCAGACAAAATTACCAAAAGAAAATGGTGGATTAGGAGGGAAGCTTAACACAAAAAACTCTAATAACTGTCTATAGTATAAATGTATCTACACGAAATTTAAATGTATGAACTGAACCTGTAAGGACAGTATCTATCAATTTTCAGCCAAATCGGCCAAAGGGAAGTAGGGATTCAGGGGAGGCTTATCTCAAAAACTCTAATAACTGCCAATAGAATGAATGAATCGACACTAAAGTTTATATTTGAACCTCCTAAGGACAACACCTATCGATTTTTAGCAAAAACTGCAGAAAAGAAGGGAGGGGTCAGAGGGCGATTCAAATCAAAAACCCCCAATAACTGCCGATGTAATGAATTTATCGACAAGAAATTTCATTTTTGAAGTGAAAAACCCTATTAGGGCATAATCTGTCTAATTTCAGATTCATCGGCTGAAGGGAGGGAGGTTCAGGGGAGGGGGCTTAATTCAAAAACCCCAATAACTGCCGATTTAATGAATTTATCGACACTAAATTTAGTATGAGGATTTAGGAGTCTTTATGGAAGTCAACTATTGAATATTGGTCGACTGGTTTTAGAGGGAGAGCGATAAGTCAATTGATTAATTCGTTCTGGGGATGTACATTGCCCATGATTCTCCGACATATATTTTTTTATTTTGTAATATCCAAAAATATGGACATTAAATGTTTTAAAATGATTTTAAATAAAAATGAAAATGCAGATGGATATATAAAATTTGGAAATCAGTGGCAGAAGGGAGAAGTCTAATGACGTCAGCAGCAATACCAGATCTGGGCAACCAATCGGTGTGAAGGAAAATCCCGGCGAAAGAATGGCGGGAGAGCGGGATGTACCGCAGCTGTGGTTTACAGAGTTAGACACTTTCGAGGAGAGTGGACATGGTTCGGAGGATAGATGGGTTGAAAGAGACCCCAACTGTTTTGAGATGTGAGTTGTAGAACTATATCAGTCAGTACCATTTTTATTATATGAAATAGAAAATAAGTGAAACGGATATCAAGTTAAAGTAGAGTCAGTGGAATATTGAAGAAATCCGAAACCCTTCAAAAATGGCGGTAGACAACGCCACGAAGCAATTTACCTGTAGATTATAAGTAGTATACAAATATATTCTAGGATAGTTGTATAGAAAAGGATTCTGATAAATAACCATAAATATCAATAATGTTTTCATCAAATATATTTATTAAAATAATCATGGAATAAGTTTCTTTTGTGTATTTCGCAACCTCATGTCATCTTAGTTTTTCGAAACTGTTGAATCTTGGCGAACCCACGAAACGAACCAGATAAGAAATTTCGCTCTCTTCTTCCCGCGTCACTTGCTGAAGAAGTAAAATACAATCTATCCCCAAGTTGTCACGAAGTTAACATTTCTCCAAAAAGATATGGAACATACCCAAAAAAAATCTTATGGCTAAGTTCTCCGAAGAAATTCTCCATAACTCCTAAGAACTTGCCTGTGAGGACAGCTCTTGGGAAATTCGTTTATATTTCTACAAGATTTGAATCAACTTTGAAGGTCAAAAGTCAATGGAACCAAGAACATAGTGCTCGGCTATAAATCTCATCGTTCAGATAAACAGAGCTGCATCAAGAAAATTCGGGGGTCATTTTTTATTTATTTTTTGCGTATTGCCGGTGATACAACAATGATGTTTCTAATTGGGGTAATTAAGCAATATTTTTTATAGCTTATATATGCTAAAAGCACCAACTGACAAACAAGATTTGTGGTTTCGCTATAATGGCTTCATGTTCGGTAATATAAACGTAACAAACTCACTGAACACAATGGTGTATCCATTTAAAGTCTATTTGTTTGGTTCCACCTGTTTCTTTTTAAAAATATCCCATAACAGTTTAAATCTAATTCCATTTTAGAGATTGGCCGTGGTCCAATGAACAGGACTGTTGTGAAATTTAGTACGCGTTGTCTTTTTCACGTGAATTATTAACATTTCCAAAATAGATTTGACCTATTGCTAAATTGGGACAGATCGGAATTGGGCTTTGACCTGGATGGATCATGTAAAATTTTCGACATTATACGAAATATAAAAAGTTTGTCAACCCCTGGAAAAGAACTACAGTTCTGAGGCTTCAAACGAACGTTTTAGGGCTCAGATGAACCTAGATATTCTATATGTACTGTTTGTTTGTCTTTGTGACTCATACTCGGGCTTTAACTATGATATCATATCGCCTACTACCAGAGGACAGGCCTACTACATGAGCCCAACTCTACTCTGGTAGTCCTAAATGTTGTTTACCCTGGTTGAGTAGGCAATTTAGGGTAGGAGTCATTAGGGCGAAATGGGAAGGCAGTTTAGTGTCTTTCTGAGATAAGAGATGGCATCACTTACGAGGGTAAACTTCGCCTTTCTTTTTTGTCTGGTTATACGAAATTTTTATTTATGAGGGTTTTGTAAAATCTAAGCTTATAGACACGTGTAGAAAAAAATGTTGAACTAAACACATGATTAGCCGACATCACACAGGCTTGGGATGCGATGGTTTAGCGTCCCATCCGAAGTACGGCATGCTCAACGTTTTTACCTATAATTTATATAATAGAATAATTTTGTCAACGGGAAATATAAAATAAAATAAATACAAATTCTTCGAAAAATTTCAGAATCTACAAATCGTGAAATGTTTTATCTTAGAATACCGTTAAAAGTTACGATATCTGCGAACCTTAAGCGGCGAAAAAAAAATGCTATCAAAAAAATATTTAATATTTCAGGCAGACAAACATTTCGAGAGGTTGTTGAGTACTAGCAACGTAGTTTCTGTTAACAAATAAATGTGGAGTTTTGTATTATCCGTCTTTGTAGTTAGCCAATCTGACTTGCAAAAACAAAAACGTTTTAATATGTAACCTTACGCAGCTTACTTGATAAAACAAAAAAAAAAAAATAATAGTAAAAAAGCTCATCGGTGAATGACAGGTAGTGTACTTTTCCATATTAATCGTTTACGTTTTAACACTTCCTCCAAGACCAGTCGAACGTTTGGGCTAAAAATCAGTTGTCTTACATAGGAGCTTCTGAATCCTCAAGCTGTATCGATACATCCATTACATCGCGATGCAAAGTAGTTCCTTTTGGCTGATTTTGGTAAAAATTAATGGGTGTCGTCCTTAAAGGGTTCTGGGTACACAGAGGAAGTTTCTTCTTCTCCAGATATACAAAGTATAGAGGAAGTTATGTAATCGGTCAGAAATTCAATGTTGAGTCTTCAACGGAATTTCATGTATTTCTACCCTGAAATATCTGTCTTTCTATCTCTGTGTGTGTGAAAACGATAACTCCCGCTAGAATGAATTTTTCGAAATTTCGTATTAGTATCCAGAATCCCATGAGAACGACATTGATTTTCTGCGAACTCGGCCGAAGGGAAGGGGGTCTCGACTCGAAAACCCTATTAAATGCCGATCTAATGAATGTATCAACAGAAAATTTACTATGAGAATTCAGAGGTCCCAAAGTAAGTGGACTGAGAAAGGGTATTGCCGGGATACATCGACGACTTTTTATTTAATTTTTAAAATCAAGTTGTCGGAAAACATGAAAATCCGGTGAAACTTCAACAGGGTCGGCCTTGAATTGGCCAAAATTTGTATGGTATTGTTGTGTGTAGAAGGTTGACTAGCCAGGATGATCTGTAAGGGATGGATAAGGGCTGAACAGCTGAGTTGTCGATGATATCTTATCTGTTGAGGAGCTGTCTCTGTGCTTACAATAGGAGCTGACAGTTCTGTCAGTGTCTCTATCAGATCTGTGACACCCCCCCTCCCCTTCCCTCCTACCCTCTCTCACTCTCTCTCACTTTGTCTGTCTTTGTCTACCTCAAGTCAAAAAAAAAGTCTGTCTTTTCATCCCTGTGGGTAGCCAGCGGCCGATCGACATGCAAAGCGTCGGTACTTGTTACTATGGACACCCCTTAACTCCCAGCAATTCATACAACTATGGTTAGGTTAGGTTTTATGATTCATGCCCGGGCTTTAACTACGAGGACATATCGCCTACTACCAGAGCGCTCTTTCGTCACTCTGGTGGACATGAGCCCGACTCTACTGTGGGAGTCCTAAATTTTGTCTACTCTAAATTTTTATTCATTTAGGGCAGGGGTCTTTAACGAGTACCTGACATCGTACAGGCTCGGGACCATAGCTTAACGTCCCATCCGAAGGACGGCGTGCTTAAGTTTATTTTACCTCCCAGCTTAAATAAACTAAGGGCCTCGGTCGGGTTTCGAACCCATGATCTTGAGCTAATAAGACAAGCACGCATACCACTGAGCTACCGGCGCCCTCGATATGGCAGCTATATGTTGTACATGTGAAGTAATGAATGTCGATACATTAATAGAGTTATACTTACACATATAAATTTCGTGCCGATATGTTCATCCTTTCTAATGTTATTAGTTATTTTCCCACGAATTTTTATTTTTATTTTGTTTTTGGATTCTGGGGTTCAGAAAACTTAAAATTGTGGTGTGATTAAATAAAGGTAAATATATAATATAAAAATTACAAGAACCGTCAATTTACATACATGGGGCTCCGACTGTATAGAGATTTGAGTTATACAAAATTGCCTCTGCCCTCAATTTAAGTTCAACTTGAAACTTTTGTGAAAGATACTTAGGATACAATAATTGAATCATTCGTCTTATTGTTTCGTTTTATTCAAAACGGTTCGATCTTTCCATGGATTCGAGTCACGTATCATACTGAAACTGATAAGATTTCCCTCTTCTCAAACAAGGAGAGAATCCACAATTTTTTTCCCCTTGAACACTGATCGAGTAGTCAGAATGCCGCCAGTAGAAGCGAGTAACAAATGCGTACGCCAGGAGTCAATCTGATTTTAATTTAATTATTTCAGAAAACGTTTTTAACAGATTTGGTTGATTTAAGGAGTGATATTGAGTTGATTGCGACCAACATGTGTGTTTCTTCCAGTGTGGCGTCTACAAGGTCTCATCTATATTCATGAAATTGAAATCGGCATGACAGCGCGATGTGAACACCGTTCGACCTAAATTGGCATGACAGCGCGATGTAAACACCGTTCGACCTAAATCGGCATGACAGCGCAATGTAAACACCGTTCGACAGCGCCAATATTTATGAAAACGTGAAAGACGCAACATAATTCTTCAGAACGAATTCATCTACTACCTTTTCTCTCTCCCTCCAAAACCAGTCGATCGTTTGCGGTAATAATATACAAAAATTGATTTACCTAAGTACCTCATACTAAACCTGATGGTTGAAAAACATTAAAATGAAATTAAGTTGAATACTCAGCATCGAATTGTTGACCGATTATATAACATCCCCTATACTTTGAAGAGCTGGGCAACTAAAATATCAAATTGTTGGGATTCGGACAGCGAGCTGTTAGTACTTCAACCTTAACATATAAAAATATCGGAATGTTAAAATTTCGGGGATGAGTGTTTAGTTCGATTGCGAACCTGCCTACTTAGTTTGACTGTGTACTTACCTAAAGGGGAGGAGGGCAATGGCTGCGTGACTATTATATTTTTTTTTTGAGGGGGGGGAGTTGTATCTACATTTCCGTAGCCCCCTGACAACGCCATGCACACCAGCTAGTACCACAAAAATGTACTACTTTTTGACGGCCCCTGAATGCCAAGGGTGGGGAGGAGACTAGAACAGTGAGAATTGATTTTTGTCAGAAACCAGCTGAGTTGAGCTTGGACAAAGATCCAGTGTGGGCTAGTATAGGTCATTTTGTCTTAGGCCACTAAGTTGCTTTCAACCATACTTACACAAGTTTTCAAGTATCTACTTCACATCTTCTCGTTCAACATGGATTTGTCCTCAAGTATTCCAGAAGATACACGTTAGTATTTCTACTTTGAACACATATCCTCTATTAGAAATGTGATGTGACCATTATTTCCTCACCACCACGTTTTTACAGAATAACTACCCCTCCCCCCCCTCCACCTCACCTCTTAAGTACATTTCAAACTGGCATTACTGGATATAAGAAATTTGTGGCAGTGTTTCATATCATATTTCACAGCTTTAGCACTAGTCAAAAGAAAAAAAAAAGGAGTTGTAGTGTCCAGTGACAAGTAGAAAATGTATCAAAATTTTGAGGATTCAGAAGTCACTGAATAAAACACCTATCGATCTTTAAATCGGTAAAGTTTCAAAGGAAGAGGGCAAACCTAGTTAATAAACTAGCGCGGGAAAGCATATTGTCGGTGATTTAACGACGACTTCTTTTTCTTGTGTTCCAGCGATGAAGGCAGCTCTTCTGATCCAGCAGTGGTACCGGAGGTATCTGGCGAGGATGGAGATCCGACGACGGTACACCTGGACCATCTTCCAGAGCATAGAGTACCAAGGAGAGCAGGATCAAGTTAAAGTAAGATTCAGTCTAGTTACATGTCAAGGATGTTGTGGTGCTGTTGCCGCTTCATTGTTGAGGGGGTAGAATCACATTGTTGCGATTCAGTCTAGTTATATGTCAAGGATGTTGTGGTGCTGTTGCCGCGTCATTGTAGAGGGGGTAGAATCACATTGTTGCGATTCAGTCTAGTTACATGTCAAGGATGTTGTGGCGCTGTTGCCGCGTCATTGTTGAGGGGGTAGAATCACATTGTTGCGATTCAGTCTAGTTACATGTCAAGGATGTTGTGGCGCTGTTTCCGCGTCATTGTTGAGGGGGTAGAATCACATTGCAGCGATTCAGTCCCGAAACATTCTTTCCAGTCGTCTAGTGTTCGGCATGTCACTCAACTTAGCATAAGCGGCATTTGGAGCAGCGATTTGGATGTAATGGATTTATCGACATGGAATTTAATATGAAGCCAAATTGTCGGAAAAGGAAAAGAAAGAATTTATTGGAAGCGTGAAAATGTAGTTGCTTACAAATCAGTCAAGTTGGGGAAGTGTTGTCGGTGATTCACCGATGGCTTTTTAGTATTCATTTGCTGGCTGTATTAGGTGTAGATCTCGCAAGACATACATTACAAGGGTCATGCCACGTTTAAGTTGGATAATGTCCGGTCGTTTGACCGTCAGACTCTGTATAATTACCTTTTTTTTCCCACACATAAATCTGATTATTTTTTTTTGCTCAACTCGTTGACTACTGGGAAAATCTTGAATTTCCTGTCTTTGACATGTATTCATACTTGGTATTACGCCATCTTTGTACCGATAATTCATTAGCATTCAACGCTTTGGTTGTATTTTATTGAAACGATGACTGACAAGTGACACGATGCAGCAATGGGCATGTTGCAACATGCAGTCGCGTGCATCTCACAACTAATGTGGCATTAACACGGTCCCATATCGTAATTAGTTTATTGCCATTTATTTGAAAAAATAATAAAACATAGATGTCATTCCCATCAATTGCGTTTCGCTCTCTTCTAAGCAGTTAACATGTTAAGAAAATGAAAGTTCTTAAACATGGGAGGGCCGCACTTTAGGAGCAGAATGCAGTCCGTGCGCCAACTTCAGATATAGTTGGAATTCTCAGTCTAAGTCGCTGAACATATTACTCTGCATGGAGTTAGCTCTTGGTTCATATGCAAATATGAAAGAAGAATGTTGTTGTCGAATCACCAGCAATGTACTTCCCCAGCGTGAGTTAATCAACTAACTTTTTTTCTCTCCCTCTGAAACTGATTTGGCTGAAAATCAATGAAGAAGAAACCGAAACTTTTGGACCAATAAGTAAAGAAACACAAAGAAGTAAATAATTAATAAAGAAAATCAAACAAGGTTGCTATTAGAGCACAAATCAGTCAACAAAACACAGGAATGTAATTAATTCAGGTTTCTGGAGATGGAAGGTAGGTGGGGGGGTTGCTATCGTACCTGTTGTATAGCCAATCCAATTGGGTACTTGGTATGTATGACGGGGTCTAATCTATCCTAGCCTTGGAAGGCTATAATGGACAAGAAGGTCTAGTCTTCTTCACCAATTGAATGACTTTGTCATCCCTTGCATAATAGTTGTATGTAGTACGGGAGACGTTAATAATACCAATTTAATTGTACCGATAATAATAATATTTACTTCAGTTAAACCATAAAATGGTAATTGGATACGTCAATTTTGTACGTCAAAATAGCCTTTAAAATATATACAACATCCTATCATATATTAAGTCTCAGAATACAAACACATATGAATGAGAAAAAAAAAAATATTTAAATAAATAATGGAATATACATAAATATCAAATTCTTTATTATTAAGGGTACTATTAATTATAAATATTTTATATAATTATGTTTCTATAGATGAATCTTCTTTCAGGGCGATCAAGGGCCCCTTCCTATTCCTTAAGGAACGAAATATAGGAAAAAATAAAAAAATAGCGAAATATACAAAAAAAGAATATGTATAAATTACTAAATAACAGTAAAATAAATAGAATACAAACAAAACAAAAATAATGGCAATAATAAAAATATTTAATAAAATTAATTACGATTAAATGTTATTAATGGATGACTACTCTCAAGAAAATGGTAATTAAAATTAAAACTTTTATATAAGAAACACAACATTTACATATGGCTATTTTTTTTGGATGATAAAATAAAAAACGTTTTTTAATAGAGGGTTTCTTCTAACATAAACAGTGAATTAAATTTTTTTTTTTGTACCTACTGATATCAAGAAGTGGGAAAATGCATTAAAAAGTTGATTACTTTATGACTTATAATTCTTTCAAAAAAAGAGGAAGAATGTATAATTATTCGAAATTTTCTTTCTTCCTGGTATCATAATCATGACCAGTATTGTTGAGAGGGAAAATATTTATATTTTTTCTAATGACCATTATTGTTTCAAATATAAACAGTGAGATTTTAAGATCATTAAATAACATTTAGCAGACTGTTCTCTGATTAATATTATTTATTATTCTTAGTGCTTTCTATGGAAGTCTAAAAATATTAGCACTTCACAATATATTAAATTGCATTTAATTACAGAATTAAAATATGCATAATATAACGTAATTAATGTTAAAAAACAAACGGAACCCAGTTTCTTATGACTGACGTATGCTCAGCCCATGTTAGTTTAAATGATAATGGTGGGCTTTCATTTATTAGGCGTCGTTTTGAAATTTAAATTTGTTGTTCTGAAAGTATTTAACTCATTGACTATGGATTCAATCAAAAGGTTGTTAAATTTAGCCACCACAAGTATATTAGTATCATCCGCGAAAATGGATGTTAGAAATGCATTGTTGAGTTTTGAGTAATACAAAATTTAAAAAAAGTAAATAAAATATGTCTGTTAGTGTGTCTGTTTATAAAATAATAATTCCCGATAGAATGTATGTATAGACTTCAAGGACGCCACCTATTGACTTTCAGCCACATCAGTCAATAAAATGAGGATTAGAGTTGAGGATTTATTAAAAAAACTAAAATAACTGCGGATAAAATGAATGTGTCAACATGACATTTTATTTGATGGAAAACTCCATGATTAAGACAGGTATTTGGTATTCAGTCAAATCGGCTGACTGGGAGAAAGATTCAGTGGGGAGAGCGGAAACTTAATTGATTACTAATAATGGTATTGGGGAAGTACATTGCGAGTGATTCACCGACTAATTATTTTACTCTTCATTTACATTACCGCTGAAAGCCGAATTTCCTCAGTGTTTTAGGAAATTCTAGAAGAACCTATAAGAAACTTAAGTGTCTCAAAGGTCTTGAGCCCTTTGAGACATTTGAGCTTCTTAATGCCCCCCTAATCCTGGCTTTCCTTTGACAGATTTGGCTGAGAGTCAATAGGTGTCGTTTTATTATTCAAGCTTCTGGACTCATATACTAAAGGGATATATTTATTTATCGTGTACTTAGTAGGCCATACCGGGGGGGGGGGGGGGGGGGCTGAAATCGTCTAATTCCGGTGATAATTCGACGTTACTACGACCAATTACATAACTTCCTCCATACTATCGTAGATACAGCTGGGCAATTAGTAAAATTAATAAAAGTAACTAATATGCTAATATGATTCCGTGTGTCTGTGAACACAAATGAGTATATCGACAGAACCTTCTAACGACGACACCTGTTGTTTTTCAGTCAAATCGACCAAAGGAAAGGAGGAGATTAGGAGAGAGGCGTTCTAATAAACGTATTGTCACAAAATTTCATATGTAATGACCCCTCCTCAAACTAAATAACAAAACTGAAATATGAAATTCATACTAACGTTTTATTTATTCAAGATATACTTTTCATCGATGACATGGGTCTGTTATATCTGTCCATTTGTCAAAAGGGATCAACTATTCCTGTACCAACTAATCTGGCTCAGTGTACTGACAGAAAACCGGACCCAACCCTGTATGACATTAGTGCAGTAAGTGCTATGAGTGGCTTGAAGATGAAGGCACTCCTTGTTGCAGCAATATTTTCCTGCAGTAATATTTGGCTTGTTAACTCTTCTACTTCCACAGTTACACGAAGTATAGGGAAAGTTAGAAAATGTGTAAAAAATTCGAATTTTCCAACCTGCAGATTCCATACATGAAAAGAAAAATGTCTGCCTCTGTGACAGTGAACACGATACCTCCTGATAAAATAAATGTATCAACTCGAAGGCTTATATGTGAATCCAGAAGCCTCAAACGACGACATCTGTAGCTTTTCAGCCAAATCAACCAAAGGGAAGATGGGGGGAGGCTTGACAGAGAAACTGTTATAACTGCCGTTAAATTGAATGTATCGACACAACATTTCATATGTGAATTCAAAACCCCAGAAGAACGATCCTTATTAATTTTCAGCGGAATTGGCAGAAGGAAAGGGGGCTCAACTCAAAAACCCTAATAACTGCCGATATAATGAATTTATCGACCCAAAATTTAGTATGAGGATTTGGGAGCCCCTATGTAAGTCAACTGTTGAATATTAGCGCAACCGGTCCACCGGTTTTGGAGAGGGAGTGATAAGGAGTGATAAGGTAATTGACTAATTCGTTCTGGGGAAGTACATTGCCGGTGCTTCACCCACGACCTTTTTTTTATTATGCTTACTTACTTTATAAAACTAACTGATTATAACTTTCAATAGAATGAATGTATCAACACCAATATTTTAGTTACTATGACTCATGCCCGGGCATATCGCCTACTAACACTCTATCTCACTTTACTATGAGAATCCTAAATTTGGCCTACCAAATCGTCCCATCTGAAGTTTTTTTTGTACCTCCTGGAGGGCGTCGGCCTGGTTTTGAACCCACGATCTTGAGCTCAGTAAACAAGCACACATACCAATGAGCTACCGGCGCCCTCCAACAATTTTTTATATTTATTGAGAACTATAAGGACGACACCTATTTATTTTTTAAAATCGGCTCCCTTCCCTTCAGCAGGGCTCATTAATTTTTTGCGAAATCTCTGCCTAAGAGAAGGGGGGATCAAAGAATGGGACTCGACGCAAAAACCCTGATATCTGCTCAATAAACAAAATTTAGTATAAGGACTCACTATTGATTTTTATTGAGTGTAACTATTGATTTATAGCCGGAACATTCGATTGTATTTGGAGGGAGAAAGAAAACTTAATTGATTAATTGATGGTGGGAAGTACATTGTCGATGATTCACCCAGGACTTTATGAAAACTGACATTATTGCAGAGATATTGTGAAATAATTCAAATGGACTTGAAAAATAAAATAAAACTTGTTTATTTGATATATTGTCTAATTTCACTAACTATATACATATACATGGGAGTACTTTCGGTATTTCTACCATCCTCAGCTAAAAGCATAAGAGATAAGACTTATCAGCTAAAAGCATAAGAGATAAGTCTTATCTCTTATGCTTTTAGCTGAGGATGGTAGAAATACCGAAAGTACTCCCATGTATATGTATATAGTTAGTGAAATTAGACAATATATCAAATAAACAAGTTTTATTTTATTTTTCAAGTCCAGGACTTAATGTTTACATTATGCTAACATTGCCGCCTACAGAAATCTGCTCTCTGATGTATTCTCAGAACATATTACAGCTATCCTTCTCCACTGACATATATTGCCCTTATATATGTGGGCAGGAAGCCATGCCATGCATGTACCTATATACCTTTATGTAATCCTCATCAAGGATGTATCCTTGCCAACAGGAATCTATTTATTTCCTTTATATAGCACAGGGTGGGGCATAAATCACGAAGGGGTTTTAAATTTTAATAACTTTTTTGATCATTATTATTTTTTCATAAAATAGCTAAATTAATCATTGAGAAGTTCATGCGATACAAAATCTTATAATTTCATTTTGAAAACTTGAATTTGAATAATGAAATAAAGGATGCCAGAAATGTTTCCTTGAAAACAGTGATTTGTCCGCTATATTGAACGTTTACAACTGCGGAGTTCCGACCACTTTTAGTTAAAGAGGGCGCCGTTAGATCTGTGGTATGCGTGCTTGCTTACTGAGCTCAAGATCGCGGGATCGAAACCCGGCCGAGGCCCTTTGTTTATTTTATCTGGGTAGTAAAAGGGATTTTGAGATGAGTTGGATCTGTAAAATTTGTGTAACAAAGTCCTGTAATGGCCTCATCACAGATATTTTATATTTTTATTAATTTTTCATAAAAACTACTAATAATATATATATATATATATATATATATATATTTTTTGTAAATCTTTGCTGCCTAATACAATTTAAACATTAATTTGAAATTTTTCCAACGGAAATTTATTTTTATTGTTTGAGGCGGTATAACATTAGTCGTATTGATCCTATCTCAAATCTGAGGACTTCCTAGCGATTTTAAACTGAATAAGAAACTTTTTTGATGGAACAAATTTTTCGATAGGACTCACCGTTTTCGGGCGAATGAAGGAAACATCAACAAACATATTTGTTTCAATACACGGTTTTCGGTGTTTATCTCGGAAACCGGACGACCTCCGAAAAATAGTATTTGTACATAATATGTATTTCAATACATACTCTTAATATACTCTTTAATTGAAAAGATTTTTGATTGGATCATAAACTTGAGCGGTACTATCTTGAAAATATACTAGTGGTATTTCAGCCAAAATCTAATCATATCTAGGTTAGCACATGGGGCCCCTTCATTCAAAATTGCAAGTTTATAGCTACAATAGTTTTTGCGGTAGACGCTAACAACTTTCCAATCACATACACACACACACACGCGCACAGAGAGACATCATCGTGAACATGGTCAAAACGTCTTTAGGGGATTTTGAAATGTGAAACCTCGATCTCAGATTTTTGCACGATTACTTATATAGGAGGATCAAAAGGGGAGGCCCAACAAAATTTAGTATGAGGATTCAGAAGTTGCTATGTAACACAACAATTGATCTTTACCCCAAACAGTCGAAAGGTTTTGTAGGGAGAGCGAAAACTTAATTGATTAATTTTGTGCTGGAGAAGTACATTGCCGATGATTGATCGGGGGTTTCAAATCATGAAATTCTGGTAGAAACTCGATATCGAATTTGTGAACGATTACACTAATACTGGGGAAGTGATAAAACTTGACGGTACCTACTTTAAACTTTATTATAGGGAGCCATGGTGGCCGTTCGGCCTAGAGCGTAGGGCTTTGGTCGCATGGTCTCACCATGATTTGCGGGTTCGATTCCCGTCCGGGAGTGAGTTTTATTTCGTAGATAGAATTCCCTCCCGGGGCCATGGATCTCGTAAATAATTAGATAGCACAGAGACATGGCTAATATGCATCGTACATAAAGCTATAAAAAAAAAAACTTAATATGTTCATGGCAAAAACATGGGTTCAGACTTTTATCCATACACGGAGGTTTACAAACACTCCCCTACGTGCTCCCTTCCGAGGACCCCCTCCTATACAACTTGCCAGCTCTCCACTTAACTAACCTATCTTTATTCATTTCTCATATACCTAACTGAATTCCGCCTTCATTACTATTCCTCCCTCCGCTTCTCTCCTTCAAGAGATTTTCATTTATTTTCTGGAAGTTCTTCCTGAATTTTATGAAATTTGAATTTCCAAACTAATTATAATTTGACTAAAGGGATTTACATAATGGACTGATAATTTATTCTGACTTATTTTTGGTATTGATGACAATGAAACATCTGAATTCGTAGTCCCAAAAAAAGTGTCATACTTACTATAGTAATCTCATAATCACATCATGCGTAGTAAGCCAGTACGCTGAGCTAGGTTGTGATGGATAGGGGACTTTCTCTGTAGAGTGATCGTGAATGACAATAGCCCTGACGGCGTCTTTACTTTGTTGTCGTGTTACGTAACTGATACCATACCATAACCTCGTATAGTATCTGTTATCAGTATTCTAGCAAGTGTTGTGAAAATTCGTTCTTCGAAAATACGTTCTAAAACTATTAACTTGTATGAAATAAATCGAGATAAATAATATTGTAAATATATAAATTAACAAAAGAAGATAAAAAAGAAAAGAAAGTTAGCAGTGTGTACGAATTGAGTGAGTTAAACCTCTGGACAGGATGTTCACTCTCCCAGTGGTAAATAGAGTCTGCTTCCTTCTTTTCCAACACACACAAACACGATGTTTACACACAACTATGAGAATACTAATTGGACTCACACTGTCCCGTTTTTTTTTTTTTTTTTGTATATAATAACCAAGGTTGTAGTTACTTGAATAATTATTGTCAGTGTCCTCACTCTTTTCACGAAACTAATGATTTTCCAATTAGCTAGTTCAACCTTCATTTTGTTCTATGTAACAAGTTTTCCGAATTCTAGATTCCAACTATGAAAAAAAAGATTTCTGTGTATGTGTGTGTGTCTGTGAACACGATAACTGCCGATAGAATGTGTAATTTTATGTGTGACCAAAACCCCATAAGGACCAACACCTATCGAATTTCAGGCAAATCGGTCAAAGTGGAGGGGGGAATATGGGACACAAAATTTCATCCGTGAATTTAAAACCCCATAAGGACGATACTTATTAATTTTCAGCAGAATCAGCAGAAGGAAAAAAGGGATCAGAGGGAGCCTTAACACAAAAACCCGAATAACTGTCGCTGTAATGAATGTATCGATATGAAATTTAATATTTGATGTCAAAACACAATGAGGATATAATCTGTCAAATTTCAGCAATATCGGTTCAAGGAAAGAAGGGTTCAGGGGAGGGGCTCAATTCAAAAACCCTGATAACTGCCGATGTAATGAATAAGTCAATTAATTATTAATCGGCACAAAATTTAATATGAGAATTTAGGAGCCCCTATGTAAGTCAACTGTTGAATATTAGCGCTAACGATCGACTGGTTTTGGTGGGGGAGCGAAAAGTTAATAGATCAATAGTTAAGTGATTAACCAACGGCGTTTTTCTCACGTACGTTGCGAATGTTGAAATTGATGGTTTCTAAAATGATATCTGATTTATCCTAAAATGTATTAAAGTGTCTCGAAAGTACGTACACTGTGAGCTGGAGTCATTTTGACAGTGCCTGTCGTTCTGGGAGGGGTCCAACAGAACGTTCTTGTGTTGAAAAGTTGACAAAACTGATGTATTTTCAAAAATAGAGAGAAAACGTACCCTGGCAGAAAAATTATTTTTTAATATTATTATAAAAGAGAATGTATAATTTTCAAATTATGTAAATTTAACATTTGCATATGAATGACACTCTTAAATATAAGATTTCCAAGTAAAGCTGGACTGTAAAAACAAAACATATTAAACAGATTTATTTATTTTCTCTACTTACAGAAAAGATAAATATATATAGGCTAGGATAGGTTTTATGACTCATGCCCGACAACGAGGTCATATCGCCTACTACCAGAGTGCTCTTTCGTCGTGTACATGAGCCCGGCTCTACTATGGGAATCCTAAATGTTGCCTACCCTTAATTGTTATTCCCCTAGGATAGGGTTCTTTAACGAGTACCTGACATTGTACATGCTCGGGACCATCACAACGTTTCATCCGAAGGACGGCGTGCTTAAGTTTATTTTACCTCCCAGATAAAATAATCTAAGGGCCTCGGTCGGATTACGAACCCACGTTGTTGAGCTCAGAAGTCAAGCGCGCAACCACTGGGCTACCGGCGCCTTCTAAATATATGTATAAAGGGGCTTTGCCATTTAACGCTTCGCTCGCCAATCCCGACAAATCGGGGTAAAATCTTCCGAAGAGTTCGAGGGATGAGAGAAGGGGGACTCTATTGAAATACACTAATAAATGCAGATGCAATCAATGCATCGACACAAAATATATTGTGAGGATTCAGGAGCCAATATGTAAGTCAAATATTGAGTTTTAGCCCAAAGGCGAAAAGGGGCGGAAACGTATTTGATTAATTAGTGCTGGGAAGTACATAGCCGGTGATTTACCGAGGAACTTTACTTAGGAATGAGAGGGTTGGAAAGCAGGATATTCCACTGAAAACTCAACTTCGAATTTCTTAACAATTACATAATAGCTCCTGTACTTCGTATAGCTGGGGGAAAGACTAAATGTTTTTTTGGTAGAACAGCCGAAGTATGAGATACACACTCAGGTATCTGTAGCTATTCAAGTATCTGTTAGCTATATCAACCGAGGTGTGGAGGGGGGGAATTAGGGGGGCGGCTTAACATAAAAACTCTAATAACTGCCTGAAGCATGAATGTATCGACATGAAATTTTATATGTTAACACAGAATCTTCCAACGACGACACCTATTGTTTTTCAGCTATATCAACCGAAGTGTGGAGGGGGGGAATTAGGGGGGCGGCTTAACATAAAAACTCTAATAACTGCCTGAAGCATGAATGTATCGACATGAAATTTTATATGTTAACACAGAATCTTCCAACGACGACACCTATTGTTTTGCAGCTATATCAACCGAAGTGTGGAGGGGGGGAATTAGGGGGGCGGCTTAACATAAAAACTCTAATAACTGCCTGAAGCATGAATGTATCGACATGAAATTTTATATGTTAACACAGAATCTTCCAACGACGACACCTATTGTTTTGCAGCTATATCAACCGAAGTGTGGAGGGGGGGAATTAGGGGGGCGGCTTAACATAAAAACTCTAATAACTGCCTGAAGCATGAATGTATCGACATGAAATTTTATATGTTAACACAGAATCTTCCAACGACGACACCTATTGTTTTTCAGCTATATCAACCGAAGTGTGGAGGGGGGGAATTAGGGGGGCGGCTTAACATAAAAACTCTAATAACTGCCTGAAGCATGAATGTATCGACATGAAATTTTATATGTTAACACAGAATCTTCCAACGACGACACCTATTGTTTTGCAGCTATATCAACCGAAGTGTGGAGGGGGGGAATTAGGGGGGCGGCTTAACATAAAAACTCTAATAACTGCCTGAAGCATGAATGTATCGACATGAAATTTTATATGTTAACACAGAATCTTCCAACGACGACACCTATTGTTTTGCAGCTATATCAACCGAGGTGTGGAGGGGGGGAATTAGGGGGGCGGCTTAACATAAAAACTCTAATAACTGCCTGAAGCATGAATGTATCGACATGAAATTTTATATGTTAACACAGAATCTTCCAACGACGACACCTATTGTTTTTCAGCTATATCAACCGAAGTGTGGAGGGGGGGAATTAGGGGGGCGGCTTAACATAAAAACTCTAATAACTGCCTGAAGCATGAATGTATCGACATGAAATTTTATATGTTAACACAGAATCTTCCAACGACGACACCTATTGTTTTGCAGCTATATCAACCGAAGTGTGGAGGGGGGGAATTAGGGGGGCGGCTTAACATAAAAACTCTAATAACTGCCTGAAGCATGAATGTATCGACATGAAATTTTATATGTTAACACAGAATCTTCCAACGACGACACCTATTGTTTTGCAGCTATATCAACCGAGGTGTGGAGGGGGGGAATTAGGGGGGCGGCTTAACATAAAAACTCTAATAACTGCCTGAAGCATGAATGTATCGACATGAAATTTTATATGTTAACACAGAATCTTCCAACGACGACACCTATTGTTTTGCAGCTATATCAACCGAAGTGTGGAGGGGGGGAATTAGGGGGGCGGCTTAACATAAAAACTCTAATAACTGCCTGAAGCATGAATGTATCGACATGAAATTTTATATGTTAACACAGAATCTTCCAACGACGACACCTATTGTTTTGCAGCTATATCAACCGAGGTGTGGAGGGGGGGAATTAGGGGGGCGGCTTAACATAAAAACTCTAATAACTGCCTGAAGCATGAATGTATCGACATGAAATTTTATATGTTAACACAGAATCTTCCAACGACGACACCTATTGTTTTTCAGCTATATCAACCGAAGTGTGGAGGGGGGGAATTAGGGGGGCGGCTTAACATAAAAACTCTAATAACTGCCTGAAGCATGAATGTATCGACATGAAATTTTATATGTTAACACAGAATCTTCCAACGACGACACCTATTGTTTTGCAGCTATATCAACCGAAGTGTGGAGGGGGGGAATTAGGGGGGCGGCTTAACATAAAAACTCTAATAACTGCCTGAAGCATGAATGTATCGACATGAAATTTTATATGTTAACACAGAATCTTCCAACGACGACACCTATTGTTTTGCAGCTATATCAACCGAGGTGTGGAGGGGGGGAATTAGGGGGGCGGCTTAACATAAAAACTCTAATAACTGCCTGAAGCATGAATGTATCGACATGAAATTTTATATGTTAACACAGAATCTTCCAACGACGACACCTATTGTTTTGCAGCTATATCAACCGAAGTGTGGAGGGGGGGAATTAGGAGGGCGGCTTAACATAAAAACTCTAATAACTGCCTGAAGCATGAATGTATCGACATGAAATTTTATATGTTAACACAGAATCTTCCAACGACGACACCTATTGTTTTGCAGCTATATCAACCGAAGTGTGGAGGGGGGGAATTAGGGGGGCGGCTTAACATAAAAACTCTAATAACTGCCTGAAGCATGAATGTATCGACATGAAATTTTATATGTTAACACAGAATCTTCCAACGACGACACCTATTGTTTTGCAGCTATATCAACCGAAGTGTGGAGGGGGGGAATTAGGGGGGCGGCTTAACATAAAAACTCTAATAACTGCCTGAAGCATGAATGTATCGACATGAAATTTTATATGTTAACACAGAATCTTCCAACGACGACACCTATTGTTTTGCAGCTATATCAACCGAGGTGTGGAGGGGGGGAATTAGGGGGGGCGGCTTAACATAAAAACTCTAATAACTGCCTGAAGCATGAATGTATCGACATGAAATTTTATATGTTAACACAGAATCTTCCAACGACGACACCTATTGTTTTTCAGCTATATCAACCGAAGTGTGGAGGGGGGGAATTAGGGGGGCGGCTTAACATAAAAACTCTAATAACTGCCTGAAGCATGAATGTATCGACATGAAATTTTATATGTTAACACAGAATCTTCCAACGACGACACCTATTGTTTTTCAGCTATATCAACCGAAGTGTGGAGGGGGGGAATTAGGGTGGCGGCTTAACATAAAAACTCTAATAACTGCCTGAAGCATGAATGTATCGACATGAAATTTTATATGTTAACACAGAATCTTCCAACAACGACACCTATTGTTTTTCAGCTATATCAACCGAAGTGTGGAGGGGGGGAATTAGGGGGGCGGCTTAACATAAAAACTCTAATAACTGCCTGAAGCATGAATGTATCGACATGAAATTTTATATGTTAACACAGAATCTTCCAACGACGACACCTATTGTTTTTTAGCTATATCAACCGAAGTGTGGAGGGGGGGAATTAGGGGGGCGGCTTAACATAAAAACTCTAATAACTGCCTGAAGCATGAATGTATCGACATGAAATTTTATATGTTAACACAGAATCTTCCAACGACGACACCTATTGTTTTTCAGCTATATCAACCGAAGTGTGGAGGGGGGAATTAGGGGGGCGGCTTAACATAAAAACTCTAATAACTGCTGAAGCATGAATGTATCGACATGAAATTTTATATGTTAACACAGAATCTTCCAACGACGACACCTATTGTTTTGCAGCTATATCAACCGAAGTGTGGAGGGGGGGGAATTAGGGGGGCGGCTTAACATAAAAACTCTAATACCTGCCTGAAGCATGAATGTATCGACATGAAATTTTATATGTTAACACAGAATCTTCCAACGACGACACCTATTGTTTTTCAGCTATATCAACCGAAGTGTGGAGGGGGGGAATTAGGGGGACGGCTTAACATAAAAACTCTAATAACTGCCTGAAGCATGAATGTATCGACATGAAATTTTATATGTTAACACAGAATCTTCCAACGACGACACCTATTGTTTTTCAGCTATATCAACCGAAGTGTGGAGGGGGGGAATTAGGGGGGCGGCTTAACATAAAAACTCTAATAACTGCCTGAAGCATGAATGTATCGACATGAAATTTTATATGTTAACACAGAATCTTCCAACGACGACACCTATTGTTTTGCAGCTATATCAACCGAAGTGTGGAGGGGGGGAATTAGGGGGGCGGCTTAACATAAAAACTCTAATAACTGCCTGAAGCATGAATGTATCGACATGAAATTTTATATGTTAACACAGAATCTTCCAACGACGACACCTATTGTTTTTTAGCTATATCAACCGAAGTGTGGAGGGGGGAATTAGGGGGGCGGCTTAACATAAAAACTCTAATAACTGCCTGAAGCATGAATGTATCGACATGAAATTTTATATGTTAACACAGAATCTTCCAACGACGACACCTATTGTTTTTCAGCTATATCAACCGAAGTGTGGAGGGGGGAATTAGGGGGGCGGCTTAACATAAAAACTCTAATAACTGCCTGAAGCATGAATGTATCGACATGAAATTTTATATGTTAACACAGAATCTTCCAACGACGACACCTATTGTTTTGCAGCTATATCAACCGAAGTGTGGAGGGGGGGAATTAGGGGGGCGGCTTAACATAAAAACTCTAATAACTGCCTGAAGCATGAATGTATCGACATGAAATTTTATATGTTAACACAGAATCTTCCAACGACGACACCTATTGTTTTGCAGCTATATCAACCGAAGTGTGGAGGGGGGGAATTAGGGGGGCGGCTTAACATAAAAACTCTAATAACTGCCTGAAGCATGAATGTATCGACATGAAATTTTATATGTTAACACAGAATCTTCCAACGACGACACCTATTGTTTTTTAGCTATATCAACCGAAGTGTGGAGGGGGGAATTAGGGGGGCGGCTTAACATAAAAACTCTAATAACTGCCTGAAGCATGAATGTATCGACATGAAATTTTATATGTTAACACAGAATCTTCCAACGACGACACCTATTGTTTTTCAGCTATATCAACCGAAGTGTGGAGGGGGGGAATTAGGGGGGCGGCTTAACATAAAAACTCTAATAACTGCCTGAAGCATGAATGTATCGACATGAAATTTTATATGTTAACACAGAATCTTCCAACGACGACACCTATTGTTTTTTAGCTATATCAACCGAAGTGTGGATGGGGGAATTAGGGGGGCGGCTTAACATAAAAACTCTAATAACTGCCTGAAGCATGAATGTATCGACATGAAATTTTATATGTTAACACAGAATCTTCCAACGACGACACCTATTGTTTTTCAGCTATATCAACCGAAGTGTGGAGGGGGGGAATTAGGGGGGCGGCTTAACATAAAAACTCTAATAACTGCCTGAAGCATGAATGTATCGACATGAAATTTTATATGTTAACACAGAATCTTCCAACGACGACACCTATTGTTTTGCAGCTATATCAACCGAAGTGTGGAGGGGGGGAATTAGGGGGGCGGCTTAACATAAAAACTCTAATAACTGCCTGAAGCATGAATGTATCGACATGAAATTTTATATGTTAACACAGAATCTTCCAACGACGACACCTATTGTTTTGCAGCTATATCAACCGAAGTGTGGAGGGGGGGAATTAGGGGGGCGGCTTAACATAAAAACTCTAATAACTGCCTGAAGCATGAATGTATCGACATGAAATTTTATATGTTAACACAGAATCTTCCAACGACGACACCTATTGTTTTGCAGCTATATCAACCGAAGTGTGGAGGGGGGGAATTAGGGGGGCGGCTTAACATAAAAACTCTAATAACTGCCTGAAGCATGAATGTATCGACATGAAATTTTATATGTTAACACAGAATCTTCCAACGACGACACCTATTGTTTTTCAGCTATATCAACCGAAGTGTGGAGGGGGGGAATTAGGGGGGCGGCTTAACATAAAAACTCTAATAACTGCCTGAAGCATGAATGTATCGACATGAAATTTTATGTGTTAACACAGAATCTTCCAACGACGACACCTATTGTTTTTCAGCTATATCAACCGAAGTGTGGAGGGGGGGAATTAGGGGGGCGGCTTAACATAAAAACTCTAATAACTGCCTGAAGCATGAATGTATCGACATGAAATTTTATATGTTAACACAGAATCTTCCAACGACGACACCTATTGTTTTGCAGCTATATCAACCGAAGTGTGGAGGGGGGGAATTAGGGGGGCGGCTTAACATAAAAACTCTAATAACTGCCTGAAGCATGAATGTATCGACATGAAATTTTATATGTTAACACAGAATCTTCCAACGACGACACCTATTGTTTTTCAGCTATATCAACCGAAGTGTGGAGGGGGGGAATTAGGGGGGCGGCTTAACATAAAAACTCTAATAACTGCCTGAAGCATGAATGTATCGACATGAAATTTTATATGTTAACACAGAATCTTCCAACGACGACACCTATTGTTTTTTAGCTATATCAACCGAAGTGTGGAGGGGGGGAATTAGGGGGGCGGCTTAACATAAAAACTCTAATACCTGCCTGAAGCATGAATGTATCGACATGAAATTTTATATGTTAACACAGAATCTTCCAACGACGACACCTATTGTTTTTTAGCTATATCAACCGAAGTGTGGAGGGGGGGAATTAGGGGGGCGGCTTAACATAAAAACTCTAATACCTGCCTGAAGCATGAAATTTTACTTGAGTATAGCCCCATAAAGACAACACCTATCGATTTTCAGTCAAATCCGCTACAGGAAAGAGGGGGATCAGAGGGGGGCCTCAATTCAAAAACCCCGATAACTGCCGATGTAATGAATGTATCTATATGAGGATTTAAGAGCCCATATGTAAGTCAACTATTGAATATGAGCGTACACGGTTGTCTGGTTTTGGAGGGCGGCCGAAAAAGTAATTGATTAATTCGTTCTGATTGATTCGTTAATCATTTTTTTTTTTGATTTTCCTAACACGTGAAGTTTACAGTTTGTTGGAAAATAGTGAATAGCGAATTACTCGCGTGTAGTGTTAATTATTAAATCACAAATAGAATAACCCAACCGGAAAATGTGTGATAATATTCCTTCTGTCGTGTTATCGTGTCCATAGACAAAGAGATGCACAGATATGTATGAAATTAAATAACTGCCAAGGTAATGAATATATCGACAAGAAATACTGTCATCGTGTGAAAATATGAGATCGAGATTTTAACGTAATTTCAGGGACTTCGTGAGCGCTGTAACTCAGAGAGTATTGTAGCGAGGAACCCGAAATTTCGGATAACTTGAATCTGATTAGCAATCGACAAAACTAAGACTACTTTACTTTGGCGCCTAAGCACACTTTACAAGCGTATATTTATGACCTAATCAACTATATTAACAATGTCAATTGAGTGACACTGAATTAGCTAAATCCAGCCACAAAAATTATTTTCCTCCTTTAGTACTCACATTAATCCTCTAGTCCGTGCGTCTCTTCCCAAACGACACCTTAACCCTCCGTCGGGCGCAACTGATCTGTCACAGCTGCGACATTTTAGTTTGCTACGACGTCCATAAATGGCCTAGCGGATGGGGCTCCGCAGTAGCTGTCTGTTTTTCACAGATCCTCTAACGTGTACCACTCAGTTAGAGTTGCAGCTCTGATTATTATAATGGATTATTCTGTCTATCTAACACATAATTATAGTGTAATACAACTTCTGTGATTAAGTAATACATGTTTTAACACCAAAATCATCCAAAAAAATTAAAAAATGAAAGGTTGAAGGTTATAACACCTGTTTGGACCTTTGTTTGGATTTGTCATTGTGGCCATCTTATTTTACAAGTTTTATTTTGACCGTTTGAAGAATTAAAGATATTTTCCTCCCCAAAAACTTAGATGTATTTGCCGTGTGCCTGTGCGGCACATTGCGCCCGAACTCGTGACCCCAAATATTGCGCCCGACTGAGGGTTAAGCGCCAATGGCCTAGAGACCTCAGATGAGGCAGTGACAGTGATTAGTCATAAATGAGTACAACTCAGTGCCTAGGGAGAGTCAACACTGGGTGATTTCTCCTCTCTTGACATTTTGACATTACCATTTTTTCTCACATCATTTCTGTTTGTCAACAATAAGAAAAAAAATTCCGTTTGTATCTATTGGTTTAAGAAAGTGGGTGAGGACATTCCTTGGGCTTTGTACATGGTTTCACGGGTTGATGTGTGGTGCTTTAAGACACAGACAAGAAGCATCTCACCCCAAAGTTCCATTAAAGTTTAGTTAAGTCCAAAGTTGTTACCGCTTCTCTAGTAACAGAAGACCCCAGGCCGTCTTCTCCATCGATTACCTCCAACTTACATTGTCTTCTCGCTTTGACATTGACATTGTGTACTCCCTCAAAGCAAATCATGTTCCTTTCATGACGAGACCTGCATCCTTAGTCTCTTTTCTTCTGTCGCTCATTTGAAGAAACGGATATTTTTTATCTACAGCTACTCGGAGATACCGACCGGATAAGACCTCTGCAAGTTGAAACCCTCCTGAACCAACCTTTCGCCGATTTCATTGCAAATTAACAATTATTGTCCTCATGAGATTCTGAATTTAGACATGAAATTTCATATCAATACATTGATCCCCCCTTCCCTTCGAAAATTGATGTGTCATCCTTATGGGGCTTCAAATATACATATAAAATTTAGTCGATATGT
Source organism: Aradus depressus (assembly GCA_963662175.1). Classification (NCBI taxonomy): domain Eukaryota; kingdom Metazoa; phylum Arthropoda; class Insecta; order Hemiptera; family Aradidae; genus Aradus; species Aradus depressus. Next base: position 55,161,212 of record OY759214.1, on the reverse strand, counting down.
TACGGGTAAAGTTAGATTAACGGTTAAACCTAGGATTACCCGGGTAAACCTAGTAGTACCCGCTGCCGCTTGGTTAAAGTTGGGTATACTAATAATGACAAGGCCATTAGTGGACGTATGTTCCACTATAAAGATTAGGTACTTATGAATTAGCTCGACCACACCTCAATTTCCATTGTTGTAAGCTGTCTAACAGCGATAATCATTCATCTAGGTACATAAATTTCTAGAACAAACATAAATCGAAATATTACAAAATTTGGGGGCGTATTTGCCGGCGTTCCGCCGGCGGGACGATATATCTGCCCCTCCCGTCGTTCCTATATTTGAAGTAGTACAGGTTCTAGCTTTAACATATACTTTACCCGGGTAAAGCCCGAAATGTGAACTATTTCAATTATATTTCGGACTTTAACCAAGCGGCAGCGGGTACTACTAGGTTTACCCGGGTAATCCTAGGTTTAACCGTTAATCTAACTTTACCCGTAGCAGATGCACTCATTACTCTTTTTGTGTTAAGCCTCCCACACACACCTAATAAAATTCTGTTACATTCATTCTATTGGGAGTTATCGTGTTCTAACACTTTTTTTCTTTCATTTTTTGAATCAGTGTCGGAAAACATGAAATTCTGTTTGTGACCAGCAAACGGTCTTAAAATCATTGAAAATTTCAACTTATTTTAAGATAATGTTACTAACCTGATATAAGTTACTCAGAGCGAAGTTACAATGGGCATGCGCAATAAGATCATAATAATAGAATCTTCCAGTCATAAAATACAAAGCACTTTCTTCCATTCTCAAGAAGATATAGATATATCGTAACATAACAGGTTCATCCACTCGCCTCTTTAATTACATTGGAAACTTAATCTGACGAAGAACCGTTCTGAAGAACAATGAAATAATGGAATTGTAATGGAAGTGTATTGAGCGGAATGTTCCTGTCCGTAGCTGTCAGAACGGATGTAAGGGTAGCCCTGCACCGTACGATGGCCCACGGTCCGTACGCGAGGAAAATGTGGTGCCATCACCCATCCAAAACAGTAATAATTTACAAATGAAAGAATATATTGTCATGGAATTTCATAAATAGTTTGAAAAGTACATTAATGTGACACTTATTCATTTTCAGTCAAATCTGACGAAACGAAGAGTTAAGAGGGAGAGCTAAAATTTATTTACATAAAATGAGAGCTGGGGAAGTACATTGCCGATGTGATCTGACGAATTTATAAAAAATAGAGTTTTGAAATATAAATATTCATTGATGAGTTATGACTCGTACCCGGGCTTTACCTACGAGGTCATATCTTCTACAGAGCGCTCTTTCGTAGCTCTAATGGACATGAGCCCGACTCTGCTATGTACCCAGGTTTTGTTATCTTGGATAGAGGTCTTTAAGGAGTAACTGACATCGCCAGACCCGGGACCATCACTTAACGTCCCATCCGAGTGGAAAATCTTCCGATATCTGTCTATCTTTGGTATAATTGGAAGCTGATGTGACTAGCGAGGAAATGAATGTCAGCCTGAAATGAATGTCACATGCAAGGAATATCAGAGAGGAATGTCAACAGTACATTACGGACCACCATGGATGGCGGCCATGGGTCAAACAAATAATAATTTTCAACAAAAAATTATATTTAATCACTGAAAAAAATTAATATTTTTTTATATTATATTAATAAATTGGAGGTTTTTATCTTTCACGTCTTTTTCAGGGTAAAATGGCTGTTGTCTGATACATTTCATTTGAAAACCACTGAACAGAGGGGCGGGTTTGATTGAAAAAAAAAAAAAAAAAATGCAATGTGATAATGACAGCTTGATTAAAACAAGTCCCACACATAATATTTTAATTTAATAAGGGCGCCGACAGTTCAGAGATAGCGTGTTTGCCTTTTGAGCTCAAGATCGCGGGTTCAAAACCAAGCCCTTAGGTTTTTTATCTGGGAGGTAAATTTAAGACGCCGTCCGTTTCGGACGTTAAGCGATGGTTCAGTGTCTCAGTGATGTCAGATTTTCGTTAAAGAGTTTAGATACTATTATGACCTCGTAGTTAAATCCTGGAAGCATGAGTCACATTACCAAACTAATTATTTTTTGTGCAAAAAATTTACATTTTTCTGTCACAATTTCGCAATCGAATGGGTATAACCAACAGTAAATTCAGTTGTTTCGAATGGTAGAATTGAACCGTTTCCAAAACCAATATTCTCTATAGTTGTTGGATGTTGACATCCAAGTCCTTTTGTTCTCATCCAAGTCCTGTCGCTGTTTGTTACTTTCTCCAAACCACCCCCCGGCTATTAAATAGGATGGAGAACGACAAATAGAATATAAAGTGTCTCTTTGTGGTCCCGATCTAGACACCCCCACCTCTATTTCCTCTCACCCTCTCTATTTTCCTGTAATAACCTCCTGACAATGTATTTTATATATTTCCTTTTAGTCTTTCTCTTCTTTAATTTTGCTTATTAGGGCTGAGAGTGAAGAAAAATAAATTTTTAACTTCATTTAAATATAAATTCATGTAAAATTAATTTTTTCTGGAAGTAATAGAGCGTTGTTGAAATATTACTTCTAAAAATGTCTACTAAAACTGTTTTTTTTTTTTCGTATTCGACACGAAATTTTATTTATGTGTTCAGAACCACTTGCTATGGAATTTCGCCTTTCCTGAAAAGGTTGAGTTGCTCCGGATCTGATCTGTGTTTTCAGTTTTAAATTATTCGTTGGTTCATTTCGAATATTCATCTTTAATAGAGATGGGAGTTGGTGTGACTGACTTTTGAAGAGGTGGAGGGGGGGAGGGCAGTAATTCGGTGAACCCCTGCTAACTCATGCTCTCTAACCGTTAACAGCCCCCCAGGGGCTTCAGCAGAAGTTACCCCCCCTCAAAGGCAGAAAATTCACTTTGCCACTTGTTTAAAATGCATGACGGGGCGCGCCCAATCTACCCCCCTCTCCCTGGTCCTCTCTGACATTTTCCAAAACAAACCCATACCAGTTGTTTTAATGGCCCTCACCAAAAAAAAAAAAAAACGTTTGATCTGGTCATTTGTTAGGTTCTCTTATAACTCTTAAACGGTTCAACTGATTTGGGTGCTGTTGTAATCGGTCAGAAATTCAATGTAGAGTTTTCAACGGAATTTCATGTTTTCTGTGTTGCTGTCTGTGAGCACGATAACTCACGATATAATGAGTGTGTCCCCATTATATTATATTTATATCCAGAACATGAATGTTGATGAAAACAACATCTAATTGATATTCAGTCAAATCAACCAAATAGAAGAGGGGGGATTAAGGGAGAGGCTTATCACACTTTAATAACTGCTGCTGTAATCAATGTATTAACACCACATTTAGTATGGCTAGGAACCATTAAAAAAAAAAAAAACTTGCAATTTTCAGTTGAGCAACTATTTGATTGCATGTTTGTGTCATTTGAAGTGCTATGGACCTGTGCACACATGCAACTACAACTGATTAACCAGTTGCAGCAACAAAAGAGTTTGTGGTCTGACTCAAACTTATTAGTTGCATCTAGTTGCGCAATCGCCTTGTGACACATTGGATTGAATGGTGGTGAGCTCACTTGCAATCAAACAGTTGCAGGTTCTACATGTGTAGTTTTAGATTCACAACATTTCCAAATATTCCTACGACAAAATCTCGTGTCCCGTCGAGTGATACCAGGACCAAGAAGCTCGACAAAAGTTTTCAAGCTCATTCGGTAGTATTTATAAAATTTCACTGGGTAACTTCTTAAATCTGCATGCAATTTATGGAATTGCCCCTTCTCGCTACGCTGTGTCATCAGCGGATGAAGCCAAAAACTCCTTTTGCATTTTTTCCTTCTTATCTCAAGGGGACACAACGCAGCAAACTCTCGCAACTACTAATTCCATCCCCATTTGTGCCCATACGTTACAACCAAACTTTTTAGTTGCTCTTAGTTGCAGTAGTGTGCCCAAAACCATGCAATTGTGACTAAACAGTTGCTCAACTGAAAATTGCAAGTGTGCCCCAGGCCTATGAGGAAACAAATGACTATGTAAGTCAATTAATCATAATTATCCCCAACGGTCCATTGCATTTGGACGGAGAGCGAAAACCTAATTGCCTAATTTAAGGGGAAGTTCATTGGCGGAGATTCCTTTTTTTATGTCCTTACCCCGTAAGGATAGCATCTATAAATTTTCCGCGAAATCGGCGATGGAAAGAGGGGGATCAGAGGAGGAGGTCTTGACACAAAAATGCTAATTACTGCCGATTTAATGTATGAATCGACACAAAATGTAGTTCGTGGATTCAGAAGCCACTATGTTAGTCAACCTTTCTTTTCTTTTTGTTTTGGGTTACCGACTCTTGATCAACATGCCTTCCTCTACAAGCCACCCGTTCTAACAGCCTCCAGCAGCCCAGGACCAACAGAGTCAGACAACATCCACTTCGCCACTTGCCTCTTGTTTAAAATGCATGAGGGGTAACCCCCCTCCTGTCGCTCGTCACGTTGTGGTCCTCCGCCCGTTTTCAGAACAAAGCCCCCCCCTCCCCCCCCCCCCCCCCCCCAGCCCCATATTCAAATTAGCCATCATCATTTGTGTGATTTTACCAGCAAAAACCAGTCATTTTAAATTGATGTCTGTGGACAAATTCCGTTCAATCTATAATGTTATATTCTTCGCTAGTTAACTTACCAAGGGTGGGGTTTTTTAACCGAGTACCCGAGATGTTACAGGCTCGAGACTATCGCTTTACGTTCCATCCGAAGGATGGCGTGCTTAAGGTTTTGCATCTCCCAGATGGCCAAGTTGCGAACCCACTATTTTGAGACCTATAAGGCCAACCTCACATTAGGCAATTCCGAAGCGACGCGACTGATACTCAAGTATCAGACATTTGAGTTGCCTGTGGGTATGATACCCGGTAAGCAACTTTTCTCCTCACACTGAGGATACTGTGCAGCGACTAGGATCCTTCAGTCTCCATCTAGCCGTGGCGAGAAGCTGAGTTGTTCACTATGTCAAGTGAAGATTCTTCTAGTGATGAAGATGTCGTTGTGTCTTATTATTATTATTATAGAAAAAGGAAAATCCGAAGATTATGGCGCCATCTTTACATCGAAAGGAATGTTAACTGCAGATTATTTGTTGGTGCTAAAGAGCTGGAAAAGTCGGATTCCAAGTTCGTAGCATTCTACCAAATGACGAAATAATCATTCCTATACTTGATTGGCATTGTTTCTCCATCCATAAGACAGAGGAACACACACATGCGGGAGTGTGTGAGTGCAGAAGAGTGTGTTCACTAGCCATGGCGAGGCGACGCAGGAGACTCAAGGGTCGGGCGACCTTCGTAGCAGGTCGCTTGAGACTGGTAGGATACGGATACGCGTCTCCTGGGAGTGGCGTCCTTTGTGTCTCCCCACCACTCAACTTAGGAAGTGACTTCTAAGATACCCTCAAGATACTGGAGTATCAGTCGCGTCGCTTCAGAATTGCCTAATATGAGGTTGGCCTAACTCTTCTTTCTGAACTCCATAGTACTAGGAACTTTTATAAAAGGATCCTACCAACATGTAGCAGAAATACAAGGAGATAAGACGTTAGTGAATCACCGGCAGTGTACTTCCCCAACTCCAATTAATTCATTAGTTTTCACTCTCCCTCCAGTAATAATCCTCCGTTTGGGCTAAAAAGTTGATTTACGCTTTTGTGTCGATACAACCATTACATCGGCAGTTATTATGTTTTTTGAGTCAAACCCCCTTCGCTGAACCCCTCCTTCCGTCCGGTCGAAAATTAATTGGTGCCGTCCTTATTGGGTTTACATATGAAACTTGACGTCACTACATGGCAGTTATTACAGTGTCTGTGTCCCCCACCTCCGGAATCCCCGCCTCCCTTCGGGACGGGTGGACGTCACGAATACAATACTTCTTCATACAGTGTATAGACCGGTAATGGTATCCAAAATAAGAGTTCCAACTAACTGGCTATAAAACCTCTGTCAGTTCTGGAGGACCACTCCAAAATGTTGGAGACTAGATAAAGGGGTAGATAATAAGATTGATTAAATTGAAAATAATAGAAGATATTTAATGAACAAGAGAAAACCTGGTAAAAAGCAGTTGGCCAACTGAAAAGATAACAAAACATAGATTGAATTAACATAAAATTGAACTTGATATTAGGGATGAAAAATATAACGTTTAAAATAAAAAATCGGGTGCGTGCAACTCCGATGCGTGGCGAAATGAGCGTGACAACGTCTGAGTTGCGAGATAGCGAAAGTGTCAAGAATCAAATATAACAAATCATTTCAATAAAATTTTTGAACCTTCAAAACAATTTAAAAACAATATAGAAAGAAAACATTCATAAGCATAATAGTTAAAAAACGAGTTTATTATTAATCTGTATATATCTAATAATAATATTGGATAACTAGGTTATCTGTATATACAGAAAGTAACAGCTGTACTATAATATAATATATATTAGTAGTAACAGCTGTCCCTCTCTCGGCGCATACGCGATACGTGTGTTATGTGTTGCCGAAAGTAACATAACGCAGTTTTCGAACATGGGGTACCGGCCTACCAAATTATAAGACGTTGTAACGTCAAAAATGAAAAGGATAAAACTTTTATTGCACAAAAGATTACAATCCTCATAAATGAGTGTTTTTTTTTTTTTATATAAAAATATTATTTTCAAATTCATAGATCAAATAGTTTTAGAATGGTGAACAATTTTATGAAGCGTTTATTTAAATCAATGTTATTTTCACATTTATACATCATGTAGGAGAATAAAGTAATTGTGAAGTTCAATTAACAATTCGATTAGTTAAGTGATAACACAAGGTGGCGGATGCTCTCTCTCTCTCGGCGCATGCGCGATACGAAAGTAACATCTGTAGTTAACGCTGGCCTTCCAATTCATAAGACGTTGTCACGTCAAAAATAAAGGTTCATAAAGTAGGTAAAATAATAAAGTTGTTATCGGATGCGATTGGATGCCGCCTCTGAGATGGGGAGGGGGGGAGGGGGAGGGGGAGGCGGGAGGGGAGGGGGAGGGGGCGCTGGATGGTCAGATGATGGATGTGATGGGATTGCACCGTCTGGTGATGGGACGATTGATAAAGGTACGATGCGGTCTGGGTGGCTCCTGGCAGGCTACTGAGTGGCTTAACGCCTACTTTGGTAAATATTGAGAGGTAGTAGGATTAGTGGGGAGGAGGAGTCTTTTAACAGGTCCGACTCTCATCCATAATAAACAATATAATAAAAAAAATACTAAAATGGAAATGTTAAAATTTAAAATGAATGCCGAAACATACAGGTATAAGAAAGTCACAATATACCACGAATTCTATAATTTACTAATAATCTTATTTGACGTACTGAAAATCAATAAGTGTATATATCAATAACCCCTTTAGGATTCTGGGTACAAATATGATATCTCGTGTTACGTGGGTTCTATCGTGGGTTCACAGACACAAACACAGAGCAAGTTTTTTTTTTTTTCATTTTTGGAATGAGAGGTCAGAAAACATGATATTCCAGTGAAAAGTCAACATTGAACATCTGACTGATTACATTACATTACTTCTCGTAGAGTATATTGCTTTTCAGAACAAACACCGGGGCAAGAAACCTGAACTCATCAAAGAAAATAAATCCGAAGTAACATTAAGGTGCTTGGGGCATCTCGTATGGAGGGACATTTAAAAGGTTTGGCTCATTCCTGTATGTTATGACTTTAGTTTCAATTATTACTTCCCCGGCTATATGAAGTATAGCGGAAGTTATGTAATCTGTCGAAAATTCGATGCCGAGTTTTAAATGGAATTTTTGTTTTCCGACCTCTATATTTAAAATATGAAAGAAACAATTTCTATCTGTATGTGACCGAGGACGGGTCTGTAATGGTCAACCCGAGGGCAGGTTTGTGGCCGTCAATGAACAATCAAACCAGTTAAATCAAAAGGGTGGGTCCACAAAATGAAGAGAACGAAGGTTTAGAGAGAGCGCGGGAACATACTCGTATATGGGTGTCGGGTAAATTCAAATTTAGAGGACCCCTCAAAAGAGCAATAGTAGAAAATATGCAAGGGTCCACTAAAGGAAGAGAACGAAGGTTTAGAGGGAGAGCGGGAACTTATGTGTGAGAAAACTTGCACGCTATCATCTTATCTAGAAGCTTGTGAAAAACTGTGGACCCGAGTGGACCGAGGGCCGGGCCTGGAACCGTGTACCCGATACCCGCTAAGTCAAATACCCGGTTCTGCCCGGTCTCGGTTCATCCAGAAACGTCTATCGGCTCTACGAATAGACGATCATCCTATCTAATTGAAGTCTTTCTACCGACATTGCTGTATTAATATTTTTTTAGTAAATATAAAGAATCTGTTCCAAAAAGTTCACCTATATTCTAAATTTCTTTGTCGGCTATTTTGGTTAGGACCAATCAGAATATACTTTATATCTTTACTTATGGTAGACCATTAAGGTACACCAATATTGCTGTATTAAGGTTTTTTCAGAAAATATGAAGAATCTGTTCCACAAGGTCCGAGGCTACACCCAAACTTCAAAGTAAGTTTCTGCTCTCCTTCGAGACTTTTATTTGTTGCAACTTACCATCAGTGTTCGTTCTTTTGTTTGGTCCTGCCATCTCTGAATTTAAGACTAAACTTAAGATTTTGCTCTCCCTTTAAATTTTCAAGTCTCACCCGATTACAGAAATTGCGGCTTCACCCCGCCTCATACTTAAGTTTCTACTCTCCCTCTAAACCGTCAGTCTCTTTATTGGTGGACACTTACCTGTTTGGAGGGTTCCATACCCAGAACGAAGTCTCCAACTAATTTCTGTGGTTCAACTAACTCAATGGAGAGCCGGTCTCACGATCGCGGGTTCGAAACCACTATCTGTGAACCCCATAAGGATGTCACCTATATATTTTCAAGGGAAATCGGTCAAAAGGAGGGGGGGGCCAGAGACGAGGGTCTCGACTGAAATACCCTAATTCGTTAGTATGAGGATTCAGAAGCCATTCATTATCTAAGACATTTTATGAGCAGCCCAAAATGTCGATTTGTTTTGGATGGTATGCTGAAATGTAATCTAAGTCTTGCTCCCCAAATCGGAATTCTCTCCTCTTTTTCTGTTGGGAAATACCATTCATATATCCTAAATATACGTTTAGCCGTTTAATGTGATAAAACGGAGAATAGACCGTTTAGGTTGCATTAAATTCTGTGGTCCAACTAAGTTATCTGGTTCAACTAACTCAGAGGTTCTACCAATTTCTGAGAACCGATTAATTTCTGTGGTTCAAACGAGTCTAGAACAGTGTACCCGGTATCCGGAAATTCAAATACCCTATTCTGCAGTGACCAGGAATCGGTCTCGACGTTGCTGTCTTCTCAAAAAATATGAAGAAACGGTGCCTGAAGGTCCATCTATATTCTAAGTTACTTTCCAGCTATTTTGGTTAGAACCAATCTGATTATACATTTCATGTTTACTCATGGTAGCCACTGACATAGCCCGTCTATCAACATTGCTTTGTTAATCATTTTTCAGAAATATGCAGAACATATGTCACGCGGTTCACCTACATAATATATTATATTCTTTAATTCTTCTTCGGCTATTTCGGTTAAAACCAAAACAAATTTTCATCTTTACCGACTGTGGTTAATAAAAGAGGATTAAGTGTTAAGTGTTAAACTTAAATAAATGATAAATAAATAAAAATATCAATAATAATTAATTAATGAATTAATAATAATTAAATAAACAATAAATAATAAAATTAAAATTACCACATTTCCTGTAGAAATTTTCTCTCTCTCTTCTTTTACTAAATTTTGATTTCTACAGTAGTTTTTCGAAAAGGGCCCTAAAAAGTATCAAAAGTTCAAGAAGTGCAATTTTGAAGAAAGTGCACGTAGTATATTTTAAAAAAATTTCAATTAACAAACTTTTCATTTGGATTTCTAAAGAGATGCAAAAATATAAAATCTAATCCAAAGGTTTTCAAATAATCTTACTGGGCCAACAGAGAAAAGGAATAGAATAGAATTTTAGAGAAAAAATATTGGGTTTATTTTCTTAAATCTACATTATTAATATTAAAGAATTAAACATTGAAACAAACGAAAATCATAAGAAAAATCTTAAAAACTAAATTCTTAACACTAATTCAATCTTTTTTTGTTTTATATTTTGGCCTTTTTTTTTTAACTTAAGTTATATATTTCTGGGCATATATCCTGTACATATAAACAAACAACAGTACCTTCTTTGCGGATCAATTTCACCGTCAATTCACTTATATTTACTTCATCACAACTTAAGCCTAAATACCACTGTCTACCTTCACTCAGACCGTCGCCATTCCCAGGCCTCGACTCTATCCTACACACACTAAAAAAACAGCTGATGGCCGTGTTTTGTTTTTTTACTCATTTGTTTTAAAAGAAATGTTTTCTTATTATTTAATTATTAATTCACTTTCTTTTTATAAAAAAAATAAATATAATTAATTTTTTTTTATACTAATAATTTTTTAATGTGTATTCTTTTTATACATCACATAACAATAGACCATCATCGAATCTTGTTAAAGCCTATATACAGACATTGCTGCATTAATGTGTTTTTATAGACTAAAGAGGACCCAAACTTAAAAGTAAGTTTCTGCTCTCCTTCTAAAACTCCGGAATCATTATATGCTGAAACTTACTTTATGTTTTCGTTCTTTTGTGGGTCCTTCGATCTCTGAATATAAGGCTATACACCGAGTCACTCGTAAGTTTCTCCTCTCCCTCTAAACCTTCCATCTCTTTATTGTTGGACCGGTGTATGAGGGTTTGGAAGCCTTTATGTAAGTTAAATATTGAGTTTAGCCCAAACGATAGATTGGTTTTGGAGGAAGAGCGTGAACTTAATTGACCTATTCTTGTTGGGGAAATTTATTTTTCATTTATCTTCATTTAGAAATATTTTTTGGATCCTACCTTATCGTAATCTACTTTTTTTAATTAGTATTGTATCTATATAATAGTGTTAATTAGTTATTTACAACATACATGGTCTATCTACGAAGTTATTTCCAGTTGAGTTAAATCTGTTTGTTAATATTACCCAAGTAATGTTTTTGGCTTGGTTAGTAGTACCATAAGCTTTTCTCTATTCAACGTTGAATCTGTTTTGTTTCATGACACAGAAACTTCATTTGTTTTTCTTTCTCCGCAGATATGAAACTCGATAGTCATTTCGCGTTGTGGGTATTGTTTGATCTGTAAACATCTTACCTCCCATTCTCCTGCAAAAAATAATGTATATCAGGTGTTCTGAATTATTGTGTTCTGTAAAATTGTTTAAAATTAAATATCTGTGGTCACAGGGAATAAATTGGTAAGTGTAAATTCGTAACTTTTCGGGGCAGCACTTTTTTACTTTTTCATTAATCGTGTAAATCCAGTTTTTGGAATTTTGCCGATGTAAGGGTTAAGTGTTCATATAATTACACAATTCAAACAAAATTCAAATACAGCACTCAAATTGTTACTTTCAGAAATATATATTTGTTCATTATGTTTAGCTACGAACTCACACATTAATATAAATCAAATAATTAATTAAATGTTTAACATGTCCGTCACCAAGTTCTGTGTTCTGTTCTGAGGGCGCCAGTAGCTCAGTGGTATGCGTGCTTGCCTTCTGAGCTCAAGATCGTGGGTTCGAAACCCGACCGAGGCCTTTTAGTTTATTTTTATTTGGGAGGTAAAATAAACTGAAGCACGCCGTCCTTCGGATGGGACGTTAAGCGATGGTCCCGAGCCTGTACGATGTCAGGTACTCGTTAAAGACCCCTACCCAAGGTGAATAAAAATTTAGGGTAGGCAAAATTTAGAACTCCCACAGTAGAGTCGGGCTCATGTCCACCAAAGTGACGAAAGAGCGCTCTGGTAGTAGGCGATATGACCTCGTAGTTAAAGCCCGGGCATGAGTCATAAAACCAAACCTAACCTATCGTAAGTATTGTCTGTATACACTCACAAAATTATAATGGTTACACACTAGTCTGAAAGGGCAAGATTATTTTATTTTTTTGTTTCCTAGCTTCTTGGTTACCGTCATTAAAACAGTAGGTACGTTACAGAATAAATAAATTATTATATATTATAATTTTATTATTAATCAGATACCTTCTAAATCTATAGAAGTGAATGAAAATGAATATTGTTAATCCTTTCTTGGATTTTCCCTTAGTTATCTAATGATTCCCCATTACTTACCTAATTATTTACCATATTTTTTGAAATACTCGTGAATGATGCCTCTCTAAAGTTGAGCAAGTTGATTTAACCGAAAACATACACTTTTACGAGATACCAAGAAACCCACATTTTTATAATTCCGAAAATATTCGAGTCTTGAGCTCCCAACTTCTTCACAGTGCGCAGTTGACTTGGGAGATGATCACAGTACACTTAACTCATTTTGGCCATTTTATGACTTAACAACTTATTCCCTGTGACCATAAATATACAATATACACTTTTCATAAATAATCCCGAATTTACTAATTGTGATTATATTTTAATTACACGACTATCGTAAGTATTGTCAAAAAATTAATTATTGTAAGAAAGAAATGATAAATGAATAAATCCTGATTAAAGATTTAGAATTATTTATATTTAACAAGTATAATTAATTATACAAGTTGATATTATCATATTAAAGATATGTGAGTATTTTTGTAAAATTTATTTGTTTGTGGCCATATGGACCTAGCATATCAGCCATTTATTTACAATGTAAAGTTATATAACAATATTATTTACTGAAATGTAATAGATATGTGAGTATATACTATATAATTAACTTACGTCATGTACACCTCTTTATTCATAAGACCGATTCCATCAATGTTAACAACTTTATTTTTTTAGAATGAAATTCACTGAAAATCACTCATGGTTTTTATGTATTAAAAAACTATTTGGATATTTGAGAACACAAATGTAAAAGTGGCAACACTGTCACCCTCAGTACATCAGGGTTCAAATTGTAACTCATAAAACCTTTTTTTTACTTTATTGCTGAACTAAATAAAATAATTTATTGAATCCTTTCTAGTTTTTTAAATATTTTTTGTTAAATACAGCTAAGATATTCTTTTATATATTCATTAGAAAACTTTTTTTTTTTCATCTATAAGGTACATTTTGTATTTATCTATTTCTTTTTCTATAAATGTAATATATAGATATATTTATTGTTGTAGATAATATTTGCAAATATTTCTGTTTTTATATTTCAGTAACTATTAGGTTTATATTTCTATCTTGTTTCATTCCTTGCTATAAAATATTCCTATTGATCGAAAAAGTTTTATTTCGTATATATTAGGCTTATTTTTAAGACGGTTATTTGAACACACATCGTAAGATAACAGATACATTTCATCAAACGGTCACCTAACTACGAAGCCCTTAATTAGGAATCTATCTAATACAATGTTGAAACACAATTTAATTTAAGGTATTTTATCGTCACGAAATTAAGTATGAGGATTCAGAAGCTACTATGTAAGTCAAATATTGAGGTTTAGCATAGAGCTACGGTTGACTTGGGAGGGAGAGCGAAAACATTATTGATTAATTCGTGCTGGGGAAGTACAGATGATACGAAACTCGCGACGACACATCGCCATCATGTAGTTGGTTGCAATCAACTCGAACTGGGGACTTAGATTAACGGGCATTCATCGACTAAAATCTATTTCCATTTCTCTACTTGAATATCACCGCTCTTTGTGCTGGAGCAGCGTTTTTTTTATTAATGTTTTTAAAAATGGGGAAAAAAGTAGATTGCTTTAGGGCGCAATAGATACAGGAATATTAATGGGTCCGGGGCTCCCACTGGAGCGTCGTGAGGGGGGGGGGGGGGAATAGAAAACTCAATTTTTCTCGGACAAAATGGTTTTCCATTATTTTTTATTTTTTTCAAAATTTGATTTGAACTATCCCGAGACGTGGAGTGTGGCTAATTGACTAAACTAGACCCAATAATGTCACACTTTTAACATTATTTTTTCTTCAATTAATTGTATTGAAAATGTTGTCCTGATCATCCTCCCCTTATGTATTATGTTCCCTCTATTTTATATAGATACATTTATTTTAGTTTATAACTTTCCCAGCTATATGAAGTTTAAGAGAAGTTACGTAATCATTCAGATCAATCAATCCCCGTGCCTTCCATTCTGCCATACTTCCCCAACGACGGCTTAAGCGTTAATGGCCTAGAGATCTCCTTAGCAGCAGCAGTGACAGTAAATATGAGTCTGAGTGACTAGAGATTGTCACCACTGGGTGATTTCTCCCCTCTTGACATTTTGACGTTGCCATTATCTCTCTATTAGCATATTTGCTAGTTGTATTTATTTTTCTACGGTTGTAAATATATATTTGTAAAATTTAAAAAGAAAAAAGGTTTTCATCGGAATTTCATGTTTTCCGACCCCATTTTCCAAAATGGAAAAAAGTCTGTGGATATTTTCTAGCAAATAGTCACCGTTCATTCCTCGATGACTCCCCCACATTAATCAATTACGTGTTCAGACACCCTCCAAACCCAACCAACCGTTTGTGATAGAAATCAATAGTTGACTAAATTGTGTATCGATACATTCATTACATCGCTAAGCGTAGCAGTCTTCCTTTGGCTGATTTAGCTAAAAATGGATGGGTGTCGTCCCAGCCTTCTGGGTACATAATGTATATAAAATGTCGTGTCAATACATTCATCGGGAGTTATTGTGTTCACACACTCACTCACAGACAGGTCGTTTCACTTTCCCAGCTGTTGGGAAAGTTATGTAATCTGTCAGAAATTCTATGTTGAATTTTCACAAAAATTATGTGAACACGATAACTCCCAATATAACGAATGTATCGTCCCGATTTTTGTATGTTTTCTGAAATCCATAAGGACGAGACATGTCAATTTTAAGCCAAAACCGCCGAAGGGAAGGGGGGATCAGAGTAGGGGCCTAACTCGAAACCCCTAAAAACTATCGATATAACGAGCGAATCAACACGAAATTTAGTTATTTTCCTTTTAATTATGCTGTTTATTTAAATTTTTTATTTAATTATTGTCTTGTTTTTCTCCATTGAAGCACCAATTTCATTTTTTCTTATTTAGGGCATAAAAATTGTTCCAGTTGTTTAATATGTCATATCTCAGACAAATGTACTTCCTCAGTTCGAATTTTTGTAATCAACTAAGTTTTCGCGCTCCCCCAAATTTGGCTGAATATCAGTGGATGTTTTACCCAGGTCATCTCAATCCTCAAATACAATGTATTTCCCCCCTCTAATCCTCCCCTTTCTTTCGACTGATTTGGCTGAAACTCAATAGGTGTTGTCATTGTGAGATTTTGGGTCAACATATAGTTAGATGATTGCAAATAATGCAAGCTGTGGGTGTCATGGACGACTTTCGAGGGAGGATTGTGTTGTGTTGTTGGTAGGGTAGCTCAAGAGAAGAAGGGTCTCCCAATCAGAGCGACTACCCTACCTCATATAACCAAGTTGCGAGGGAGGACGGAGGGCTGAGGGCAAACTAACTCACCAGTCCACCCCTGTACTACCAAAGTCCTCACACTTCATCTCATCTCCCACCGCCTCCTAAATTTCTCCAACCTTTACTCACTATAGTAAAACCCCGATCATCCGCACAGAAGAGGTCGGCCGCCTTTCCGAATAACCGTATTTTCCTGATAATGAAACGGCTGTGGCTGTTAGATATCTTTTCATCTGAGATGTGAGAACCCTTGAGCACTCTGTCCTTTTGTTAAAGACCCCTCCCCTAGATAACTAAACCTGGGTAGGTAGGTCTCCTAGTAGGCGATATAACTTCTTAGTTATAGCCCGGGCATGAGTCACAAGAAATCTAATAAATTGATACATTTCAAGCAAGGAACTAGTACTTATTAACTAGCCCAATATATTATTGTATTGAGGTCGCCGGTAGCTCAGAGATCGTAGGTTCGAAACTCGGCCGAGGCACTTAGAATTTTTCTCCGGGATCTTGAGCGTTCTTTGGATGAGATTTAAAGGGATGGTCCCGAGCTTGTGCAATGTCAGGTACTCGGTAGAAACCCCTACTCGAGGTGAATAAACCTAGTTTCGGCAACATTTAGGACTTCCAGAGTAAAGTCAAGCTCTTGTCCATTTGAGCGATGAAAGAGCGCTTTGGTAGTAGGCGATATGACCTCATAGTTGAAGCTCGGGCAGTCAAAGCCAAATTGGATTTTGTTCAAAGCGGTCGATTAGTTTTAGAGGGAGAGCGAGAACTTAGTTGAATAATTCGAGCTGGGGAAGTACAAAGCCGGTTATATACCGATGACATTTTTTTTTCAATAAGATTTGAACAAAAAAAATAATACATTGCGGATAACCGGTGTTGCGGATAATTAGGGACTCCGTGTATATTAGCATTTTTGTATTTTCAAAGATTATTATATTTCCAATTTTTTTTTCTTCTGAGAAGCCAGGAAGATAAATAGAAAAAGAAAACTGTGGGTGAATCACAGGCAATGTACATCCCTTACTCGGAATATTTCTTTTTTACTTGATTTGGCTGAAATCTAGTTAGTTATTATGACTCATGCCCGGGCTTTAACTACGAGGTCATATCGTCTACTACCAGAGTGCTCTTTCGTCAATCTGGTGGACATGAGCCCGACTCTACTGTGGGAGTCCTAAATTTTGCCTACCCTAAATTTTTATTCACCTAGGGCAGTACGTGTCATCGTACACCATCGCTTTACGTCCCATCCGAAGGACGGCGTGCTTAAGTTTATTTTACCTCCCAGATAAAATAAACTAAGGGCCTCGGCCGGGTTTGCTGAAATCTAATTGTTTTACCTGTTCACGGACATACATATTGGCAATTGATTTTTTAAATCATTTTTACGAATTCAGGGGTTCGGAAAACATGGAAAATCCTATGAAAACATAATATTGTATTTTTGACAGATTACATAACTTGCTCTATACTCCGTACATATTGGGAAGTAAACGTGTGTAACGTTCAATCTGTTTCCCTCCCTCAGAAACAAGCCTGTTCATAAATTTAGTGGATATTCTGTTTTTGAAGGTACCTATATCATTTTCAAAATTGGCAACCTGTACGTGTCAGTTCGTATTTCACCACCGGATGTACTGTGAAAAAGAAAATGTTATTTTACAGATCGGTTCAAATTAGTCAACATCTGAAAATGTTGCCAAGTTGGCACTGAGCCAAATGAAAAAAACACCTGAGGAAGGGAAGTGGCAGTAAATATGGGTATAATCACGAGGTATGCAGAAAACAGGAAAGTGGCAGTAAATATGGGTATAATCACGAGGTATGCAGAAAACAGGAAAGTGGCAGTAAAAATGGGTATAATCACGAGATATGCAGAAAACAGGAAAGTGGCAGTAAATATGGGTATAATCATGAGGTATGCAGAAAACAGGAAAGTGGCAGTAAATATGGGTATAATCACGAGGTATGCAGAAAACAGGAAAGTGGCAGTAAATATGGGTATAATCACGAGATATGCAGAAAACATGAAAGTGGCAGTAAATATGGGTATAATCATGAGGTATGCAGAAAACAGGAAAGTGGCAGTAAATATGGGTATAATCATGAGGTATGCAGAAAACAGGAAAGTGGCAGTAAATATGGGTATAATCACGAGGTATGCAGAAAACAGGAAAGTGGCAGTAAATATGGGTATAATCACGAGATATGCAGAAAACAGGAAAGTGGCAGTAAATATGGGTATAATCATGAGGTATGCAGAAAACAGGAAAGTGGCAGTAAATATGGGTACAATCACGAGGTATGCAGAAAACAGGAAAGTGGCAGTAAATATGGGTATAATCACGAGATATGCAGAAAACAGGAAAGTGGCAGTAAATATGGGTATAATCATGAGGTATGCAGAAAACAGGAAAGTGGCAGTAAATATGGGTATAATCACGAGGTATGCAGAAAACAGGAAAGTGGCAGTAAATATGGGTATAATCACGAGGTATGCAGAAAACAGGAAAGTGGCAGTAAATATGGGTATAATCACGAGGTATGCAGAAAACAGGAAAGTGGCAGTAAATATGGGTATAATCATGAGGTATGCAGAAAACAGGAAAGTGGCAGTAAATATGGGTATAATCATGAGGTATGCAGAAAACAAGAAAGTGGCAGTAAATATGGGTATAATCATGAGGTATGCAGAAAACAGGAAAGTGGCAGTAAATATGGGTATAATCATGAGGTATGCAGAAAACAGGAAAGTGGCAGTAAATATGGGTATAATCACGAGGTATGCAGAAAACAGGAAAGTGGCAGTAAATATGGGTATAATCATGAGGTATGCAGAAAACAGGAAAGTGGCAGTAAATATGGGTATAATCATGAGGTATGCAGAAAACAGGAAAAACATTTTCTATGGTACATTTCTCTCTACAATATTCCTATTTTATTCTAGCAAGGCATAATTTCGCGTAAATACGTTACAAAATAATAATGATGAACATATATATTTTTTATTGGGGGGGGGGGGAGGGGGGGGGGGAATAACCAGGAATTTTGAATTTAAACTCTTACTTGCCCGGGCTTTAACTAAGAGGTCATATCGCCTACTATCGACGAGAGCACTCTGGTCGACATGAGCCCGACACTACTCTGAGAATCCTAAGTTTTTCCTACCTAGGTTTATTCTCCTAGGGTACTTGACATCGCTTAACGTCCTACCTGAAGGAAGGTGTACTCAAGGTTTTTTTCACCTTCCAGGTAAAAAACCTAAGGGCCTCGGACGGGTATCGAACCCGCAATTTTGAGCTCAGTAAGCAATGTAGTATATTATTGAAAATTACTTTTATTTTCTTAAATTATTCATAAAATTTGTTTTAATATTCTTTTTAGTTATCACCCCCCCCCCCTTTGAAAAAACTATCTTGGTCGGCCATGTTGTCTAACTTTAGATGGTCTTGTAACGGTCCAATGGAATCGAAGTGCAAAGTTTTAAACTTTTAACCCCCCTGGAGGGGGGCCGGGCCGGCTCACAATCAGTGATGTTTCTCTTGCCAATTCAATTTGTTGGCAGGGGGAGGGGGGGCAGTCAGATGAATTTTATGTATTTTCCCAAGAGTAGTGAATGAAAGTCTAGCCAATTGATGAAGAGAGATGAGAGACCTAAATAACGTAATTGTAAAAGTTCTACAATATTATACTATAGTGAACTAGGATGGTCCAATCTAACCTTAGTCTAAACCTGGATCCTGATTCTAAACATATAGATATAGAGAACCTCCCTTCAGATCAGAAACTGGTAGAGCTCACTACCTTTCTCAAGTAAGTTTGCACTGAAGATGGTCTAATTAGACTGAAAGCTGGCTATGCTAAATAAACTAGTGAGTGGACAACAGCTCTGTGTCTTTTATTAAGAACCTCCCTTGGTCGGACACCGCAAAGGGGGTGAAATATGTCTGCACAAGTGAGGTTACCTTCTCACACAACCCTTATATTTTATATATATTTTTTCTAGTCCACATTTTAAAGGTTAGGTTAGGTTTTATGAATCATGCCCGGGCTTTAACTACGTGGTCATATCGCCTACTACCAGAGCGCTCTTTCGTCACTCTGCTGGACATGAGCCCGACTCTACTGTGGGAGTCCTAAATTTTGCCTATCGTAAATTTTTATTCACCTAGGGTAGGGGTCGTCTTTGACGAGTACTTAACATCATACAGGCTCTGGACCATCGCTTAACGTCCCATCCGAAGGACGGCGTGCTTAAGTTTATTTTACCTCGCAGATAAAATAAACTAACAGCCTCGGCTAGGTTTCGAACCCACGACCTTGAGCTCAGAAGGCAAGCACGCATACCACTGAGCTACCGGCGCCCTCTCCACATTTTAAATAATGAAATGAGTCCATTCTTCATTCATCTCTCTGTACAGTTCTAGTACAAAAAACATCGTCGGAGTATCACCGGCAATGTACTTCCCCAGAACGAAGTAATCAATTAACTTTTCGCTCCCCCTCCAAAATCAGTCTACCGATTGCGCTAATATTAACAGTTGACTTACTAGTTATTATAGTTTTTGGATTGAGCCCCCTCCGCTGTACCTGAATATGAAATGGTCGTTACATCGGCAGTTATTGGGGTTTTTGAGTTGCCCCCCCCCTCCCACCCCTCCCCCCTTTCCCCTTTGCCGATTTTGGTGAAAACTAATAAGTGTCCTCCTTAAGGGATTTTGAATTCATATATGACATTACGTACATCTTATTCATTACAACAGCAGTTTTTAGAGTTTCTTGTTAAGCATCTCCCCTAACCCCCCCCTCCCCCCTTGACTGATTTGGCTGAATCGATAGTTGTTGTTCTTATAGGTTTTTGGTCACACATATAAAATTTCGTTAGAGTTTTTGTGTTGAGTCTCCCCTTCCTTTGGTTGATTTACCTGAAAAACAATAGGTGATGTCGTTAGAGGTTTCTGGGTTCATATATAAAATTTTGTTTGGCTAATGTTCGTTAGAGTGACGATAGAGCGCTCTGGTTTAAAGGCCTGGCACGAGTCACATTTTTGTACTCATTTATTTTCTAGTGTTTATTTATTTATTTTATTTCATTTTTTACTATGCGTTGATAACTGTTTATGTAACTAATGAATAAGCTATCTTAGAGTATACATTTTGTGACGTATCTCATGTTATGTTTCAGCTGTACAACTTCTTCAATGCACTTCTCACCCACATCCCAATCGCTGCACCCAACTGCAGGCCGATTGCTAGCGATGCTACCTCCAGGTCATCTTCCACTGGTAAGAACATAATATTTTGTTTTATGGAGAAGCCATTGAGTATGATAAATATTCATTTTTATCCAAATCATTCGTTTGGTTGGGAGAGCGGTAACTTAACGCTCGTCATTTCACCTACATCGTCAGTCATTCACCGATGACTTTTTAGCGAAGACGTATTGATTAATTTGTGTTGGGGAAGTACATAGCTGGAAAAATTCCCCCCAAAATTCCCATTCCGATCATTTGTACTGATTGCGGTTTTCCATTGATTCAGGGTGTAGAGAAAAATGTTATAAGGGTTGTTTTAGGGGGAGAGCAGTAACTTGGATTATTAAAAACATTTGGAGCTGCGGAAGTAGAGTGAGAGAATCCTGCTCAGATCCCTGAAGCTTCCTCTCCTCAGAAATGTCAACGTTTTCCATTAAAACTTTTCTTCATCTCTGACCTTTCAAGATATTTTAAGTTGGTCCTTTTATCTTTCCCTTCACGTCCCTACCTCTGCCATTGCTCCCTCTATTGTTCTTGTCGCAACATTAGATTTGACATTTGTTGTTATTTTTACTTCTCCAACTATGTGGGATGTGTCATCGTGTCAATACTTTCATAACAATGGCAGTTATTAGACTTTTTGTGTTAAGCCTTCCCTCTAATCCCCCCCTCTTCCCTTTGGACGATTTGGCTGAAAATCATTGGGTGTCGTCCCTAGATGTTTTTTGGGTATACATATAAAATTTTATGATACATTCATTCTATAGGGAGATGTGTTCACAGACATACAGACAGACAGAACAGTTTTTTAAAAATTTTCGAAATCGTGTAACTCTGCATTAAATATGTGACCGGTTACATACCTTCCCCTATACTTCGTATAGCTGGGGGGGGGGGGGGGGGGGGGGGGTGTAAAATGAAGGGAATGTGAGACATGACGATTCCACACCTTATTGATTTTACCCAGAGGACGGTTGGAAGCCAATATCGTTAATATGCCTGCTGATCTCCAGAGGTGTAGTCGATCTCTGTGTGTTCTTCTGGAGATTAGTATCTCTCAGGAGAGTGATTGTGAAAGTGATTGTCCAAACTCATTACACCTCAACTTTATACACTTCCTCCCCCCTTCTGTCGCTAACTTATTTTCAACGCCTGAGTGCTCTGACACTCTTCATGAAACAAAATTTGTTTTATGAACCATGTCATTTTTTGTTTCCACGAAAATCTATCACTCATATTTAGTGAAAATGTCAGTTTTTATTAAGGGTAAAAAAAAAAAGTGGTTGGTGAATGACCGACAATGTACGTCCCCAGAACGAATATATTCAATAGATGACTTTAGGGGCTCTTAAATTCTCATACTATATTTCGTGTCGATAAATTCAATACATCTTTCGATGTATTGAATTTATAATCGTTATTAGAGTTTTTAAATTAAGCCCTCATCAAAGGAAAAAAGAAAACGGCCGACATTGCTGAACTTTGACAGGTTATGTCCCTCATTGTGTTTTGACTTCAAATTCCACCGATTCCGCTGAAAATTATGAAGTGTCGTCGCCATGGGGATTTGAATTCACATATGAAATTTTGTGCCGCTACATTCATTCTATCGGCAGTTAATATAATTTTTGTGTTAAGCCTCCCCCTAATCCCCCCTTCCCTTTGGTCGATTTGGTTGAAAATCATTAAGTGTCGACGTTAGAGGCATCTGGATTCACATATAAAAATGATCGTGTTCACAGACACACACGACGTACAATTTTGTTATTCATAATAGGAATCTGGAGATCGGAAAACAGGAAATTTCGGATAATACTCAACATCGAATTTTTGACCGATTACATAACTTCCCCTATATTTTGTTTAGCTGGAGAAATATAAAGTTTGTGAATTGCGTGCAATTTGCTTCCACAGCGCGAATAATTGTAAAACGTTCTGAAGAAATTGTAAGGCCATAATAACAGTAGTAATTGTCATAATAACATTCGTATTGTTATATTCATTCTATGGACAGTTGTTGAGGTGTGCCCCCACCATTGATCTCCTTTGCTGAAAGTCGACAGGAGTCGTCCTTATCGAGTCCTGGTTACAGAATACTATTCGTATAGATGCGGAAATTAAGCAACTTTGATCCTTGGAAATACAAACAACCGAAGAAATGTCTGGGGTGGGAAAATTAAAAAAAAAAAAAATTGGGAATCACCGGATATGTACTTCCCCAGAACAAATTAGTCAATTACATTTTAGCTCTCCCTCCAAAGCCAATGTATTAATATAAATTTTGTGTCGATACATTGATTACATCGGCTGTTATTAGGGTATTTGTGTATAGCCTCCCTTCTCTCTTCCCTGTTTTCTTTCGACCGATTTGGCTGAAAATCAATAAGTGTCGTCCATGTAGGGCTTTGGTTAATACATAATCTACATAAATGGGAGAGGGAGGTTTAATTAAAAAAACCTAATAAATGCCGATATAAATGTATCGATACGGAATTTGATATGAGAGTTGGGAAGTCCCAGAGAAGAGATTTGATTTTCAGCCAAATTAACTACTTGTTTGTAAAAATAGGTACGAAGAATAGGGGAAGTTATATAATCGATAAAACGGAATTTCACGTTTTCCGAAAATGAGAAAAAAAAGCAGTCTGTCTGTGTGTATGTGTCTGTGAAGACGATAACTCCTGATAGAATATTTATCGACATGAAATTTTATATGTGTGTCCAGAACTCCCCTGTGGATTTTCAGTCAAATCGGCCAAATATATGTGGGAGATTAGGAGGGAATCTTATTTATTTATTTTTGAGTGAGTGGAGAATGTAAAATCTCGTTTATCGTTCTAGGGGGAGATGGTTAGTTTGCCTTTGCTTCTACGCCACATCTTGCCACCACCCTACTCAGTAGGTTTAGCCAAGGGAACTGTTGGACCTATAAAATTTGTCTAGGGTCTAGCCTAGCAATGAGCTGACCTGTGGTTGACGAAGGTAGTCTACTTGAAATTCATGATAGCCTCCGGAGTCTTCTTCAGACTTTACAGACAGACCTCCTCGTCGGTGAATCGCCGGCTATGTACCTCCCCACCACGAATTAAACAATTGCGGGGCTAAAACTGAGTATTTGACTTACATAGTGGCTTTTGAATCCATACTGAATTTTATGTCGATTACATCGGCAGTTATTAGGGGATATACTGGGGACCAGAAGAGGCGTCTTTCCTGGGGAGGTTTCGAATATAAATGTAAAATTTCTTCGGCAGTTATTGGGATATTTGAGTTGAGCCGCCTCGGATCATTCCCTGCCATTTGGCCAATTTGGCTGAAGATCAGTAGGTGTCATCCTTGGAGGGTTCTGGATACACATATAAAGTTTCATATCGATTCATTCATTCTACCGGGAGTTATCGTCTTCACAGACACATTCACACAGATAGACAGCATTTTTGACGTGAAAACATCTAATCGCTCGTTAAGCACAGTGATAGCCGGTCATACTTTCTTGTGTTACAAAATACCGTCAGATTTCAATCGATAATAACTACGAGACTAATAATGCGATAACAACGGTTGAGGTCACAATGGATAGAGCATATCTGTACGTGTTTGTTTTGCCTGTGACGTTATCGGGCTAGTGTGGGCGTCGGCGGATGATTGTTGCGAATTAACGTTGTGTAAAATTGGAAATTAGTGTAGCGTGATAACGTGTTTAGATAGGACGTTGATTTGGGTATCATTGTAAAGAGCTTGAGGAGCACTACTAGGACTCAAAGTGAAACAATAAAAATATTAGCCGAAATATATGTAAAAATTGTATTAAATTGAATTTGCAAAAAAATTAAAGATGTCATCTCATATGAATCGTAAATATGCGCGGAATTATAGAAAACGCAATCAGAGGAAAGCTCGCATCAAAAGGAATTTGAAAAACCTAAAGAGTCTAGTGCCGAGCAAATGCAATAGGTACGGCAGCATCGAATCTTTTAAGAAAATGAAAAATGATTTATGCCGACGTTTCACGGAAAATGTACAGCATGGACCTTGACTAAGCCTTAATGTTTTTTTCTCATTTTTGGAAAACGTGAAATTCCGTTGAAATCGCCGCATCGTATTTTTTACCGATTATATAACTTCTCCTATACTTCGTACTCATTTGTTTAGTTAATTTGGCTGAAAATTAAATATTTTCTCTGAGACTTCCTAACTCTCATATCAAATTCCATATCGGCACATTTATTATATCGGCAGTTATTAAGGTTGAAGTTAAGCCTCCCTCGCCCTAATACCCCCCCCCCCCCCCCCTTCTTCCCTTTGTCCGATTTAGCTGAAATTCAATACTGGTGGTTCTTGGATAGAGTATCATAGAGATATAGTTAAAGTTATCGTTCACATAGATTCAAATACACGAACGAACTTTATTTTTTACTTTTGGGTTTATGTTTAGACTCGTACTACCTACTGGGGAAGTAACAAGCTGGTGATCTTCCATAATCCTTTGGAAGCTATTGTTCCTTCAGGAAGGAGCAGGAGAGATTATCGAAGATAAGGCAGGTCTTATCATGTATTGTTTTCAGGAGGGTCCATATACAAAGATAGAGATAAGTATATAGGCCGATTTTATATTGTACTAGCAGGTTTCCCGGCGTTGCTCGGTTATTGTCTTTAAGCAGGCGAGTACTCTACCTGAAAATCATAAGGACAACCCTGAACGTCTCGAAACATCGTTGGGATAAAGACACTTCCGAAGTTTTTTGAAAAATAGACATCTTAATTTTTATTAATTGAAAAATGTGTCTACTTATTATAAATATATCTATGTATTAATTTTTTTATATACTCATATATTTTTAAGTATTTATTTATTCAGTTTTATTAATTTCATTTTACTTTTTTTAATAGTTTTGTTATTACTACTAATCATAGGTGTGTTAGACTCAAGTAGTTATAAATCTAATTTATAAGCTATCTTAATGTATAAATTCTTTTGACGTATCCTATTACCATATAATGGTTTAACGGAAATAAATGTATTATTATTATGAGGTCCTGGATACGCATTTAAAATTTTGTGTCGGTACATTTATTCTATCAGTTCAAAGCGAAAGATAATAGACCGTAGTGCTATGGTCGCATGGTCTCTTCATAGTGGCGGGTTCGAATTCCGTCCGGGGGTGAGTTTTATTTCGTAGATAGTACTCCCTCCCGGAGCGATGTTTTAAATAATTAGATAAAACTATTATTTATAGAGAAATGGCTAATAGGCATCGTACATAAGACCAAGAAAGAAAAATAATATACTAAAGCGAAATATAATGCTGAAATCCTTATCGCTCTAGGGTCTTGCGATAGAGAGAAGACCTGCTAGCTTTATCCCACATTTCTTGTTCTACTCTTTTGCATACCCAAGTTTTCAGATTTTTCTGTTCAAGTTCATTTGACCAGAAGAAGGGACAAACTTTATTTTTTTATTTTTGGATTTATGTTTAGATCATACAACTTCAGTCTTATCTCTTATGCTTTTGGCTGAGGATGGTAGAAATACCGAAAGTACTCCCATGTAAATATAGTTGGTGAAATTAGACAATATCATAAATAAACAAGTTTTATTTCTTTCAAGTTCATATAACTTCCGTCATACTATCTACTGCTGGAGAACTAAGAAGCTGGAGATCCTCCATAATCCTTTGGATCCAGAAGAAGGGACGTGAAAGTGTCCCGAAATATTGTTAAAAAAGAAAAAAGAAGACACCTCTGGAAAAAAATGCCGGGAAAATCAACAAGGACTAACTGGAGGAAAGGAGAGGATGTAGATAGATATATTGGAAGGGCTGGTGTGTATACCTAGAGACCTAAGCATCCATTGTTCCTATCTCTTCTCTTTTAGCTCTCCTGGAGTTCTAAATGTTGCCTATCTAGGTTTAGTTATCTAGGGTAAAGATCTTTAACGACATAAATAACTGACATCCTCGAGACATCGTCCCATCCGAAGGACGACGTGCTCAAGGTTTTTACCTCACTGTCAGTAGGCTAGCATACTACCACTCAGCTACCAGCGCACTTTTAGACAGGATAACTAGTACAAAATTGTAAGGTCTAAAAGTAAACAAACAGGAATGTAACAGACGTATAGTAATTATTCGGAAGTCAGCTAGTAATGCATTTATAAATGTTCGCGGAGACACTTTCAATTTTTTTCTAAATTTCTACAAAAATAGTTCTTGTAAAAGGAGGATCAATTTTGTTAACCTGAAAAATTGGATCACAGAAAGAGGAGAAAGTGGGCGCATTTCACGCAAAACTCTTAAATTCGTCATATTCGATGAGAAGAATAATATGAATGATGAAAATGTAGAGGCTTTTCCTCAATTTAAGTCATAAAACGGTCGTCTACGATTATTGGAAGGCGAAATACAGCCTACGAAATATTTGTTTCCGTTTCGTCGATAACTTCCGGACCCTTATGCCGTTTTTTTTTTGTTTTTGTTTTTGCAGTCTATACAGAAATTTGCAGTCTATACAGAAATTGTTCTTGTAAATTCAAAGTACACTCTGTTTAAAGACGAACGTTTTGTTGTCCGTTTTATCTTGCCAAAGGACAAGAGAACTGGGTTTATGTGCCAGTAACCTTCTCGTCTGTAAAGTGGTATATGACTCGTTCGGCTCTGGTTTTATCCCTCCTTCCTCGGTTAATGGCATTGGCCTCTTCCACATTAACACAAAATCTTACTTAACGTTTGCTTGAGCAATTATTGTTTTAATTATCCCATTTTAAAACTAAAATTAGCTTATGCGCTTACCCCTTCGAAAACTGCCAATATATTTTCAAACATGGGTCTCAGGACAATTCTAGTGGTCGCTAGAATGCCTAGTTTTTACTTCCACAGGTATAGGGGAAGTTGTGTAATTGGCCAAAATTCAAAGTTCAGTTTTCACCGGAATTTCATGTTTTTCGACCCCTTTATTCCCAAAAAAATGTGTGTGTATCTGTGAACACCATAACTCCCGAAATATTGAATTTATCGACAGGAAATTCTATATGTGTATCCAGAACCCCATAAAGACGACACCTATTGATTTTCAGCCTCATAAACCAATGGGAAGGGGATTATGGATAGGCTCAACCCAGAAAGGAAAAGAGGGGATCAGAGGGGGCTAACTCAATATCCTCAATAACTGCCGATCTAATGAATGTATCGATACAAAATTTAGTACATGGATGTAAAAGCCACTATGTAAGTCTGCTATTGGTTATTAGCCCAAACGGTCGACTGGTTTTGGAGTTGTAGCGAAACTTTGATATATTAATTCCTTCTGAGCAATTACTACTTTTGTATATTTGTATCTCCGTTCGCGCAATAACTCTTATTTTTCCGTCATTGTACAGAAATCGTTCAAATAAAAGATCAATTGGTTAAAGGAAGAAAAAAAAAAAAAAAAAAAATGCTGATGTTCATTAGACTTCTAATAATAGTAATATCTAGTAAGTGATGTAATAATACGGCTAGTAATACCTGGCGTTGCCCGGAGAACTTCGACTTTTTCTAATAGTAACTCTCATGCGAATCCTAGGCCATTCTTCGACAGCATGACATTGCAATTTTCAATCGCTGACATGGAAATGAGGCATGTCCTTCAAATCCCGGAAAAAGACTATGCTGCTTTCTGTTTTGGTATGAATATAATTTTAGGCCGAGCAGCGGTGGTCATAGTAGTTAGTAATTGCGAAGCGGATAATTGCTACTAAGTATTTGCCATGCAACAGTGGGCGGAGTAAGGGATGAGGAACGCTGGGCACCACAGTTAGCCCGTGCCTTGAGACGGCGGACACCCCAGCTAGTCAGCGTTTAGGACCGCCAGGCACCACAAGTACGTACAGCCTAATTTAGGAGTCGAGGCGAAGTTCGCCGGTCAGAATAGTAGCACCTTACCTTCAGCACGAACAGCTTCTGTAAACCAGTAAATGCTGAGTTTTGCGTTTCCCGTCTTTGTATCTGTCCAGTATGTTGTTGCCATGAGGAAACAACAACAAAAGTTGTCGGTGAATCTCAGACAATGTACTTCCCCAGAACGAATTAATCAATGTAGCAATAGAAAACTTTCTGAGAACCTCAAAATTTGAAACTTTAATTTTTTTTATTGATGATACCTTCACGTCACTAAAAGTCCATTTAGAAGATTAGTTATGGTCGTCCGATACAGGTTATTTCGAATACTGGTCCAACTTGAAATGGCTATTGGATATGAAATGGCTATGTGGTATCCATATATTGCAATTTGGTGGGAGGCTGTTATTGGAAAACACCTATATCTTTAAATTCCAAACGGTGGCTTGTGTAAGGAGATTTTGAATGTAGAATTATTTACGTGGCAGCTATATTATTTTCCCATTTATTTTCTGAATTTCAGACTACATTTCAGGTAAATGCTCCAATGAATTTTCAATTTTTTTATAATAATTAATTAATAACCACCGTTACAAAGTTGGCATCTGACCTAATTGATTTATTGTTTCGTATTCATTGCTTATAATGTTGGTGAATTTTCAATTTTTGATGGACACTTTTGAACAATGATATTTTTTTAGTGTTAATTTATGGATAGAATATTCCTTAATATTTTTCAATAGAGTTAGTTATTGTGACTCATGCCAAGACTATAACTACGAGGTCATATCGCCTACTACCACAGATCTCTTTGGTCATTCTGGTGAATGAGCCCGACTCTACTGTGGGATTCCTAAAATTTGTCCACATAGCTAGAGTTGGAATATCTGATGCCATACAAGCTTGAGACAATTGCTTAACGTACTATCCGAAGGACGGCGTGCTCACGGTTTTCTCACTTCCCAGATAAAATATCTAAGGGCGGCCGGGTTTCGAACCCGCGATCTTGAGATCAATAGGCAAGCACGCTATTCCTCTGAGCTACCGGCGCCCTCTTTTTTCAATGTCTATCATTAATTTAACTAATTTGAGTCGACATAATTGATGAACAATTTTTACCAGATTGATCGAAAATTGTTTATTCTTTTATTCTTTACTTATAAAATCATTATAAAATGTTAACGACTCAATGAACAATATAATGTGTTCTTTTCTGCAACCTGGAGTATAAGAAGTAATGACGTCATCCGTGACGTCAACCCACATGAGAAGAGGAGCATTGAGTCACCGTCTATAGAACATTAATTCTCAGAATCTAACTTGGGTAGGTGGGGGGGGGGGGGGGGGGGGGGAAGGAGAAGTTTGGAAGTGGAAGGGAAGGGAGACAGCATGACTTCATAGCTCCTTCTCTTCCTGTCCCAGAACGTACATTTTCCAACTATTATGCTATGTCACATATTTTTGAAGACTGAGAATTATATAGAACCTGTTTAACATAATTTCAAGAAACTTTCGTGAAATCTTACCTAGGGATTTCACATTTTAACATATATTAAAATGTAAATGAATGTAAAATAAAATAAAAATAAAAACATTTTTTAAAAACAAGCTTTTTTTGAATGCACTAAAAGGAATAATAAATAATTAATTTTGTTACATATGATATGCTAAGTACTTATAAAATTGTATCTGCATATATTTATACGTAACATTAATTTGAAATGTAAAAGCTTGTCCCTCACAACCCTATTTATGTATTATTTATTATACTATAACGTAATTCGCAGGCGACAAGCTTTTACTTTTCAAATTAATATTGTTACGTATAAATATATACAGACAGGGGCGTATCCAGGGGAGAGACAGGGGGGGGGGGGGCACGTGCCCTCCCCTGGTCAGAGCGAAAAACCAAGATAAAAAATAAATAAACTAAAAACGTGCACAGAAAGTTGCTGGAAAACGATCGAGAAGACTTCAAAGATGAAGTTCTTTCACGATTTTCCTAGGATAAACGAAAATTGTGCTTTACTTAAGTGTACATGTACAAAACAAGTCATATTACATTTTTTTAAATATACATGAATTCGATCATTTCATTTCCTCACACAAAATCTTCATTTTTGTTATACTTCATATTCTTAAAGCATGCGCAGTAAAAATGCAAAGCGCAGCAGCAGCAAATGCACGCTATTGGCTGTGAGTCATTTAATTCTAAAAGCACAGAAACTAAAGCATCCATTTGCTGCTGTTGCGCTTTGCATTTTTGCTGCTCATGTAAAGTCAACTTAAGTATTACCGTCAGTGGTTACCTCAGGGGGAGCTTCTAGAGGTCCGAGTCTCTCAGATTAATAACAAAAAGTCTGCAGTGCTAACCACGGAAACTGCGGGCTGTGTCCCCGGGAGTCGATACCCCCGACCCATGTAGCCTAACTTTGCCTCCCCCTCCCTTCTCATAATCCCGGCTACGCCCCTGTATACAGATTCAACTTTATAAGTACCTAGAATATCATATGTAAAGAAAATTATTACTTATTTATTCCTTTTTAGTTCATTCAAATAAAAGCTTGTTTTTAAAAAGGTTTTTTTATTTTTATATTTTAATCTTTACTTATTTTGTTTTATAATAGATTATTCACCATTTTTGTCAACTTCTGTAAATTGTATGTAGGTAGGTATATCTTACGGTTACTGTAATGAATGACGTAAATATTGATAATTGCCGGGTACGTGTGTTAATTCACAACCTGCACTACCAAAAATGTTTAATAGTCCCCTATCCGTCATATTGCAGCCGCCATCTTTAATTTTTTGCAATTAACACCGGAAGCATATATTGTCACTAAAGTTATGTGACTGTAATCAATTTCAAGTCAATCGGTTATTTGGAAAGAGGTTAGAATCGACTTGCAAAACTTGTTGCTGACAGACAACTAAGCAAGCTAAATAACAGCTTGTAAAATAGCTGTGGTACACGGCGTTGCTCTGGAAAGACACAATTTTTTCCTTAAAGCTAATATTTATCACTTAACGTTGAGCTCCGGAGTCCTCATCCTGATATGAACTCATTATCATGGCTGACATTGCTCTTGTCTGTTACAGATACGACAGTGGAGACCCGGTATGAAGACGAGTCGCCGAGCGAGGCCAGTTCCCCGACTACTGCCGCGATGGAGAGTAACTACCGTGGGATCCATATTGGATTCCCGATGCAACGAAAAGATCTTGACAACCTCATTGAGTCCTTCAGGAAAAAGAAGGTAAGACCCATGCCTAGCTGTAGTAAACTTTAACTTGGGTAGTCAGGATATTGGTCAGGGAATGCAGTATCAGGCTTCATTCTACTTCCCAAGTTATACACAGTATGGTCCAAGTTATGTCAAATATTCGATTTCATATTTTCCAACCCCCTGAATCAAAATCTTCGATTAATCAATAGCAATGTACTTCCCCAGTACATATATAATAATTCAACTAAATGTTTGCTCTCTCTCCATAGCTAATGGACCTTTCATACTAAAAGTTTGGACGAAATCGAACGAGTGGTTTGCGCACGGGGTTGAGTGAAACATTTCATTTTTTTTTTAATTCTTAGAGTGGCAGTTGGGGATCGTTGGGCGGACTAGTAGAGGGGAGCGCTCCCCACCCCGCCTCCCGGAGCTCAAATTAAGTTCAGAAATTACAAATGTTGCATCATGTTCGGAGGAACAACATTTTCATATTAATACCCAATCTACTGATGAATCACAAAGGTGAGTGTATGCCTTCTTAGCGTTGCTGGCGTCATAATAGTGATGTATTGTTTTCAGCAACACCGACTGCACGCCAAGTATGTTGCGGGTATACTGAAGCAAGCCTGCCAGCACCTCCGGAGTCTCCCGAACTTGAACATAGTGAGTACTGCCATCTCCAAGCAAGTGACGGTCTGCGGAGATCTCCACGGCAAGCTGGAAGACCTCCTCATCATATTTCACAAGGTCGAGCTTTATTTATATGTAAAAAAAAATGTCTACCTTTATTTTCGCATATATTTTTTTATTTCACTAAAATTATCTCTATGAGAAGAAATTATGATATGAAATCCTCCAAGGTTTTTTAATGGTTTCAGTTAGAATACGAAAAAGATTTTAAAAACTTAAAAGATCCTGAAAGACAAAAATTACATAAATAAGCATGAAATAAATGACATTTAATAAACAATAGGTTAGGTTAGGTTTTATGACTCATGCCCGGGCTTTAACTACGAGGTCATATCGCCTACTACTAGAGCGCTCTTTCGTCACTCTGGTGGACATGAGCCCGACTCTACTGTGGGAGTCCTAAATTTTGCCTACCCTAAATTTTTATTCATCTAGGGTAGGGGTCTTTAACGAGTACCTGACATCGTACAGGCTCGGGACCATCGCTTAAAGTCCCCTCCGAAGGACGGCGTGCTTAAGTTTATTTTACCTCCCAGATAAAATAAACTAAGGGCCTCGGTCGGGCTACGAACTCACGACCTTGAGCTCAGAAGTCAAGCACGCATACCACTGAGCTACCGGCGCCCTCTAATAAACAATATATCAACACAATTGTATTTGAATAAATTAACGGCATGTTAATGTTTAAGTTTAAATAAAAATGTTTTCCGTGAATCGCCAGGAGTGTACTTCCCCAGCACGAATTAATAAATTACGTTTTCGCTCTCCCTCCAAAGTCAATCGAACGTTTGTGCTAAAACTCAATATTTGACTTACATATAGTTGCATCTGAATCTTCTTTGTGTCGATACATTCATTATATCTGCAGTTATTAGGGTATTTGAGTTGACCGACCCTCTTCTCTGGTCCAAAGGTGTCATAAATAGCTGCCATCCTTATGAGGTTTTGAATTTGTATATGAAATTTCGTGTCGATACATTCATTGCACCGACAGTTATTGAGATTTTTGAGAGAGCCACCCTCTGATCCAGTCCTCTCATTCGACTGACTCCGCTGAAAATTGATAGGTGTCGTCTTTATATGGCTTTGAATTTACATATGAAATTTCATTACAACGGTAGTTATTAAAGTTTTTATGTAAAGTCTCCCCTTTAATCCTTTGGCCTACTTCGCTGGAAATCGATGGGTGTCGTCCTTAGTGTGTTCTATATACAATTTCGTGTAGATACATTCATTCTATCGGGAGTTCTTGTATTTAAGGACACATACACACACATACAGACACAAAGACAGCATTTTTTGCAACGTAGTAATTTTGCTACTGGATTCGTAGTTATCCAAATTGGATCTGTGAGCTGGACAATCAAGGGATTTTTAATGTCAATGTTTGGGCAGATATTATCTAACCATATACATATTATTGATCCAGATTTTTAACACATTTAAGTTAATGTTAAGTTAATTGTACCAACTCAGGTTGACATTTATTTTCTGTTTATTTCTATATTCTTGCAGGGTTCATTTTTATTTTTGTTTTTTGCCTAAATAATTCTGACTGAAACCATCAAGAAACTTTGGGGAAATTTATATCAGAATTCCTACTGCGCATAATTTTACTGTAATACAAAAGTAATTTTAGGTTAAATGTCTTCTAGTATGTACATTTTGCAATCATATTTTTGTCACTAAAAAATAGAGGGGAAAAATTTAAAATCGTTTAAGTACCAGCAGAGAAAAAGAGTGGGCGACACAGAGTATTGAGACACCACGTTTATAGGATAGTAGAGACCACTGGTAGCTCGGTTATAGCCAACTGAGCTCAAGATCGCGAATTCGAAATTCGGACGAGGCCCTCAGGTTTTTTATCTGGGAGGTGAAAAAATCATGAGCATGCCGTCCATCGGATGGGACGTTAAGCGATGGACCCGAGCCTTCATGATGTCAAGAACCCTACCATAGGTGAATAAAAATTTAGGATATGTAAAATTTAAAACTCCCATAGTGGAGTCGGGCTCGTCGGACTCACCAGAGTGACGAAAGAGCGCTCTGGTAGTAGGCGATATGACCTTGTAGATGAAGCTTGGGCATGAGTCATAATAACTAACTAATTGTAGTTTCATCACCATCCTCGGCGCTACAGCTCCATTCGAACCTTGGCCTCCTCCAGAAATTTCCCTCAAAGATTCCTGTTCCTTGCGTCCCCGTCGACTGCGTCCATCCATCTCTTACTGGGTCTTCCTCGTCCTCTTTTTCCCTCCGGGATCACTAGAGTCAGTCTTCTTGGGATTTCAGCCTCCTGCAAACTCTAGTTTAGTTTTCTTTAAATTATTCAATACAATTTTTTTCATAAGAGGGTTCTTTTAACAGAAGGATGGGGCGCAAGGATATGGAGAGGGGAAGTTTTACCTTGTGTCACTCCCATTCCCGTGTGCAACTCCACCGATTTTGTGAAATAAATGCCATAAGTGTATTTATAGGACCTAAATATATATATATATATATATATATATATATATATATATATATATATATATATATATATACATAGAGAGAGATAATGAGGGGGGGGGTCTTGATTCCCATTTAAATGATCGTCCCCCCACCTTTTGTCTTGGCTCTCATATAATACAGAACTTTTTATACTTTCAGTTCATAAAAAAGTAAGTTTTGATTAAGTTTGAACTTATTATTAATCAGCTGTTCACTATGAAAGTATAATATTTATTTAGGCTTTATGACAAGATTGATGTCTTAAATTTTAATTAATTTTCCTAAATATAAAAACTCGGCATTGTTTTATACTTTCCCATCTTTGCGTAATATAGGGAAAATTACGTATTCGTAATCACAATATTGAGATTTCATCGGAATTTCATATTTACCCACCTAATTACAAAAATGAGAAAAAAAAAAAACTTTTTTATGTGACTATGAACAAGATAACATCCGGATGAATATATCGACACGAAATTTTGTAAGTGTATATTCATAACTCTATAAGGACGACACCTATCAATTTTCAGCCTAATCGACCAAAGGAGCGGGGGGGGGGGGTCTGAGGAGGGGCTCAACTCATAATTCTTAAGTACTGTCGATATAATGAATGTTTCTGCACATTTAGTATGAGCATTTTGAAGATTTTCAACCTAATGTAGAGCGAGAATTGATTGGAAATTGATTTTCTATCTTTTTAGGATGAATTGCCATTGAGAAAACGTGACTTTCTGTCTCCATGTACCCCCCTGATTTTGAAACCATATACCTATCCTGAATTAAGCAGACTCAAAACATGAAGTTCCCAGTAATGACGGCACAAACAGACACAGAAGCTAAAAATCACATGTCTTGGTCTTCGTTTGACTGAATCGGTTAAAACCCAAATAATTTTTTAAAAACTGAATATACAGACACACTCCCTCACAATTTTATCAATAAAGATTTATAATTTATAATTTTTAATTTTTTTTTTGTGCTTTGAGAACGCCTAATCATTTATGATCATGGCAATAATATCTTTATATTTATTGTTTTTTTTTCGGAGGATTCTTTCTGTGAGACAAGTAGGAATCCTTTTTCTTGAAAGACACAAAGTGAAAGAGAAAGAAGAGAGAGAAAGAGGGAAGGTTCAAGGTATAAAAAGTAAGTCTTTTTAGGGGAAAAATGTTTTTGAGGTTGAGGCTGATGAGAGTGGTACAACCTTTGTTCCTGGTGGTGGGGATTATAAAGTGAGCATCACACAGAAACTATGTTGCAAAATTGTTCGAAAAATTCGAAAAATGTCAAAAAAATTTCATTTGGATGGTTGTAGAAACGAAGGGCTATTCAGTTCCGAATAATGAGTCTGTTTACCCAATCCCTACAAAGTCAACTTTAAATATTGTGTATACACATGTTAAAAGGGAGACCGACTGTCAGAAAAGTCCCATAATCGGAGAATCAATTTTCTGGGTACCCAGATCTTTTGTTTCCAAATTCTAAAAAATGTATTGGATCAAGAATCTATTTTGGAAGTGTGGAAAGTCAATAACATTGTTGTGAAAAAAATGTTTATGTGGTTATATGTCAAAAAGACAAAAGTTTAAATGAAGTAGTCATTTTGTTGAGAACATTGCCCTGAAGAAAGAACATACATCTTGTGCGTTGACGTAATAGAATCATCGGAATATTTTACAGAAAATTAAAAAACTGGGAAAAACAGACGAACGGCGAAGCGGAGATCTAGCTAATGGCGAAAGGTATAGTGGAGGGGAGTCCGCACAGCGCTTTTCCAGGATTTCCACCTTTTCCATTGTTTAATTTTCTGCAAAAGATGCCAATCACTCTACTGAACATGCACAACGTACAAGTATTCTCTTCAGGGAGATACTATCTATAAATTGACTACCGATGTTTTTTTTCAATTAAACTTGTTTTCCAAGATATTCTACCATCTGACCACATAAAGAATTTTTCAACAACAATATTAGAACTTTTCACTTTTCCGAAATAGATTTATGATCCAATTCATTTTTCAGAATTAAAAACAAAAAATCTAGATAGCCAGGAATTGGATTCTTCTATTTTGGGACATGTCCCCTTTCTATAATAGACCCAACACAGTTACTCCCTGGCAACGCTGAGTAACCTGCTAGTTAGTTTATAAGCTGGAAAATAAATGATCATTTTTTATTACGGACTCCAGAAGAGGTCCTTATAAAATAGCTACGAAGTTGAGAAGGCTCGTAAATTAGTTTTTTTTTTCCTTTTTCTAACTTCGGAGAGTGATTTTTTTTTTAAGAGGAACTGAAATGGATTTTCCAATCGAGTGAGTGCCTTTTCCGGGTGTTCTGTTTTCGGGAGTTATCCTCAAAAGATCTGAGAAGGTTGAAGAGTGGATGAGATATCGTGTTGGACAAAGGCACTTGGAGATTGGGGGTTAATCTGGCGAGGAATGAGGTTTTTGTCTCCCGAGGGGGTGTACGGATCAAGATGCATCCTCAGGCTCGCCCATCTAGAGGCACTTGAACACGCCTTGTAGTTAAAGAGCTGCTTCGTCATTTTGTTGTCTTCAACATGATAAAATTTCCTCGAGTGAGCTATCCTGTACGGGTGACTATCCAGGTAAAGAATATCTCAAGACAGTCTTTTTGGGCAAACTCGAAAGAAAGATCATTCTAAAGGAAATTTTATCATCATAGAAATAAAAGACGTTGTCTTACCACTGTTTTATTTTCAACCAGAATTGGCTTTCAACGCAACTGCGTCTTCATCAGTGGCACATCATCCGTACAGTATGCAGCCTTAAGTGGACACTCAATATTAGTAATATTATTTTTATTTCTTAAAAGTGATTGTATTTATTTTTTTATGACGTAAATAAAGGTTTTAAATAAATCCTAATTGGTATTAGGACCAAAAAAAATATTTACCTATTAATTCCGACAACTTTCAAGTAGAAATACTGGCCATTCAAAAATTCTTTTCATTAACTTAAATTAGGTTGTTTACACATTTCTTCTTTTTTTTTTTTTTTTTGCCCCTTATTTTCGACCTGTTTGCCTTTTAGTTATGCTCAAGCACAGATCCTGAAATTATGTTTTATTCAAGAAAAAATAAAGTTCAGAGAGAAAATGTTATATATTTTGATAAAAACTGCTTAAAAAATAGACAAAAGTTTATTATCCAGCTTGAACTAATTTTTTTTTGCTCAATCAGCGACTTCAAAAATCAAAGTTGGATGATCTGAAACCGAGTCTCATCATTGCCCACAGATCCTTGTGGAGGGCGCTACTAGTTCTTGTTCCTCTTAGTCTAATCCAAGAGCATACTTTTCTTCCCTATCCATTGAGAAAGTTACGTAGTTCATCAGAAATTTGATATTGTGTTATATCGGAATTTCGTGTTTTCGGAACCTCTGATTCTAAAAATTAAAAAAAAAAATGTCCGGCCTGTCTGTGTGTGTGTGTATGTTCGTGAACACGATAACTCTTGATAGGATGAATATATCTACACGCAATTTTCTATGGGAATTGAGAAATTTTTTAATAATAAATACACCTATTAATTTTCAACGAAATCATCAAAATTAATTTTAGAGGGAGAGCGGAAACTTAGTTAATTAATTCGCGCTGGGGAAGTACATTACCAGTGATCCACCGACAGCAAAAAAAAAGAAACATTAAGGCGTAGTGAAGGTCCACGCCGTAGATTTTCCGTGAAAACGTCGGGATAAAATCATTTTTCATTTTCTT
This sequence comes from Aradus depressus, assembly GCA_963662175.1. Lineage (NCBI taxonomy): Eukaryota > Metazoa > Arthropoda > Insecta > Hemiptera > Aradidae > Aradus > Aradus depressus. Next base: position 55,122,293 of record OY759214.1, on the reverse strand, counting down.
TTCGATGCTGACATAGCTCTTGCATTTGCTCGGCACTAGACTTTTTTTTTAATTCCTTCTGATGCGAGCATTTCTTTGATTTGCTTTTTCTATAATTCCGCGCATATTTACGATTCATATGAGTCGACATCTTTAATTTTTTTGCAATTTTCAATTTAATACCGATTTTTACATATATTTCGGCGAATATTGTTATTGTTTCACTTTGAGTCCTAGTAGTGCTCCTCAAGTTCTTTACAATGACACCCTAATCAACTTCCTATCTAAAGGCGTTATCACGCTACACTAATTTCTAATTTTACACAACGCTAATTCGCAACAATCATCCGCCGGTGCCCACACTAGCCCGATAACGTCACAGGCAAAACAAACACTGCACAACAAACATGTACAGACATGCTCTATCCATTGTGACTTCAACCGTTGTTATCACATTATTAGTCTCGTAGTTATTATCGATTGAAATCTAACGGTATTTTGGTACCCAAGAACGTTTGACTGGCTATCACTGTGCTTAAAGAGCGATTAGAAGTTTTCACGTCAATACTTATAATCTTTTCTCTGATTGCAGAACGGGCTTCCCTCGGCTGAGAACCCTTACGTCTTCAACGGAGACTTCGTGGACCGAGGCAGGAAGGGAATGGAGGTGTTTCTACTCCTGCTGACCTGTCTCCTTGTCTTCCCTGACGGTGTCTTCCTGAACCGGGGCAACCACGAGGATCATGTCATGAACACCAGGTAACCTACCTTCCTCCATCAGTAGGTGTAGAACCGGTACCGGGAGGAATGACAATTCGAGCCGCACCCTACCCACTTTTCTCTTTTATTATTGTTGTTTTATTGTAACAACGGTTATTTAAGACATTTCTCTTTCTCTTTCCCTCTCTTACCCTTTCTCTCTTTTCTTTCTCTTTCTTCCCCTCTTTAAGACATTAAAAGACACTAACATTTTTTAAGACGTTTCCTCTCTTTATCTTACTCCTTAATACCTTTGCTGTCTTTAAAACATTTATCTCTTTCTTTTTCTCAATTTAAGACACTACAAAAAAACGCATAAAAACATTTTAAAAATGCTAAAACATGCCGAAGTTATTTGGTTTTTTTATCTGGGAAGATAAAAAATCTTGAGCACGCCCTCCATCGGATGAGACATTAAACGAGCCTGTACGATGTCAGGTACACGTTAAACCATACTCTAGATGATTACAAATTTAGGATAGGCAAAATTTAGGACTCCCATAGTAGAGTCGGGCTGACCAGAGTGACAAAAAAGCGCTCTGGTAGTAGGCGATATGACCTCTTAGTTAAAGGTTAGGTTAGGTTTTATGACTCATGCCCGGGCTTTAACAACGAGGTCATATCGCCTACTACCAGAGCGCTCTTTCGTCACTCTGGTGGACATGAGCCCGACTCTACTGTGGGAGTCCTAAATTTTGCCTACCCTAAATTTTTATTCATCTAGGGTAGGGGTCTTTAACGAGTACCTGACATCGTACAGGCTCGGGACCATCGCTTAACGTCCCATCCGAAGGACGGCGTGCTTAAGTTTATTTTACCTCCCAGATAAAATAAACTAAGGGCCTCGGTCGGGCTACGAACCCACGACCTTGAGCTCAGACTGAGCTACCGGCGCCCTCTTTCTTAGTTAAAGCCTACGGCTTGAATCACAATAACTAAGTGACTAATTATAACAGCTGGTTTTTTTTTACTTTAAAATAAATGAAGAAAATAAAAAAAGCTATTTTTTTTATAGTAAGCTGAGAGAGAGAGAGAGACAGAGAGGAGATGACAATTGATGAATATTTCATTAGGAATCTTCTGTGTTCAGGGCTTTAAAAAAACAATTTGATGGAGATTGAGGGGGCGGGTATTTGAGAAGGCCCGCCCCCACTACAAAATCAAACTGTCATCTGCTAGGCAAAATTGTTCCTACTTGGAAGATTTTTTTTTTTTTTTGTTTGGCCTTATGTTCGAAGCCATGTAAATGTGTTATCTAGTTATTTACGACATCCATGGCCCCGGGAGGGAGGTCTATCTACGAAATAAAACTCACTCCCGGACGGGATTCGAACCCGCAAACCATGGTAATACCATGCGACTAAAGGTCTACGCTCTAGCCCGCACGGCCTCCACGGCTCCCAATTGTATTTAATACTATAGTTACATAGGTATTGTCACTCTGGTGTACATGAGCCCGACTCCACTGTGGGAGTCCTAAATTTTGCCTCCCCGAAATTTTTATTCACCTAAAGCAGGGCTCTTTAACGAGTACCTGACATCTTACAGGCTCGGGACCATCGCTTAACGTCCCATCCGAAGGACGGCGTGCTTATGTTTATTTTACCTCCCTCTTTAAAATAAACTAAGGGCCTCGGCTGGTTTTCGAATCAGCGGCTACTATATTATATATCTATCACTATACTCATACATCTATTATATAAAATTACAACTTTTATCTGTACTTTGTGGGAATCATTTTTTTGTTTGCTCAGAAATCCGTTTCATGTTATCTAAAGGATTTAGAGATCATCAGTTCTATTTCTGTCAGTTCAGTACATATACTGTGTTCGTTTGAGTTTCACTGGAAAACAATTAGACGTTTATACACGAAATTTACTGGGCCTTTCAAAGTTCGTCCAACTTAGAATATAGGTCTTGTGGCATGTCTAAATTTTGAACAGAACGGGAGACCCAAAACATAAAATGAGTGCTAGCTAACTCTTTAACTGGGTTCATCGGTTTTTTAAAAATTAAATATCACATGTAACATCATTTGTCTTTGGGAGCCATGGTGGCCGTGCGGGCTAGAGCGTAGGGTTTTGGTCGCATGGTCTCACCATGGTTTGCGGGTTCGAATCCCGTCCGGGAGTGAGTTTTATTTCGTAGATAGAACTCCCTCCAGGGGCCATGGATGTCGTAAATAATTAGATAACACAGAGTGACATGGCTAATATGCATCGAACATAAGGGAAAAAAACTCTCTGTCTTAACATTTTTGGATTGGGGGAAGGGGTATAGGGGGAAAACGTAAAATTAGTTCAAGGTCGTATATTGATGAAACTTGCATTGGTCATTTCTGGGATGGCCCAACTTAGGATATAGGCTATGTGGCATCTCAAAATTCTTGAACCGTTGGTCAATTTTTTTTTTTAATTTGACAGAGTGGGCTTCAACTATGAGGTGATATCCCCTACTACCAGATAGTTCTATAGAGCCCGACTACCCAGGTTTAGTTACCTACGTTAGAGCTCTGATCACACAGGCTCGGCAACATTGCTAACGGCAAGCCCAACATTTTCTACCAGATATAAAATGAGGACAGTAGACAATGATGTAATTATTATTTTTCCTTCAATTGTAAAGAAAGGCAGGTCTACGATCAAGGAGGCTTTGTACAGTTACTTGGATGTTTTTTTTTTTTTCCTCTTGTAATTATTTTCTTCATCTTTATCGATTGTTCAAATGAAGCACTTTTTAAGAATGCAATTCTCTCACAGTGCCGATTTTTACGTAAATTATCTTGAGTAGGCCGTCTTTTGGGTGGGACGTTAAGCGATAATCCGTGTGTCTGGTACTCGGGTTATACAATAGTCAGGTTCATGTCCACCTGAGTAACGAAAGAGCGCTTCTCATACACAATTTAGACATGACATAAGACCTATTCTAAGTTGGACGATCCTTGAAAGCTCTGTTTTCCAGCTGAAACGAAGAAACATTTATTGAACTGATGCTCTCTAAATCCTTTACGGATTTCTGCTCAAGCAAAACAATTATTCCCACTAAGTACAGATAAACTTTACAATTTTATATAGTAGATATATAGTATTAAAGAGGGCGCCAGTACCTCAGATGTAACGTTCTTATTAAGATCGCGGGTTTGGAACCCGACTGAGGCCCTTAGGTTTTTTAGGCAGGCAAAATTTGAGATGAAAGAGCGTCCTGGCAGTAGGCTATGATATGACCTTGTAGTTAAAGCCCGGGCATGATTCTCAATAACTAACTAATCTCATATCGTATTTGAAAACAATGTAATTTACCTTGATTAGGCCCTCTTTTTTTTTTTGTTTATCGCTTACAGAACTTGGCCGTTTCTACTTCAATGCTGATGAAGCAGTTCGCGGTGTTCCTGGTACCAAGCGTGGGAAAACACACAAGTCAGTGTGAGATTGTGTATTGTGGTAGATCATTAAACTGAACTTTCATCCTGAATGGGGGGGGGGGGGGGGGGGGGGGGGGGCTTGAGGAAACTTGGTGGGGGCTCTGGAAACTTTAACTCTCCTTCTCTCTCTCTCTCACATAGAATGGAACCATATAGTTTACAGGAGCGGAACTATGGCATACGTCGGAGAGAGAGAGAGATATGTTATTAACTCCCAAAGGCACAGAGAAAGGGGGGGATTGAGGAGGTAAAAAGTTTATTCTTTGAAAATTGTTGTGTCATAAGGAGGATGATGGTAAAGACGAATAAGAGCTAAACGTCCCATCCGAAGGACGGTGTGCTCAATGTTTTTTCACCTCTCAGATAACAAACCTAGTGGGTTTTTGAGTTGAGCCCTCTCTATCTCTTTGGTCTATTTCGTGAAAAATTAGGAAGGAAAATAAATATGAAATATCTTGCCAATCCATTCATTACAGCGGCAGTTATCAGAGGTTTTGTGTTAATCCCTCCTCCAATCCTCCCTTTGCGTTTGGCCGAATTTGCTGAAAATTAATAGATGTTGAGTTCTGGGTACACCCATAAAATGTATGTCGATACAACTATTGTAGTTGGACACACCCACGCAGACAGACAAGAAATGTTTTTTTTCATTTTCGGAATCTGATGGTCGGAAAATATGAAATTCCGGTGAAAACATAACATTGAATTTCTGATCGATTACATAACTTCCCCTATACTTCATACAGATGGGGAAGTCAAAATTTTAATCAATTTGAAATGTCGAAAAGCTAAAACGGTGCCAACACGGTCGATTGATTTTGGAGGAAGAACGAAATCTTAATTGATTAATTCGTACTGGGGAAGTACATCGCCGGTGATTCACCGATGACTTTTTTTCATTTTCATTTGAAACTTAACAAATGCTCTAACTCATGGCAATATTTCATGAAACAATTTTATGTTCTTGCTCACTTTTCAGTTTTCTCAACAACCTTTATCCAAATTGGTTGTGGTTCTCCAAATTTCCCTAAACGGAAATGAAGGGTCGAAATGTTCAAAAGGTTGGTAACCCCTGGCCTTGACAGTCTGTGTGTAGCCCTCATGTCCTTTGTGCAGGCCACAGTGTGGCTGTCATGCCACAGAGGTAGCTAGTGTAATCAGATATGGGGCATAAAGGCGGCTATTGTTCCAAACTCAACATTGTCCAGACCAATGGAGGCTCCCACCTACAAATTGTCAACTGTTTTACCAACCCAGAAATAATTTGAGTTTGTCGCCTGTTGGAAACAATTTGAGTGTCATCACGGGGAGAGAAAACAATAATGAAAATGTATACTATTTACCGTTGTTTACAGGAAATTATATTATAATTTGTTTGAAATGTACATATTTTTAAAAAATGCGAAATATTAACATCGACCATTGAAAACCTGATGCTGCTAATTAGACCATTAGTGAGTGAGCCAACGATGCTAACAACTGGACCATCAAGTCGTTCAATCACTGGAGCTAACAACTAGTTTAGCGTCATAGCATCATAACAGCAAAACTCAACTAATGAGTCAAGGGACAGTTGATAAGGCAAGTCCATGGCTAGATGCTAAGTCCTTGGTTAAGTACTAAGTGACTTTCTGTTTCTAATATAAGCCGGACTAAGTTCAACTCCCCCTCTCTCCACTTACCTGTTTACTTAACACAACTCCCATCTACCTAGTTATTGGGTCCTCTAATATCACCACTCTACTTATCTGTATGTCTTCCCATATAAAGTTAGTTATTATGATTCATGCCCGGGCTTTAACTATGAGGTCATATCGCCTACTACCAGAGCGCTCTTTCGCAGTCCTGCTGGAGCTCCGAATCCTTTATCTACCCAGGTTTATCTACCAAGGGTAGGGTTCTTTAACAAGGACCTACCTTTATACAGGCTCGAAATCATCGCTTAACGTCCCATCCGGAGGTTTTTTCATCTCCCAGATAAAAAATTGGTTTCGAACCTTCGATCTTTGGCTCAGTATGCAGGATCGCTACCTCGGAGCTACCGACGCCCTTTATCACTTCATACATTTATTACAAAGGTGGCCGCGCTTTCCTTTTGTAAATCGACAAAGGTGTAAAAAGACGGCAGTATGATACTCGTATACGTCCAAGGGTCCAAACAAGACCTTTGCAGCTGGTGTAAGTTACCTGCCAAGAAGTAATAATTAAACTGACTGAAAATATCAGGAATTTTTAGAGAGAAAAATGAAAATGTGGTCGGTACCAATGTATTTTCCCCGATCAAACGAATCAATTAAGTTTTCATTTATGATAGTAGAGACGTGGGACGAGAATTCTAATAGAAATAAAAGACATTGTCTTCCCACTGTTTGTCAGTGGCACATCTATGATTAAATAAATATAATATGTAAATATATATTTATATATTATATTTAGAGGGCGCCGGTAGCTCAGTGGTATGCGTGCTTGACTTCTGAGCTCAAGGTTGTGGGTTCGTAACCCGACCGAGGCCCTTAGTTTATTTTATCTGGAAGGTAAAATAAACTTAAGCACGCCGTCCTTCGGATGTGACGTTAAGCGATGGTCCCGAGCCTTTACGATGTCAGGTACTCGTTAAAGACCCCTACCCTAAGTGAATGAAAATTTAGGACTCCTCAAGTAGATTCGGGCTCATGTCCACCAGAGTGACGAAAGAGCGCTCTGGTAGTAGGCGATATGACCTCGTAGTTAAAGCCCGGGCATGAGTCATAAAACCTAACCTAACCTATAATAGGAAGATGGCTGATGTAGTGAGAAGTGATTATTTCGCAGGATGTCAAATATAAGGTAGGCTGACCTCTCACAGATTTTTATTTAAGTAATGCTAGCCGGCTTGCGAGGTCTCCCTCATCATCAGGCAGTCTGATAAAAATTTTGAATAAAACTAAACAATAAAAATAAATAAATAACAATCTACAACAACAAACATTAACAATTTAAAATATCATGGATGGGGACAGACGAGTTATTCCTGTCCAATACCTTGAGGTTGTGACTCAGATGGTGGACAGGAATAACTCGTCTGTCCCCATCCATGATATTTTAAATTGTTAATGTTTGTTGTTGTAGATTGTTATTTATTTATTTTTATTTAGTTTTATTCAAAATTTTTATCAGACTGCCTGATGATGAGGGAGACCTCGAAAGCCGGCTAGCATTACTTAAATAAAAATCTGTGAGAGGTCAGACTACCTTATATTTGACATCCTGCGAAGTAACCTAACCTATATTATATTTATTCAATAATAGATGTGCCACTGATGATAACGCTGATGCGTTGAAAACCGGTTCTGGTCAACAATAAAGCAGTGGGAAGACAACTTATTTTATTTCTATGACAACTAAGTTTTCTCTCTCCCTCCAAAACCAATCGATTATTAGTGCCAAAAATCAATTGTTGATTTAGACGTCTTTTGAATGCCAAACCATATTTTGCGTCGACACATTCAATAATCAGCAGTTTCTGGGTCGAGTCCCTTTTTCCCATGGCCGATTTGTCTGAACATGTTGTCCTTATGGGGTTCTCTATACAGATAAAATATTTCTTGACAATACTGATATTCTATCGGAAGTGTTTATATACCACACAGATGGACAATATTTTGTTTCATTGTTGAAAAGAAGGGGTCAGAACATGTGTGAGATATGAGGTCCGTCTGACCTTGAAACGCCAGCTGGGTGAGACGGTCCCCAAACACTTTGTTTACATCACACATACTCAAATTTCTTTTTATGTTGTCAACTGTTACCAAGGAAGATGTGTTACTAACATGAAAACAAAATGCTGCGTATCTGTCAACATGACAACTCCCGAGATAGAATGACACGTGTCGATTTTCATCCATATCGGTCAAAGGGGGGGGGGGGGGGGATTAGAGGTCAGGCTTTACTCAAAATAACTTATAGGCTTTACTCTAATAACTGCCGTTGTAATGAATGTATCGACACGTAGTTCCATCTGTGAATTCGAAATCTCATAAGGACGACACAGAATGGGCAGGAGGGGTCTCAACTCAGAAACCCCAATAACTGCCGATGTAATGAATGTATCGACATGAAATTTCATATATAAAGTCGAAACTTAGTGAGGACATAATCTATCAAATTTTTGCGATATCGGCTGAAGGGAAAGGGGGAGTTCAGGGGTGGAGCTCAATTCAAAAATCCTAATAACTGCTAATGTAATGAATTTATTGACATAAAATTTTTAGTATGAGGCTTTAGGAGCCCCTATGCAAATGGTCGAGTGTTTTTTTTTTTTTTGGGGGGGGGGGGGGGGGGGGGGTAAAAATTAATTGATTAACTCGACTGGGGACAGGGGATAACGGGAAGGGAACTCAATTCAAATACCCTAATAACTACCGATGTAATGAACGATTACGTTTTTTTGTTCTCTAATTGTTTACACTATTTCTATTAAAGAGCATGTCCATATTTATTATTTTAATATTATTTGTACCTGTTTATTTAGTTTCTATATTATTCATTTGTTATTATATATTTTTCTTATCTTTTCTATAACTTTAAGAATTTGTATTTTGTAGAAAAAAAAAAAACATTCATTACCATAAAGCCTACATTCTTTATGCAAGTGAAAGTTAATCTATCGAAAGTTAATTTATAAGTAAAAATATATGAACAACGGTTATTATATTTTAATAAAAGAAATTAGCAAAAATTATTGGTTAATTAAATAAAAAAATGGGTGCTTGACCCTAAGAACTCATCACGGAGGGGGGGGGGGGGGGGGGGGGGGTTGCTGCTCCTAGTGTCTGTCTGGGATTTAGGCTAAGCCAGGCCACTTACCTTATCCTGTTATTTATGAGCACCTGTGTTGGACAGGATAATATCCATATTATAATGATATGCAAACCTGGTTGGGCCTTAGTCACCAGGCCAAAAAACACCTATATTGGTTGGGAAAAATCAAATACTCGTCTTGTCTTTTGAAAAGTATTATATTGATTTATTTTTTGGCAACAATAACATAATTATTATTTTGAGGTATAACAACATGGAACAAAAGGCTTCAAATACAGAAACTTATATTTTTTTATTGCCCCAGCCAAAAATTTTTTAAAATAGTTTCCAATGTCCGTCGAATTGGTTTCGTGAATATACTATTGTCTCACGTTGTATTTCGCAGCTTTTCTGGCAATTTCTTCGTTCGTGTAGATGACCAAAAGGTTCACAATATCCTCTGAGATGAATAAAGAAAATATGTCTATTTCTCTTACAAGACCTTTGGCCCTGGTAAATGTGTTATAATGTTTTTTTTAGGAGTTCATGGAAAAAAAACTAACTATAGTCTCCATATCTCGCCCTAGAATAAAATGTCTCTCATTGTCTTGTTGACGTTCTTCTTCGTCAACGAATGCTATGTCATCGGAAAGCAGTTCATCGTCTGCTACAAAATCATCTTTGAGTAATATTTCATCGTCGGTTTCGCTGGATGTGTCAACTTCGTGCTTAAGTTAATTTTAACCTCTCAGATAAAATAAACTAAGGGCCTCGGTCTTGAGCTCAGAAGACAAGCACGCATACCACTGAGCTACCGGCGCCCTCAAAATATATTATATGAAAGAAAGGCTCGAGAGAGGAAAAACAGGCAGCGGTGAGTCCTCATGGCGTCACTTCATAAGATGAGGTCTCTATGCCAAACTCTTTTTAAACTTCTTGGGAAATTGTGTGGTGGATTAAGACGTAAAGTTTTTCAAACTTCAGAATTTGTGTGTAAATATTCATTTACACACAAATAATTCTATGGTTTAGAAACGTTGGTACAAATATTTGTTCGATGTGTCTATGAGTGTGATGTTCAGGTGGCGGTGTAAAGTCTTACTGCTAACGTATGGTGGGCATTGTGTCATCAGTTGGAGTGTCTTGGATTGATATATCTGTATTTTCAAAAAAATAATCAATATGAATAATATTAGCTGCAAAAAAAAAAATAATAATAGTACAATAATATTTTTTTAGTTTATTATATTCCATGTAATCTGTATGAATGTATTTGTTGCCTACTGTATATCAACGAACCCTCTTTCTGTTCGCCACCGTTCGTGGAAAGGGCAGGACTTTAACTGCAAGGTCATATCGCCCACTATCACATAGCTCTTTCGTCGCTTTATGTTTACAGGAGAATATTCTTCTTAAATGACACTTTCACCTTCTGATCATCAGAATTCTGGAGAGTAAGATGGGGAGGGGGGGGGTTTAAAGTCCTCTTGAGATGAGCGTGTTAAAGATAGTTCTTAAGCCTGGGAGCTGATATAAGATGAGCTGGTAAGTAGGGATCCTTAGAAGGGCTTCCTTTACCTCAAGCATCAAGTATGAAGCATACTTTCACCCTCCACTTTCAGTTTTGTCTGAACTCTTCAAGTCTATCTATCTATCTCTCCTAGAGGACTTGGCACATCGTCTGTTGTATATAAAATTAAATCATTTATCTGTACATGGTGGGAATAGTACGGGTGTGTTCAAAAAAGTAACGGGAATTTTTTGTTGTGTTGGTAAACATGTCTGAAAAGTATCTGTACATTATTGTTAGCCAAACTGAATGTTTAGTCTGCTGTCAGCTGTCAAAGAGGTTACATGTGTTTTGGTAAGATCGGCGATTATTTATTTGTTTACAAAATGGATCAGAGAATTTGCCTTAAATTTTGCTATAAGAATGGAATAAAGTGCAGCAAAGTTTTAGAAATGATAAATATTGCTTTTGGTGAGTCTGCTATGAGTAAAACTAGGGTTTACGAGTGGTATAAAAGCTCGACAAGTGCGGTCGAATGTGAAGGTCATGCTCACTGTGTTTTTTCGATTTCAACGGCATAGTGCACCATGAGTTCTTGCCACAAGGTCAAACGATCAGTAAGGAGTACTACCTACAAGTGCAACGCCGTTTCCGTGAAGCAATCCGAAAAAAACATGATGCCCCAGCCTCCATACTCGCCAGACACGGTTCCGTGTGACTTTTTTCTGTTCCCAACAATAAAGAGAATCTTAAAGGACCCTCGTTTCAAAAGTATAGATGAGATTAAAATCGCTGAGAGCTAAATGCTATCCCAAAGATCGAGTTCCAGAGGTGTTTCGGGGATTGGAAGAAGCGCTGGCATAAGTGTATAATATCTAATGGGGACTATTTTGAAGGGGATAGCATTGATGTAGACTAATAAATAAAATTATTTTCAAAAATCGAAAATTTCCGTTATTTTTTGAACACACCTCGAATCTTTAAGTATCTATTTACACAGTCTGTAAGTCTTTCTTACCTCCAAGTCTACTTGTGACAATAAATAATCCACACTACAAAGTAACTCATTATTTTATCAAACTCAAAATGTGAGAAGGAAACACAAACTGTATTTTATAACTAATAACAATCACTAACGTAAGTCCAAAAGAAACGTTAGTTAAATATTAAAAGGTTCCAGAAAACTGTCCCAATTAAACATCAAAAGTACCTAATTATTTACAACTATTTACATTTTAACCAACTAATTGGTCACTGTACACTAATTCAATTTATAAAACGGCCGACTGACTCACTAACTTCTTATATAAGATTTCTAAAAGCGTTGATCAGAATTTAACTAACAATTTAACTTCCTCGAGCTGCTTGGAAGGTCTTCAAGTGATTACTTGATCTAAAACAATCTTTTAGATGAATAAAAACATTAACTTAGAAACATAACATAAAAACATAAACTTAGAAACATGGAGAAAGTTTTCTTATACTTTTACTTATAAACACAAAGCGAGCAAAACAGGTTATTTATGTGAAAATAAATTACAAGAGTAAACTAAATAAATCAGTAAACAATGAACAAGTAAGTTCTATTGTTGAGGTTACTGGAACTTGTCCGGGACCATTCCTAGATTAACAATGAATGAATGAAATGACCTATTGATAAACATAAATGATTCAGTTTCTTTGTTCAATCTCCCTGGGAAAACGGCTGTACATTTATTCAGAAAACTTATAGATTATTTCAAGTTTGGCCCAACTTAGGATATAGGCTATTTGGCATTTGGAAATTCGGGACGGGAGGGGGGGATGTGAGGACACAAAACATAAAATGAGTGCTGGCTGTTCAATAAGGAGATTTTTAAGAAATTTCACATGTAGCATCCTACAAAGCTTTCAATTTTTGCACCTAAAGTCAAAGAGGGGGGATGTAAATGACACTATTTCTCCGGCCCCAAAATCAATGAAAATTTCAATATATTGGAAGGCTCATATAGGGTTCTACTGTGCTATATTCAAGTTATCCAGTCCTCCGGAAAATTGACAATGCTCCCAGTTATGTTTCTAACCTTACCCTTCACAATAAACTTCAATGTCCCGTTACGTCACCGACCTCAATAAATTCCGCAAATTCCTCTTTAAACACTCTTTCCATGAAAATCCCGCCGCTCGCTCGACTCCTGTTCGAGCCAATCCTCCTCAGAAGACTGAGGTGATGCTGGTATACGGAGATAGTCATTAAGAGTCTAGGGAGTGCTAGAAGTGACTAGTTTCTCTCCTCATGTTTCTCTCTTTCGTTCGTCTTGTCTACCTCCATCATTTTCTCATGTCATCACAATAACCTGTCATTTTCCATATAATTTTATTATTTTCTATAAATGTTACCAATATTATGTATCTTTATTTTTCATTTATTTTATTTATTATTATTCTGATATGATAATTTAATATATGTAGTTTATCATTTTACTTTATTCTTTTTTCTACTGTCATTGTTTCTCGTCAAATGTTTGCCATCAAATTTACTAATGGTGTATACCGATTTTAGATATTCCGCAAAAATAATAAAAATAAATTTACAATCTTTATTTTTATTAATGATTATTTATTTTTTTCTTTCAGATATGGTTTTATCCGGGAAGTGAAGCTCAAATACAAGGTAAGTGATTTGTTCTGTGTTTGTCTTCCGCTCAAATTTTCCAAATAAACCTCCTGATTGGTATTAGACAAATATGGCATCTCATTATTATTTGTCTTGTTACGACCCAAAAAAATTGAACTTCTTTTTTCATTAGGGCTGAATGTGTGACCGCGGCCAAAAGGGGGAGGGGGGGCGGTTATCGACGTCCAACCGTTTTCCGGTAAATCAAGGATATGTCTAAAAATGTGTGTCGTTTCAAAACTACATTTTAGGACGGTTTTCGGCATGTACTCGTATATGTATCTCGAAAACCCGACATTCTGTCAAAAATCGTATTGCATATAAATATGTATTTCAGCTTTCCCTACAACTTTCACATGATCCAAGTTGGAGATGATGTTATGTTAGTTCTAGCAGCTAGCAGCCCAGGTCTCTCCGGACCTCCCTTTGCCAGCCCTGATGTTGCCGTCTCACTGGGCTTGCGAGAGGCCCACTCAAGCAAGCTCTCTACAACCCTTCAATATACACGTCTGCTTTAGTCAGTAGATCTACAGATCCTCTTTGTGTTCTCTCTCACGACTGTTGCTTTTTTTTCTACGTTCATTAAAACCGTTACTTCATTCTAGAAAAACAAGAAAAAAAAATATCGAAAAATAATTTAAAAAATCACTTATAATGTCCTTCCTCAGAACGCATTGAAATCAATTAACGTTTGCCCCCTCCCCCTCCAAAACTAATCGACCGTTTGAGCTAATATTCAATAGACATATAGGGGCTCCAAAATCCTCATACAAAAATAATAAATTTTGTTTCGATACATTCATTAGAACGGCAGTTATTACATTTTTTTAGTTAAGCCTCCGTCCTGAACCAACTCCCCTTTCGTATGATCAATTTGGTCAACGCCGCGGTTAAAGACGGTTAATCACTCCTAATATTTAGTTTGACTTGATCAGATTATACTGGATAATGATGTAAAGTTGACTAATTGACTAGTAACCTAGCGAAGCACTAGGGTCGTTAGTGTCGCTCCACTCCATATCCTCCTACCAAAGTAGCACAGGAATAAATCCCTTCCATCGTCAGGGCGCCTATACATCACAATAAACTCATTCAGAAAGTAACATAGACTAAATAATTGATCAGTCTCATCTTTGTATTTTTTTATTAAAAAAAGAAAGTACAATTTGAATTAATTTAGTAAGTACGTTATATGGAAGTAATTAGTGTTGATCCTGTAAAGGTATACTGACGTTATCTATTATACATATATAGTACAATATTACTGCAACACTTCTCCCATTTATTCTTTGCCTTTTCAAAAAATAGGAATTACAAAAGTGTCTATATTTCATGTATTCTTAGGGTATTTCTAAGGTTAACTATTCCTTCTTTCAGTCAGAATCTTCCTTTTACAACAATTTATTGAGTCGATTTCTGTATTTAAGATTTTTAATGTAATAATAATTTCTATTTATTCTGACATTTAATTATTACTAGTATTACCCGGCGTTGCCCGTGGAACTTCACTACCCCTGCATACCTGATATACCTGGGACATGATGATAAGTTGGGGAACATATCTCAGCTGCATACCTGATAGGTACAGGACATGATGATATGTTGGGGAACATATCTCAGCTGTATACCTGATATAGGACATGATGATGTGTTGGGGATCATCTCTCAGCTGGCATATCTGATAGGTACAGGACATGATGATGTGTTGGGGGTCATCTCTCAACTGCATACTTGATATAGGATGATGATGTGTTGAGGATCATCTCTGTGCTCACACATCAACGAACCGTCTACCGATCTTATGTAGGTAGGCTTCTGACACCGCACGGTTCATCCTCAGCCTGCACATAACTCAGATCCAACTTCTGGGAGCAGAAACATTTCTGCCATTTTGACGTCATTTTGGAACAAACGACTTCACATCTTCCGTTTTCTCATTCTCATTTTTATATTCGACTAGCAGTAATACCCGGCGTTGCCCGGGGAACTTTGATTTTTCTCCTAATATCTCTCGTTCGAATCCATTTCAATTCTTCAATAGTACATTCATGATAATATAATTTTCAATTATTCATACGGAATAACGCTTATAGTCCTTCAACGGCAGACATCCCAGCTAGTAAGTTTTTAGAACCCCTGGGCACCATGGCTAGTACGCGCCATTCAACCGCGGAAACCACAACTAGTGAATACTTAGCATCAGTGGACGTCCTAGCCAGTGCGTACTTGAGAACGCTTGTGACCACCAGGTTGATTAAAACATAGACTTCAACCATCCTGGAGCTAAAACTAATTTATTCAAAAAAATTTCTCATTAATCGTTGCAATGGTTTTCGAGTTACAAAGATTGCGTGAGTGGATGCTGGGATGAACCAGGGGTTGATTAAAAAATAGACCTTAACCTTCCGGTAGATAAAACTTATCTATTCAAAAAGATTCCTCATTAATCATTGCAGTGGTTTTTGAGTTACAAAGATTGCGTGGGTGGATGCTGGGATGGACCAGATATTGAGGTACTAATACGCCTATAACCTTCCACAGACGATGACGAACAAATTAAAAAAAAAAAATCAAATCCATCAAGCCGTTCGTGAGTTATAGCGGTACAACGCACAGACATTTTCAGCTTTATATATATGATGATTATTTTCCGCGTTTCTATCTGTAAATAGGCGGTGAACTCAAGATGTAGATAATGTTAAAATTGAAGTGAATAAGTTGAAGGGCTGTTTGCTTATGTATGGAATGGGAATGTTGTGGAAGGGTGAGAGAGAGGTAACGCTGCTCCATCGTTAGGAAAGGAAGCAAACTCATTGATTATTCAGGAAGTGAGAAGGAAGGGAGGAAGGAATGGGCAGAGAGACCATGAGAGAACTTTCTATGAAAACATCATCTCTCTGATGATGCACTCGAGAATAGCGACTAGTTCCAGTAAGATACCGGCAGGCCATCATCTGTTATTTCTGGGATGTCGGGTTGTTGTCGCCTATCTCCTTCCTTTTTTTTAAGAATCTGTACTGCTTCACTAAAACAACCTGCAGGCGTGCTGTTTTTTTGTTGTTTTTTTCTTCCGAATAGTTGTTATTTTATTACTATTGATCGAATATTTATTTTTATTTTGTAATAAAGTAAATAAAAGCATGATCAAGACCAGAACGATGAACAAAAATGCATTTTTTCGTATTATTTCCGAGTAACCATTATCGTATCAAATAAATTATACAAACTTGTTTTTTTTTGACCTCCTGTTTTTATTTAAATGTATTTATTATCTTATTTAAGTTTACAATATGTCCGCGTTTACTTAGAAGTTGTAAAAGTACCAAGTTCAGAAAATGAGTCCAGCCATTTTCCGTAAAAATGAAACACTAGAAAGCTAAAAAAAAAAGTATGGTCTTTGAAACTAATAAAACCCAACTATTTTACAAAAATACCCAACGTACAGACAACAATGCTTTGACCTCCCGCTTTGAGCAGGTTAGGAACTTTATTGCCCGAACAATAAATAAAAAGCATATTCTCCTTCCCCTCTTTCTCTCAAGGAAATATAATATAATTTTTCGGCCCCCACACAACCCTCCTGAAACCAAACCATCCCTGAAATACGCTTCAAGTAAGGTATATATACCGTGTGACAAACAGATCTGCAGGCACAAAGACATTTCTATTTTATTTATAAGGATAATATTTATTTCGTTAAACCATAATTTTATGGTATTTGCTAATTGGATATGTCATCATATTTTATACATCAAAATAGCTTATAAATTATATATATAACCGATAGTAAATCTCAGAATGCAAATACATTTGAGGTAAACAATAATAATTATACAATTAAAAATAGATAATAAATTAATATAAAATTTCTAATATTAATATATAAATAATAGATATTTTTTTATTAGAGGTTTAATTAAAAAGCTTTTATATTTTTATTTCTTTATTTATGTATTTCTCGACGATATTTTGGGGCGTTTATAGGCCCTTTCCTAGGGTCACAAAAAGAGAAATATAAGAAAAAAATAAATAAATTAAAAAAATATAAGAAATAAATTAATGAACAACAATAAAGTAAATAGTAAATAACGAATAAAATTAATGATAAGTTAGTTATTATGACTCATGCCCGGGCTTTTAACTACAAGGTCATATCGCCTACTCACAGAGCACTCTGTCATCATTCTGGTGGACATGAGCCTGACTCTACTATGGGAGTCCTAAATTTTGCCTACCCTACATTTTTAAAACAAAATATTTTTTGAAATATTGTCTATTCCACTAAAGTTATTTATAAAAATAAAACTACCGGTTTCGGCCTTACACCATCGTCAGGTCTAGTTATGAACTAAGTTAGTTTGCAGAGAACGACCCTTCAAATACATCTCAGGTGAAAGGGTGCTATTAAAACTTAGGAGTCCCCCGGCTGTACCGTTAGCTATCTCATGAAATATTTCCTAACAAAACTTAGTTCTAAATTTACATAAAACAATATCATTAGACTAATACGTGGAAAAATAACAAACAAATAAATAAAAATACAAATAAATAATAAAAATACAAATAAAATTAATAATAATATTATGATTTAGATAACATGAAACATATATGTGGAACAAATAGTATTAACAGATAATATAAGCATATATGTGGAAACAGAACTGGTTCAGGGTGTCCCAAGTTTTAATAGCACCCTTTCACCTGAGATGTATTTGAAGGGTCGCTCTCTGCAAACTAACTTAGTTCATAACTAGACCTGACGATGGTGTAAGGCTGAAACCGGTAGTTTTATTTTTAAAAATAACTTTAGTGGAATAGACAATATTTCAAAAAATAAGTTTGTTTTATTTATTACAAATTCCACAATACGTCCTCGTTCCTCAACTTAGAAGTTGCTACATTTTTATTCAACTAGGTGTCTTCAGCGAGTACCTGACATTGTACAATTTCGGGACCATCACTTAACGTCCCATTAGAAGGATGGCTTGCGTGTGGCTACCTGAACTACCAGCAGCCTCAAAAAAATTAAATAAAAAAAAACAATATAATATATTATATAATTCATATTATGAATTGAAGCTGTCGTATGTAAAACATGACTTTTATACAATGATTTTTTTTTTTTTTTTGAACAATGAGAAACAAATCCACATCCAAATAAAGAGTTTCCTCTAAAATTCATTTTTAATTGAATTTTAAATTTATTTTATTGTATCACTGCTTTCAAAAAGAGAGGAAGGGCATAATGAAGTTGATTCTTTTATGAGATATACTTTTTGAATTTTTCAAAATTCTTCTTTCTTCTGGGTAGTATAACCATGACTGGTATTTTTGAGAGAGATATATTTATATGTTTTCTACTGACTGTCTAATAATTATAATATTGTATGTTATATTTCAGCACAACTCGGACCGTCTGCTGAAGCTGATTGAGGCAGTGTACAGATGGCTCCCTCTGGGATCCCTCGTCAACAATAAAGTTCTCATAGTCCACGGGGGCATCTCAAACGCCACAGACATAGAATGGCTTAAAACCATCGAGAGGCAGAAGGTACCATCAGCTTTCTTCTCTTTAGTTCCTCAGCTATACCAAGTATAGGGGAAGTTATGAAATTTAAAAAAATGTCTGTATATCTCAATGCGACATCTCTCGATAGAATGAATGAATCAATACAATGTTAAAACATTGTATATGTATTTACATATAAATATGTAAATCCAGGAGATAGGGGATCTATCTTTTTAGATAGATGGAGAATAGACAGATAGACTTTTTCCCCGAGAATAGAGATTTTTGAGGTTGGTATCCCGGGATATGAAACACCCCTAGTGTGTGCGACAGGACACCCTCATAGCCAGGAACGTGCCTGAAGGATGCCCAGCTGTGCCATGCTGCCGTTCTCATTCCGGGCTACGGATGGCAAACATTAATCCTTTTTGAAAATGTGTCCTTACTTTTCCTATATTTATCCAGTCGACCCTTTTAAACCAATTTGTATTTAGTATCCATACTAGTCATAAGTTAACATTGTTCGATATCTTTTGTTTTCAAATCTTTATATATATATATACCTCCCCAGCTGTACGAAGTATAGAGAGAGTTATGTAATCGGTCAAAAATTCGATCCGCAGTTTTCAACAGAATTTCATGTTTTCCGACATTCAGTTCTAGATATGAAAAAAAAAAAAACCTTTGTGTCTGTGATCACGATAATTCCCTATATATAATAGATAGATAGAATAAATGTATCGTCACGAAATTTCATATGTGAATTCAGAACCGATATAACCTCGTAGTTAAAAGCCAGATATGAGTCACAAAACCTAGTTACAATAAATAGGAAATAGCGACATAAAACCAAAAAATGTATTATCTATTGGTCATCAACTTAGTTCAGTGAATATCCGCAAGTAACACTAGTGATAAAGTGAGAAAGTGATCTAGTTTTTAACTATTTTATAAAGTTTTATGGAGGAAGAATACCCTTGATTTAAGATCAGTTTTAAATTGAATAATAAAATAAGTGGTTGATAGAATAACTACTGAACAATTACTGACAAATAATAATAAATATATTGCACTGAAAAAATTAAGGTATGTTAATATACTTACTTATGTAAGTATACTATGGCTAGTTACTTATAACTCAATAAACTAGGTGTGCATTACATTCTGCTGTTTGCAAAAACTGAGCTGAGTCAGGCATATCTGTATAAAAAACTCAGTTAATGTTTTAATAATTATCAGTAACTTCTCACATTGTATGTTCTTTATGAATATATTAATACTTTAAATAGATTTCAATTGAATTCAATGGATTTTTTTTTTAGCCTTTTTGTAGACAACAGCTGTTTTTGCACAAAATTCTTTTTTTTTTTTCTTTTTTTTTTTTTTCCTCCCCTTTTCTGGCTTTATGAACAGCGTACATCAGCCATCACTCCACTGTCATTATGTATGAATGGGCTTCATTATTTGGAATTACATAATTATATGACCAAGCAGAGGGCCCCCAAGCCCCCAGCATATGGCCCCGCCAAGTAAAATTCTTTTTACTATGTGTTCTTTGTATGTTGAAGAATATTTTTATCGAAAAAAAGTAGAAGTTTGTACGTTAGAACACTGAAAAAAACGGCTCAAAAAAAGTGGTGTCCGATGGTAAACCGAAAAGGGCTTCGCCCGGATTTTTACATTTGAAATCGAAAACTTCTATTTTGCGCGAGAATTTTGTCTCTCAATTGATTTCAATGGGGATTTCGTTTTTCGGTGATTATTCCTCCGTGGTATGCTCAATTTCAGATTTTTTTAGTAGTAAACCATCGTCACCGTGTCCACTACCATCATGGCAAATTTCAATGTGATCGGTAAAGGGGTTTAGGAGGAGTACGAGTACAACGAAATACATAAGTCGCCTAAGAAAGAGTTTCGTAAACTCAGCTCAATAATTGTTAATAGTTTTGGAAATGCATAAACGTCATCTGGTGCATAAGAAATAAATAAATTTGCGAGACCACGAAGCCAATTAAGTGTTCTTTTAACAACCATCCTTTATTATTTAACTTTTGCAGAGATATTGTGAAACACTTGATAAAAACATACTTTTTTTAAATATTGAATTTTATATATTTTTCAAAATATTTACTCAAAGCAAGTTTAGCAGGTTAGAGTGAATGGACATTGAGAGAAACTGAACGTTACAACCCTTCCTATCCACGCAAATTTTCAGAGATTTTGAATGCGACAAAATTCATTGGGAAAGAGTTCAGAGCCTCAAAAATCGGTGTCTGACCCTTATGCCCTCCAAAGGATGGGTGGGGGAAGAGTCAAAGGTTGTCACAGATTCCACCACCACCCTCCTCCTCTTGCCCCAGAAGCGGCCTTTATACACTACTGGCTCGGCCTGAATTGACCTATTAAGTTTGCGGGTTCATACTCAATGACTTCTCAGTCCTTCAGAAACATTTCGTGTGGTTACATTCATTACATTGACAGTTATTATGGTTTTATGAGTTAACCCTTCTCTAATCACCCTCGACTGAAAATCAATAGGTTTCGTTCTTATTGGATCCTGGATCGATGCACGATATTTTGGGTCGAAACACTCCAACCGTTCGGGCTGAAATCAGTAGGTATAGTCGTTATGGGTTCTGGATTCCCATTAAAATTTTCTTGTCGATAAATCGGGAGTTATCGTGTCAGACACCAGTTTTTCATTTTCGGATTGAAGGGGCTTACAAAACATAATATTCCGGTGAAAACTGAACATCGAATTTCTCATCGATTATATAACTTCTCTATACTTCGTATGAGTACTCTGCCCCATTTTATCGTTAACCTCTATAAGATGTCTCCTATTTTTGTTGTCTGGAAGAGATATCCCCCCTCCTACCCTCCTACCCCTGGCGCATGTTGATAAAGACTGTATCCCCTTCCTTTCGTTATCTATTCCATTCCATCCCATTCTTCTGTTTTTTTTTTTTATTTATTTTTTCGTTTTCTAGAGCTTTTCTCTTTAGATGAAGGAATTATACTCAGAGGGAAAATATAATCCCAATCCCCCCTCTCTAAAAAAGAACACTATATCAGTATTTTTTTTAAGTTATATTTTCATCAGAAAACTGGTTCTCAGGTTTCACCTACTGATGTTATTTAGAGCAGACTGTGAATACATATTTGAATAACCTCAGTCGCACCGATAACCAGGGGCGTAGCCTGGATTTTGAACAGGGGTGGGGGGCAAAGTTAGGCTACAGGGGGGGGGGGGGGGGGGGGTATAGACTCCCGGGGGCACAGCCCGCAGTTTCCGTGGTTAGCGCTGCAGAGTTTTTGTTATTAATTTTGGAGACTCGGACCTCTAGAAGCTCCCTCTTAGGTAACCACTGACATTAATACTTAAGCTGACTTTACATGAGCAGCAAAAATGTAATGCGCAAAAGCAAATGCACGCTGTGGTTTCTGTGCTTTTAGAATTGAATTACTCACAGCCAATAACATGCATTTGCTACTGCTGCGCTTTGCATTTTTACTGCGCATGTAAAATCAACTTTAAGAATATAAAGTATAACATAAATAAAGATTTTGAGCGAGGAAATCAAATGATGGAATTCATGTATATTTAAATAAATGTAATATGACTTGTTTTGTGCATGTACATTGTACATTTAAGTAAAACACAATTTTCGTTATCTTGGTTTTTGCTCTGGCCAGAGGGGGCGCGTGCCCCCCCCCCCCCCCCCCCCCTCTGTCTACGCCCCTGCCTATAACAACTGTGACAATTTGTATTGGAAGTAAATTATAAAGAGCTCTTAAGGAAACAAACAGATATTTTTTTTAAAAGGTATAGCACTATCGACTGTTATCGATAGTTTAGCCTACTGAAAACCATCTATAGTAATTTCTTTACCATCGATAAATTTCAATAGTCCATTTTTCAAATTAAATCATATTTAAAAAGTCTGGTATTTTAAATAATTTATATTGTTACGATGGTCTAATCTGGACATTTTAATTTATTAATGTGCCATGTCGGCTAGAGCGTAGGACTTTGGATGCATTGACTCTCCACTGGTGCGAGTTCGAATCCCGTCCGGAGGAGAATTTTATTTCATAGATAAAACTTCTCTCCAGGGGTCATGGATTCTTGTAAATAACCCCGGTAATGTAGCCCGCCCCTGTGGTGCCAAAATAAAAATGAACTACACACCCTCACCCTCTAACAGCCCCCAAAAGAAAAGAATTTACACAAGGGTGGGAGTTAAAAAAAAAAGTATTCATTGTTGATCTAGAAAGGCCCCGGACAAGTTCTATTATTGTGTAACCTTAATATTCAAATTAACCATTATTCATAGATTAATAGAGTTCTGATTCTGTTTACTTCCATTCAAGTTGAGGCGGTTTTGTATAACAAAATAGCTTTTCTGATGTTTTTAAATTATTTTATTGTTGTTATTCATCTGAGAAATTGTTTTAAATCAAGTTACCACTGTAAACCTTCCCGATAGTTCCAGACCAGTTCAGTTTAAAATGTAACCAATCATAATTCAGAGATTGTTCTAGGCTTTAGAAATGGTATTTATACCGGAGATTGGAATCTCATTCAGTCCGCTAGTCATCTGATCTATGGGTTAATGTATTGTACAATTGGACAGTCAGTGTGCAAGATGTAATTTTATAATAGATATTTTTGGAGAGCACCGGTAGCTCAGTGGTATGCGTGCTTGCTTACTGAGCTGAAGATCATGGGTTCGAAACCCGACCGAGGCCCTTAGCTTATTTTATCTAGGAGGTAAAATTAACTTAAGCACGCCGTCTTTCGGATGGGACGTTAAGCGATGGTCCCGAGTCTGTTCACCATGTCAGGTACTCGTTAAAGAATGGTGAGTAAAAATTTAGGACTCCCACAGCAGAGTCGGGCTCATGTCCACCAGTGACGAAAGAGCGTTCTGGTAGTAGGCGATATGACCTCGTAGTTAAAGCCCGGGCATGAGTCATAATAACTATTATAATAATATTATATTCAATATATTATTGAATACAATATAATATTATTCAATCAACTTTTCTTCTTCATGTATGTAAATGATGATAAAATGAGTAAATTCCAGTTGTACCTTAAATTGTTAAAGCAATGTGAACAAGAAATGACGACGAGGTTGTATTGTTCCGATGTTCCTTCGATGTATCGGAGCTTGTGCGATGTCAAATACTCGTTAAAGATCCCTCTCTACAGTAGGTAACTAAACTTGAGTAGGGAAAATTTAATACTCCCAGAGTAGAGTCGGGGTCATGTTCACCAGAGTAGATGCAAGCCCACTGGTAGTAGGCGATATAACTTCAGTAGTTGAAGCTCAGTCATGAAACACAAAAACAAAGAAACATTCAAATTTTGCCTAAACGAAAACTGTCAAGTGTTTGTCGTTCTTTAAACTGGACAAGGATAAAAAAGATATTATTTGATTTTTGATGTGGTATTTATTACTTCATTGTGTTTCTTACTTCCTAAGGAGTATTTGTTAAGGATTTAGTTAATTATTTAAATAAATCCCGTGTTTTTGTTTATCTGAAGTAATAATAAAAGAAATACAACTTCTATCGAAATTATTTTGACAAACTATCGAAGGTATCAATTGCCTCCATCACTAGGGATTATCTGTATAGAAAATGTTTGTAATAGACTCTATTCAAAAGACAATTTCGACGTCAAAATATCGAAGAAATTAACGAATACTTTTATATTAAAACATACACTTGCAAGATATTCTAGTATATACAATCGCGAGCGCCTTCTGTCAGTCATAAAATACATTATTAATTAAAAAAATAATAACATAAATAAGAATAACAATAAATAACGAAAATAGTTGCAACGATAAGTAAAAAAAATAGAAAATAGAAGAAATATTAATACGATGTCAAAATGTGTGGAGTGGCTCCCCCATCCGAAAGATAATGGCGATTCATCAGTTGTATTTAATTAATAATCATATTTCCACAAAAATAATCATATTTGTAGATACTTAAATTGTTAATTGCGAACTTTCAATGCAGGATGACGTGAAATGTTGACATTGTCTTTTCATTAGGTTTGACAATTGATAAAATCAACTTTACCGTTATATTTACGTACATGCTTTACCATGAGCGGTATAACCAAATATTCATAAATGATTAAAACAATAAATTTAACAGGAAAATATTAATTTCAATTTGTATTTATATTGTCCTGAAAGAGTACGAGTATACTGAAAGAAAGAAGTGGACATTCTGTTCCATATTTGTTGTTTTTATATTGTAAACACGACGAGCCGATGAGGTTCGTTATCAACCTAGAACTCTACATACTAACTGTATCAGATATCACTGGTTGTGAGTGTAGTTTGTTCAAATCCTTCCGGATAACTGACGTTCCGAGATATTTAACTTAATTATACTTGATATTTTTCTGTTTGTATTTATATTCTTTCCAAGTTGTTTTTAGAAGGATTTAGCATACATTGATCTTGATAGAATCAAATTTCTTCAAATATTTTTTCCTTCCCTTGAACCATCCAAATTTTAATATATAAACTAGCCTGTTACCTAGCGTTGCCCGGTTAATAACTGTATGATTTTAGATATATGAATGTTGATATTCTCAATGATTTTGTGGCCGTGGAAGTGGTGTCACTTGTGGGGTTATAGAACTAACTATAAAAATAAATAATTAAATTAATTAAAAAATAAATAAATATATATTAATAAATACATTTTTAAATAAACATAAATAAATAACATAAAGGCATTGGATCTTTGGCGGTCATTTTTAGCGGGTTTTTGTCATTCTGCAGTTAGTAACAAGTGGTAGGTAACCTGAATATGGAACAAAGATAGAACTGTGGTGTACAAAGTGATAATAAAATGCATAAAATTTGTGTAATTGATAATAAATAAACTAAGGGGTGTTATTACTTAAGTAAACTAAGTTTTATTGTTAAAGTGGACTTATTTTTGTGTTTATCTTTACATTAACTTTTGAGTTTCTTTATAATAAACACAGATAATGAACAATTGGTGAATTATTAACATGACTCATCCGCCCCCTCGGCATTAGATTACCGATATCCGGGCAAATGATGGATTTATACATGAATAATAATTATTTCCAATTTTTTGTTTCAGTATGTTTCGTTACTTCGGCCTCCAGTTGTTGACGGTGTTACTATTTCGTCAGAAAACGTTGATAAGCTCGAATGGAAGCAGGTATAAGTTTTTTTTTTTTTTTGCTTTATGTACGGTGCATATTAGCCATGTCAATGTGTTATCTAGTTATTTACAACATCCATGGCCCCGGGAGGGAGTTCTATCTATGAAATAAAACTCACTCACGGACGGGATTCGAACCCGCAAACCATGGAAGACCATGCGACTAAAGCCCTACGCTCTAGCCCGCACGGCCACCATGGCCCCCGGGTGTAACAGTTATAACTAATGAAAATAATCTCATGTTTTTGTTCAATTTCGGACATGATCTATGACAAATCTGAGGAGTAGGTTTGTGGACCACGTGATGGTCCCGAGCCTGTTTTTTTTCTGTTTCTGTCTCTTTGTTTATAAGTTCCAAACTTTGTTTATCAATTAATTGATAAAACAAAAATTTTCCCATTCTCCTATTTATTTTTTAGTGTCATTATCTATTGAATCATGACGTTTCGGGAAGTACTTAGTACTCATCAGTAATTACAACATTTTTCACTAAAATTATTATCCAGCGCATAATATTTTGTATTCCATTATTTATTTAATTATTTATTTATTGATTATTTATTTATTTATAAAGTCCGATTTTTACATATTTTTAATTACATATTATTTATATAATTTCTATTTCCATATATTTTTTTTAATTTTCAGATTTTAATAAAATCGGTGTAGTAATTATATTTGAATACTATTTATTAATTATAATACTAATTAATCATTCGTTTCTTTAATGTTAGTTGTTCTGTTTGCAGGTTTTTGACATCCTATGGTCCGATCCCCAGCGAACGGACGGCTGTGTTCCCAACTCCCTTCGAGGGGCTGGCACCTACTTCGGACCGGACGTCACGGAGAACTTCCTGTTGAAACACGGCCTTCTATATCTGGTCAGATCACACGAGTGCAAACCTGACGGATATGAGATCACTCATGGCAATAAGGTAGGTTACCCCACAAAACTACCCTCTTCAGTGTAAAGAGACAAACATGGCGCAGTCAGTTGACCTCATCGTTATTTGTATAGATCCGGTTGAAGTGGTGGGGGAGATAGTTTGCCAAGACTTGCACCCTCCCCCCCTCCTCCTCGGACTGGCCACTGTCTCTCTCTACATCGAGAACTCCCCTCCCCTCATGATTCAATGGTTTTACATTAGTCGGGACTCACTGCCTTCTGCGGTCGTTCTCTAAGTGACTTTAACTTTCTAGAGACAAAAATCGTTGTGAGCTAGGATTAAGTAGAAGGAAGAACATTTGGTAGAGAGATTTTTCGATAGGACTCACCGTTTTCGCATAAATCAATCAAACTATTATAAAAAAATTGGTTTCCATGGTCGCTTTAAGAATTTTTTGGGCATATATCTCGCAAACTTAATTGTATTCCTACAATTTTTCTCGAGTTAGAGTGCTCAGAAGAGAGAGTAAGTTTGTCCGGATATCGCGTGCAATCACCATCAGATAGAATAATATAACGCAAAATTGATCCCGGGAAACGCCGGTTAACCTGCTAGTTTAGAGAATGCGTGAATATGTTTTGCATTATCTGTTTCCTGTCGACGATTTTTTATTGTTTTCCCATTTATATAACGTATAGGGGAAGCTATGTAGTCGGTCAAAAACTCGATGCGGATATTCAATGGACCAATGGAAAGACGGGATTAGGGGGAAGCTTAACAAAAAAATTGTAATAAATGCTGATAGAATAAATGTATCAAAACGAAATTTTATATGTATGACCAAAACCCCATAAGGACAACATCTTTCGAGTTTTGGCCAAATCGACCGAAGGGAAGGGGGATTAGGGGAGAAGCTCAACTCAAAAACTCTAATAACTACCTTTATAATAAATGTATCGACACAAAATTTCGTATGTGAAATCAAAACCCCATAAGAACGACATTTATTAATTTTCAGCGGAATCGGCAGAAGGGAAGGGGGATCAACTGAACAACCTCAATAACTGCCGATGTAATAAATTTATCGACCCAAAATTTAGTTTGAAGATTATATATATGAATATTAGCGCAAAAGGTCGACGAGTTTTGGAGGGGGGAACGAAAATTAATTCGTTGTGGGGAAGTACATTGTCGGTGATTTACCGACGACTTTTTTACATTTAATCCGGAGGTGAAGAAGGCCTGAGGCCGCCACTCTGCCATATATCTCTTCACACAAAGGACAACTCTTCTGTCCCTCAGAAGAGCATCATTTCTTTCTATTGTCAGGCACATTTTTTACCTTCTTGTTAGGTTCTCAGTCGGCCAATCCGGTTCTTTTTAACCCCGAACAAAAAAAAAAAAAAAAAAAAAAAAAAGGGGAATGTGTTTTCGACCTGAACGTTTGTATCTATATAGTTTCCTACATAACTCTTAAATAAATAAAACAAACATATTTTTTTTTAGTATTTTATATTCAACAAGAAATGTATAAATAAACTCTAATACTACTTTTGACATTACACCATCTTCAGGTTTAGTTATGAACTAAGACAAGTTTGCTGAGTGTGAATTATTCATATGGGTACTTGAGGTGGATAAGGTAGCGGTTGGACTTTCAACTAGCCCCCCCTCCGGGCTTTACAGCTAGAAATTTGCTTTTTATATAATATTTTCTTCCCTTTTTACTTTTTTATATTTATAGTATAAGGAAGTATTGTAGTCGTGCGAAAATCCGAGATCAAGTTTTCAACGGATTTTCACGTTTCAAGGTCTTTTGAATACGTTTTGAACATTTTCGCGATGATGTCCATGCTTGTGTATGTGTTTGTGATTGGAACTTGGTGACAGCTCTACCTCAAAAATTATTGCAGCGAAAATGTTACATGTTTTAATTTAAATCTGATTAGATTTTGACCGAGATCGGACGAAAATGTTACACGTTTTATCTTAAATCTGATTAGATTTTGGCCGAGATCGAACGAAAATTGGGACTACTTTACTTTAAAGCCTAAATACATTTTGCATAATACCGTTTATATTAAAGACCTCATCAAAACTTCTTTCAATTATAGGATGTAGAAAAAAGTGAAAAGTTCATTTTATATCAAATACTTTTTTTTAAGGTTGCTCACAACTTATTTTAAGTTTACACAATAAGTCCGCATTTCTCAACTTAGAAGATACGACTGTTAAACGTTTGAACCGATTTGGTAGTAGCTTCTCCAGAGTTGGTTATATAATATATCTTTTTTGGAAATTTGGGGCCATCTTGGATTTAGTATGAGAATTCAGAAGCCC
Source organism: Aradus depressus (assembly GCA_963662175.1). Lineage (NCBI taxonomy): Eukaryota > Metazoa > Arthropoda > Insecta > Hemiptera > Aradidae > Aradus > Aradus depressus. The sequence continues at coordinate 55,093,223 of OY759214.1, read as the reverse complement.
CTCTATGAATCAAATGTTGAGTTTTAGTCCCATCGGTCGATTGACTTTGGAGGGAGAGCGAAAACGTAATTGTTTAATTCGTGCTGGGGAAGTACATTGTCCGTGATTCTTCGTTTTTTTTTTTTGTTACTTGGATCACACAGGAAATCTTATCTTCGTCGAATCACCGTACGTACAATGATGATCTGGGAAATTGTGTTTGCTTTTCTAGAAGAAGAGTCGAGGTTTCCCCCTGTGCGCCTTCTGAGGGCTTAATAATTCATATGAATTAGAAACACTGAAAGATACTCAGCTTACTAACGGAGAGAGTTGATCGATGAACTTCGAATTTGTCCAATTAAAAGTTCATCCTATAATGACGCTCAAGATTGATATTATCTCAACTGTATTGAAATACGAAGTTATCCAAGGCTCCTGACAACCTCTCTTCATGTAAACCTGTTAAAAAATGTATTAAACAGCAAGTAAATATATATATATATATATATATATATACCCCCTCGTACATTTTCTTTATAATTCTGGATATTTTTGCTAGACAATAGTATATGTGGATGTACACAGAGGTTAAAAAACAATTATAAAAATTCGTGGAAAGAACTTCTATTTGTGGCTATCCGGTTTTGGAGGTTCTTCACTCTTCTTACAGACGGGTGGGGCAACCTCGAAAGCTAACTCTTAATTAGTGAGGATTTGTCATGCAAGTATGTCCTCCTATTTACTGCATTTTTCTATTCTGATGAAGAGTAGGCAAATTAAGTTCTTCAAATTAAATATGAAGATGTCTTCCCATTATTCGTCCCTTTGAACACCGTACTACATTTACCACTGAGGATGACACTGAAATATATGAAAACCTATTTTTGATAGATCTCATTCTGTTTTCGACAGGTGATTACCATCTTCTCGGCGTCCAACTACTACGAGACAGGCTCCAACAAAGGCGCATACCTGAAGTTGACCGGCTCGGAGCTGAGGCCGCACTTTGTCCAGTTCACCTCGGCCACGAAGTCCGGACCGGCCGGACTCACATTCCGTCAGAGAGTGGGCCTTATCGAGAGTTCTGCCATCCGAGAACTGTCCACCAAGATACACAACTCAAGGGGGAGGCTGCTGCAGCAGTTCAGCAGTCTGGATCCCACCGCCAAAGGTAACACACCTCCCCTCCTAAGATCTTTTCCATTTTATATTTTCTTTCCCTCGGGAGGGAGATGCAGAGGAGCTCCCAGAAAGGTGGTCTTTACTTATTGTGACTCATGCCCGGGCTTTTAACTACGAGATCATATCGGCTACTACCAGAGTTCTCTTTCGTCGCTCTGGAACCCATAATAGAGTCGGATTTTTTTAGTTATTAATGCAAGACTGACTCAGATAAAGACACCAAGTTAATATTTACATCTCAACTTACTAATTGATCAGCTGAACACTAACTTAGTTCATAGAACAGCTGACTGATCAATCGAGTCCCCTAAGTCTGAACTGAGCTTTTTATACAATTATTTCTAATGCACAGAACTTTCCATGATTCAGATTTTAAATGATATGGAATTATATGGAAGGTTTACAAGTGAACATTTGATATAAAATAACCTTTTTACATGAACAGCAATACTAAAATAACTTTAAAACATTTAAAAAAAAAATACTTTTAAACACAAATGGATTGCAATGTATTGTAATTACAGACAGGGAATCAATTAATAAATTGACTATTCGAAAATAAACATAAATTTCCGGGTCAACAATGAATACATTAAACGACCTACAGATAAAAATAAATGTTTCACTTCGTAACAATATATTGTTTTCAAGCTTGGAGAGAAATTTAGAAAACTGGCTGCGAATCAGATTTACTAGGATACAATTTATTAACCTAATCCTACTTTGAAATACTGTATGGACTTGCCGCAGCTTGGACCTTTGCCAAAGTACAAAAACCTTCCAACCCTCCCTTCTAACTGTTCTCTGTTCTATCCCATTCCCGAAATTGTATTCCTTCTTCCAGCTATGCAAAGTATAGGGGAAGTTATGTAATCTGTCAAAAACTCCATAATGAGTTTTTACTTAAGTTCATGTTTTTGCGACTCCCTATTTCAAAAATGAAAAAAAAAGAAGATCTATTTATGAACGAAATAACTCCCGATATATGAATATACACGAAATTTTATATGTAAATTAGCAACCTCATAAAAACGATACATATCAATTTTCCGCAAAATCACCCAAAGTAAGGGAAGATCAGAGGAAGGGGCTGAACTCAAAAACCGTGTAATGATGTAATGAATGTATCGACACGAAATTTAAGTACAGAGAAGAAGGACGACATATGTTGTCAGACGAATCGACCAAAGGCATAGGGAAGGTGGATTTGTTCTGAGGAGGGGAGTTAAAAACTCTTTTAACTGCCGATGTAATTTTGACATATATTTGGTCGAAACTTGGTTGATTACAAATAATTCGAGCTGGGGAAGTACATTGCCGGTGATTCACCAATGTTTTTCTTATTTTATCTGCGGGGTTTATTTTATTAGTTATTTCCATTTCTGTCCTAAGGCGTATTTCATTTTCATTTGCCATTAAAATCAAGACTTAAGTAATAATGGGGGGGTTAATGGAGGTTCTGAGTAATCGATTAGAAGTGAGAAAGAATTAATGAAAGATGTAAGTTCGTTTCGTAAGATGACCTTGTATGTTAAAGAACAAAATAGCAAAAAAAAAGAGATATGATGAAAAATGATAGTAAACCAGGGATAATCGATAATAATCATAGATAAGAAAGAAATATATCTTACATAAATAAGTTGGTATGCGTACTTGACTTCTGAGCTCAAGGTCGTGGGTTCGTAACCCGACCGAGGCCCTTAGTTTATTTTATCTGGGAGGTAAAATAAACTTAAGCACGCCGTCCTTCGGATGGGACGTTAAGCGATGGTCCCGAGCCTGTACGATGTCAGGTACTCGTTAAAGACCCCTACCCTAGATGAATAAAAATTTAGGGTAGGCAAAATTTAGGACTCCCACAGTAGAGTCGGGCTCATGTCCACCAGAGTGACGAAAGAGCGCTTTGGTAGTAGGCGATATGACCTCGTTGTTAAAGCCCGGGCATGAGTCATAAAACCTAACCTAACCATAAATAAGTAATAGGTTGCGAATACAAAATAAAAATGCATGAATATCATGAATGATAGCTTCAAATGATTCACAAAATCTCGACATTCAGCTTGTAACTCAGAAAGAGTTCCCAGTCATTAGAGAAATGTTGAATTGTTGTTGATGATGATGTCTATAGAAGGGGTGGGGAGGTACTAGGTACTTCATAAATTTATGGTAAATCATCCTTGTATTTTTTCTTTTCATTTTGCTCAATTTCATGTTTATTACGTATTAGCAGGTTACCCGGCGTTACCCTGAAACTGAATACATGCGATATCCGGACAAAGAATAAAAAGCTTATTCTCTCTCTTCCCCCTCTCCATTTTGACTCCCTACAATACAAGCAGACTAGGCAGTGAGCCAGACCGGTACAAGAGATACATGTTAGAGGTGATACATAAATTAAAATACGACACCAGAGTAAACGAGAAAACAGTTACACAGCTTCTAAACCATGGCTACTGAAATGTAAATAACAGAAGTTAGCTGCAACACAACCGATTCAATGTGTTTCTCACCTAGATAAATACTAGTTTAGTACTGTAATTATAATACAGTTTACTCATCGAGTTTATGGAGATTTCTAATAAAGTTCTGTTAATCAGTTGCAACGCTTTTTTTTCTTCAACTTTATTTAAAACTATTTTCTCACATTATTATGTGAGGTCAGGCAACGACGTTTCGGGCTACAAAACTATCTTCAGTATCTGTGTCTCGTTCGTCAATCGATTATTTTATGTAAAACATTTCCTAATATCTTTCACATTTTTTACAACTTCTTAAAGAGAGGCCATAAGTCCAATTTACGAAATGTAGCCTCGAAACAGATAAGGTCTCGTTAAGAAATGGTAAAAAAAGTGTAAGAGACGGGGAAAGTGTTACATAAATAATCAATCAATTATAGGAAGGAGAGATGAGGCTCGTGGTGCCTGAAAACAAACTTGTATAATTTCTGCTTTCGGCCTGAGTGTGCCTTCTTCAGGGCCTGTACTGACGTATATACATTATTAATGAGTTGATGTATGCTAGATTTGAGTAAAGACATGACACTAAAACTAAATGTGACTATACCAACAAAATAACATTTAAATTATTTACACCAAAGCCTTTCACAGATTTTTATTTATATCTAGCCGGCTTTCGAGGTTCCCCTCATCATCAGGCAGTCTGATAAAATAAATGAAAAAAATTAAATAAACTATAAATAAATAAAACCATCTAAAAACGAAAAGAGATGTGACTCAGATGGAGGACAGGAATAACTTATCTGTCCCCATCGATGAAGTTTTAAATAGTTAACGTTTTTAGATGGTTTTATTTATTTATAGTAGCTAGCTAATACAAATAAAAATGTGTGAGAGGTCAGACTATAATATGTGTGAGAAGTGATTATTTCACATGTTGTCAACTAAGATATTATCTTAGTTCACAACATGTGAAATAGGGTGGAACGAAAATGGCCTTTTAAAATTTTTTTTAGTTATTAGTTTGGTAATAGTGGAGAAAAGTTGCCTTTTAAGTTCAAAAAGAATATTTAAAAAATTGGTTGCAATACTACAACATCTTGAGGTGCCGCAAAGAGCTTGAAGTTTGTAAAAAAATTGAAAAATTTTAAACTTTGATAAATTATTTTTTATGAATTTCTCGTACATATAATGTTACAAAAGATGGTTTAAAATACATATATAAGCATTAGAATTGGAAAAAATTATTAATTATAAAATATAATAAAAATAAAAAATATTTTGTAATGTCAAACTTTGTATTTCTTACTTCTGTATCCTTAATGATTACAAATGTTACAGCTGCAAAATGTTTGTTTCTACTTCATTGCCACATTAAACTGGTCCTTGCGGCACCTCAAGACGTACTCCAATATTTTTCATATTTTTTATTTATTTTATCTACACTAAAAGGCAACTTTCCCGCGCTATTGCAAATTAAAAATCAAAAGGTGATTTTTTCGTTCCACCCTAATGTGAAATAATCACTTCTCACTACATCAGCCCTCTTCATATTAAACTAAAATATAGGTATTTAAGCAAAAGCAACATCCTGAGCCAACAGAAGTTATAAAATAAAATTTGGTTTTGATGGTGCTTTTGTTCAGATATGTTATATTATTTGTTGTTGTTAGTTTAATATTTTTTTTTATTTTTTATTTAATAATAATTGTGTGTTCAGATATAATATATATATATTTTTTTGTGTAAGTAATTTGAATGTTATTTTGTTGTTTTGGTCACATTTAGTTTTAGGGTCCTCTTTTAATCTAAATTAGCATTGATAACCTCACTGATAATCTATGTATATATGTCAATACTAGCCCTGAAAAAGGCACACTCAGTTCTGAAAGCTTGCTAGAAATTCTACAAGTAACTAAACTAAACGTTACAACTTAATTTATTCATTTTTAAATTTAGCGCATGATATTATTCAATTTTCTCTTTTAATTTTTTCAATTTTAGATAATTTTGTATGTTTATTTAGTATTATGTAAATGTTGACTCCAGTTGGTTAAATTCTACTCAAACAAACACACATCCCCTTTCTCCTCCCACACCATCTCGGCCATTAGCTTTGACGTCATAACGTCTACTACCTTGAGCCAGATTCGCACAGGATCTGGACCATCGCTTATTGTCCCATCCGCAGGACGGAATGCTCATGGTTTTTCCACCACCTAGATAAAAAAACGGAAGGGCATTGGTTTCGCGGGGTTTCGAACCCACGATCTTGAGTTCAGTAAGCAAGCACGCTCCCATTGAGCTACTGGCGCCCTCTCTCAGATCACTATTAGACACAAGTACAAACACTCCTCACTCTATCACGCACAGGTAATATGTTTTATTTTATAGATTTGTAATATTGTTATTCCTCTATTATTTCAATTTTTTTATTTAAAGAATTTTTATTATTATTAGCTCTTTCGCCGCTTTGGTCGACAAGAGTGCGACTCCCAGAAAAAAAGCATTGCGCTTGCCGTCTTTCGGATGGGACGGTAAGCGATAGTCTGGCCCCTGTACGATGTCAGGTACTCTTAAAGACCAACATGTTATTGTATTGTCCGAAATTAATAATAACTGAATTTGTTCGTTATATTCTGTTTAGTTCTGAAAAAGGCCAAAGTCGAAATTTTCTTCCTTAGCCGACAGAACCTCGCGACTTGGTACTTTATCAAATCACTAACCAGTTGGGTCTGTTGACAGGAGTGATCACCCTGAGCGAGTGGAGCCAGGTCATGGAGGCTGTGACTGGACTCAGTCTGCCCTGGAGGATGCTTCGAACCAAGTTGGCCACCATGGAGCCAGACACCGGCCTCGTACACTACATGTCTACATTCCAGGATATCAATACGAAAAAAGAGGTAAGTCCTAAAATAGACTGGTTGAACTTTTTTGTTTATTTCAATATTATTGTAATCATGTCCGATTATTTCATGTTCGGGCTTTAACTGCGAGATCATATTGCCTACTACCAGAGTGCTCTTTCGTCGATCTGGTGGACATGAACTCGAAATTACTCTGTGTGTCCTAAATTTTGCCTATCTAAGTTTATTCACCTAGGGTAGGGGACTTTAACGAGTACCTGACATCGCTTAACGTCTCATCCTCATGGACGGCGTGCTTAAAGTTGTTTTTACTTCCCAGGCCTCGGCTGGGTTTCGAACCTGGGATCTTGAGCTCAGTAAGCAAGCATCACATACCACTGTGCTACTGGCACCCTCTTTTAGCGATCTATGTCCATATACAAATAAAAACAATGAATTTGTCTAACATTTGTATTCTCTAACTTGTGTTTCTTAAACTTCTCTGAGATATTGAACTGTTGGTTTTTACCGGCATTTCTTTCAGAGGTGTCTTCTTTTTTCTTTTCTGACAATATTTCGGAACACTTTCACGTCCCTTCTTCTGGTTCACTATGGACATTTTGCTCCTGGGGACCCTCCTTTTTATAGCCAAAACTTTGGTTGTGTCGGTCTCTCTTTCTCTTCCAAAATCTAATTGTTAAAGAAGTCCGAAGTAGTTTACTGATTGGTCCGCCCACCAGCCAATCACAACTTCACAAAACTATACACATACAGTATACCGATTTCGGCTTATACCAGCTTCAGAACAAAGTTTAACAGTAACATTTAAGTTTGCTAAGTTGGCGTTGACTCTGAGGCTGTGATTCTTCAACCCTAAGAGAAACCCGCTGAAAAGGGTAGTCCAATGTAAATCTGGGAAAATGTATAGGTTTAAACATAAAGTTTTTAAAAAAAACTTCAATTGTTTCGCATTTCTATTATTTTTTGAACTTTATGCTTAAAACCCATATATTTTCATTGTTATATTTTCCGGTTAGAAAAATACTACTTTCATCCTCTGTGGATTTTCCTTCTCGCAGGAGAGTTGCAACCGCAGGTAATGTTAGAATTGTATAAATATGTCAACCTAGCATACTTAAATGTTAAACTGGTAAACTATATTTATATATCTTATTTATACAACTTATTTTGTTTTTATACTTTTGTTATGTATTTGGTTTATATCATCGACAATTTCCTGCAAAGACGTATTTAATGGGAAAGGGTCAATGGAGCGAAGTGTTGAGCAAATAAAAAATCAGTCGTCGGTCGAACACTAGCTTTATACTCATCATCACTAGCTATATACTCATCATCACAGCTATATACTCATCATCACAGCTATATACTTATCATCACAGCTATGTACTGTTTAATCCCACATCCATCAAAAAGTCACCAGATCCCGTCCCTCCGATCTTTACCTCCCTGCCCACAGGACTACAACCTAACACAACTCCTTCCTTGTCCAGGCTGCCTCCTTCTGGAACTCTCTCCCTCTCCAGATTCGCCATGCTCCTAGTCTTATTTCTTTTAAATCCCCGCTCTTTCAGCACCTCCTAACTCCATCAAACGTCTGATTCCCAGGGCTAGCGTCCTATGGGATAGGTCTCCTCTTCCCATGAGTCTCTCAGTCTACAGCTGGACTGATGTTACTCTACAATTTCATCATCCCAGTTGGATCACATGTTTTTTTTTTTTTTTAGTCACTATATATTTTTATTTTAGAAGTAATCATTCCAGTAGAGTGGACTCTTTCTTTTTACTTATTTCTTTCAGTTCCATGCCGAATAATGTATAGGTGTGTGTTATTTTGGATTTTGGATATATAACTGTAAATAAATGTATGTATAAGGGTGTGTGACACATATTATTTATTTATTTTATTTAATTATTTATTTTTTTTCTCTCTCTCAATGACCCTTCCTGTCATATATATTTATTTTTGCTATTATTTTTTACTTTATATTTCTAACACTGTTCCTCATTTATTTTAATATGATCTGTTTATCCTTATTTCCAACTGTTTTTGTTTCTTTAGTTGCTGTAGTCCCTTTTTTGTTATCTTTTATTCAACTTGTTTGATACTTGTATCTCTTTTGTTTATTTCTTATGCTGTTATTCTTAGGGGACGTATGTCCCAGAATAAGAATTGTTTTTTTCATTTCATTTCATATACTCCTTGGCACGAAAGGATCAACTATGTTCTCACTCTCCCTTTACTACCTTTTATAGGTTGAAAATCAATACATGTCTTATTCAGCGACTTCTGAATACTCATTCTAAATTTCGTGTCGATTCGTTGCTTCAAGTTATTGGGGTTTTTGTGTTTGGTTAGCCTTTGAGCGCTTTTGGCTAAAAATCAACACACATACAATTTCGTTTCTATTTATTCACTAGCAGTAATACCCGGCGTTGCCCGGGGAACTTTGATTTTTGTCCCAATATCTTCTATAACGCTATTCAGTTCCTCGACAGTACATTCATGATGTTATAATTTTCAATTATTCATACGGAATAAGGCTTATAGTCCTTCAGCTGTTGTAACGCTAGTAAGTTTTTAGGACTCCTGGGCACCACAGCTAGTATGCGCCTTTCAACGGCGGAAGCCACACCTAGTGAATACTTAGCATCGCTGGACGTCATAGTCAGTGCGTACTTAAGAACGTTTGTGACCACAGCTAGTATGTGGCTTGCAACGCTGAACACCACAGCTAGTACGTAGTTGGGAATGCTGGGCATCATAGCTAGTATGTGCCTTGCGACGGCGGACCCAACAGCTAGTACGTAGTTAGGAACGCTGGTCACCACAGCTAGTATGTGCCTTGCGACGGCGGACCCCACAGCTAGTACGAAGTTAGGAACGCTGGGCATCACAGCTATTAAGTGCCTTGCAACAGCGGACCCCACAGCTAATATGTAGTTAAATACGCTGGGCATTACAGTTAGTAAGTGCTTTGCAACAGCGAACTTCACAGCTAGTACATAGTTAGGAACGCTGGGCACTACAGCTAGTAAATGCCTTGCAACAACGGACCCCACAGCTAGTACGAAGTTAGGAACGCTGGGCATCACAGCTATTAAGTGCCTTGCAACAGCGGACCCCACAGCTAGTACGTAGTTAAATACGCTGGGCATTACAGTTAGTAAGTGCTTTGCAACAGCGAACTTCACAGCTAGTACATAGTTAGGAACGCTGGGCACTACAGCTAGTAAATGCCTTGCAACAACGGACCCCACAGCCAGTACGATATTAGGAACCCTGGGCATCACAGCTAGTATGCTTTTGCAACGACGGACCCCACAGCTAGTACGTTTTTAGGAACGCTGGGCCCTACAGGTAGTAGGTGCCTTGCAACTGCGGACCCCACAGATAGTATGTAGTTAGAACCACAGGGCATCACAGCTAGTATGAGTTTTGCAACGGTGGACCCCACAGCTAGTACCTACGTAGTTAAATACGCTGGGCCACACTGCTAGCGCCTTGCAACAGCAGACCCCACAGCTAGTACGTAATTAGGAACGCTGGGCAACACAGCTAGTAAATGTCTTGTAGGTGCCTTGCAACAGCGAACCCCACAGCCAGTACATAGTTAGGAACGCTGGGGCTGAGCACTACAGCTAGTAAGTGCCTTGCAACAGCGGACCCCACAGCTAGTACGATATTAGGAACGCTGGACATCACAACTAGTAAATGTCTTGCAACAGTGAACCCCACAGCGAATACATAGTTACTACTACTACTACATGTGAAATTCATGACAATCCGATTCATGACAATACGATCAACCGTTAATGAGCTAGCTCTATATTTATACTTAGTCCCCCCCCCCCTCAACCCCGCCACCCGTTCAAAACTTCGGGACGCCACACACCTTATTTTTCTATTTGGCCTTCAGGAATAATATATGCGAAATTTCGTGACAAAACGACCAACCGTTAATGAGCTAACTCTATATGTATATTTAGCCCCCCCCCCCCCCCCCACAACCCTCCCTCCCGTAAAAACTTTTGAGCCGTCACACCGCCTATTTTTTTATTTGGTCTTCAGGAATACTACATGTGAAACTTCGTGACAATCCGACCAACCGTTAAAGAGTTAGCTCTATATTTATACTTAGGCCCCCCCACAACCCCCCTCCCGTTCAAAACTTTGGGACGCCACACACCTTTTTTTGCTATTTGGCTTTTAAAAATACTACATGTGAAATTTCATGACGATTCGCCCATTAGTTAATGAGTTAGCTCTATATTTATACTTAGGCCCCCCCACATCCCCCCCTCCCGTTCAAAACTTTGGGACGCCACACATCTTATTTTTCTATTTGGCCTTCAGGAATACTCCATGTGAAATTTAGTGACAATCCGACCAACCGTTAAAGAATTAGCTCTATATTTATACTTAGGCCCCCCTTACAACCCCCCCTCCCGTTCAAAACTTTGGGACGCCACACACCTTTTTTTCCTATTTGGCTTTTAAAAATACTACATGTGAAATTTCATGAGCCCATTAGTTAATGAGTTAGCTCTATATTTATACTTAGGCCCCCCACAACCCCCCCTCCCGTTCAAAACTTTGGGACGCCACACACCTTTTTTTCCTATTTGGCTTTTAAAAAGACTACCTGTGAAATTTCATGACAATTCGCCCATTAGTTAATGAGTTAGCACTATTTTTATACTTAGGCCCCCCCACAACCCCCCCTCCCGATCAAAATTTTGGGACGCCACATAGCCTATTATTCAATCGGGCTCAAAAGAATGCTACATGGGCAGTTTCATAAAAATCCGTCCAGCGGTTTGGGCGTGATGCTGGAACAAACATACATACATACATACAAACAAACAAACAAACAAACAAACAAACCCCGTTTCAGCTTTATTAATATAGATTCTATTAGGAGATCGTGTGCATGGACATATTTACAGAGTCAGGGAATTGGAAAACATGATAATCCGGGGAATCCTCAACAGAATTTCCGACAGATTACATAACTTCCCCTATACTTGGAAGAGCTGGGGAAGATAAATGTCCATTTTGAGTGAGGCTCACAGGAGCTCTGTCTGACGAAGATATATCTGCCTCTTAGAACAGGGTGACAAGTCTATTTGCAAAGTCGGCCGCTGGAGGGCACAAGTGTCATTGTTCTTTAATGCGATTCTGTTTCCTTCATTAGAGGAACAGAGCCCCATCTGTATTGCTCCAGGGAGTTTTAAGTCTTTATGCTGCGACATAATTTATTAAAGAATTAACTTCTTGAACCGAAATTAAATTGATTATTTCCACTCCTTCAGTCTACTGGAGATTGTATATCTTTGAGTTCCCTCCCCTAGGGTGCGAAATGTTTACTGCTCAGGTTCCTGTAGCCAGGGTAGAATATTTTAGTATCTTTCGGCTTCCAATATTCTTCATTTATCAAAAGCCGAGATATTTTTGAGAATAGTTGTGACTTACCTCTAAACGAACAGTAGGGGTGCGGGCCGTTGTCAAGCACGGACTATTTCGCCTTCTGATTTACCACAAATCACTCTTAGCAACAATAGAACCTGAACAATAACCATATCATATATTCTAGTGAATTAGTGACTAGAAGGATGAGAAAGTAGCCTATCTCCGACACCTATTTAAAAAAATGTTTTATCGCATGAAGTTGAGTTTCCAAGGATTTTTTACTTTCTTATACTTATTATAGTATAAGGAAGTGTTGTAATCGTGCGAAAATCCGAGATCGAGGTTTCAACTGGTTTTCACGTTTCAAGGTACCCTGAATACGTTTTGACCATTTTCGCGATGATGTCTGTGCGTGTGTGTGTCTTTGAATGAAAAGTTGTGAGCTCTCTACCGCCAAAACAATTGTAGCCATGAACTTGAACTTTGGAATGAAGGATCACATGTTCTTACTTAGGTCTGATTAGATTTTGGCCCAAATCAAACGAAAATTGAGGCTACTTTCCTCCGGGATCTAACTACATTTTACATGATACAGCTTATGTTTATGACCTAATCAAAAAAATTTTCAAGTAATAGTTGTAGGGAATTTTAAAAAACATAATTTATACGAAATAACATTTTTCACAGGTCGTTTTCGAGATACATGCCGAAAACCATCTTGAAATGTAGTTTTGAAACACATATTTTTTAACGTTTCCTTTATTTACCCAAAAAACGTTTAGTCCTATCGAAAAATTAATTCTTACCAGTAATATAATATATTATCATAAAATTTCCAATCGCTAATAGTCCTCAGATTTGAGATAGGGGCAATACGACAAAATTATAGCCCCCCTAAGAATGTAAACTAAATGTCTATAAAGAATAATTGTAAGTAATTTTTCAATCGTAACTCATAGCAACGAACTTTAAAATATGGTTTATGACCTAGGTGGTAGTTTTTTTGAAAAATTAAGAAAAATGCTATGTGATTTGGCCATTATAGGGCTTTCTTATACCAACATCGCTTACAGATCACTCTATCTCCCCTCCCCTTCTCAAAATCATTTCATTTTGTCTGTTTGCACAGCGTTATATTGAGAGTAGACATTCTTATACTTATTATGAAATAACTTTAGGGGCAGAGAGATTTATTTGTAAGCGTGTTGGTATAAGAAAGTCCTGTAATTGCCACATCACAATTTATTTTTTTGTGTAATAATTTTATAAAATATTTATTTTGGTGGGAATGTTGTTACTTCTTGAACAATAAAAAAATAATTATGAATATTATTTTTTTAAATATTTTAATTATTTTTATATATTTGTTTACATTCTATGCTCTCCCTTGAGGTGAAGTCTTCATAATGTCTTCTTTTTCTTTTCCTTTCGATCTTAGCCACAATCGCAAGAGAATGTATGTCGATCTGTGCTACATGCTTCTCTGAAAAAAGAACTGTTTCCTATCTTCTGAACAGATCAGTCAACACTGTTTGAATGAGTCCAGTTGTTAGTTGAGTCGTCGCATCTTCTTCCGGGCAATGAGTGTGAACTGTTCAAGGTTGATCTTGCTGTCTCCGTCAGTGTCTATCTCGTCAAAGAACTGTTTCCTATCTTCTAAATAGATCAGTCAACACTGTTTGAATGAGTCCAATTGTTAGTTGAGTCGTCGCATCTTCTCCCGGGCAATGATTGTGAACTGTTCAAGGTTGATCTTGCTGTCTCCGTCAGTGTCCGTCTCGTCAAAGAACTGTTTCCTATCTTCTGAATAGGTCAGTCAACACTTTTTGAATGAGTCCAGTTGTTAGTTGAGTCGTCGCATCTTCTCCCGGGCAATGATTCTGATCTGTTCAAGGTTGATCTTGCTGTCTCCGTCAGTGTCCATCTCGCCACAGTACTGTTTCCTATCTTCTGAACAGGTCAGTCAACACTGTTTGAATGAGTCCAGTTGTTAGTTGAGTCGTCGCATCTTCTTCCGGGCAATGAGTGTGAACTGTTCAAGGTTGATCTTGCTGTCTCCGTCAATGTCCATCTCGTCAAAGAACTGTTTCCAATCTTCTGAATAGGTCAGTCAACACTGTTTGAATGAGTCCAGTTGTTAGTTGAGTCGTCGCATCTTCTCCCGGGCAATGATTGTGAACTGTTCAAGGTTGATCTTGCTGTCTCCGTCAGTGTCCATCTCGTCAAAGAACTTTTTCACTTCCTTCGCTCCACCAAGCTGTCCAAGGAAGTACAACGCTTCCCGTACTTCGTGCAGTTTCAACATACCATCCTCGTCTTTGTCGTACTGACAGAAAGCGTACTCTGCTTCGGGTTTCATCACTTCGTCGAACCGGCGCATTAGGTGCTTGAGTACGTCCGGCATCGATAGAGAACCATCTCGGTCTGTGTCCAATTTTTCAAACAACTGAAAGCACACACAAAAAAATAATAAAGTTTGATCTGGACGTAGAGTTGGCAGACCTCTCGATCCCGAGTAGGACCAGATCTTTCCCAAAATGTCGCGCTTCCCCGTTTTCTTCACTAGTGTTATATATTTTTGTCTCCTAAACTCTAAGATCCTCCACACCTACTACCGGCATAATTAATGCATCTACAACAAGTTTTATATGTAAATGCCAAAACCTCACAAAGATCTCATCAGCATAATAAAATGCAAAGATGCTACCGAAATTACTCTACCAAAGGCTGACTGCAGTTTTTTTTAATGTTTACTTTCATTCATACTCTTTTCTTTATCAACGGCCGAGGCAGAATAATTGTTTTCTTGTTCTTCTTTACATAATGTATTGTTTTAAAATTGTAAAATAGAATATATAAAAACATATATCCTTATTATATAAAAAAAGTTGTAACGTCCAAAGAAATACCAAACAGATACAACATCTTCAATAAAAGTCCCCTTAACATTAGCTCCAGATTTATTTGTTGATTGTGGTATATTTCTAAAACTGGATCAATATATAAAGGAGGGCGCCGGTAGCTCAGTGGTGTGCGTGCTTGCTTACTGAGCTCAATATTCGAAACCCGGCCGAGAAGCTTTTTTTTGGATGTCCCTTGTTGTTGGACAACATCACCCTGTCGTGCTTCCAGAGAGCTCGGGATCAAGAAGGAAGGTTAGATTTATTATTATAATCAATATGAGGCTGTGACGGGCTGGGGGCAGCCACCGGTCGACCAATCTGCAACGATCGGTGGATGTTCCCAGCCCGCCGTTTTCATCTGAGAGGTGTTAAAAGCGCCGTCTTTCGGATGGGACACGATGGACCTGAGCCTGTACAATGTCAGGTGTTAAAGATCCCCTAACATTGGCGAATAAAAATTTAGTATAGGCAAAATTTAGAACTTGGACTTTAGCGGCGAAAGAGCGCTCTGTTAGTAGGCGATAGGACCTCTTTGTCAAGCCAATATTTAACACTTCATCTCTATTTACATACTGTCAATAAATATCTTATGTTACCATCTTTGTTAACTAAAGATCTATTATTTAAATAACATTGATCACTATTTAGTACATTATTTCCTTAAGTATTACGTTTTGGTTGAGCTCTAGGGGTGGAAGGGCTAATCAGCCCCCTTAACCTCCCCGCAGTAGCTATGTCCTTCTGTCAGTAGTGTACTTCTTTTTCTGTACGTTTGAACAATGTTTATCATCTCTAAATTCCCGGGCTCTTCACAAGAACTTCCTACAAGGTGGTCATAGCATATGTAGATGTTAGGAACCAGAGGATAAAGCCTTCCATTTTGCGTTATCTTCTGGGTGGACTTGAGAGAGCAAGGGTCTAGGGAAGGAGTGGCCAACCCGCGGCCCGCCTTGAATAATTTTACGGCCCGCGAGACTCATCACAATTTTACAAAATATGTTTTTGCACAAAACATGTGCAAATACACGCATTGAGATCGACTTGCAAAAGCTAAGTGAAAGAGAAACAAATATCTCACTAATTAAATAAATTAAATATTATTCGGTCATTTCATTATTATCATTATTATACTATCTATGAAGAATAATAATAAAAACAATAATAATAATTCATTCAGTTTTAAATTTTCACTCCAAAAATTTTTTGTAGTGGGTCCAAATCTAATATATAATAACATATAATTGTATATGCGGCCCGCGGGATTATAAGCATTTCCAAAGTGGGCCGCAAGATCATTTGGGTTGGCCACCCCTGGTCTATGGGGTAGTTACACAGAGGCCATTAGTAGTAGTTAGCAAAATAATGTACTAAATAGTGATCTATGTGTTTTACTTCTCCAACTATGCCAAGTATAGGGCAAGTTATTCGGCAAGTTTTTCATCCCCCTGATTCTAAAAATTACAAAAAAAAAAAATCCTTTCTGTGTGTTTATGAACATAACTCCCGATAGAATGAGTACACGAACATTAAATTTTATAGTTAGTTATTGTGACTCATGCCCGGGCTTTAACTACGTCATATAGCCTACTACCAGAGCACTCTTTCGTCACTCTGGTGGACATGAGCCTAACTCTACTATGAGTCCTAAATTTTTATTCACCTACGGTAGGGGTCATTAACGAGAAACTGACAGGCTCGGGACCATCGCTTAACGTCCCATCCGCCACCTATCGATTTTTATGATTAATTCGCGTTGGGGAAGTACCTAAGTAGGTACATTGTCAGTGATTTTAATTTTTTTATTTATTTTTACATTTCTGTACACAATAATACTACATATATGTAGTTATATCCTCAAAAATACAACAGTTTTCAAGCCGAAAAAATCATGTAAAAATGTACTTCCCCAGCGCTCCCTTATAGGCAGTTAATAAGATATTTGAGACGACCCTTTCTCTGGGCAAAATTAATAGGTTGATACATTCATTATATCGGCAGTTACTGAGATTTTTGAGTTGAGCTCCCTCCTCTTCTGCTGATTCCGCTGAAAATTAATAGTTGTTGTCCTTATAGGGTTTCGAATTTACATATGAAATTTTGTGTCAATACATTCATTACAACGGAAGTTATTAGTGTTCTTGTGTTAAGTAAGCCTCCCCTGCAATCTCCTCTTTCCGACTGACCTTAGAGAGGATATCTACGGAGGAACTCTGCCGAAACAAATAAAAAAATGAAAGCTATGAATCAAATAATGTTTTTGAATATAAAACACAATTTTTTTATTGTGGTTATTTCACTATTTTTGAGCAATGAGAAAAAAATGCCTTTTCCGAATAGAACTACATTTTTTTTTTTTTTTCTCTCTCTCTTCTTTTCTGGCTTTATGAACAGCGCACATCAGCCATCACTACACTGTCATTATGTATGAATGGGCTTCATTATATGGAATTACATAATTATATGACCAAGCAGAGGGCCCCCAGGCCCCCAGCATGCGGCCCCGCCAAACCAGGGGACAGAGGACCGCTCATCCGGGCTACTCCCTGAGTACTGGGCACACTGGTGCTGCTTTATATTAACTTTATATTACTTCAGCGTGGCTTGTCGCTGAGGGTGTGCATGTGTGTACGGCCGTCCACACCCTCCAAGCCCGGGACTGTTACAGTCCAGAGAGCCCATCTGAGCCGCCCCAAGCCCCCAGCCCGGTCGGCACACACACCCGGGCACCCAAAGTGTCCCCCACCCGATCACGCCATTATATAATAGGATAAGAGGTTAATTAGTTGTAATAATAATTGAAAGTGATTTTAAATGTAGTTGTATGTAGTTCTTAATCATTGTAATAAAAAGACAGAGTGGCCCCGGAAGATGTTCTGTGTGTGGGCATTTTGTGTTCATAGGTACATAGATTCGAAATTAAGCGGTCAAAGCAGTGACTAAAAGAAATATCCAAATTAAATCAAAAATTGAATTAAAAATATTTTAGAGATATGGAATAAGAACAAATATAAAGTATAAGATAACCAAATTATGTTTTTCTTTTAATACATTTTGTCATATAAAAATAAGATAAAATAAAATAATAAATTTGAATAAAAATGAAAAATATAGAATGTTTACAAAGCAAGAGACGAGAATAATGGATATCATTTGATTTATGATTGGCAACATTTTTATATTACTATGCAATATTTATGTTTAATTTTTTACAATTAATTGTTAATTAGGTTTGGTTAGGTATGGTTTATCCCTTGGGTTGGCAAAACAAAAAATTGGTGGTAAGGTGAAGATATGTCGAGATTATGGGTAATGGTACCTGATCTCGGTCCACTTGGTCCAGCCGTCGTCCCATGTAATGTTTGGTGAACGTGTTGAACTCTGCTATATCCAGGATGTTGTCATGATTCCGATCTGACCACCTGAAGTACCACTGCAACTGTCGCATTTGTTCTGCATCCCAGGGAAGGTCGTACAGTTCTGGCTGAAACTCACTCCCCGTCTGGTTGGCTCTCCTTGCTATTATCTGTCCCAGAGGACGAAGGAACCCACGGCTTATCGTTTTAAACATACTGCTTCTTTTTAACTTTTAAAAATGTTCGTTAAAAAAAAAAAGGGATAACTTCAAATTGTATATAAAAATGTTGTTTCCAATTTTTTTTAGATTTGTTTTATTTTTTATTATTTTTTTTGTTTAAATTTATAAATTTTTTATATCATATTGCCTGGACTGAGAACAAGGAGTGAACTAAATTATTTAATTTTTCAGCTGTTAAGTATATTTTTAAAAATAAATTGATCAAAAATTATAGAAATATAATATTGAACAAGTGATATTCGTTAATCTCATAATTTAGGATACAAAATATTCAAAATGAAGTGTCAAAAAGGAAAAAAAGAAATTTTGAATAAATCTTTTCTATTAAATATAAAGGTTAAAAAGTTTATATCGCCTATTACCAGAGCCCTCTTTCGTCGCTCTGGTGGACATGAGCCCGACTCTACTGTGAGAATCCTAAATGTTGCCTACCTGGGTTTATTAACCTAGGGCAGGGGTCTTTAACGAGTACCTGACATCGTACAAGCTCGGGACCATCGCTTAACGAGTACCTGACATCGTACAAGCTCGGGACCATCGTTTAACGAGTACCTGATATCGTACAAGCTCGGGACCATCGCTTAACGAGTACCTGACATCGTACAAGCTCGGGACCATCGCTTAACGGCCAATTCGAAGACGTATTCAAGGTTTTGTTTTTGATGTTTGAAAATTCCGAAAATAATGTGGGCACACTGAAGGTGTTTGAGAACCAGATCGGAATACATTTCAAAATTCCCATTTTCCCATTTCTTTATTGAGGATTGTTTTAAAAATGTAAATAAATTCGGGATATGTAAATAAACTGAGTGAAGGCATTAAAGAGCGGTTAATTGATGAATTTTTTTAAAATAAAGGTTATCTGGTAATCGGAATAGTCGTCTGTGAATCACCGATAATGTACTTCCCCAGCGAATTAATACAACTAAGCTTCCGCTCTCCCTCTAACCACTCAACACCAATTTACTGTGTTATTAATGTTGAAAATTATTAGATGTTTTACTTAGGGGCTTCTGAATCATCACTAAATTTCGTGTTGATAGATTCGTTACATCGACAATTATTAGGGTTTGTGAGTTGAGCCCCCTCTCAGCTCCCTCCATTTAAGCCCTTTTGGATGAAAATTGGTATGTATCGTACTTATGAGGTTTTGGGATTACATATAAAATTTCCTGTAGTTAGTTAGTTATCACGACTCATGCCCGGGCTTTAACTACGAGCTACATATCTACACATTACATTTTGCCTACCCCTAAATTTTTAGTCACCTAGGGCAGGGATCTTTAACGAGTACCTGTACAGGCTCGGGACCATCGCTTAACGTCTCATCCGAAGGACGGCATGCTTAAGTTTATTTTACCTCCCAGCTAAAATAAACTAAGGAACCCACGATCTTGAGCTCAGAAGGCAAGCACGCATACCACTGAGCTACCGGAGCCCTCTAAAAAAAAAAAAAAAAAAAAAAAAAAAATCCTGTAGATGCATCCACCAATACAGTTTTTGAAGTTTTTGTGCTAAGCCCCTCTACTCCGTCCATAATCCCCTTCCTTCTTTCTACAATTTGGCTTAAATAAAAGAGATACGGTTCCTATGGGGTTCTGGATTCACATATAAAAATTCATGCCGATATAAACATTTTATCAGGAGTTATCGTTATCACAGTCACAGACAAAATATTTAATTTTTATTTTCGTTATCAGAGGGAAGGAAAACATGTTGAAAATTCAACATGAAATGTCTGACCTATTACATAATTTCCTCCAAACTAGAGCTGGTGAGGTAGAGTAGAAATAGAACGTAGCCAGTCATAAGGTCAACTCCAGAGAAAAATGCCGCCTCCTCAAATGAGCCTATTTTTCCTCATAAATAAACTCATTTCTCACGTTAACCCTCAAACTCTCATCTAGATATAAATGAGCTCTACTCCTTCTTCCGCATTGTTCGGGTTATGTCCGTCCGCCCACCTCCCGTTTTTCCAGTAACCTCTTGACTTTCCTTCACAAGACTTGTGAACATTGAAAACTATAACCTGTTTTTTTTTTTTTTATACTGAAAATAATTAGTAAAATCTACGGGGTAATTGTTAGGTTTTATGATTCATGCCCGGGCTTTTAACTACGAGGTCATATCGCCTGCTACCAGAGTGCTCTTTCATCACTCTGGTGGACATGAGCCCGACTCTACTGTGGGAGTCCTAAATTTTGCCTACCCTAAATTTTTATTCATTTAGGGTAGGGGTCTTTAACGAGTACCTGACATTGTACAGGCTCAGGACCATCGCTTAACGTCCCATCCGAAGGACGGCGTGCTTAAGTTTATTTTACCTCCCAGATAAAATAAACTAAGGGCCTCGGTCGGGCTACGAACCCACGACCTTGAGCTCAGAAGTCAAGCACGCATACCACTGAGCTACCGGCGCCCTCAGGCGTAATTGTTAGCCATTGTCTGGTTTAACTTAGTTTTTTTTTTTTTATAGCTAATAATTATTTATAGGCGGGGGAGAGAGACTCCGCTGGTGAGACATGGCGGAGTGGGATGACTGAGGCTCCATTAAGTTGGAGGACCAGAGTGCCGGCTGTTTCCAGATTCTTGTCTTTATTTTACTTCTCCAGCTAAAGTTCTGTAATCGGTCACAAATTCGATGAGGAGTTTTCAAAGAAATTTCAAATTTTCTAACCTCTTCATTACAAAAATTTTAAAAAAAATCTCTGTATTTATGTGCGTCTGTGAACATGATAAACTCCCTATAGAATGAATGTAGCGACACGAAAGTTTATATGTGTATCCAGAACTCTCTAAGGATGAGACCTATTGATTTTCAGCCAAATCGAAAAGAAGAGTGGGATAAGCGGAGACACAAAAACTCTAATAACTGCAGTTGTAATGAACGTTTTGACACGTAATTTCATATGTAAATTTAAAACCCTTTAAGGACAACCGAAATCAGCCAAAAGGAGAGGAGGCTCAACTCAAAAATCCATATTACTGCCGATGTAATGAATGTATTGACATAAAATTTTATACTAAAATTCTGTCTATTATCATTCTCACAATAAGGATGGCACCTAATAATTTTCCGCGGAATCAGTAGATGGGCAAGGGAATCAAGAAGAGGGGACTCGACTCAAATACCCTAATAACTGCCCATGTTATGAATGTCTCTACACAACATTTAGTACGAGGATTCAGAAGCCACTATGTAAGTTTTATATTGAGTTTTAGTCCAAACGGTCGAATGGCTCTGGAGAGAGAGTGAAAACGTGATTAATTCGTGCTGGGGACGTACATAGCCGGCGATTCACCAACAACATTTTTATTTTATTTTCATTAATTTTCTTCATTGTTTACTTTATTTTGCGTCTGATAAATATTTTATTTATTGTTTTGTATTTATTTTGTTATTACGCTCTGTAATTACTTTATTTTTTTCTTTATTTATCAAGACATCACATTAAATATCCAAATCGCTATTTTTGGATTGTTTAAGGAGATACTTAATCCATATATAATATATTATTAAAGTATCATTTCTCCCATTTATTTTTTTTCCTTCTCAAAAAATTGCAATCAAAAACTTTCGTTATGCACTCTCATCATCTGTATCTATCGTATAATTCATCTGTTCTTTACGTTAAGTACTTATTCCTTCTGTCAATCAGAATCTTCGTTTGATAGAACATATTTATTGAGTCTACTTCTTTATTTCTACGGTTTTTTCTATACTAGGTGTTTAAGTATATAAGTGGACTCAAAGGACTATAAAAGGAACATTCCGATTGACAGAAGGAAAAGTTAACATAAAGAACACATGTATTCTAGATACTGATGATGGGAGTGCTTCCAGAAACGTTTGTAATTGTAAAGAATAAATGGGAAAGATAATGCTGTTATATAATGTATGATATTCAAAATAAAATTTTTGTTAAAAAAATATAGGCAAAAACACTAAGTGATTTCCTCATTTGCTTTATTATACTCACAATATCATTAAACTATGCTTACATCACATCTTCTGAGAACGTTCAGAAGGTCAGGCAAATCAAATAAAATTGAGAGCAGGCATTCGCCGCTTGAGAATGAAGACAAACTCTTCAAAGTTTATCTTGGAGTCGCGATTGACGTCCATCTCCTGGAAGAACGTCTTAACGGAGGGATGGCCGGCCCACTGGCCGAGGAAGTACAGGGCCTCTCGACATTCGTGCAGTTTGATCAACCCATCCTCGTCCTTGTCGTACGTACAGAAGGCGTACTCCATTTCTTGTCTTTCGGGGATTTTGAATCTTTGCAACAGATGTTGTAGAATGTCCACTATGGTCAGTTCGCCATCCCTATCGGAGTCCAGCCTCAGGAACAACTGAAACATAGACACACAAAAGGTGGTCAATCATTGACAATGTACTTCCCCGCTTCTCCAACTAATGTTTCACTCTCCCTCTAAACATTTCTCTTCTTCGGTCGATATGGCTGAAAATCAGTGTCTTACTCGATACATTTATTCTATCTGTAATTATTAGAAATTGTATGTTAAGCCTCCCCCCTAATCCCATTTTTTCCTCCAAGGAAAACTTGAAATTCCGTTGAAAAATTGAATTTTTGACCGATTAAATAACTTTCCCTATACTTCATATAGACGGGGAAGTAAACTCTTATATGATACTTGTTAACACTTATATGAGAGATATTGTAAAGCACTTAAAAATAAATAAAGAAAAAAGACTTAGACTTGTAAAACTTTTCAGGAGAAATGTACAGCGAAAAACTTCGATGAGACTGAAAAAGGAGCAGTTCGGAATGTTGAACTTCCATTTAGTATTTGTTAAATCGTGGCTGAAGATGGTAGCAATACCGAAAGTAATCCCATACATTTTATATACAGTAAAATCCGGTTATAATGATATTCAAGGGACCAAAAAAAATACATCGTTATATCCGGAACCAAACTGTTAAACCTACATACAAATGTATGGGATTGTTAGTGAAAAAAAAGGTGTTTTACAATCATCATTACGCGAAAGTTTACATAATTTTATTTACTTTTTAAAATTTACATAAAATTTACTTACATACATTTGTAACTGTATACATAAATTATGTATACACATCAGTACAAATGTATTAATTTTCCACAAAAAAATCAGTTATTTTAGTTAGCTTGCTTTTTTTTAAGTATACATTTTTGCTTACATGGTTATGAAGTTCTTTTAAGGAGGCTGTGGTTTCGGGTTTATTTACATTTTAATTTAGGGCGAAGTAC
This sequence comes from Aradus depressus, assembly GCA_963662175.1. Lineage (NCBI taxonomy): Eukaryota > Metazoa > Arthropoda > Insecta > Hemiptera > Aradidae > Aradus > Aradus depressus. The sequence goes on along the minus strand of OY759214.1, from coordinate 55,069,577 downwards.
GTCCGAATGACTCCAAGAGCGCTGTAGACTTGTGACAAAGTCGCACTAGAAGGAAAGAAGGGAGTTCGAAGAAAATTTGACAAGGGGGAAATGGTATGTTTGGAAATGGAATGACTCATTGCGCTCGGAAAGAGAAAACAAGAACCGTGTTTAAAACCCTTTTCTATAATGTTCGTATTTTTCATTCGTTCAAAACACATACTGTTTTACCCAATTATGTATATATGTGCTTATGTACATACATATTATATCGTTATAACCGGAATGAAAAAACAACTTTTTCTTATGTTTTAGATCGTTTTATACGGAATATCGTTATACCTAACATCGTTATATCCGGATTTATTTCTTCACTTTTAAATAGCAAACCAAACTAGATACGTGTTTTACATCATTATATCCGGAAAATCGTTATATCAGGAATCGTTATAAAAGGATTTTATTGTATTTTGTGAAATTACAATATTTTTTTTATAACATACGTTTTTCTTTATTTTTTAGTCTCTTACAGGTTACTGTCGAGTTTTTTTTACTTTACCTCTTCACTGTCGACTGTGTCGAGTCGCCGTCCGATGTAATGTTTGTTAAAAGTGTTAAACTCCGCACGCTCCAGCCGATAGTCTGAGTTTCGATCCGATTTTTTAAAGTACGATTCAATGTTGTACAAATCTTCGTCCGCGAATGTGACTGTCTGTTGGTAGGACAGTCCTAACGAAGCGTTGTGTGCCTTTTGAACTAGACTTCCCGAACCGGGTCGAAGCAGTCTACTTGCCAGTCTCAAAGCGAACATTTTCAAATGAGGAAATCAACTTTTTTTTTTAAATTTTTTAAATGTTTTTCATACCACGAACATACTGATTTATTTACTAAATTTTTTTTTCGCCATCTCAGCTGAAAAATTACGAAGTAAAATTCAGTTGTTATTACTTTTAACTTAATTTATTGGAAAAATGTATATAATATACAATGCAACGTTAATTTTTATTTCTTTGTATATATTTCTTATTTTGTATGTACTTTATTATTATTCTTGTTTTCCTTTCTTATTACTTTGTATATATACATTACATTGTAGCAGCAAAATATCAAATTTACTTACGGTGTTTTTTGACCGATTGTAAATACTTATACATACATAATACAAATCTCAAGAAATTAAAAAAAAAGTCTTGGTTTTTATAAATTTGATTTGAATATTATTACTAGGCAATTTGGTATTCAAAAAATGTTCTTGAAATATTTTGTTTTTAAAGTCTCATTCTTTAAATTACTAACTTGAAATATTTTGTTTATGTTTATTATTATGTAAAACACAGCTGTTAGTCCTCTTCATGGCGTAGGGGCTAAAGTACCTTTCTGATATTAACATTCTTATGTGTAATTTGTTTAATTGAAAATATGTTGAATGAATTAAGAATTAACTGTCGTTACTTTCGATGGATGTTTGACCTAAAGACGAGCAACATGTAGAGATCACGTGTTCGGAACCCGGCCGGGGTCCTTCGGTTTTTTTATCTGGGAGGTGAAAAGACCTTGAGCACTCCGTCCATCAGATGGGACTTTAAGCGATGATACCGAGCCTATGACATGTCAGGTGCTCGTTAGAAGTCATATAGACTAAAAAACTATTATTATTATTAATTATTGTTAAAAACTACATATATGCTTCAACGACATAAAAAAGGTTATACAAAAGTGTCCGTAAATGATTATAAAATAACTGATGAGATCATATCTGACTTTCTGTATACCCACCACGTTTTTTCATCAAAGCCCCTTATTAGAATGCCCATTCACTCCGGTAAACAATAAAAGAGGTAAGAGGAGGTTGAACATCAATTTTTTAAAGAGTGCAGTACATAACAATTCCACCGAACAGGCTAGAGGCCGAAAGGGCCTTTTCTGCGGCTGGTTACTTTTGTACTATGCTGAGGTCAAGATTAGGCGATAGCTCTTCGGAAACATTATGCTTTTTAAGGGCATATTTTTCAGCATAAATTAAAGTTTCTGTGTTTAGATTTTCCCCTAATCCCTCCCTTTTCTTTGGCCATTTTGATTTATTCACAGAAAGGACGGTAAAACACGAAATTTCAGTGAAAATTCAACATTGAATTTCTGAGTGATTACATAATTTCGGGTTTAAAATTAGGGTTGAATAAACAAAGCAGGCTTCTTTTTTGAAATTATTGTCTATTCCACAATAAAACTACCAGTTTCGCCCATTCGTCATGTTATAAATATATTAAGATAAATTTTAATTACAATATTATATATCTATATGACTTCTAAGTCACTGGAAATGTTTCAGACTTCTTTCTACCCTACCCTTATCTTACCATCAGATGGATGGGACATAAGGACGTCACGAAACATCGTTGGGATAAAGACACTTCCGAAGAGTTTTTTTTGAAAAAAATAGTTCTTAATTTTTATTAAATTGAAAAATGTGTCTACTTATTATAAACGAATCTTGTATTACCTAATTTTTTTTATATACTCAGATATTTTTAAGTTTTTATTTGTTCAGTTTTTATTAATTTCATTTTACTTTTTTAATACCCTTACCATAGGTGAAAGTTTCACCTATGGGTGAAACCAGACCTGGGCAAAAAGTATCTTAAATACTATCTCAGATAATATCTGAAAGATAACCAAGTTATCTTGAATAACAAGATAAATTAGTCAAGATACTTTCGTTATTCAACTAATCTGGCACGTTATCTTGCAAGATACGTTATCTGACCAAATAACTATCTTATAAGATACATTATCTTACAAGATACGTTATCTTTAAGATACATTATCTTCCAAGATAACCTACGTCACACATTAAGATACTTGAATAACGAGATAACCTACGTCACACAATAAGATACTTGAATAACGAGATAACCTACGTCACACATTAAGATACTTGAATAACGAGATAACCTACGTCACACATTAAGATACTTGAATAACGAGATAACCTACGTCACACAATAAGATACTTGAATAACGAGATAACCTACGTCACACATTAAGATACTTGAATAACGAGATAACCTACGTCACACAATAAGATACTTGAATAACGAAAGTATCTTGACTAATGTATCTTGTTACTCAAGATAACTTGGTTATCATTCGGATAATAACTGAGATAGTATTTAAGATACTTTTCGCCCAGGTCTGTCTCATGGTTACGGGTTCGAATCCCGAACCGTAAAATCAACTTATTTTCCAAAAAGGTCACGTTACCAACCCGAGGGTTGCGGGTTCGCATCCCCACCAGTAATATCAACTTACTTTACAAATAACCTACGTTACCAACCCGAGAGTTACGGGTTCGAGTCCCGACCAGTAATATCAACTTATATTACAAAAAGTTCACGTTACCAACCCGAATGTTGCGGGTTCGAGTCCCGACCAGTAATATCAACTTATTTTACAAATAGTTCAAGTTTCCAACCTGAGCGTTGCGGGTTCGAGTCCCGACGAGTAGTTGCGGGTTCGAGTCCCGACCACTAATATCGACTTATTTTACAAATTACCTACGTTAGCAACCCGAGGGTTGCGGGTTCGAGTCCCGACCCTCGGGTTCGTAACGTGAGCTATTTGTTAAATACGTTGATTTTACTGGTGGGGATTCGAACCCCCAACCCTCGGGTTCATAACGTGAGCTAGTTGTTAAATACGTTGATTTTACTCGTGGGGATTCGAACCCGCAACCCTCGGGTTGATATCGTGGGCTATTTGTAAAGTAAGTTGATTGTACTCGTGGGGATTCGAACCCGCAACCCTCGGGTTGGTAACGTGAGCTATTTGTATTGGTTATCTGTTTATCTTTTGAATAATGAGTGATCACTCATAAGATAACAAGATACTTTCAAAATAGGTTCTTGAATAACAATCTTTCAGATAACGGGATAATGTATCTGATGAGTGACAAGATAACCAAGTATCTTGAATAAAGTATCTTTTCATGAACCAAATACTATCTGGCAAGATAACGTTATCTTGTGAGATACGTATCTTGCAAGATACTATCTTTTCATTATTTGAAAGATAATTTATCTGACTAATGCCCAGGTCTGGGTGAAACCTAGGTAGGCAACATTTAGAACCCCCATTGTAGAGTCGGGCTCTTGTACACCAAAGAGACAAAAGAGCGCTCTGGTAGTTAGTTATTATGACTCATGCCCGGGTTTTAGGTCATATCGCCTACTACCATAGCGCTCATTCCTCGCTCTGGTGGACATGAGTCCGACTTTACTATGGGGGTTCTAAAATTTGCCTACCCTAAATTTTTATTCACCTAGGGTAGTGGTCGAGTACCTGACATCGTGCAGGCTCGGGATCATCTCTTAACATCCCGTCCGAAGGACCGCGTGCTGAAGGTTTTTTCACTTCCCAGATAAAAAAATCTAAGGGCCTTGGTCAGGTTTTGAACCCGCGTTCTTGAGCTCAGTATGCAAACACGCATACCACTGAGCTACCGGCGCTCTAGTAGTAGGCGATATAACCTGGTAGTTAAGCCACAGGCATGAGTCACAATAACTAACGATGTAACTTATAGAGAGCCCGGTCTTTCTTTATCCGAGTTGGGAGTATACTATACAAGGACGTTGAACAAACCAAACAAACAAAAAACAATTACCAATTAAAGTTTAATGAAAATCCTTTATTAATTATCAATAAACTTCTACAGGAAACATAACTAAATTCTACATCATGTAAACATGTTGCATATTGAATAACATTTCCTAGAACTCAGACCTTAAAACAAAACAGTAGATCAGCTAAAATATTGTCATAGACCCAGAGATCGCGTACTTGCCTACTGAAGTTAAGATCGCGGGTTCGAGTCCACCTGAGTTCATTTCTGGGAGGTAAAAAAAAAACCGTATTGAATTCTTGTGCTTTGGAAGTAGTGCCTGTAAAATTGATATTTTAACTTTGTTAGTAAAATATATAATTGTAGTTTTCTTGTGTTTTTCCAGACTGAGACAACAGTTGCTGAAACTCTATACAAAAATAAGTCCAGTTTGGAGGCCATCTTTAGGATCATCGATAAAGATAACTCTGGTAAACTTTTGACTTTTATTTGTTAACATAACATTTTTAATACCTAAATAAGTAAATTAGAAATAACTATTATTAGTTTTGCAATTTCCTGTGGTTGTTTTCCATGGCAGTTACTGAAAGTTGCGCAATGTAGATTTCCAAAATTGATTTATTCAAAATAGTTCAAATTTTTAAAACCATGTTCTCAATCTAAAATATCTGTGTGAAAAGTGTGAACCCTGAGTATACATGGTGATTGGGGGGTAAGTGGGAGCAGCGCCTGCGCCATACCTCGTGAGGTGGAGGCCTGGTGGAGACCAGTCCAACACTCCAGCATATTTCGTGATTATGGCATACTTCTTTACAAAATGTTACCTCTTTAAATGAAAAAGACCCGTCTTTGAATTGAAATATTCACTTTACTTAACTCCCACAAATTGCCAGGAGTGGGCTGGGGTTGTGGATGGTAGAGTGGACTGTGGTTGTGGATGGTAGAGTGGGCTGTGGTTGTGGATGGTAGAGTGGACTGTGGTTGTGGATGGTTGAGTGGACTGTGGTTGTGGATGGTAGAGTGGGCTGTGGTTGTGGATGGTAGAGTGGACTGTGGTTGCGGATGGTAGCGCGGGCTGTGGTTGTGGATGGTAGAGCGCTGGAGATCTAAACTTCAGTGCAATTAATTTCATGTATATTTTTTTGTATAATTTTTTTTTTTACTGAAGGAAGCGAGGTCTTTCTTTATCTTTGAGTCAGCTAACGTCGAGTTCCTCTGTTAAACATCAGTGTGTCGCATCTGGTCTCAGATATAAACACAATTTTGCATAAATGTTAATTAGTTGACCGAACAGAATCCAACCGTTTTTGGTTATGTCCCAACTCGTGAAAGTCACTTAAAAACATAATTAAAGCAGACACCAGTCAGTTCTACTGTCAATCAGTGTTGTCAAATATGGGGAAAAAAATTAAAAACCTATTTGGGTACTAAAAAACCATTTACATATTTATCAATAAAAGAAAATAAAAGGCAGTAATGAAAACAAAAAAAAACTGCGTTTAGGATAGTGAACATTTCTTTATTATTATTAATAATAATACTTAACTGAATATAATACCAAAAAAAGACTATGTAGGTACTCTTATTGAAAATACAATATTCGTTTTTACGCTCTTGGCGCCCTGCTTGTTTTAGCAGTGTACAGTTGTCTTCTTTACATTTGCTTCGGAAACAATAGCCAAAGTAGTTAAAAAAGCGGGACCCATGATCGAATCTAGCTGTCCGAATAAACGAAAATTTGCCTAAATTCATCAAAAGTGCCCTATTTTTAAAGTTTTAAAATTGTGTTGTGAAAATAAACAATCAATTTTATTTATTTATGGTTTTTATTTTATTATTAACTATCCATTAAATTGATTTGTTGTTATTTCAGGGTACATCTCTTTGGAAGAGTTCAAGGAGGCATGCCAGCTGATAGCGGAACATCTAGACCAGCCTCCAGAAGAAGCGTTGGACATCTGCAAGTCAATGGACATGAACAAGGATGGCCTTGTGGATCTGAACGAGTTCCTGGAGACCTTCCGTCTCGTCGACAGTCAACACTCCCATGAATACTTCTCCGACGAAGAGGACAATTAATGGAGAACAACAGCCCGAGTCAGTATGTGGTCAGATTCCACGTGCGCACGATATTTTCTGAGACTGTTCAAGACGATACGGTTATTGAGAGTCAGAATATCGCATCAAATCAAAAAGCTCATTATTACTCTGACGACATGTAGGTTGATAGTCAAGATATCGAGTCAGTATTCGCACGATAACTTCTCGGGCTATAAAAACAACTAAAGCGATATTGTTAAAGCTGTCAGAATATCGCATCAAATCAAAAAGCTCATTATTACTCTGACGACATGTAGGTTGATAGTCAAGATATCGAGTCAGTATTCGCACGATAACTTCTCGGGCTATAAAAACAACTAAAGCGATATTGTTAAAGCTGTCAGAATATCGCATCAAATCAAAAAGCTCATTATTACTCTGACGACATGTAGGTTGATAGTCAAGATATCGAGTCAGTATTCGCACGATAACTTCTCGGGCTATAAAAACAACTAAAGCGATATTGTTAAAGCTGTCAGAATATCGCATCAAATCAAAAAGCTCATTATTACTCTGACGACATGTAGGTTGATAGTCAAGATATCGAGTCAGTATTCGCACGATAACTTCTCGGGCTATAAAAACAACTAAAGCGATATTGTTAAAGCTGTCAGAATATCGCATCAAATCAAAAAGCTCATTATTACTCTGACGACATGTAGGTTGATAGTCAAGATATCGAGTCAGTATTCGCACGATAACTTCTCGGGCTATAAAAACAACTAAAGCGATATTGTTAAAGCTGTCAGAATATCGTCAGAGTAGAATTTCATACACCTATCATTATCGCAATGAAAACAAATGAGTTGATATTGTTATTCCCAAAATTTCGCCAGAAAGATACAAACTAAGGCAATATTGTAACTGAGTCAATTTTGATAATAATATTCGTAGTATCGCCATAGTTTTGATGATTATTACGACAATGAAGGAGTTATAAATATGGTCTTTATTGAGGTTTTTTTCAACATTCACTTGTCATTCATTGTAAATCTAATTTTTATTTTCTTAAAATCTAAGAATTACATTCAAGAAAATATCAGTTTAGTAAAATTTCAAATCCAGGATGCTCAGGAAATGAAATATTTTCATGGGCTTTTGCTGTCTGTCTGAGTTGTATGAACATCATTTCGCTATTTCAGTGAATTATCACTAAAATGGTGGAAAACTCACTCGTTAAATGAAAGTGCTCGTTAAAACATGACGTCGGAAATTGAGATTTTCATAAGAAAATAACTAAAACAAAATATGATATCTCATTCTTCTTGAGATGTTCACTATTTTGAAGATTTATGGCTTTCATAGTGCTAATGAGAGACAGAGAACGGTTAATAGTCATAATTACTACGTACAATATGAGTAGGTCTGCGCTGTTGCCAACTCTCACCTTTCCCATTTTATTTTAGTAAACTATTATTGGGGTAAGACCCTACTCCATCAATGTATTATAATTAACGAAAGTTTTTTAACTAACGATCTGATTCTCGTCAGAACGTGTTTCTTAAACTTCTCTGGGATGTTCAAATGTTGATTTCTTTCTTTTTTTCCGACATTTCTTCCAGAGATGTCTTCTTTTTTTCCCTTTTTTAGGCAATATTTCGGGACACTTACACGTCCCTTCTTCTGTTCACTATGAACGTTCACAATGACCAGAAGAAGGGACGTGTAAGTGTCCCGAAAAATTGTCTAAAAAGGGAAAAAAATAAGACACCTCTGGAAGAAATGCCGGAAAAAAAGAAAGAAATCAACATCTCGTCAGAACTTCAAAAATCGTATTTATTATTTGAAGAGGCCTTTCGGAAGCTTCAGCTGCAGCATACTAAAATTATATAGGTGCAATAATAATTTAAAGTACGAAAGTTTGAATTTTCAACAAAACAAACATTAAAACAAATTGTCTAGATGATCGCAAACGCTGCGCAAAACGACATTCGTGTAACTTCAAAACTGAAATTGCTCAGTTTGCAAACTATTAGTATTTCCCGTGAATGTTGCTGGCCCAATAGAGGTTCACACTATAGTATAGTGTATCAAAGGTCGAAATCCATTTATTAAATTCGCGGCGTTATGAAGAACAATGTACATACAATCATTTTTCAGAAATCATCTCATTTTGATCCTGAGAACATACAACATAAAAAAACAGCTATGAATTTTTTTACAATTTACATAAATTTCCTACAATTTACATAAACGGGAAAGGAAAAATTACCTGATAGTAAATTATCATTTTATTTTTGTAATGTGTATAATTTATTTCAAATTATGCACTTAATACACAGGTACGTTGAACATTTTGGGAGGCACCTCTCATACTCAGTATAGAACATTTATTATAACAATAACCACATAATTTGTCATAATTAATAATAATTTAGCGAACATTGAATTCACGCAATACATCAAAAAGTTTAAAAAATATTTACATAAAAGATATGTGGACTCACCAAATGGACTGGAAGGTCACAAAATTTTCAAAAAATACATATTTTATATCTGAATTACTATGGAAAATCGTAAAAATGTTAGATTATGAAAAGTTATAAAGATTAGTCTCAAAATTAACTCGTTTTTATCATTTAAATTTAGCTGATACTAATAACTATAACCTTGGTATTTCTTATAACAAGTGGTAACTAATCTAGTTTGTGGATTAAAAGTACGAGGTCATATGGCCTACTACCGGAACGCTATTTTGTCGCTTAGGTGGACATGAGCCCGATGCTACTATGAGAGTCCTACATTCTTATTCACCTAGAGTAGGGGTGTTTAAGGAGTAACTGACATAATACAGCTTAATGTTCCATCCGAAGGACGGCGTGCTAAAGGTTTTGTCATCTCCCAGAAAAAAAAACCTAAGGGCTTCGAATCCGCAATCTGAGCTCAGTATGCAAGCATCGCTACCTTATGTTTGTGGTTTTGTTCGGAGATTCCCAATGTTGCCAATGATCATGCGAATTATCATATATCTAAATCTAACAACGCCTACACATTTTTTTTAGAATAACTCATCGATACAATCAAAAATATCCTCTTATTATTCATCTCTTTTCTGAAGTAAATAAGCTCATTAATCACAATTTCAAGACCAAGATAATTGGTACTATCTATACATCTGGTGAGATATTAATATCATTTGACATGTAATGCTCGCAACAACAGTTCGTAACACCTATTAGTTGCTTTGTTGTAATTTCTGTGGTGTCAATTCATTGTGATTTGTTCCTCGACAAGGCTTGTAGCGAGTGTCTGGTTGTCCTCATCGTCCATTCAAATAGATTTTTTTTTTACAACCAAAGAATAAAATACAAAAAAACGGAACAATTAACGACAAAACTGGAGTTATCAATTTATAGAATCATGTTTTCTGTTCCTAACAAAATGTTTTTCCGCTATCAAATTTAATTCTATTGAAGAATTGGGAGCATTGTTATATCTGCAAAGGTTATAAAACAAAACAAAATATTATAAAAAATATAATTTATTATAAGGTTTAATATAAGTATTAAATATATTTTGAATATTTCCGTGACATTTGACCAATTCGCAATTTAAATATAAATATATATAAATTATAACTAACACTATATCTATTCAAAATGTGAAAACTATATTAATTCCATCTTCTTCATCTCTTTTTGACGTAACTTTTTTTATAAATTTAAATTAATTTCTAGTCATAATTTTAGTTTAATTTTAATTTATAAGAATATTGAAATGTATTGAACTCAAAATACCCTGTGATAAAGGTAGATATTTATTGTACAGAACACAGTGTATCCCTCTTTACTTTACTTTACCTTGGTTTTGTTCCAATCAATTTTTTTGACCAATATAAATTATATTTAATTAAAAGTATAAATGATATAATGAGTCAACAATTCATTAAGACCACACAGGAAATCTTGTTATTGGGATCTTGTATCATATCGGAGGTTTTTAAGGAGTTTTTAACTCTTCCAAGGCACTTATAAAAAAACATTCAGTTTTTCAGACTTTTAATATTAGAGGATCAATTTCAGATTTATAGGCTACCTGTAAGTGCCTCAAAATTAGATTTGTGGGTGTGTAGATGATGTTTTCTTCATTTATTTACGTAAAGATTAAAAAACAAAAATACAAATTTAATCCTAATGTTGAGGGTTTTTCATAACTGTTACATAGGTATATCACTATCATTGGTTAAATACTGCATAACTATTCCCAAGAAATCATATTTTGTATTATGGTTAGGCGTATCCAGTTGTGGGAGGGACCACAAGATACTCCGGGTAAATTGACAAGGGTTAGAATCAAAGTGGTCTAAGTGACGTTTTTAAAACTTTGAAGAAACTGTGCATTAAGTACTTATCTGATTTAAAAAGTCTATAATTTATCGAAACCGGAAATATTTTGTCTTCTGCTTTTATGGTGAAAGTTGCTGTTAGCAAACCATAAAATTGAATAAAAATCTTAGTCAAGGTCACTATTGATATGTTTAGGTTACTTGTTCCATGTCACCAAAATAGTATAAGTGATTTGCCACTAGATCTCAGCACTGGCTAGGATTTCACCCGTGCAACCTTTTTCCTGAACAGAACATCATTCTTATACCTAATTATGCACTTAACAAACATTTTTCAAAAATATCACTTCGATCATTTTGATTCTAACCCCGTCAATTAATTAATACATTGTGTTTTTGTAAATTTTCTCTTTTAATAACTATAAGATTAAATAATAACTTCAAAGATTAAATGTTCTTTGTTATCAAATATTTATACAGTTGCTAACTTTGGACGTTGAAGTTAGTTATTGTGACTCATGCCCGGGCTTTCAACTACGAGTTCATATCGCCTACTACCAGAGAGCTCTTTCATCGCTCTGGTGGATATGAGCCCGATTCTACTGCGAGAGTCCTAAATTTTGCCTACCCTAAATTTTTATTCACCTAGGGTAAGGGGTCTTTAACGAGTACCTGACATCGTACGGGCTCGGGACCACCGCTTAACGTCCCATCCGAAGGATGGCATGCTTAAGGTTGTTTCACCTCCCAAATAAAAAAAAACTCTGCTGGGTTTCGCGATTTTCATTCTCAGTAAGCAAGCACGCATTACAACTCAGCTACCAACGTCCTCGACGTTCAAGTTTTACCACAATTCAGCTGATGTAGAGCCATATTTTCTCAACTTTCCGAAATATTTGTTAATTTTTTTAAAAATATTTTAACCAAACTATATATTTATATGTTTTGTAGAATATTACTGTTTACTAGGATTTAAGGCTTGATTAGTTTTTAAAAAATAACTTAAATAATAAATATAAAATGTAAATGTTATTATTAATTGTAAATATAAAGATACACTTCTTTTTTTCATCTTATTTATTTTATACAAGTTATGTGATGAATATTTATATATTTAAATTGTATTTCATTTAATATCTTCCATATTAATATTATATTAATGTTACAATAATATTATTATTATTAATTATAAATATTAAGGTAAACATTTTTTTTCCATTTATTTATTTTATATAAGTTACATGTTAAAAATTTTAATTGTATTTATTTATTTTATCTTAATGTTATTTATTACTTAAATTACATTTAATATTTTCCATGTTTGGTTAATAATTTACCATATCTTAAATGTTTAAACAATTATGTTCACTATTCTTCTTAGATAAATAGTTAATAAACAAATAAGTAAACAATATATTTTCAGCAAATCAACTATTGTACTTGTGTTAAGTTTTTATAAATTAAATGTTTATCTATCAATACTTTTAATAATCATAATTTTTCCTTCCAATATAAACATTTTGCCCGTTAGCATTTGTATAATAATGGCTACTTACAGATTAGGAAACAAACCAGAAAAAAATGTATTATCATTACAAACAATTATAAAATCATAATATTTAAAACTTAATAAAAATTTATTTATAAAATAATAATGAAATTCCATCAAGTTTGAATTTTTTCTTCGAAAACACGTTTGGCGCAACAGCGGTTCACCGAAAGTCCAATGTTTTAGTAGCCAAAATGTTGTTAAAATATGCAAAAAGTGTCTTTACAGTAAATTCCACTTTAAAAATTATTTTGATATTGTAAAATGATTTCCTTAACTAACTGCAACCAAATTTCAGATATTTCACTATTAACAATGCCAGGTCTTTTTACTTGAGAACCACCCTTTCTATATATACAATTTTCTTGTTTCGAAAATTATAAACAATATCATCAAATTCATGGTTTCTAAAGAAACAAAAGGTATATGTAAAAAAAAAAATAGAAATATGTTTCCCCCGCTCCCGAAATGTTGAAAATCATATTTTACTGATCTTTCGCAGCACCATATTTTGATAATGAGTGAAGGTAAGCAAGTTAAGAGGAAATTTTTGCCAAGAAAAAACCGATTTGAGGAAAAATAATTGTTTAGAAAGATATTTTGAATTAGATTGGATAAAATCTATTATTTATTATTGAGAATGCCAGCATATTAAAAAGGTATTTTCGTGTTGATATCTGAAGACAATATTTACTTGATCTTAGAAACAGTCTCAATAGTTTTCCAATAGGAAAATAAGAGTAGAGTACATACCAGTGTAGAAGAAGACGACCATAACGAGCATATATTATAACTTAAAAAAATAAATTTGTAAGTATAATAAGTAATATTATAAGGTATAAATTAATAAAAATTAAACTTCAAACAGCTCAATGTTTCCAACCAAATCCTGGAAATCTGTGGAAAAAGGTTTCATCTTTGGGGGAAAAAAACGTCTTCATTTAATATCTAGGAAAAGTATCATTAATACCTCTAAAATAGTTTCCTGTATCCCGACAACGGATGAACCAAATTTAAGGTTTGCACACTGCAAGTATAAAGAATATCGTGAAAAAAGAACAAAGATTAAGTTATAGAGGTGGTCGTCATCGATAAATAAATAATTACAACACAAAATATATTTCAATTTGAGTATTTAAAGGTATCGCAAATTAAAAAAAAAACAGACAGCAGTCAACTAGTCTTTGTCGAAGATTAGTTTGAATTACAGAACCGGAACTTCACAAAACAGAAACCATATGTAAGAATTGTTTCCAGTCAGTAAAGTACTGCCACCTGGAGAGGATATCTTGCACTACACCGCCTCTCCTGCCACCTGTCGACTTTATTTCAAACTACTTCATATTCAAGCTTTTCACTTTTTCACTTTTTAACAATTTTTTAACAAATTCACTTTTTAACAATTTACGATGATCAAAGAGTAAATAAACGAATACATTCATTAATTATGCAAAAATAATATTAATACTAAATTTGAAAAAAACATTGTGATGGCATATTTTGGGAACATCAATTTTTATATTGATTTTTTTTCTAACAAGGCGAAGAGTTATCAATATAAGGTTCGCGACAAATGTTTAAAAAAATAAGTAGAATTGTAAGCAATTTTTTAATTTCCACAAAGATTTTTGTGGCTTAGGCGCTGTTTTGAAATGTTTTTTTTTTTTTATTCTCCAATGCAGAAAGAAAGAAAAAAAATTGGGTTGCAGTCGACGATATTGATGTTGAATGGAAGAAGCAGGCTACCTTCACTTCCCCAGACTCAACTCAAAAATCCAAATAACTACCGATGTAATGATTGTGTCGACATGAAATTTCATATTTACCGTCAAAAACTTATGAGAACCTAACTTGTCAAATTTCGGAGGTATCGGCTGAAGTGAATAGGGGGTTCAGGGAGGAGGCTCAATTCAAAAACCCTAATAACTGCCGTTGTAATGAATTTTTTGAACATGAAATTTCGTATGAGAATTTAGGAGGTCCTATGTAAGTCATGTTTTGAATATTAGAGCAAACGGTCGGTTTGGAGGGGAGCGAACATTTAATGAATTCGTTCTCAGGATGTACATTGCTGATGATTCACCGACGACGTTCTTAATTCTCAATCCGATCCCCTAACATAACATTATATCGATCCCATGACAACATTATATCGATTGTTTGACTTTATTTTTTCACTTCAAGGCGGAAGTAATGTACACCTGCGGTTTTCGGCAGAAGTACAAATGAGTTAATACATTTTTTTTAAACTACTCAACCGTGCAAGTATAGTCCAATCTGGTAAAAATTTCAAACTTCCAAAAAAGAAGATAGCTAGAAATTGGAGCCAAATCGGATTTGTTTCTTTTAAGAGGCCAACTTGAAATGGCTCATATATATTTATGATGTATCATTCGCACGATAACTTCCGAGCCATAAAAATTCTTATATTTTCGATAGAAGCCGAGGTTTGGATGGCGTTCAGTTTATTTGTCCCCATTCGCCAGCTAACTCCTAAACTCTTATTCTGAATTTTTTTTTCAATCACATAAAAATTATTCTGCTAAAGTGGAAGGAAAAGTTTCGAAAACAGAAAAATTGGACGAACGGAACAAGGGTGACGTCACTCCTGGGCTGAAATATATTAGTGTTTTTTTAGATCTGAAATATAAAAGTTCGTCTATATCTACTAGAAGTCAAAATATTTCTCTGTCTCTTTGTATCTGGCTAATATCTCTTGCAATTTAGGATGACAAAAAAATAAGTTGTGAATACCTTCCATGGAAATGCGCTAACTTTACGCAGTTTTTGCACACGCGGACTTTTTACAGAGTCACAAGTGGGTAGTGTGACAGAAAAATAGTTAATACCTACGATGGATATGTTCCAAGTTTACGCGGTTCTTGCGTGCACCGACTGTTATCCTACACCTTCCTGTAGCCCACGATCTTGAGCTGAGAAGGCAAGCACGCTATCTCTAAGCTACTGGCACCCCTAAACTAAGTTCAGCTGGAGAAGTAGAAAAAAACAACATAAAATAAACCCTTGAATATTTTGATAACATTTTTCCTTTTTTTGTTCGCCCCAACTAATTGAGTGTCACCTTGAGGCACAACTTCCTCTCTCGACCTGGATTGTTTTTTTCAAAGACTAATAAATTTTCCTTTGGTACAAACAACACGCCTGAGAATTGACATTTCAAGATGAAGTTGGATAAGAGACAGAGAGAGAGAGGCGACAAAGATTTTATAGAGGGCTTGTGTGCGGCGGTGTAGTCGTGGCCCCAGTAGGCGGTGTGCGAGAGGCTTCAGAAGGGCAGGTGTGGCCAGCGGTGTTCTTTGCATCTCTGTCTGTCTATACGGAACATCATCTATCTAGCTCCATCTCTAACAGAGATCAATCGGAAAAAAATTGGATATACATATATTTCAGAGAAGTGTGATGAGATCACACAATGAATGGTTCCGTAGTCAAATATATTAGATATTTGCCTAATTATCAACTGACATTTTAAGACAATTTAACATAATAACAATAACATTTTCAGCAAATATAATAAAGATTAAAGATACATATTCGTGAAAGTAAGATGTTGTGGAACATGAGATTTCTCATAGAAACAAATGACTTGTCTTCCCACTGTTTTTTTTTTTTCTACCAGAACCAGCTTTCAATGCAACGGCGTCAACATCAGTGTCACATCTCACCCGTAAAGTGTACAGTCTAAATGGTAAAAGTCTCTGATGGGTGGGTTGTGCCCTGGTGACAGATGATGCCGCTGTTGCGTTGAAACCCCGTTCTGGTCGCAAATAAAACAGTAGGAAGATTAGATCTTCTATTTCTATGATTAAAAATGTATGTTAATATATGTGGAATTGTTCTGTTTGCTTAAATAGCAACCAATGACAAAAATATAGTTTGTAACGAATATAAATACCAAACTTAATTTATTTGCTTTGGTCATCAAATTATTATTCTAAGTGACGTGCCTACATAATATGTAGTTACTTTTATTTTCTGATAACAAGTAGTATAGCTAAAATTAGTGATTTTTTTAGAAATGGATCTTGAAACATGTTTTATTGTGAAATAATTACATGCTTTGGAAAAATATTTAATTTGGAGGTCGTGGAATAGAATTGAATCCCTGATCGATTGATTGGACAGCACCGAGAAAGATATTTATAGAACAACTAGAGATGAGGTTTAACTCTCACGTTAAGTTACTTAACAGTTTGTTAAAAGTAGGTAACTAATGGTTACAGTTGCCGTTAGTAATGACTGATCTTACAGTACCCCGATTAGGTAACAGTGAATATCGATAGTTCAAACCGTTGGCAAAGATCTTCCAACTGTACACAGGAGACGAGTATATATTGGTTAATTTGACGGAGGAGAACCAAGAAAGGGACTTTGTTCAACCAAACATTAGTTCTCAGAAGTCTGCCGTTTGGGAGAATTGCTGTAAGCACCCAAAAGAAACAAAATAAAGTAAGCATTTTGTGGTTGAGGAATAATACTAGTATACTTGATTTGAGGCCAGTGTAATGTACGAGTAGAAGGTGGTTTCAAACAAACACAGTTTGGCATTCACTCTCCACAAAATATAATTTTTGTTTAATTTTCGCCTCTAAAGCATTATCAAAACTTTTTTAATAAAATAAAATTATTGTGTAACCGTATTTTGTTTCATATGGTAGTCAATACAATATTTGATCAATCAGTTCTCAAGTAGGGGGGCCGGTAGCTCAGTGGTATGCGTGCTTGCCTTCTGAGCTCAAGATCATGCGTTCGAAACCCGGCCGAGGCTCTTAGTTTATTTCATCTGTGAGGTAAAATAGAGTACCTGACATCATCTTTGATCATTAGACGATTCTCATAGAAATAAAGTGCGTTGTCTTCCCACTGCTTTGTTTGACTTCCAATCAGAACAGATTTTCAACGCAACTGCGTCATCATCAGTGGCACATCCCACAGCGTGGTGTGTAATGAAACACTTCTTTTATTTTTTTGAGAAATGCCGTTCCATATCATATTTACTATCACATATGAATGTTATTATTCGTTATATTGAAGTTCAACAAACTGGTGGATTGCCATTGAGGAAATATAGAGCATCTAGAATCCTTAAACGGACAAAGTCAGCTGAGTAGGTAGTAATGTGGGAGGTGATCACTCTTCCGTGTCATGAAATTAGCTCTCCAGAGGAACATAAATGTTCGCTAAATTCGCTAAATAAGTTATTGAGGATAATTTGACATGTTGTGAGGATAGAGTTGAGTGTGCGAAGAGCGGAACAGCTGTCTGCTCTTTTTGGGACCAGAAAGCTTCTCTCGGGGGCTGATTTAGTGGCGGGGCAAATTACAGGCTGTTAGTGCTAGGTCTCTCACTTGACAGGTTGGGAGGGTTGTGTTCACAGCCGAACATGGGGCGGTCCTTGCTGTCTTCATCAAGTATACGCTCTTGGGCTGAGATGTTGTCTAGTAGATCAAACTAACAGTCAGTAATATCATAGAACATACATCATTGGTCTTATAACTCAGAGGAGGTTCTTGAAGCATATGGTCGATGCGGATAGCAACATTTGGTGTGCGGTCAATCTCACTCTTTTTCAGTTTAAAGTGAGTACAAGACAATCGGTGAGATCGACGAGTGATTATAACACACATTGAAGGGCTCCCTTTTTCTCAAATTGTAAATTGTTGGTTGCTTCTATATTTAATTATTGTTGTTTTTAAATTACATTATTTATTGCATTGTCTTTTGATGCACCATATTATTTATTTTCCAGGTAGCCTGAGGATAAGGAAATATTGAAAGCCGGCTAGTCACATTGAAAAAAATAAAAAACTTATGAGAAAAATTGACTATATTTATTCTAACTTCCTTTTACATCTATGTCGACTTTATTAAATTATTAAATTATTTATGGACCATATTCGAAATTAAGTATACATTAAAATTTGTATGTTAAGATGGAAGGAAAGGAAAAAAAAAAAATAATTTATATTCTAAATTTTTTTTTTGTGCCAACTTTGAATGTTTTGGAGCTTAAGAACGATTAGTTCTCCATTTAGGGCATAAGCTATAAATGTCACCCCTAGGAGGAGCAGACCATAAAGTCTGAGGAGGGGGAGGGAATGTGTTAATTTGGAGAGGTCTCGAAGCCAGATCGCCCGACTCTCCGCTCCCTCACCTGCCTTCTTGTCACAAACCTACTTTTTGTCCGAAATTGTCGATTTAAACACCAATTAGACAAGAGGCAGATGGAGCCTCCAAATTGACTTGAATTATTTTTATATCATTCCCTGCACGCGCCCCCCCCCCCCCCCCCCCCCCCCCCCCCCACTGTTTTTTATTCTTTATCAACTTTATGAGACATTTTTAAAGTTTTATTCGTACAGAGTCTGAAGCGTTAAAACTTGTTTGGCCGTAGGTTTTTTCCCCTCTTTATTCGACATGTGGCTAAACGAACAAAAAAAAAGTCGGTGAATCACCAGCATTGTACTTCCCCAGAACGAATTAATCAATTCAATTTTGCCCCCCCCCCCCCCCCCCCCCCCCTTCAAACCCAGTCGACGGTTAGCGCTAATATTCAATAGTTGACTTCAATTTGAATACAGTCAGAAAACATGAAATTCCGGTAAAAACTCAACTTCGTATTTCTGACCGATTACATAACTTCCTCTATACTACGGATATCTGAGGAAGTATAATATAGAATTGCAATGTATCTTTTTTTTCTTTCAATTACTTTCATTATTTTATTTACTTACCATATTTTTACAGGTAAGTCTCTCTTCCTCTTCTTCCCAAATTCATTCCTCCATCATTTCAAACTGGCATTACTCGAGTTATAAGGAATTACGCTCAGTGAAAGAAGGAAAACATCACTCGATCATTCCCAGTTATGCCAGTTTGAAATTATGGAGAAATACATTTTTTTAGGGTGGTGGACATGAGCCCGACTCTACTATGGGAGTCCTACATTTTGCCAACCCTAAATCTTTAACTTAGTTCCTGACATCGTCAGTCTTTAAGCATTAGACGATTCTCATGGAAATAAAATACGTTGTCTTCCTACTGTTTCACTTCCAATCAGAACCGATTTTCAACGCACATCCCACAGTGTGGAGTGTAATGAAACCATAGATTAATGTCCCTCCCGAAGGACGGCGTGCTCAAGGTTTTTTTACCTTCCAGATAAAAAACTTAAGGACCTCAGCCGGGCATCGAACCCGCTATCTTCAGTCTGTAAACAAGCACGCATACCACTGAGCTACCGGTGCCCTTTCATTTTCAATATGTACCTCAAAATACCGTTTTTCGTTAATTAATTGATGAATTCATGAAATTGTGTGAACGAACATTTTCGAATTCACAAAATGTTACGTTACATGAAGGCATGGAGTGTGCCACTTTGAGACAGTGCGGCGGGGGTCTAAAATGTTTTAAGAAATTGTGTTCCCAAATGTATGTGCCTCCTTTCTGCCAACTTGAGATGAACCAACCATAACGGTCCATGTACCTTCATACTACAGTGTATCTTGTGAGCCTCTTAAAGAAGTCCGTATGCGCAGTAGCTGCGTAAAGTTAGCGCATTTCCGTGTAGATATTCACAACTCATTTTATTTTCATGGATCATATATGGGAGCTTGTAACGATAGGTTAAAATTATAAGCTGATTTCAGATAAGAAATTCGCTAAAATCTGTTCATTAAAGAGAAACATGAAATTACTCGAAAATAGTGTTTTTTTTTGATCAGAGAAATAATTTTGCAGTGTATATTTGTTTAGGTTTTTTTTTCATCTTCGGAAACTTTAATCAAAACTTTAGAAAATATATTTTAAGAAAATAATAAAAAAAGTAATTCACAGTTTCCTAGGGTCCTGCCGTTTACAGGCTAATAACAAAATTCATAAACTATAACTGTCGGATGTTAAGTGTGAGACTTGAAAATTTCCTCAACCGAACAAGCGGTATTCCTAACATATAATTTTTTAATTCTTCAATTGACAATTTTTTTTTTTTTATTGTTTTTAATATTTTAAGCTGTAGTATCACCATTGAAAAAAAACAGCAATTTTAAAAAAAATTCAAAAGTGTGAACAGTTGAGGCTGGGTTCCATAGGCAAACATTTCATTGCTGACTATATAATTTAATACACATCATTTATTAAATATATTGTTCTTTAGTATAGTTTATACATACGCCATTGTCCTGATTTATGAAAATTCGAAGATTTCATGGTTTCGAATATTGTTCATTACTGGATAGCAGAAGAAACTGAAAAAAAAAATAAGTTAATGAAGTTATGGGTATGCTTAGTTCCTAACTCCACCACTAGAGTTCTACACTAGCACTGTAGCCTGGAATTGAGAGAAAGCTTACTTATTTCTTCAATATTTTTGTACTATTTTTGCCCCGTAATTTTTCACAATTGAGGGGTGTGCAGCAATAAGGAGGCAGCTCCATTTTTTGTGGTTTTGAGGTTAGAACATTATCACGGATTTTAAAAATACCTCTTTCTCGTGGTGCAATAAGGAGACAGCTCCGGTCACTAATTCAGTTATTTCTCTCTAGATCCCATGTAAAAGAAAAAGAAAATAAATTTCAAAAATCTAAATTATAAAACGTTTTTTTTAATTTCCCAACAATGTGAAAAAAGGAGCTGCCTCCTTATTGCTGCACACCCCTCAATTGTATTTCGAGCAATGTTTATTAATTTAGAGGTTTAAGGAGAAATCTATGGGGTTGAAAAACAACTATTCTTATTTACATCAGACGTTTCCTCCATCGACACGAAACGGAAAAATGTCGAAGAATTACCTGTAATAAAAAGAACTTCATATCAAAAAATCGGTCAAAAATTCGATGCGAAATTTTCAACGGAATTTCATGTTTTCCGATCTTCAGATTCCGAATATGAAAAAAAAAAAATGCTTGCGTCTGTGAACACGATAACTCCCGATAGAATGAATGTATCGACACAAAATTTTATATGTGAATCCAGAACCCTGTAACTTAACACCTATTGATTTTTAGCCAATCGACTAAAGGAAAGGAGGGACAGCTCAAAAACTAAACTTTAATAACTGCCGCTGCAATGAAAGTAGCAACACAAAATTTCATATTTGAATTGAAAACCCCGTTAGTCCGACACTTATCAATTTTCAGCGGAATCGGCAGAAGGGAGAGGGGGATCAGAGGGGGCTTAACTCAAACCCCAATAACTGCCGATGTAACGAATATAATATTATAATCTTTATTCCATTTGAAATAAAATACATTTCATTGGAAGGAGTTCAGGCAGTCTTCTTAAATAAAACACGTTCACAGAAAAATTGAAAAACAAAGAATGAAACTGTATTGCTATTGGTAGCCCTGCTATTGGGGGCCACACCAAAGGGAAGGGGGGTAAGTATTTAGAAGCTCCTATGTATGTCAACTGTTGAATGTTCGCGCAAACAATAGACTGGTTTTGGAGGGGGAGCGAAAAGTTAATTGATTAAGTCGTTGTGGGGAAGTACATTGTGGGTGATTAACCTTTTTTCTTTATATATATATATATATACCTATGTGTACTGTCTCATTTAATAGATCTGTCACTTTTTATACATGTCCTAGGACCTGCAGAAGGCAAGTGTGAGCGAAGAGAGCACTGAGATTATATTTCACTTAAATAAATATTTGAAAAATTAGATCTTTTGAATAATTTTGCAAATGGAGAATTTTCCCCCATTCGTCCTTACTCGGCAATTTTAGGTAATGTTTCAATGTTCGCAAGTTTAACTATAAAATATAACCTTTTGCAATTTTGGTCAGTGAATAACAGTTAATTGGTCTGTGATTAACTGTTACTGTAACATGATTTGTCGGATCACCAACCAAAGATAAGATGGATCGCAGAACAAACACACTTTCTAGGGGGTCGTTAGTAAAGCCACTTTAACCATAGAAAAACAAAACATTCCATTTTAACATCTGCTCGTCGAGTCATCGTCGAAATTTTTAAAGAGAAACCATCAATAACCTTTGGAGAAACAGTTTAGGACAATTGAAGAACCATTGATAGGCAGAACTAATATGAAAAGGTGTGAACTGTGGATATAAAGATAGAAGATGGTGCTGTCTATCCATTACCAAGCTGCTGAATCATGCCACCAGAGGGCAGCTCAAACAGCTTTTGTAACCTTTCCTCATTAGTAACTTTCCCAACTCATTATATAATTGACTGCCAGGTTAACCTCCTCAGTAACTGTAACCAGGCTTAGAACATTGACATTTTTGCCGCTTCCAAACACATTCCTGCGATCTGGTTAGTTATTGTGGTTAATGCCCGGGCTTTAACTACGAGGCCATGACGCTTACTAGAGCTCTTTCCTCACTCTGGTGGACATGAGCCCGACTCTATTATGAGCGTCCTAAATTTTGCCTACCCCAAATTTTTATTCACCTGATGTAACGAGTCTCTAACGAGTACCTGACATCGCAAAGGCTCGTCCCATTTTAAGGACAGCGTCCTCAACGTTTTTTCTTAGACTATGACACTGTCCCATGGCCACCCAACATATTATATCCCACTATAAACTTAAAAAAATAAATAAATGTAACTATTATATTTTTTTTATTCTTGTATTTTATTTATTTTATGAGATTATTGACAACTCAAATATTTGTAAACGTTATGTGAAGTTAAGACTATTTTTTCGCCATTTTAGTATCTCTCTGATAGCTTAACTGATATCCAAAGTAGCGTTTTACTTAATATTACATACGTTAATATTTACTGTTTACCCGATAATGGCTAGTTCTATACGAGTATGTTACCCTTCACTTATATAACTTGAGAGGATTCCAAAATATCCGGGAAAAATCCAGTCAAATGAGGTAATTTTAAATTAATTCCAGCTATACTCGTTCTCCGGCTTTCCGTGAAATGACATGTTAAGCTATTTGACACCGACCTCTATAACATGAAACGGACTTCTGATCAAACAAACAAAAAAAAATCATTCCGACCATCTACTACAGACAAACTTTCATTTTACACGATATATTAATAGTTTATCCAAGCATTTCATCCTCCCTCTAAACGTTTTTTCCCCTTCGGTCAATTTGGCTGATAATGAGTGTCTTCTCATTCCTTATATAAATCTGTATCCATAAATTCATTACTTTGGCAGTTATTAAAATGATAGAATTGAGCCCTGTCTTTTTTTATCTCATTTTTGAATTCAGGGTGTCGGAAAAGATGAAATCTCGGTGGAAACTCACCCTACAATTTCTAACTGATTTACATAACTTCCCCTGTTCGATGTATATCTGGGGAAGTAAAAGAGTACTTTTCGTTTTTGCTCATCAAATTTGAAGTTTCGTTGTAGCTAATTCTCAACTGCCATCTTATCCTTGTTTAACATGTGATAAGACTGTGATACAGGCTTGTAAAGATCCAACACTTGACCTACAAACTACCTGATACCTAGGTTTTATCGGTTAGTAGTGAAGCACGTGCTAGTTGTGACAAGTAGTCGATAAATCACTGGGTAACAGGTAGAGCCGGGGGGGGGGGGGAGGGGGGGGGGGGCACAATGGGGGCACTTGTGTGTGTGGGGGGGGGACCTTGGCCCCACAATAGGGGGCATTGTTAATTGATTATATTGCGTTTTGAAGACCTCCCTCCGCGTGGGATATTGAAAGTCACCCAGAGCACATTATCTCCTGCTATGTGGTGGGAGCAGGTATGGGGGAACCCTATAACCATGAGTCGCAGGATATGATCCGCGTCTGGGTGACATGATCCTGATCCTGGGTGAGGGTGACTGGGTACATCTAGGTGGTGACATGGTATGACCCTCAACAATCACCATCTTAGGGGAGTTGGTCTCATCTTGGGAATCAGGAGTTCACTTCGTACACCGGGGGGAAATTATAGTTAAATAAAACTAACTGCTAGATATAGGTCCGGTTAAGAAGGACCGTTCTGTCTCATGTTAGTGTCAGTTACTTAACCAGTTAAATAAAACTAACTGCTAGATATAGGTCCGGTTAAGAAGAACCGTTCTTAGTCTCATGTTAGTGTCAGTTACTTAACCAGTTAAATAAAACTAACTGCTAGATATAGGTCCGGTTAAGAAGGACCGTTCTTAGTCTCATGTTAGTGTCAGTTACTTAACCAGTTAAATAAAACTAACTGCTAGATATAGGTCCGGTTAAGAAGAACCGTTCTTAGTCTCATGTTAGTGTCAGTTACTTAACCAGTTAAATAAAACTAACTGCTATAGGTCCGGCTTAGAATGACCTTTCTTACAATACTCCGTTTAGAAAACTGAGATATGTCGATAGTTTAACCGTAGTTGCAACAGTCGTTTTTTTTTGTGAAATTTAAATTGATAACGATTGGGAAATGGAATAAAGAGAAAGACCGGGATATTAGTAAATTTGATTCACTGGAATCAATTGATTTTGTGCCATAAGTTGATCAGGGACTGTCCTCGAGGAGAAGGTAGCGTTAAATGTAGATTAACTGAAGCTTCCTAAGCGCGTTGGGTCAGTAAATGATAAATCTCGAAAAATATGTGCCATTATGATACCAGAGGTATGACAACTTAGAAAAAATATGTAGTTTCATTTCTGTGGATTTGAATTATTGTCAGATGTTAATATATGTTTCTCTTTTATATCCTTTCGAGTTTTGCATTTACTTTTGATTTTCAATTCTGTTATTACAAAGTACTTGGAACTAATATCTACATTTTGAGGCAGGACCCAGGAAAGCTGTCCTGTATTGTTTCCAGACAGTGCAATACTCACAGAAAAGATAACATGAAACACTATACATTTTTTTATTACATTTATACAATTCAATTTGGATAGCGTAATTTTTGTTTTAGGACCTGCAGCGAATTTAATGGGGAAAAACGTGTAATTTCTAACCAAACTACAAAAATAGATCTTGAAATTTTCTTGGAAAATTATTACTAAATAATCGCAATTACCAGACAGAGCGTTCGATGTCAATGTTGGAGCAATATTTACAATTTCGAAAAGTATTTATCAAGTATAATGGAAAAAAGTAAGCTATTTTTTGCTCTTGTTGTATGTATGTTATAATATAATAATAATAATAACTTTTATTGTTTAAAGGGATCAGCCCTGTACAATAGAGTCAGTGACCATTACAAAAACAATATGAACATTAACATTTCCAAAATTATATATTGACATCTGAACAATAATGACATGCTTAAAAACTAAAATATGATAATTGTTAGACTAGGAAAATGTATTTATAAAGAAAAAATAGATGAAGCAGTCTGTGTGTATGTTCATTTTCTAATATTTCTTAAAAATAGGAACTTAGACTTTTGAAGTTTTATCTGTAATAAATAAATAAGATCCTGTCAGTCACAAATTATAGCTGTTAATTTAAAAAGAAAAAACTAAACTTAATAAGAAATGTGGCTGAGAGTGGGGGGCGGGGGGGGGGGGGGGGGGGGGGGAGAGAAAGAGCGTTTAGCCAACTATGACTGACTTGGTAATTGTAAGCAAGTTTGATGATGTTGATAAAGCTTTATAGAGAAACAAATTAAAGAAACATGAGATATGTGGATCTTGTCATCAGATGTGGTGTGAAACAATGAGTATAATCAGAGTGATGCTCTGTGAAAACTGATTCCAGTCCACGCAACTCAACCAACTCTAATGATAATTGGAGTTGTGGGTTATTAAAGGATAACAGATGCCGTGCTGCTGGGAGAGCTCTCTCTAGGAGAGCAATGCAAGCCAGGGTCACACGCAAGCACCACTCCAAAACAAAGTTTCATTAACTCATTTCCCAATATTTATAAAAACAACTGTAAAAGGTTGTCTGTCTGTATGTTGGGTATTTTCAAAATCAGGGGGGTCAGAGGGGAGCTTAACTCAAAAATCCTAATAACTGCCGATGTAATGAATTAGTATGAGGATTCAGAGGAACGTAGGTAAGTCAACTGTTGATTGTTACCCCAAACTGCCAACTGGTTTTGAAGGAGGATGCGAAAAGTTAATTGATCAATTCGTTCTGAAAGTACATTTCCGGTGTCACCGATCTTTTTTTTTTCTTTTGTGTTTGACTCATCATCACGGGCAAATGGCTGAAATATATGAACCAAATTTCACATTTTCAATCTGCAGCGGGAGAGGAGAACACTTTGAGTCAAATTGGACCGTCCTGATATTAGTGCTAACTGTTGTAATGAAAGCAGTAAGCATAACTCTGCTTTCATTACAACAGGTAGCATTGAAGATGGACGAATATGACTGAAACCTGACTTCACCAAATATACTTATGGGTGGAGAACCTATTGGTAGTTTGGCTTCAATCAGTAATTATGGTAGTCTACCACCAGAAGAGATATTTTTTCTGATCAGCACCAGTTAAAATGATCGAGGAAGGAAGGTAGGATATTGGTCAACTTTGTATCACTGATTTCCTGAAATTTCTGAAAAACACATTAATGCAGTAATGTTGGTAGTTCGGATTCAATCTGATATCAATGTCTACCATGAGTTGAGATAAATATATTTTTTTGACTTGTTCCAGCTAAAATGATTGAGGAAGGTATATAAGATGTAGGTCGACTTTGTGGCACCAATTTCCTGTAATTTCTGAAAAACCCATTAAATGCAGTAATGTTGGTAGTTCTGATTCATTCACATTTATGATGTTAATTTATCATGATTGGAAATAAAAAAATATATTCTGAGTTGTCCTAGCTGAAATAATCGAGGAAGGAATATAACAATATAAAGGGCACAATATATATTAGACATATTATGTCGATTCAATTTATTTATTATTGTATTAGTTAGCTTAAATTTAAATTAAACTACGATAAACATTTAAATCCGCCTATAAATAATGCCGCTATAATTTCATATATTTTTGAACTTCAATCATTCGCAGCCTCTTTTGAAACTCAAGATGAGGCAGCACTAGCGTTTTAATACTCAAGTCGTTACAACATCAATGTTTAACAGAGGTAACTAGTCGTTCAATAAATCGATATGTTATCCTCGATATCAATATATCCATAGTCAAGAGATGGAAGAGGAGTTTTTCTGATTTATCGATGTTTTGATAATTTTGTTTGTTTTCATAACGAAGGGCGCCGGTAGTTCAAAGATAAGCATCCAAGCATCCTTGCTTCTGAGCTCAAGGTCGCGTGTTCTAAACCAGGTCGAAGTCCTTAGGTTTCTATCTGGGAGGTGAAAAAATCCTTCGGATGGGACGTTAAGTGATGAAACAGAGCCGTTAAAGACACGTTACACGTTAAAGACCCCTACCTGAGTTAACTAAACATGGGTAGGCAAAATTTAGAACACCCAAAGTAGAGTCGGGCTCATCTCCACCAGAAGCGACGAAACAAAGCAATATGACCTCGTAGTCGAAGTCCGGGCATGAGTCATAATAACTAATTAACTAACTTTAATCATAATAGGGTTAAGGCGGCTGACCGGCCCTGATAGCTGGCTCGCAACTCGAACAGAGATATAGTGGAGAGAACTTTTATAGATGTGATTTTCAAAATTAAGGAAGAACAGAAGAAATAATCATAATAATAGACTGACAAGAAAAATGAAAAAAAAAATATATGAAGATGTATAATTGGAGGCAGTCACGATATGTTGGGTTGTTATTGTCGTTCATTAGGGTGGCGATTAGAGAGAAGCAAGTTGTTACACCGGGAATTGAATTTACTTGGAAACGATTAGTGTCCCAAGTCAGGCTGGGGCGACACGAAACCCAGACGTTTCTCTGTAGACAGCATTCCAGGTCCAGGGAGCTTGAGGCAGGACAAGTCACCTCAAGTAGGTATACTTCCCCAGCTTTTAGTGATTTGTGATCAAATAAGTTTTCGCTCTCCCTCTAATTCTCCTTCTCCTTCGTATTGCCAAGGATCCGTGAGCTCCCTGTTTCATCTGATCCTCCTTCTCCTTCGTATGGCCAGGAGATCCGTGAGCTCCCTGTTTCATCTGATCCTCCTTCTCCTTCGTATTGCCAGGAGATCCGTGAGCTCCCTGTTTCACCTGATCCTCCTTCTCCTTCGTATGGCCAGGAGATCCGTGAGCTCCCTGTTTCATCTGATCCTCCTTCTCCTTCGTATGGCCAGGAGATCCGTGAGCTCCCTGTTTCATCTGATCCTCCTTCTCCTTCGTATGGCCAGGAGATCCGTGAGCTCCCTGTTTCATCTGATCCTCCTTCTCCTTCGAATTGCGAGGATATCCGTGAGCTCCCTGTTTCATCTGATCCTCCTTCTCCTTCGTATTGCCAGGATATCCGTGAGCTCCCTGTTTCATCAGATCCTCCTTCTCCTTCGTATTGCCAGGATATCCGTGAGCTCCCTGTTTCATCTGTCCTCCTTCTCTTTTGAGCAGTAAAACATTTGGCGGTACACAGAGATTTTTTAAATAAAGCTGCTGAATTTTATTATTATTTATATTAATACAGATATTAGGAATAAAACAAATAGGTGTAATTATAATCCTAAAATGAAATAATAAATAAGTTAATCAAAAAATAAAATTTGTAATATTAATGGCGAATCAGTTGTGATGTTTTTGTATTATCTCATTTATATTTGGTGGTAAAAAGGACAATATAACTCTCAGTTCATGTTCCACCATTACCAACTCTGATCTTTACAGTTGTATTGAAGGCTACTTTACTTACATTGGATTTATATGTAAATTTTAAATTGTTGGTCTCTTTGGCGGATTAATGTTCCGCTGTGCACTGGATGAGAACCACTGGTTCACAAGGAAAGCGCTACTATTCAAACGGGCATGCTTCCGCTTCTAAGGACATTAGACGATCCTTTTGTGTATTATCTTTGATAATCATTTAGTCTAGACTTATAGTTAGTTATTGTGACTCATGCCCGGGCTTTAACTATGAGGTCATATCGCATTCTATTAGTGCGCTCTTTGTCGCTCTGATCAACATAAGCCCGACTCTACTGTGGGAGTCCTAAATTTTGCCAATCCAAGTCTATTCACCCAGGACAGGGGGGATCTTTGATGAATGCTTGACATCGTACAGGCTCGGGACCATCGCTTAACGTCCCATAGTAAGGACGTCATGCCAGGGGCGTAGTCAGGGGGGGGGGGCAGGGGGGCACGTGCCCCCCCCCCCCTCGCCAGAGCAAAAACCAAGATTACGAAAATTGTGCTCTACTTAAATGCACATGTACAAAACAAGTCATATTACATTTATTTAAATATACATGAATTCGATCATTTCATTTCCTCGTTCAAAATCTTCATTTATGTTATACTTTATACTCTTAAAGCTGATTTTACATGCGCAGTAAAAATGCAAAGCGCAGCAGCAGCAAATGCACGCTATTGGATGTCAGTCATTTAATTCTAAAAGCACAGAAACCACAGCGTACATTAGCTGCTGCTGCACTTTGCATTTTTTGCTGCTCATGTAAAGTCAACTTACGTATTACAGTCATTGGTTTCCTCAGGGGGAGCCTCAAGAAGTCCGAGTCTCCCAAATTAATAAAAAAAGTCTGCAGGGCTAACTACGGAAACTACCCCCCCCCCCCCCCCCTCCCCCCCGTAGCCTAACTTTGCCCCCCCCCCCCCCCTGCTCAAAATTCTGGCTACGCCCCTGCGGCATGCTCAAGTTTTTTTTCACCATCCAGATCAGAAGCCAAGCATGCTACCACTCAGTTAACCGGCGCCTCCTCTAGACTTATACAACTGCCGAAAAATATATTATTGTGAATTCAAAATCTTGTTACACAACCGAAAAGTGATAACTTCCCTTATGTATAGGTGGGGAAGTAGAACCTTATAATTAAATTTCTAGCTAATTAAGGTAAGACCATTTAAATAATAATAAGAGATATAAGAAGTAGGAATCTGTTTGCCACGGGAGGGAGGGGGGTGTGTTTGTTATGGACACGCGATATGCAAACAAGACACGCAGATCTCTGTCTGTATGTTTGTCTGTCTGTTGAGGAGCAGTGTCTACCGTGTGAACAGCCACCTCCAACTTCGGTTCCTCTCAGATCATGTCCACTTAATTCGATACTTTCCAAGTCCAGTAGCTCACGGAGCCACGTTAAACCCTTCCAAGAAGGGTATGTTTTTTTTTTTTTCGTAGTTGTTTTTTCGTATGGTATAATCAACATGCCTTAAGGCAATACAAAAAACATCATGCTTCTGAACTTAGAAGAAACATTCAAAATTGTATATCTTTGTTTTAATTTACAGTTATTTTATACTAAGAAAAAAACAAAATCGGTACATGAACATTATAATTTTGAACTTTCAGTCCTTCAACTCGAGTTTTATTGGACTTGAACATAAAAACCGAAAATAAAACATAATTTGTGTATTTAATACATACAAAACTAACTCACCTACACCGTGCTTTGGCTAAGAATTACAACACAATTATCGATGGAAATAGCGTTCCGATAATAGCGGTACAGATTCCAAGTATACTCAGAATACGCAACTAAAATAGTAAGTTATTAGTCATGAATCCCCAGAACTAATTAATTGATAAAATTCTATCAGAAACCAATCGATTGTTTGGGCTAAAAATAATGAATCTTCATACTTAATTTTGTGTCTATATGTATATTCATTACATCGGCAGTTATTGGAATTTTTGAGTCGTGTATCCCTGACAGTATACTTTTGAGTCGTGTATCCCTGACAGTCTATTTTTGAGTAGCGTATCCCTGACAGTATATTTTTGAGTAGTGTATCACTGACAGTCTATTTTTGAGTCGTGTATCCCTGACAGTCTATTTTTGAGTAGCGTATCCCTGACAGACTATTTTTGAGTCGTGTATCCCTGAGAGTCTAGTTTTGAGTAGTATATCCCTGACAGTGTATTTTTTTGTGTGATTACATTATTTCTATATAGCTAAAATGTAAGAAAGCAAAAAAGATATGGTCAAAAGGCGAAAAAGGTATGTTTTAGATAGAAAATGGAAAACGATGAATCAATTCAACATTTAAATTAGGTTGAAAAAAGAAAAATACATGGTCAAACTTTCTGAGAAAGGCGTACCAACATAAGCAATTAAAAACAGAAATTGGTCAATTAAGAGAGAAGAAAAATTAGTGACAGAAACAAATAACCTATTAGGGCGAAGTGATTTAAATAAAAAATAAGAGAATAAAAAAACTGGTATAAGAATAAGAAAAGAGTGGAATATAATAAGAATAAAAGAAGAAAGACAATGTTTATAGGAGGAGAGAATCAATTAAATGACGCCTCCATGGCCTGTTAATGTGGGGAGGTTAAGAGTGGACCAAACCGGACTCAGTCTTCGGAAGAACAGGCCAGACACAGAAACCAATTAATGTATGGTGTTTAGATATAGGGTGGGATAATTGGATCGTTATACTGAGGGGAGGGAGGCTGCAGTGGTTCATTACTGGGTAATGTATCGCAGTTCGGGAGTGTCTTCGGAATAGGGCAGACTTCAGACTTCAGACTGATTTGTAGGGAGTCAAGTAGAGGGAGTCTGCAGGGGTTCATTACTGGGTAATGTACCGCAGTTCGGGAGTGTCTTCGGACTAGGGCAGACTTCAGACTTCAGATTGATTTGTAGCGAGTCAAGTAGAGCGAAACCATCGGCTGGTAACGAGTTGCGCGACGCCAACGGTAAGGATCGTTTGGGTGTTTGGTTGAGTTGCGCGGCGAGAGAGAGAGAGAGAAATAAAAACAAATTTCCAGGCTACTTGATTTTAACATGTGAACAATAACTAAACAGTGCTGACTGAAATCTATTTTAGATATATTTAACAAAAATAAATGTAAGCGGCAACAGGGAGGCAGAACAACACTTGTGACAAACAACGGATTTTGAGAATAAATAATATGATGATGAAACCAGAAGAACTAAAATATAAAATAGAGAAGATCAACAAACAACTGCTGAAATTATAACTTTAGGGTAGGCTAAATTTAGGACTTCCATAGTAAAGTCGAGCTCATGTCCACCAGAGTGACGAAAGAGCTCTCTGGTAGTAGGCGATATGACCTTGTAGTTAATGCCCGGACATGTGTCTGTTTGATACATTAAAATATAAACCTACTGGATCAGACGGAAATATCGTGAAATTACATGCATAATTACACTTAAAAAAAGGAAGAACATATATTTTTTTTAAATATTGTTTATTTCACGAAATATGTACAAAATATGGGAGTACTTACGGTATTTCTACCATCTTCAGCCACGACTTAACAAATACTGAGTATGGTAGCTAAAGATGGTAGCAATACCGAAAATACTACCATATTTTATATATATTTTGTGAAATAGACAATATTTAAAAAAGTATAAGTTTTTAATGTAGAAGGAATTCGAGACTTTGTCATTTAAATGAAAATTCAATATTTGGTCAACTTTTTGGAAACTATTCATTTCCTTCTTCAGGACCTTGTAATGACTAGAGTGGATGTGTGTGGTCAAGGAGTGTGTCCACTCAAGTCATTATAAGGCCCTGAAGAAGAAAATAAATAGTTTCCGAAACGTTCGTCTAATATTGAATTTTCATTTACACGACAGAACCTCGAGTTCCTTCTGCATTGAAAAGATACTGTCGACTCTATTAATCATTTTTTAATATAAGTTTTTCTTTATTTTCTATATCTATTATATGTGTATATTTATTTTATATTATTTATTCATTTTATTTTTTCTATTATTGTTATAACTAAGCACATGTATGTCCTACTCTAAGATTTAATAAGTTTTTATGTATTACATTCATAAGTTATCTTATTGTGTACATTTTGAACCGAAATAAATATTATATACTGTTATTAGTGTATCCCAAATAAAGTTAATATCTATTCATTGGTGTATTAACAAGAGTAAGAAGAAGACAAATGAAGACTATTTATTCTTGACTTTTGCTTGTAGAAGCTTCTGAAGGTTGAGTTGTGGGATCTGAATGTGGTTGGCTGTGTGTTGTTCTGGAGGCTTGTTGAGGGGGCCGAGCTGCATGTTGTCGACTGCAGATAGTCCTACAGACTGCAGTATGTCCCGTCCCCAGCCAACCAACTAAATCTGCAGTCTCCTCCTTATCTGTCTAATGTTTCCGTCGAGCTCCCTCCTTGTCGCTAACTGCCCCTCCATCCTCCATACACACCCCGTCCCACACCAACTCCACATCTTCCACCAACATACGTTCTCTATTAAGTCTTCACATTCTACCATTGCCAATTAAACAAAGTCATAGGTGAATCACGGCCAATGTACTTCCCCAGTACGGATTAATCAATTAAGTTCTTGCTCTCCCTCCAAAACCAATCGACCGTTTGGGCTATAAACTTGAAACGTTGAACCCTCATACTGAATTCCGTGTCGATACATTCATTATATCGATAGTTATTAGGGTTTTTGAGATAACCTTCGTCCTCTAATTCCCCCCTTCCCTTCCATAGATTCCCCTGAAAACATTGATTACATAACTTCTCCTATACCTACTTCGTATAGCCTGGGGAAGTAAAACATTTATCTTCACAGGATGTAAAATAATAACCTCTCGCAGATTTTATTATTTTGTGCAAGCTGGCTTTCGAGGTTCCCCATATCGTCAGACTGTCTGTTAAAACATTTTTAGAACATAATAATTAAAAAGGTAAAATGAATAACGAAAATAATCCAGGTCATTTTGACCCAGATGAGGAACAGAAACACGTCTATGAAATTTTAAATTGTTAATTTTTGTATAGTTTATTTATTTATTTATTTTATCTTTTTTAATTTTTATGTTCTAACAATGTTTTTTTAGATAGACTGATGATGAGGGCAACGTCGAAAGCCGGCTATCAAAAAATAATAAAGTCTTTGAGAGGTCAGACTACGTTTTTATTTTACAACCTGTGAAATAATCACTTCTCCCTACACTGATGTAGATGGCTGATCTTTCAAGATGAATGACCATCTTCACATTAAAACATATCATCTACGTAACTAAAGAGTTAAGAAGACGGACACTTGAGAAGGTGGTTGAATATAGCTCAGAGAAATTGTTCGTTTGTGCTGTGATAATATGAATTATGTTAAATAAAAATAAATATATAAATAATAATTAAAACACACATTAATAATAAATAATTAAATAAAATTACCACATTTTCTGTAGAAATTAAAGCTGGTCATCTACTAAATTTTGATTTCTACAGTAATTTCCAAAAAAGGGCCCTAAAAAATTATCGAAAGTTCAAGACGTGCAAATTTTTAAGAAAGTGCACCTATTTAAAAAAATTTCAATTAACAAACTTTTTATTTGGATTTCTTCTAAATTTACTAAAGAGATGCCATATTGTTTTTCTACATTTTGCAAAAATGTTAAATCCAATTCAAAGGTATAAATTATCTTACTGGGTTAACAGGGAAATGAATATCATAGAATAAGAGAACAAATATTTGGTTTATTTACCTAAACCTTAATTATAAATTGAATCAAAATATGAATATGAAACAAAAAAAAAACTACTTACAATAAAATCTTATAAACTAACTACTTATGTCTATTTTAGTCTCTTTTCTTTTTTTATATATATTTATAAATATAAATAAATAAAAGTACCTCCTTTGCGCATCAATTTCAATCTTATTGCACACCTTTTTGGTTCACCACAACTTGAGCCTAAACACTTTTCTCACTCCTAGACTGTCCGTCCTTCACATCTCATCTCACCTCCACAACCCAACTTCGACTCCTCTATTTGAAACAGCTGATGGTCGTCTTTTTGTACTCCACTCATTTGGTCGTTTTAAAACAAAATGCGACCATGTTTTTATTCACTAATTTAGTTACTCCACTGTTTTTGTACAAATAAATATAATTAATTTTATAATATTTTAATAATTACAATGAGTGTGATTATACATCACAGTGCAATAACTTTCCGAAAAAAATTTCAAAGTTTGCAAAAAAATGTTATTGTAGCAAAGCATATTAAGTTCTTTAATCAGAAAAAAAAAACAACGGGAAAACGGGTGTAATTTATTACAAAATTCATATTTTCGCGAAAAACACTTTAAGAAGTCTATTTTGTCCAGAAACTGATTATATCAAGGAATTTCTTTCATTTGAGCTGTAAAACGAAAATTCATATCTGTCTGTGTCTGTGGACACAAAAATTCCTGATTGTTGTGTATTGAAGAGGCACGGGGATAGGTTTCAGTTGGGTTACCTTTTTTGTGAGCTGACCATGTGATCTAGTTTTGTTATAAGTTCAGTGAGTTATGTAATTTTTATAAATATAATAAATAATAAATCGACACGAAATCTTATATGTTGATTGAATATACTCTACAACGACGACAGATATTTATTTTCAGCCAAAGTGGTCAAAGGGGGGGGGGGGGGGGGGGGGAGGGTCAGAGGAGAGAGGTTTCAATTCCAAAACCCAAATAACTGTAGTGAATGTACCTGCACGGAATTATATATTTTATATGAAGATTGAGAAGTCACGAAGTAACTCACTTATTGACTTTCATATAAACCGATCATTTGAGAGGAAGAACGATAATATAGTTGATCAATTCGCGTTGGAGAAGTACTCGTATATTGGCGATGATTCACCGACGACTTCTTTATTGTTACATCTTGCGGAAGACTGAAGGGTGGATATAGGGCCCATTGATATCCTTAGACCTGCCCTAAGGACCCCCGCACGTGTTAGGGACTACCTTGAGTCGCCCCCCCCCTAACTTAGACAATGGGCCCCTGTTTGGATGTTTGGACATCTCCCCACCGACATGGACAAATCCTCCCTAGGTGAGTTGGCTACTTCTTCTTTTGTTCATCTCATCCCACGGCTGCACCACACAGCATGAAATCTGCTGCTAAGAGATCTCAGAAAAGCACACCTTACCACAGGGGCGCATCTAAAGTCGCTTTAGAGTCAAGCAAAAAAAAAATTATGTATGGTCACTATAAATTATAAATATACTTTGTGATAATTATTAAAAAATGTAAAATAAAAACAATAATAATAATTCAAATTAATAAAATTAATGGAAATAATAAATAATAATAATATTAAAATATCACATTTCCTGTAGAAAATGTTGCTGGGCTACTAAATTTTGATTTCTACAGTAATTTCCGAAAAGTGCCCTAAAAAAAGTATCGAAAGTTCAAGACGTGCAATTTTGAAGAATGTACACGTATTTTAAAAAAAATTTCAATTAGTTGGTATTTCATTTGGATTTCTTCTAAAGATAATAATGAGATGCCATCGTGTTTTTCTAAATTTGCAAAGTTGTTAAATCTAATCCAAAGGTATTAATTATCTTACTTGGTACAGGGGAAATGATTAGCATAGAATAAGAGAACAAATATTGGATTTATTTAACTTAACCTAAGTACATTAGAAATTTAAAAACTATGATTGGAAAATGAAAAAATCAATATATTTACAAGAAAAATCTTATGAACTAATTTTTAAAACCACTTAGTCTCTTTTCTTTTCATTGTGACCACTCTTTAAAGTTCTTATATTAGACATATATAAACAAATAAATAAAAAGTACCTTTTCCTATCTATGTACCTCCACTGTTATATTTTTCACTCCTACTTGGTTCACTTCTCTCACTCAGACTCCTTAACCCTAAAACATCTCTCCTTAGACTGTCTCTCTCTGTTTAAACAGCTGTTCTTCATTCATTGGTTGTTCACCCTTCGTTTTTGAACAAAATGTGAATAGTCCATCTTTGTATATTTATTCACTAATTAATTTTATTATTTCACTCCTAACAGCTGTTTTTATACAAATAATAATAATTGATTTTGTAATTTATTAATAATTATAAATAATATAATTATTAATAACTAATTTAACTGTTAATAAGTATAACTAATCTGTAACTAATTATAACTATTGGGGGCCGTGGTGGCCGTACGGGCTAGAGCGTAGGGCTTTGGTTCACATGGTCTTTCACCATGGTTTGCGGGTTCGAATCCCAACCGCGAGTGAGTTTTTATTTCGTAGATTGAACTCCCTTCCGGGGCCACGGATGTCGTAAATAACTAGGATAACACATTGAAATGGCTGAAGTTTTGCCACCTTCATATCTAAGGAATAAAAAGCAGACCAACCTGCGATCAAGGAGAAGAAGAAGACGAAGCAGTAGCTCACTTCCTTGGCAAATGCCCGGGATTTAGTCGGACGACAAAGAGAATAATTCCGTTTGAGGTGAACAATTTGAAGTTCTTCAGTTGTGATATCTGCTCTGTAAGGACCACGAAGAAGGCTCTGACCGCTGGACGAAAGGTTGACTTCTCCGAAACTATTATTTGAGAAAGGCGTGAGATTCTCACAATTAACAGATCGCGTGTCCTCACTGCTCCTGCTCCTGCTACTGCTACTCTCATCCTAATATCTTCTCCTATTTAGCTCCTAATTGCCTCTCTTAGCTTCTATCTTCAGCCCAGCTACACTCCTAACCTTATTACTTTTTTCTTCTTCTTCGTGTACAATCAGGGATAGGAGAATCTGGAGGTTCCAAATAACTATAAATAAATGCCAAAGGTTCTTTGGGTTTACTTCTCAAGTGCACGATAGAAAATTACTGGTTTGAGTGAGGGGCGAATCCAGAGGAAGTTTTCTTCTTCTTGAGCACGGAAGAAATGGAAGAGGGCCTCTATCCCCTCCCCTCTCCCTTCATCCGTTCCACAATTAATCGCCACTTCATAGAAAAATTTCAGTACAAAATTTTAAAGGGCTTAACTGCAAAAACCTTATATCTGCTAATAATGAATATATCGTCACGAGTCTCTAAGTAGGACAACTATTGAATTTCAGTCAAAAGTTTTACAACCAAAACCCAAAAGAATGTATTTTCAAGGATAGAAATGGGGAAGTACACTGCTTGTGATTGACCAGTAGAAAAATGTACTTGTTTGTATATTTTATTAGTTAGAGAAGCTACCACCTTCTGGGACTCAAGCTGTTCGACTGGTTGTCACAGCAAGTAAGACACTTGAGTGATAGGCACTTAAATAAAAATATTAAATAATTATTAAAAATTTATATATATAATATTATAGTATGGATGAATTTGTTAGTTTTAAATTTAACTAAAAAATGGAAAAGATAGACGTTACCTATAAATTATGTAGAATTTCTTTGGTAATAAAATTATTATTATTATTATTATTGTTATATTTGTTTACCTACTTTTATCCCCCCCCCCCTTGGCTACGCCCATGTACCTATATAATGTAGATAAGTAGTAAACAACAAGTCCAGTAGACATGCGGCTGTTAATGGACAAGAAATGAGGTTACGTGGGCTGGTAGCGGGTACCTCATACACATACTTGAGTGCAGTACACCAGTCACCGGTACAAAGTTTATCTGACTTACGTTAATTTACACATTTATATATGAGACAGTGAACATTGACCATACTTAACGAGGACAGTTCGTGTGACAATGAGCTAGATCAGTTTAGTGGTTCAATTAAAATTGTAATGCTATTTTTAATGGGTTCGAAAAATAAAAGAAAAAATAGAAAGGTGAATCACCAGCTATGTACTTCCCCGGCACAAATTGATTGATTATGTTTTCGCTCTCCCTTCTAAGGGCTTTTTTTTTTATTTACAAAGAGATATTTACAACTGTATAAAAATATATACAACAAGCAAAATATCGCAACAAGCGATACATTCATTACATCGGAAGTTAAGGGTAATTGAGTCGAGCCTCCCTTCCAGTTAATACGAGTAGGTGCCAATGTTAATAGGGGTTTTGAATTTAATTATAAAATTTCATGTCGATACATTCATTACATCGGAAGTTAAGGGTAATTGAGTCGAGCCTCCCTTCCAGTTAATACGAGTAGGTGCCAATGTTAATAGGGGTTTTGAATTTAATTATAAAATTTCATGTCGATACATTCATTACATCGGCAGTTAAGGGTAATTGAGTCGAGCCTCCCTTCCAGTTAATACGAGTAGGTGCCAATGTTAATAGGGGTTTTGAATTTAATTATAAAATTTCATGTCGATACATTCATTACATCGGCATTAATTCAAATTTTTGAGTTGAGCCCCCTCTGATCTCTCCCTCCCCTTGGGATGATTTCTCTGAAAATTAATAGGTGTCCTTATATGACTTTGAATTTACTTACCTATGAAATTTCATGTCAGTACATTCATTATAACGGCAACCATTAGAGTTTCTGTGTTAAGCCTCCCTTCTAATATCTTTCTTCCCTGTGGCCGATTTGACTGAAAATCACAAAAGTCGGTCCTTAGAAGGTTTTGGTTTCACATATAACATTTATTACATCGGGAGTGATCAAAACTCCCCATAGAATTTCTTACCGATTACATAACTTCTCGTATACATCGTACGTATAATCTGTGATGTATAAAAAAAAAAAAATACACACATTAAATTGTTAATAATAAAAGAAAAAAATTAATTATAATTATTTATCTATAAAAAAGCATTTTCTTTTAAAACAGATGCCAGTAGAAAACAAAACACGACCATCAGCTGTTTTTTAGTGTGTGCAGAGACGAGTAGAGGCCTAGGTTCAATGGAGTAAAGATGGAGAGTCGTGTGTAGGCTT
Source organism: Aradus depressus (assembly GCA_963662175.1). Lineage (NCBI taxonomy): Eukaryota > Metazoa > Arthropoda > Insecta > Hemiptera > Aradidae > Aradus > Aradus depressus. The sequence continues at coordinate 55,029,442 of OY759214.1, read as the reverse complement.
AAAAATGAGATGAACTAAATATAAGTGAATTGACGGTGAAATTGATCCTAAAAGAAGGTACTGTTGTTTGTTTATATGTACAGGATATATGCCCGGAAATATATAACATACATTTAAAAATGGCCAAAAATATAAAACAGAAAAAGATTGAATTAGTGTTAAGAATTTAGTTTTTAAGATTTTTCTTTTGATTTTTGTTTGTTTCAATTAATTTTTTAATTTTAATAATGTAAATGATTAAAAAAAATAAACCCAAATTATTTGTTCTCGTAAATTATATTGTATTCATTTTCCCTGTTGGCCCAGTAAGATAATTTGAAAACCTTTGAATTAGATTTAATATTATTGAAAAAAAATTAAAAATGGCATCTCTTTAGAAATCCAAATGAAAAGTTTGTTAATTGAAATTTTTTAAAAATATACGTGCACTTTCTTAAAAATGTTTATATCAAAAGTTCAAGCACGTCTTGAACTTTTGATATTTTTTAGGTTACTTACTTAGGTTAATTACTGTAGAAACCAAATTAAATAGAAGACCAGTTATATCATTTCTACCGGAAATGTGGTAATTTATTGTTTATTATAATAATTATAATACAATACAATACAATAAATTGCAAATAAATAATAATGAAATAATAATAATTAAATTAACAATAATAAATAATTAACCATTCTGTTTCCGCCCCGGGTCTCTGTCCCTCCTTGGTTTCCCCAAAGAACTCAAACATCTTATGTCCGGCTATATAGGACAATTACGACTTGGAGAAAAAAAAAAGTAATTATAATTATTATAATTGTAATTATAATTATTATAATTGTAATTATAATTATTATAATTGTAATTATAATTATTATAATTACTTTTTTTTTTTCTCCAAGTCGTAATTGCCCTATATAGCCGGACATAAGATGTTTGAGTTCTTTGGGGAAACCAAGGAGGGACAGAGACCCGGGGCGGAAACAGAATGGTTAATTATTTATTATTGTTAATTTAATTATTATTATTTCATTATTATTAAATCAATTATTATTTATTTACAATTTATTTAAGATTAACACTTTAATTTTTACCACAAATCATCGTATAACTGGGGAAGTAAAAATCGAAAGATGTTGGATTCAAAATTTGTACTGCTGCAGATTTCCGGGGATAAGAGCGTTAGTTCACCCGAAGTGGGATCTGACAAACCGAACTTATATACCAAGTTTCATTAAAATGTGTTCAGTGGTAGTTGAGATAGGTGTTTGACAGAATCTATAGGGAGACGACACGGAACAAAAAAAAAGGGTTTGTTTTGACCTGAAACGCGAAGATCGGAAGGAAATTTTAAAAGCTAAAACCAAAAAGGACTCTCAGAAACTATTACAAAATGTCTATCTTTCAGAGGAAACATTGAGGGCCCCGGTAGCATAGAGACTTCAAGATCGCGGGTTTGAGACCCAGCCGAGGGCCAGCGTAGTCCATAGTCTGTGGCACGTCAGGTACTCGGTAAAGACACCTGGGTAATTAAACATAGGTAGGCAAAATTTGGGACTCCAGGAGTAGAGTCTGACACATGTCCACCAGAGCGCTCTGGTAGTATGCGATATAACCTCTTAGACAAAGCCCGGGCATGACTCACAATAACTAACTATACCAGTAACCCAAACTTTATGTTAAACCAGACAGACCTGCTCATATTTCCACTTTTTTACTAAGGTACAAGGAAGTATTTATATACAACAAACTAGTTTGTGTTATTAGATCCTCACATTTATTTTTAGTGCTTTTGTAAAAAGTAATATGGAAATATTGAATAAATAACTAATTTTTTTTATGATTTCTCAAAGATGTACAGTACCCTAGTGGCGATGCTAGAAACTACACCTCATCATCTTTTTTTTTTCTTCTACTATCCTGTGTATTAGTGGCACACCCAAGGGGGGCTATCGCCCCCCCCCCCCCTGAGAGACTTTTTTTTTTAAATTTTAAGATATCATTTCTTGTCAAATTACAGATGAATAAATAAAAATTTAATATTTCGTTTTATTGTATAAAAAGAGGAAAGAGAGGAAAGACTTTTGGGTCTTGCCCTTTTGAGGATAAGGAGGTGGATCCGGCGAAAGTTTTGACTCGATTTGCATCGTCGAAAACTTATCGATTAAATTTCATTATGTAATTATATAAATTATAAAATATATAAAAAATAACGTAATTATGAGGAATGTAAATATAACCACGTAAAAAAAATTACTTGACGTTTCTGCTGTTTTTGTTGTTTTTATAATAATCATCCGCTAATTCTTATTTAATTCACCTTAATCATAAGTTTCAGTAACTTAAAAAAAAAAAAACTCCCCCCCCCCCCCCCCCCCCCCTCCTGAGAGGTTTTCTGCCACTGCTGTGTATATACCTGTAATGAATGAGATTCAAAAACCTGAAATAATCAAATTTTCACTAATTATTTAGGCAGAAACTATATTTCACAACATTATAATTATTAAATTTATATTAATAAATCAAAGTTATGTTCACCTATTCCAAACAAAAGAGTATCCTATGAGGCTCTGACCGCCTTTACGAGAAGCCTCGGCTCCAGATTCATACTAGGTGGTGATCTGAATGCCAAGCATGAGCACTGGGGCTGCAGAGTGTCCAACACCCGCGGAAGGAGCCTCCTCAGATTACTCAACAGCTCCCAGCTGGAGGTACTGGCCCCCCTAGAGCCCACTTACTGGCCCACCTCCACCGCCAAGTCCCCAGACATATTGGACATATTCCTCATCTCACGCATTAACCCCACCCATACCAAGATCACTAATCTTTACGACCTCTCCTCGGATCACAGCCCTCTCCTTCTCCAAGTACAATGTAAACCTGTGCCTATTCCCCCTCGACCCTCTCTTATAAACGGACCTATAGACTGGGACAGCTTCAGACATTTCATAAACGACAGACTCGACCTAAGGACTATACCGACAGATAACAGTGACTTGGACGACGCCGTACATTACTTCACCACAACTATACACGAAGCTGCCTTAAACTCCTCCCGATCACCAAAACCGCGACGTACTCACAATAACATACAATTGCCCCCATATCTATTACAACTTATTAAAAACAAAAGAGCTGCAAGAAATCGATGGCAACGGACAAGACACCCACATGACAAGACCATTTACAACAGACTAACAAGAATACTGAGGGACGAACTACGACAACTGACCATAGACAGACACCAAGCATATATTTCTAACCTATCGACTCAAGACAACTCTTTATGGACTGCCACAAAACGACTTCTTTCCCGAAAATTTGTTTCCCCACCACTCCGCAAACCCGACGGCACTTGGACAAAAACAGATAATGAAAAAGCAGATCTTCTTGCAGCACATCTGAGTAACGTCTTTCTTCCTCACAATGACATCCTTAACGACGAACACATGACCCACGTAGAGACGACACTGGACCGCCCATTGCCACTTTCATTGCCACCCAAGCCATTCCACCCGACTGAAGTACGAACCACCATATTTAAGCTACCACTACGAAAATCACCAGGACGCGACTTGATTACCGCCGAACTTCTCCGACAACTACCTGACAAAGGAGTAATATATCTGACCAACATATACAACGCCATACTTAGACTGACCTATTTCCCTCTCCTCTGGAAGGTTTCCACAATTAAATTGATCCTCAAACCTGGCAAACCTGCACATGAGCCCTCCTCTTACCGCCCCATTAGCCTCCTTTCTGTCCTTTCAAAACCTTTCGAAAAATTATTTCTAAAAAGATTATTAACATTAGTAAATTCTCAAAATTTAATCCCCAATCATCAATTTGGCTTTCGGGAATCACATTCTACCATCCACCAGTGTCACCGCGTGGTAGATCGGATTGCCACCAGTTTAGAAAAAAAGGAATATTGCACTGGAGTTTTTCTCGACATCGAACAAGCGTTCGATCGAGTCTGGCACTCAGGCTTGCTCTATAAACTCCGCACACAACTCCCATTCACATACTACCTCATATTAAAATCGTTTTTACATGATAGATTCTCGCAAGTTTCCCAGATGAACGCCCTATCTTTTTTCATCCCGGTGAAAGCTGGCGTGCCACAGGGCAGTGCACTGAGTCCGCTTCTTTACTCCCTCTATACATCCGACGTCCCTCAACATCCAGAAACTCTCTTAGCCACATACGCAGACGACACCGCCATTCTCACATCACACATTGACTCAAATCAAGCCTCAAGTAATCTTCAAAATCACTTAGATTTACTTTCGACCTGGGCCCAACGTTGGCGGATCAAATTCAACTACCACAAATCAGTACATGCTACATTCACACTCCGCCGCAATAACTGCCCCTCAGTTCACATAGATAATCACATTCTCCCAACCTCAGAGACTGTCCGCTACCTTGGGCTGCACTTAGACAGACGACTAACGTGGAAAGATCACATCAGACTAAAACGAACAGAAATAAAAAGACGTTTCGGACTACTCAAATCATTAATTGGACGACGATCATCACTCTCATTGACTAACAAACTCACCATTTACAATTCCCTTCTCAAGCCGATATGGACATATGGCTTGGAACTCTGGGGGTCTGCGGCGAAGTCCAATTTGAACCGGATTCAAGCCATGCAGTCCATCATCTTACGGCACATCACTAACGCACCCTTCTACGTCACTAACAACACCCTTCATAACGACTTACAAGTGTCATTCGTTTCCACAGTTGTAACTGAGAGATACACAAACTTCCATGCCAAACTCGCCAGTCACGTCAACCCTCTCATTCAAACACTATCTTCAAATACCCTGCCCACAAACCCACCTCGCCGACTCAAACGAACATGGCAGCGTGACTTGCTCGGGATGTAACCTGGCTGCGCTTCTAAACGCCACGCACCTCTGCAGTGCAGTCATCTCACCATCAAAAATCATTAATGGTAGTACTAATTTTGCCGTCATGATGCTTATGTAACATTCACTATGTAAATAAATAAATAAAATAAATGTTCACCTATTGAACCCTTCAGTGTGTGATCTGATTAGACGTATCTGTAATATTTTTTTTTTAAGTTAACTTTAACAAAAAAATAACTTGAATAATAAAAAAATAAGAAGTAGGTAGAAAACAAAAATAAAAAAACCAAAACGGTAGGAATTATTTATATATATGTACCTACATTATATTTCAGAAATCAATGTGTGATTGCCGTAGGAGCGATTACAATAATTGTGGGAATTGAGTATGGAGAGGTTCGTGTTACCAACTTGAATAAATAATTCATTTGGATGAAAAGGGAGGATCTTTTATTACCTGGCTCCTTCTCAATGACCCCCCCCTCACCCCTCAAACATTTAGACGGATTCAAGGGCGCGCTTTTTTACCTCTTGTTATACTTACAGTTAACGATACTTTTCTGTTTCTTTTTTTTTTTTTTTTTTTTAACGAATAAATTGATGATAAACAGCCACTTTTAGGAACACATAAAGACAATATTTAGTCATCAAAGAGAATATAATAAAAATAAAGAGTATATCTGCTCTTAAGAATTATAGAGATCACGCAAGGAAGGGTTCCCTCTCCGTCTGGAGGAGACTCTTGGACTCAAGCTCGCTGGAAGATCAAGAAAGCGACACATATTAATCTATACGAATATATAAATAGGTAATGTTTGTTTCTGTATTTGAGGTAATCTTGAAAAATACTCAACAAATTTGGATAATTTGGGGGACATAGGTTATACAGGTTAACTAAAACCTTTCAAAACCCCATTAGGATGACATATGACGGGGTTAGAATCAAAATGGTCTGACATTTTTAAATCTTTGAAGAAACTGTGCATTAAGTTCTTAACTGATTTATAAAATCTATAATTTATCGAAACAGGAAATATTTTGTCTTCTGCTTTTATGGTGAAAGTTGCTGTTAGCAAACCATAAATAAAAATATTAATTTCAAGGTCACTATTGATATGTTTAAGTTTCTTGTTTACCTCACCAAAATGGTATAAGTGATTTGTCACTAGATCTCAGCATTGGCTAGGATTTCACTTGTACAACTTTTTTTCTGAATAGAACTATCATTTTTGTACCCGATTACGCACTTAACGAAAAATTTTCAAAAATGTCACTTGGACCATTTTGATTCTAACCCATATATGAGTTTTCCGTTAAATCAACAGAGGAGAAGAGAGGATCAGAGAGGGATCAGCACAGAATCCCTAATAACTGCCGATGTAATGAATGTATCACTACACAATTTAGTGATGAATCAAAAGTTTATTAATTTTAAACAAAATCGTTAAATTGAGTTCAGAAAGAGAGAGAGCGTGAGAGAGAGTATAAACTTATTCAAGCTGGGGAAGTACAAAAAAAGTCGACTTTTTTCAGTTTGTTTTACTTGTCCTACCATAAGAAGTGTATGGAAGGTTTTACAGTCGGCCAGAAATTCGATGTTGGGTTTTCAGTAGAATTTCATGTTTTCCGGTATGTTCGATGAAACCGGCCGAAGGGAAGGGGCGAATAGAGAAGGATGCGGAGGGGCATAACTCAAAAACCATAATAACTATCGGTGTATACATTTTATCAGGACATCGCCGGTGATTCACCGACCTTTTTTTTTTCTCGTTTAGAACGTGAGAAACGTTGAGGTTTTTGTGAAATCAAGTGATAAGCATGAAAACAGAGACAAAAAAAAGAGGAGCCATGAAGGAAGAAGAAGGTGTGATGTGAAGAAGTGGTCGAAGTTAAAGGGCACTCCTCGGCCAATTAAAGTGGGCCTGTTTTACGAGAGCCATTAGTTGAGGACCTTGGGGTCACTATAGCCCGGCCTAACCGAACCTAACCTAACCAAACCGAACCACTTAGCTGCAATATAATTGATTTGGATCACGGGGGAATTTATAGGGTCTCTGCTCCGATTAGGTTGGGGGGGGCGCCAATAAAAAAGGAAGATCCTAATGGGAGAAGAGTATTAAGTGTCGGGACACTGGGAGTGGTGTGTTCCAGAAGAGCAGACCGGGCATGACACAACTCCATATCTGAGGGTTAATGTATCAATTAGATCAAACGGAACAGGTTTCTGCAGATATCTCACTTCTCCAAACCTTGTCTTCCCGAATATGTCAAGCGTACAATGTTCAGTGATGAACAATGCCATTGAACGGTTGACAGTTTGAAAAAAAAAATGTTGCGATCTGGTCGTAAGTAAATAGGTATGTCTCACTCAGGGACTACTGAATCATTCTAAATTTCGTATTGATAGATTCATTACATCAGCAACTATTAGGGTTTTTCAATTGAGCCCCCTCTGACCCCCCCCCCCCCCCCCCCCTCAGTTAGCCCCCACTTCTGTCTAATTCCCCCCATCCCTTTGTCCGATTGGGCTGTAAATCAACAGATGTTGTCCTTTTGGGGTTCTGGATACCCATATAAATATCTTGTTGATATATTCATTCAGTTAAATAATTAATAAAATGTATCAGTCCAGCAGAATTTATTTTAAACACAACTAGTTTCGTCAGTCAAGCCGACATCATGAGGTGGTGAATCTTATTGGAGAAGAGGTCAAAGGACTGGAGTGTCCATCTGGTCCCTGATAGGTGTCCAGTCCTTAGACCCCTTCTCCAATAAGATTCACCACCTGATGATGTCGGCTTGACTGACGGATCTAGTTGTGGTTAAAATAAATTCTTTTGGACTGATGTATCCTATCAATTATTTAACAAGTAAGTCCACTACATCTGCCTACCACCAACAGATATTCATTCAGTTATCATGTTTCACAGACAGAAAGGAAATGGTGGTCAGAAAATTTGAAATTCCGGGGAAAACTCTATATTTCATGTAGTTGAGGAAGTAAAGAAGAACAAAAAGATTATCTATCTGTGGACATAACTCCAAAATGAAAATATCAAAATTTTATATCTAGATCCAGGACCCAGTTCATTGATTTACAGCTAAATTGACCGAAGGGAAGAGGGGGGATTAGAGGAGGATTCAATGCGAAAATCCTAATAAATGCCAATGTAATGAATCTATCGACCCGCCGAATAAGACAACTATTGACTTTCAGCCAAATCACATGTTGTTTTAGAGGGAGAGCCAAAAAAAAAAAAAAAATGTTCTAATTATCATGTAGATGTTGATTAGCGACTGTAGATTCTAATTGTAGGAATATTGAGGGTCAGTCAAAGATGGAAGAAAATACTATTCAAATGCCAACGTTTCGATATATTTTATATCATCATCAGGGCCTACAAACATGGGGGGGAAATCAAGATTAGAATCAAAAATAAACAAAAAATTTGTTGTTGATAAACATTACTGAAGTTAAAAATACATTATAACAAGTTAAAAATTGAAACTGACACTATGAATACATTACTAAACATTAAAACTAAATATGAATACTTTATGTTTAGTAATTATTCATAGTAAGTCAGTTTCAATTTTTAACTTGTTATAATGTATTTTTAACGTTCAGTAATGTTTATCAACAAAACTTTTTTTGTTTATTTTTGATTCTAATCTTGATTTCCCCCCCATGTTTGTAGGTCCTGATGATGATATAAAATATATCGAAACGTTGGCATTTGAATAGTGTTTTCTTCCATCTTTGACTGACCCTCAATATTCCTACAATTCTAATTATAATGGCATTTTTAGTTTATCCATAGATCAGCTGTGTTGGGAGCCCCCACAGATCAGAGGATGCTGGGAATAGTTAGTGGTTAGGTGATGTTGAGTTTGGAAGATGTAGAGGAGGGGGGTGAAGTGAGTGTTGAACCCAAGGTAGTTCAGTTCAGAATGAATGACTCCAGGGACGGAGGCAACACCCGGCACAGAAAACAGAAAATAGAAGACTCTCCCTTCTCTCTTTCTCCATTCAGGATCTACAACTTAATCCAGAGAGTCGGTTGTCCTCTCTGTCAGAAGGACAGCTTCTTGGTTATCGGAGCCTTTTCCAATCCGACCATGGGGCCGAGCACGGTGCACGCTCACCTGGTACCAATGTGAAACTTCTCTAATGAAGACCAGTCTGAGTAGGCTTGGCGCACCATATTTCACACGGAGGAGGAGGCAGCAGGTCATCGGCCAATCACCGACAATGTACTTCCCCAGCACGAATTAAACATTTAAGTTTTCACTCTCCCTCTGAAACCAACAAATAACATTATTCCGACCATGTATAAAACTTTAATTGTATATATCATGTAGGAGTTTATCCTGAATTAACATCCTTTCTACCCCTTACAGGGCTGCGCTCCCGATCAAAACTTTTTTTCTCTATTATATGCCACCTGAATATCAAAAGGAATCATTATCCCATCAGTCTCTTTTCAAAAAATCTAGTTTCAGAATTTTAAAATAAAAAATAAGTATTTCATGCGGAAAAAAATGAGTTGTAGGCGTTGTTTCCTTGGAGATAAGGAGGTTCAATGATGGATTTAAAATCAAGAGCAAAATAAACTTAAGCATGCCGTCCTTCGGATGGGACGTTAAGTGATGGCCCGAGCCTGTACGATGTCAGGTACTCGTTAAAGACCCCTACCCTAGATGAATAAAAATTTAGGGTAGGCAAAATTTAGGACTCCCACAGTAGAGTCGGGCTCATGTCCACCAGAGTGACAAAAGAGCGCTTTGGTAGTAGGCGATATGACCTCGTTGTTAAAAGCCCGGGCATGAGTCATAAAACCTAACCTATAAAATCAAGATGAATAATATGAATAATAAAAGTGGTGTTTTCTAACTGCCGCCGTCTAGAAGTCGCATTGAACTTTACCCATCCTCTATAGAATCTTAAATTATTTTGCAGATAAACATTTTAAAATTTGGATTTGTACATGGAATCTTCAAGATGGATGTTTTAGTGAGTACCCCTTTCACTGGCGTTGAGGCTCCCCTACCTGGTCTACGTTGCACCGTGATCCCAGAGACAGGTAAGTGGCTATATTCGTAGTGCCGATACGATACTGCACTGGTCCTCCACTTTGCACTCCTAATTGTGGCACAATCCGTCACTCCCTCGGGATTTATGTCCTGCTCTGTGGACGGTAACCCTGGAGAGCAGGCCTACAAATCTTGTCTCACTCCCCCCCCCCCCCTCTCCTGCACTTCTGGCTACGCCTGAAATATGGCGTCCAATTATACCGAAGGACTATATATATATATACTCTCCTTCTTGTTCGTTTCTCCCTAAATGAATCAATGACTTGAATCCTTCTCAGCTTCCTCGCTTAAAAAGTTAATGGGATAATTTATAAAAATGTTTCAATCCTGGACTCTGGTCTCACGGTCATATTTCACAAGTTTGAAGACTAAATAAGTGTTGGACGTGATCTGGACACGTTAAAGTCTCTATGACAAGCCATCTGAGGTGGTATTTATCAAACATGGAGAGATGTTCTCCATCACACTTCATATTAAATTCTTCTGCTGTCCACAGGACCCTTCCATTAAATAGTCTCCACCAAAAATGTCCATATAGACTATTCAATGCGCGTGTTGATGCCAATATATAATAATAATAATATTTATTTCCTTATAAATTATATACATCAATCTATATTCAATCTTAGAATACAAAAACAAATAAAATGAATTTATATTTTTTTAATATAAATAATAGAAGGTATATAAGTATAAAATTTCTAATAAAATAGGTTGTACTATTTAGATTTTTAATAATAAATATTCTATACATGAATTATAATAATTCTATATTTATATAGATAAATCTTCTTTCAGGATGATATTTCGGTGCGATCCCGGGCCCCTTCCTCGGGTCACATAGAGAGAAAAATAGAGAAAAAAACTACTTAACTATACAAAATATATATATAAATAAAAAAAAATATATATATATATATATAAACTGTGATGTAAAAAAATTAACACACATTCAGATTATTAATATATTATAGAATTTATTATTATTATTTGTATAAAAACAGCTGTTAGGAATGAAGTAACTTAATTAGTGAATAAATATACAAAGATGAACTAGTTGCATTTTGTTTTAAAACGAAATGTGAACAACCAATGAATGAAGAACAAATGACAACCGATCAGCTGTTCTAATAGTATGAACCAGCCTAAGTTGAGATGTGAAGGTGGACAGTCTAGAGATAGAGTTGTTTTTAGGCTTAAAGTAGTGAACCATGTAGGAGTGAAAATAACTAAATAAGGTACTTTCATTTATATGTTCATATGTCCAAAATAACATTGAAATAATGAATGGCCACAATATTCAAAAAGAAAAAAAGACTAAAGTAGATGTAGAAATTAGTTGGTAAGATTGTTATTGTTATTTGATTCTTTTTTATTTGATATTGATATTCAGATTTTATTTATAATGTAGGTTTAGGTAAATAAACCCAAAATTTGTTCTCTTATTCTACGCTATTAATTAGTAAGCTAGTTTATACCTTTGGATTGGTTTGAACATTTGGCAAATTTAGAAAAACATGATGGCATCTCTTTATTAAATTTAGAAGAAATTCAAATAAAAAAATGTGTTAATTAAATTTTTTTTTAATTACGTGCACGTTCTTCAAAATTGCACGTCTTGAACTTTTGATATTTTTAGGGACCTTTTCGGAAATTACTGTAGAAATCAAAATTTAGTAGAAGACCAGCTATAATTTCTACGGGAAATGTGGTAATTTTATTTAATTTTATTATTTGTTTAATTATTATTAATTTTATTTATTTGAATTATTTTATTTTACATAATTCTTCTTTATCATAAAACAAATAACAATATTTATAAATAAACAAACTAATATCAGTAAATACTAAAAAATTAAACAAATTATGATATATAATAACATTTTTAAATAAAACTAATTACGGTAAAAATTATAAGATATTATTGGAGGACTTCTGCCAAAAAAATAGAAATTATAGCAATAATTAAAGCTTTTATATACGGAACACGACTTTAAAGTTTTGATAATTATTTTTTTTTTCCTTTTTTAACAATGAAAAAAAAAGGGAACTTTTTTGGCATTGCAATTGTTGTGATAAAATGTAGTACTCTTTAGAGAAAAAATTTTAAGCGGGATTTTATCAACAAGCCAAAACCGAACTTATTCCTAAAAATCTATTGAGTGGTTCAAGAGTTAGCGTGTGACAAGGATTTAGTGGTCAGACAGACGGACATGGAACGAAATGTGTACCTTTCGACCGGAAGGACAAAGTGGGGAAAAGAGAAGCGTCGAGTTGGGGAAGTTGATTGTCGGCATGGACATTACCGATAAAGCGCATATTATTCCCTATGCGGTGTGCATCTATGCATCAAATTTAAATGAAGTAGTTAGCTTTATGAATGCTATAAAATGTCTACAAATTAGCTATGAAATGAGTTGGTTGAGAGGCCGAAAGGCCCCATGCTTCCTCATTACCATATCAGAACCTGTTTTCGGCTCCACTCTTTCGTCCCCTCTCACTCTCATTTAACCACCAGATGGACCGTTTTACAAATAAATTAATCCATTTTAATTGACTAAATCTTTTTCCACAAAATCAGCATTGCACTTTTTCTTGTAAATATCTATTCAGTACCAAAAAATTAAAACATTTGCAATTCAAATGAATTGCAAATGTTTTAATTTTTACTGTATTTCTTCCTCTACAAGTACTGTATTTCTTCCTCTACAAGAAATGAATATGATTCTCCAAATTGTGTTATGTCTCTGTTCAACGTCAGCCCTCTTCTTCCAAGTTGTCCCAGCGTTCTCCTCATTCTCTTAGGAAGGGACTGGACTCTCAACTGGCAAATCCTCCTTTCTCTACAGTTAGCAATTGGAAATCCAACCCCTTCCTTACCTATATGAAAGATTTGCACTCGGCAAACTTATATAACTAAAACTGATGATGGTACTTTATAATTACGTATTTAATTTCTTCTGGAATAATCAATATGTCGCAAAAAGTGTCCTTTTATTATAAGATCAAACAAAAAATCAAACATATAACGCCTTCAGTCAATACAATCCATCATACTATGCCACATTGCCAGTGCACCATTTTACGTTTCCAACCTCACATTACATAACGACCTCAACATCCCATTTGTACCTTCTGTTATCAAGACACGATATCCAAATTTTCATGACAAACTCCATCATGACGCCAATCCACTTATTCTGCAATTATCCACGAACACTCTCCCCACAAATCCGCCATGACGTCTCAAGCGGGCATGGCAGAGGGACCTGCTCCAGGGCTAGCCTGGACTCCTCTTCGGTCACGTACCTCAGCAGTACAGCGACACACTTGCCACCGCACATCATCACAATCACTAGTGACAAATGTTGTCGTTGTGAATATGTAAATAAATAAATAAAATTATTATAAGTTTCTACGATACGTCCTCATTTCGCAAATTAGAAGTTCTTCATTGATACATCACCACTGTGTTCTTCTACAAAAAACACTTCACTCTGTCAGTGAACTGACCACAAGCTCTATATTTACTTCCCCAACTATGTGAAGTATGGGGGAAGTTATGTAATCTGACAAAAATTCGAAGTTGAGTTTCACCGAGATTTCATGTTTTCCTACCCGCTGATTCCAAAAATGGAAACACAATTTCCTGTGTGTTTGTGTCTCTGAACACATCTCTGGATAGAATGAATATATCAACACAACATTAGAACTGCATATTCATTTTGAGCCAAGTCGGCTAAAGGGACAGGGACTTGAGACAAAAACGAGGGGGATATCAGAGGAGGGGACTCTACAGAAAACCTCCCAATAACTGTTGATGTAATGAATATAAGAATTGAGAAGTGCCTAAGTATAACAGCCACCAAACAGGTTTATTGGTTTCAGAGGGAGAGCCAAAACTTGTTGATTAATTCGTGCTGGTGAAGTACATTGCGGATGATTCACTAAGCCTCTTATGAAGCTGTTCTCTCGATAAGCAGACTAGGATAAAGAAAGGCCGTCTGGAGATGTGTTCGCTGCCCCGGTTCGTCTCGTTGTTTCGCTGGAGACCCCTGTAAGTGGCCAGATAAGCAGCGAGGCACGCTTTTAGCGGCCCACTCCCCCCTCCTTCCAATTAGGTCCCTAAGATTGAGACATTGGCTCCCTCTAACTTTTATGACCACCTCTACATCGGTTCTCACTTAACATATCCACGCCCACTGCATCTTCTCACACCTCTTCATCTCTTCTGTCCTCACCCTCATCCTATTCTTCCTTATCCTTTTCTTTTTCTGAGCTTAAAGGATTGTCTGAGTGTACTGTTTAAGATTTTTTTTATTATTATTATTTTTATTTTCTGTTTGTTTGTGAACACGGTAACTCCTGATAAAATGAATATATTGACACGAAATGTTATGTGAATACAGAGCCACATAAAGACGACATCGACCCATCAGTCGAATCGACCAAGGAAAAGAGAGAGACATGGGAGGCCAGGGGAGAGAACAAAAAGAAAAATAACTACCGATATAATGAATATATCGTCATGAATTTTTATAAGGAAATTCAAAGCTTCATTGGGATGAAACTTACTTTTCATCTAAATCTACTGAAGGGAAGAGGGGATAAAGGAGTGGGCCAACCCAAAGAGCCTGATGATACTGCCAATGTAATGATGACGATTCAGTAGTTCCTGCGTTGGTTGGTGGGTGGCTCAATGACCGCTTTACTTCCCCAGCTCCACAAAGGGCCAGTTATTTAATCGGTCAGAATTCCATGTTGAATTTAATCCAGAATTTCATGTTTCTCGTCACCGTGATCCCAAAAATGAAAAATAAAGTCTTTCTGTAGGTGAGACTGAGTACCTGTGTGTGACTACCATAGTAGAGTTGTGCTCATGTCTACCAGAGTGACGATAGAGCGCTCTGGTAGTAGGCGATATAACGTAACTGCCGTTTATTGGGTTATCGCTAGAGATAAAACGTACGGTGAGGTTATTCCCGTTTTTTATTCTCCAAAGGCACAATATCAAAAAAGTTACATTCTTCAACAGCATTTATTGTTCTTGTGTTAAGCCTCCCCCTAATCGCCTCCTGTGTTTTGACCAATTTGGCTGAAAGTCAATAGGAGTTAAATAAGTAATTAGATTTATCAGTCCAACATATTTTTTTATTTTTAACCCAACTAGTTACGGCAATTTGCCATCTTCAGGTGGTGAATCTTTCTAGAGAAGAGGTCTAGGGACACGTTCGAGTATCTTCAGTGTCCAGCTGGTCCCTGATACTCGAACGTGTCCCTTGACCTCTTCTCTAGAAAGATTCACCACCTGAAGATGGCAAATTGCCGAAACTAGTTGTGGTAAAAATAAAAAAATATGTTGGACTGATAAATCTTATTACTTATTTAACAAGTTAGTCCACTACATCTGCCTACCACCAAGTAATATCAATAGGAGTCGTTCTTATTGGATTCTTGAGACACATCAAATTTCGTGTTGATACATTCATTCCATCAGTTTGGAATCAGGGTCTCAGAAAGTAGGAAATTCCTGTGAAAACTCAACTTCGAATTGTTGATGATTACATAACTTCCCCTATACTTCGTATAGCTGGGGAAGTAATATTACATAAAAGTGTTATCTAATAACACAATGAAGGGTCTCATTAGCAATGCTCCTGTACCAAAAAAGAACAATTTTATAGATAGAGAGGGCGCCGGTAGCTCAGTGGTATGTGTGCTTCCTTACTGAGCTCAAGAGGCCCTGAGTTTATTTTATCTAGGAGGTGAAAAGAACTTAAGCATGCCGTCCTTCGAATGGGACGTTAAGCGATGGTCCCGAGCCTGTACGATGACAGGTACTCGTTAAGACTCCCTACTCTAGGTGAATAAAAATTTAAGGTAGGCCAAATTTAGGATTTGCATAGTAGAGTGGGGCTTAAGTCCTCCAGAGTGACAAAAAAGCGCTCTAGTCACTAGTGATTGTGATGTTGAGCGGTGGCAAGTGTGTGGCTGTACTGCTGAGGTACGTGACGAAAGAGGAGTCCAGCAGGTCCCTCTGCCATGCCCGCTTGAGATGTGGCGGATGATATCATACTAATTATACACTGAACCCATATATATATATATGTGTTTTAATTACATCTTACGGCTGTATTAGGATAGATGCTGAACAGATAATTCGATTTAGTTAATTTTAATAAGAGATATAATATCTGTTATTTGGAGTAGGTTTTCTAATAATATTTCTTATTTTTTTTCCCCCATCGATTTATGGCTGGGTCTTGATATCACCGTTCAACTTAGTGCAGTCTTATAGTCGATAGACTGGGCAACGCCAGGTATCGTGCTAGTGTAAAATAAACTGAAAAAAAGGGTAGACAACCAATCACCAAGAAAATTAATACGTTGTAAAAACAGAAGACAAGAGAGCGAGGAGGCGTGAGATCTGATGACGCGGTCGACTGGGCTGATGTATACGAAGAACGACGCATGGCAGGAACCCGCACGGTAGTGGCTTTCGGGTTTCTATAATTATTTATACCTGGTTTTTTGTTGATGTTTAGACCGTTCTCAGTTAACCACCGCCAATCTATCTATCAAACACAACCTTTATCTCTCATCTCCAAATCACTTCCCCAACTCAACTGTAGATAGTTTAGGAGAAGTTATATAATCGGCCTGAAATTTGAAGTTGAGTGTAAGAAAAGAAATACTGTCGGTGTGTTTGTGAACACGATAACGCAATCGAAGGCAGAGGCGATGTCAAAGAAGACGCACAAGGCATATGTCCCACGGCCTTCAGCGGACCTGCCACTCAAACAATCCAATACCCTACCGAAGACAGGGAGCACCGTGCTGGTCTCACCTGCCAGGGAACGCATCACGAGACTTAACAAACGTGCACACAAGTGTTCGTTTCCAGGCGCTGGGAAGTGGCCCCTCCTAAGGCAGGCATTAACTATATATCAGAACAACATAATTATTACATCAACGCACTGTTCGCCGTCAAAAATCTTCATATAGGACCTTCTTATATCTATAGTTCTCCATATTATCCACAGATTATTATTATATTCTACGTAATTGATTACACCCTGCTTAATTTTTCTTCCACATTCCCTATATTAATTATCTCAGTTGGAGACGTATATAATAATATATTCCGCAAAAAAATAACAATGAATGTCTTCTGTTTAGCAATGTCCACCTCCAATGCCATCTGTAATCACAAAAATGTACCAATCAGTAAGTTAATACACCACCTTGAATGGTAATAAATGTTGAGAATTAATTTTGATAAATAGTTTATTTGTTATTAAGAGAATCTAATGAGTTTTTTTTTTTTTTGAGAGAGCCAGCCTCTGTCTGGCTAACAAATATAGGAAATTTCTTGTAACAATTTAATTATTAAATATCTTTAAAAAGTTCTTCAGCTACATCCTAGGTGTTCTTTGTTTCTCCTATACGTGAATCATATTTTTAAATAAAATTGTTGTTTCTTGTTTATTACTATTGGTATGAAACTAATATTTCTTACATGAAATTAATATTTCTTCTGTTTTCTATTTTTTTTTTACTTACTGTTGAAACTATTTCCGTTATTTATTCTTATACTTAATGTTATTATTTTGTTTAAAGTATTTTATAAGGATTCTCTCTGCTGACAGACGACCCTGACCATTGTCAGTATATACTTATGTATACTTAATACTATATCTTGTGAGTGCAACTTTAATCAAGTATTCATTCATTCAGTTAATGACAGCGTTGTCAAATTAAGAGTTTTACAAACTATACCATAAAAACCAACAGTTAGCTGCTAATACTCATTCAATAACATTTAAAAATAATATAAAATTCCTGGGTCTCTCTCTACATTGATACAAAACAGTTATCTTAAAAATATCGTTCCAAAGGTAACATTAACTATTCTACATTAGGCTTATTTTCATTATTTTATTAATTATTGTTTAATACATAACGGAGCTTGTAGCTCTAGTATTAATATTTTTATAATTGAAAAAAAAGAAGAAAAAAATCAAGAATAATAAACAATATTACTTGAAGAACAAGCTGCAGAAAAATATTTAAAAACTTCAACACTTGTCTTTGCACTGTTTGAATTTGAATTATAACTAATGGTTATTAGAAAAAGAAAAATACTATTTTCCCTCTGAACAGTACTAGACATGATAACGATGCCAGAATATCTTCAAAACTTGTCTTTGCACTGTTTGAATTTGAATTATAACTAATGGTTATTAGAAAAAAGAAAAATACTATTTCCCCTCTGAACAGTACTGGACATGATAACGATGCCAGAATATCTTTGATTCTTATTGATACTGTCCTTTTGAAAAAAAAAGTATAACTCATTAACACTATATCTATTGTATTTATTAATATTATTATTTTCATACTAGTTTATTTTCTATTAAAAATGAGAACTTAATTCGACCCTAATAACTGGTTATGTACCTATATAATATATTAGGTGTATACAAAATGTATACAGCTTATATATTTTTATGACATGTTCTATGACCGGTTGAAATGGTTTAACGGAAATAAATATTATTATATAAAATAACATATTGTGCTGGCAACCAGCAGAAACATTGAAGGTTGTTAGCAACGTTAAACCTGAAAAACAAACATGGCAGTGACTTTTAAACCGTTGTACAGTGCAAAAATAAAAAAAAAAAAAAATGGTTGTACTTACAAAATGTATCATATTAAAACAAGAATAATTATTTCCATAAAAAAACTTGATGTATGTTTACCATTTTATCAGTGAATAGATCCATGTTCCCTCTCTTATGGCAATCACCTATCAAATCACCATGTTTAATTAATTATACATCCATTGGTAATTGAGTGATAACTGCTTGTTGCACTCCTACAACACGGCACAATTAAAAAACCCAACTTACTTTTTTTTTTTTTAATTACTTTTTATTCAATCTGAAACCGGTTATTTAATAAAATTTATGGTCTTATTAAGAAGTTAAAGAAAAAAAAAAAAAAAAAAATTCGATTAAATAAAACTCAGGCACAAGTATACATAAAAATTCCATTAGAAAATAAATAAATTAAAAAGGTATAAATTCATGTAACAACTTAATTAATTGATGCTTACTCACTTTTTACAATTAGTAGAATTAGCATAAAAAGAAGGAAACTGTTACAAATAGTTTAATGAATATTTACTGTTTCATTGTTATACCCATGAACTCCAATTTTTCTGCTAGGACCAAAACTATTAGACAATAGGCCTATGACAAACAGTATTTCAAAAATCCCAATGCCCTAAAAAATACCGACAAAATCTAGTTATTTTAAAAGACGAGTTAGAAACAAAGGGAAGGTAGTAAATGCAGGTTATAAATGTTTTGTGGTAATAAACAGTGTTGCCGTTTATTTGCAATTTCTCATGATCGTTTGCCGTTTTAGATTAGTTTTTATCATGTTAACTGTATCTTTTAATCAATATCTTTTTATTATTACACTAACTCTTTTAATTATTATTTAACCGAATGTCCCGAGTATCTGGTTACTTGAACTAAATTTTCTATAGTTCAAACCTCAAAGCAAGGCTGATACATTCCAATTTTCTTCAATATGATTTTGGACACTCAAATTAAAATCTAAGTTTTAACTTCTAGCCAACATCCCTTCCTTTAAAAAAGAAAATAGTCGATCCTCATAGTAATTTATTAATCGTTAACTTTACAGCCCCCAGAAACCTGTTCTCTTGGACGCATAATCCCTCTTAGTTTATTTCATCTCGGAGGTAAAATAAACTTAAGCACGCCGTCCTTCGGATCGGACGTTAAGCGGAGATAGTTCGGAGGCTGTACGATGTCGGGTACTCATTAAAGGCCTCTACCATAGGTGAATAAAAATTTAGGATTCCCATAATAGATACAGGCTCATGTCCACCAGACTGACGAAGGAGCGCTCAGGTAATAGGCGATATGACCTTGTAGAAGAAGCCCGGGCATTAGTCATAATAACTAACACATAGTCCATCATTCGTGCTCTCCATTCTGCCACACTTCCCCAACGACGTCTTAAGCGACAATGGCCTAGAGACCTCCTTAGTAGGAGCAGTGACAGAGAGTTATAAATATGTGCAATTCAGTGCCTGGGGATGTGTCACCACTGGGTGATTTCTCCCCTCTTGATGTTATGACACTGCCTTATTTTACTCTTTTATCAAATTTATTATTTATACAGATGTGAACATCTATTCGTCAATTTAAAAAAATAAAAAAGTCCACCACTTCCCGTAGTCGTAGAAATCTGTCGATATTAATTCGATATGAAAAAGAGATCAACGCCCTTGAAGTCACGAATTTTTCATTTGGATATTTATTTGTTATTTTTCAAATTCCACGGACATAAAAGTTGAACTAAAAAGGTTACCCGGCGTTCGTCCGGTTCGTAACGCTATCTGTCCGATTAGTAACTGGTTGTGGCCTTTCTTAGACAACATAAACTTCCAGTAAAATAGCGTTACTTTCACTTCGATATTATCATTTTATCGATATTGCTTAAACCGGTTCACAGATATTATATCAATTTCGTGCATCTGTACTTGAAAATGACAAACAAACAATGGATGAACAGAAAAATTGTAAAATTCCAAAGAGGAGGGGAGACGAACCCATGCCGAGCCGAACGGTCCCATTCTCTAGTAACCCAATACCCCTCGTTTCTTTTACATTTGACTAACCTGATTTGTGTTTAAGTTTATTCTGAACATGAAACTGCTTTAAAGTAATTCGATGAGGTTGTAGAGGGGGGGGGGGGGCTCCACCTTAACCTAAACTCCGGAAAATGATACCTACCTTCAATTCTTTCTTTCTTATACATTATATCTTCTTAATATTATTTCATTTTTATATTTTTAAAATAATAAAGAGGTACTGGATGAGAGGACACATTGAAGGGTTCCGCATAGTTAGTTATTATGTCTCATGCCCGGGTTTAAACTACGAGGTCATATCGCCTACTACCAGAGCGCTCTTTCGTCACTCTGGTGGTCATGAGCCCGACTCTACTATGGGAGTCCTAAATATTTTACCTATCCTAAATTTTTATTCGCCTAGGGCAGGGTTTTTTAACGAGTACCTGACCTAGTACAGGCTCGGAACCATCGCTTAACATCCCATCCGAAGGACGGCGTACTTAAGTTTATTTTACCTCACAGATAAAATAAACTAAGGGCCTCGGCCGGGTTCCGAATCCACGACCTTGAGCTCAGAAGGCAAGCACGCATACCACTGAGCTACCGGCGCCCCCGGGTTCCGTATATATTAATACATTTCAGTTTTCTCTTCTTTCCCTTACTCTACGATAAGCTATCGAAAACCTTACATCTTGCCTTGCTGTCTATCTGTAAGATTCGATAGTCCATTTATATAATACTGTTTTGTCTGTACACTATCAGAATGGTTGCTTTGTTTTATAAGAAGAAGTCGCAAAATTTTGAATGGGAGGGGACCCACAACATAAAATGAGTGCCAGCTATTTTAAAGTTTTAAAGTTGATCGAATTTTCATGTAATTTCCCACGTAGCATCCTTATAAGCCCAGTTTAACCCTTTAGTACACTCGCCGCGGCACTCCGTGCCGCAAATTTAGTAAATTTGTATTTCCGCGGTCCCTATGTTTAATAACAAACTATTCCACTTCTATTCTTCAATGACATGTCTACGAATGAACACAAGTAGCGCATTGATCTGATATTTTATCAGTCAATAGGTCAAAGTGGAAGGGACAACAATTGCGGCACTGTATACCGTGCCTGTGTTGAAATGTTTTTTTAAAATATTTTATTCCGTATTTGTTTTCTTTATAACTAAGTATATTTTTATGTTATAGTTAATTTTTTTTCATTAACTACTAATTTATAATGAAATAATAATAATTAGCTGTTAATTAATTAATTTTAATTAATTTAAAAACTAAAAAATAATTAATTATTAATTTTTTAGTTAGTTTTTTCCTTGTACCTACGATTAATTTATAATAAAAATAAACTATTTATAATTAATTATATTGTTCTTCATTTGTACTATAATAAGATGTTTTTCTTATATGTAATTTTTAAACATTGTTTAAAAGGTTCAATTTTTTTTACCTTTTTTTAAAACAATTTTGTATTTTTTTTTTTTCAATAAAGTTTTTTAAAACATTGTTATGCATTCAGTACGCCTAATAATAACGTTTTGGAGTTATATGGGGTGCAAAACTGCTGAAAAACTGAATAGTTAAGCATGCGGTACTGAGTGCCGCGCGAGTGTACTAATGTAACAATGAAAGGCGAGTGTACTAGAGGGTTAAAGTTGGGTCAATCTTAACGTGGGAGCCTTGAAGGCCCAAATATAAAATAGGTACCTACTAATCCTAAATCTTTAACGAAACGAGGGGTTCTACTTAGGATGTAGCTTATGTGAGATCTCTGAATCCTGAACGGGAGAGGATAAAATGGATGGAGGATCATTAAGGGTTCTAAGTTGGACCATCCTAAAAAGGCCCTGCGAATTTCGTGAACCCACATTCTGACCCTGAATAAAACACCAATTAATTTTCAGACGAATACGAGGATGTTTTTAAGGGAGAGCGAATACTTATTTGATTACCAATATTTTGAGGAGGGGAAGAACACGGCGCATCCCCCCTCTCTAAGGTATTTATCCAGACTGAGGTGGAAGTTAGGTTCGGTAGCTGGATGGTTGTCTGTCAGCTGCGGTCCTTCACCATCGACAGTATCAGGTGTCTTCAGGAATCCTGTCCTACCTCTTCCAGTTCAGCAGACACCTCGCCACTCTTCATCAGCCCAGTCAGCTTCTAAGATGTCTCTTCTCCACTCCAGTCGAATATGCCTGATTCAGAACCGGCAACCGGGAGTCCAGAGCCCTTGACAAAACAATCAGTTAATTATGAGTTAATTTAAAATTCAGAATATCCATTTTACGTCCACTGTTATGTATAAAAAATACACACATTTAAATTACCTATTAATATAAAAAAATTAATTATATTTATTTTTCTATAAAATCCAAGAAGAAACTGAATTAATAAATAAATAATATGAATGCATTTTCTTTTAAAACAAATGAGTAGAAAACAAAACACGGCCATCAGCTGTTTTTGAATGGTGTACTCCGGTCTGGGTTGAGGTGAGACGGTCTGAGTGAAGATGGACAGTTATGTTTAGGCTTAAGACGTGGTGAACTAAATAGAAGTAAATTAACAATAAAATTGATCCGCAAAGAAGGCACTGTTATTTATTTTTAAGTAAAAAATATATATGCCCAAATTCTAAATATAGAAATATGTTAATTCGGGAATTTAATTTCTAGGATCCAATCAAACCTCCTTCCTTCATGTAATTTACGATTATTACCATTTACCCAGGTTGTTTAATTAATTTTATTTGGTTTCTTGTCTTTATTTTATTTTCTCATTCGCATTATTATTTTTGTATGTTTTATGTTTACATATTTTTTATTAATTTTTTTTTATTATTTTTTATTTTAAAGGAATTTAACTATGATTATTTATTCTCTTCATTTATTTATATAAGTTAATATTTTTTGTTCTTCATTATCAAATATCTGTAATGCCAACTCCGACTGACGGCCTAAATGGCTATAGTCTAAGTGTTTTCTCTTTGTATATTTCTTGGAATTATGTTATTTTTCTTCTTTTAATAAAAACCATTCTATTCTATTATATATGCCCAAAAATATATAACTTAAATTTGAAGAATGGCCAACATATAATACAGAAAAAATATTGAAATAGTTTTAAGCATTTAGTTTTTACGATTTTTCTTTTGAGTTTTGTTTCAATGTTTATATTTTATAATGTAGATGTAAGAAAATAAACCCAACTATTTGTTCTCGTAAATGCTATTCTATTAATTTTCCCTGTTGGCCCAGTAAGATAATTTGAAAATCTTTGGATTAGATTTAATATTATTGAAAAAAATGTTTAAAAAACATATGGCATCTCTTTAGAAATCCAAATTGAAATTTTTTTAAATATACTTGCACTTTCTTAAAAATTGCACGTCTTGAACATTAAATATTTTTTTAGGGCCCTTTTCGGAAATTACTGTAGAAATCAAAATTTAGTAAAATACCAGTTATAACATTTCTACAGGAAATGTGGTAATATAATTTAATTATTTATTATCATATATATAAAGCTGAAAATGTCTGTGCGTTGTACCGCTATAACTCACGAACGGCTTGATGGATTTGATTAATTTTTTTTTTTTAATTTGTTCGTCAGACGTCTATAAGGTTATAGGCGTATTAGTACCTCAATATCTGGTCCATCCCAGCATCCACCCACGCAATCTTTGTAACTCAAAAACCACTGCAACGATTAATGAGAAATCTTTTTGAATAAATTAGTTTTAGCTCCAAAGCTAGCGTTACTACAGCTGAAGGACTATAAGCCTTATTCCGTATGAATAATTGAAAATTATAACATCATGAATGTAATGTCGAGGAACTGAATAGCCTTATAGGAGATATTGGGAGAAAAGTCAAAGTTCCCCGGGCAACGCCGGGTATTACTGCTAGTTATTTATATACAGACAGTAACTGAACCGAGTAGGTGTCTAACGAGAACCTGATTTGGCATATCTGAAGGACACCAAGCTCAATGTTTTGTTACTTCCGAGAAATTTAGAAAAAACGCCATTCTGAACACAGGAGGAAAGTGCACTAGGTACCACTGTGTTACTGGCGGCGCCACTATACAATAAATTAGCTGAACATGTTCATTTGTTAAGTTTCAAAAGGACCCCGAACTTCACATGAGGGGTTACGGGAACAAAGGATGATGCCTGGGGAAAGTGTATAATTGGATCCAACACCGCTCCACTGAGACTTCTAATTGAGACCCATTTCGCTCTTTAAGACACCCCTCTGTACCTCTCTTTCTCTGTTTAAGACACTTTAAAACAGCTCTCTCTTTCCCTTTAGGACACTTTTCTTTCAGTCTTTAAGACACTTCTCTCTCTTTTTCTAGTTCTCCTAAAAACGTCTTCCCTCCTCCCTCTTTCTCTGTTTAAGACACTTTAAAACAGCTCTCTCTTTCTTCTCATTGAGAATTTTAAAGGCACTTTTCATTTCCCCTTTCTTTTTGAGACACTTTTCTCTTTCTCTCTTTACTACATAATGTAGCGATACCTGAGGTGGGCCCTGTTAGATGCACTGAAGAATGCACCCTGACCTCTAGTCCAATTAGATACTATCATCCTAACAAATATATAAAAAGATAATGAATCTATATAAATGAATCGGGGATTACGCCAGTCTACCTTTAACCTTCGTTAAATATCCAACAAATAATAATAGAAAATAAATAATGCTTTTTACAACATTTATGAAGATAAATACATTATGACAGGAGATTCTGGGATAAAGCAACCCTGGGTAAAGTGATCTCTGTCCCCAGGTGGGTTGCATATCTGTGCATTGTTTATACAAAAACTAAACGCGTATTGCAAACTCTTGCCCTGTCCCAATGCAGATAATATTCCCAAGATTCCCTTCGTTCCGTCATCTAGTAAATTGCTCTTAAAAGCATATCTTTTATCCAGGTAAATAACCTAGAACTCCTCCTCTATGAAGAAGGAATTAAAACAATGATGAAGGCCTTTAGAAGAACAGGCGGCTTCAATCCATTAGGGAAGCCTGCAGCTGAAGTATTAATATTTGTGAACCTAGGAAAAAGCATTAAGAAGAATAACAACTTAAAAAACCTGTTTTTACCTGCACAATATTAGGAAAAATAAAAAATATTTTCCCTCTTAAAAATACTAGTAATGTAACTAAACATTGTAATATGTGTATTCAGAACACCTGTCGAGGAAACAAATGTATCCACAGGAAGTTTACTCTGATGATTCAGAAGGCACCCATTTTCAATTTAATCGGTCAATTGATTTTGGATGAATCGAGAAAACTTGTTGATTGAATCGCGCTGGGGAAGTTCATTGCCGACGATTTTCTAAATTTTACGTCGAAAAATCAGGGTATAGAATGTTAACTTCTGTCCCTATTTTTATTGTTTTTTTACGGATTTTACGTGATTAAATAATTAAAATATTAATATCGTCTTTTTGAAGGCATTCTGTCCCAAAATTTGCATGGCCACAGGCCTCCCTATAAGATCCTGTCAAAGACAGACCCATCGGGAAGGACATGGGGGCACTTGGGTGCCTAGTTGCAGAAAAGCCAAGTTGTGAGCGCGGTGTGGAGGCGATAAATCAAAGCGGAGCCGTCTTACCGCTCTCTGATGACTTTAACTTAATTAAAATAATAATAATTGTAGCCTAGAATCAATTAATCTCTTGCCTCCTCTGTAATTTACCCCGGCTGGTTATACCCACCCATTACCAGAGAGCCCCCAGGCCACTCATGGAATGTACGCCACTTTCCCTACGTTTAATACGTTTTTCTTTACTTCGTAGCTACCGTTCGTCCGTTCCAATGAAGGAATGTCTCTTTATAACTCGTTCAGAAGACCGACTACAAAGAGGATTACTGTCTATTTTTCCGCAGAATTAAATTGTAATCTTACAGCCAGTAAAAGAGGTTTCCGCTTTTATAACTCAGCTTTTTCCATTTAAAATTCCAAAGGGATACCATGGGAACTATATTTACACGGTAAAGGGTTTTGTGGGTAGTTTTATTATTTTCAAAAAAAAAAAGGTCGGTGAATCGCCGGCTATGTACTTCCCTAGCTCATATTATTTTGTAATCAACTGAACTCTTCTCTTGAGACACCTCAATTCTCACACCTCATATAACAACATTCCGCGTCGATACGTCCATTACATCGGCAATTATTGAGATTCTTGAGACCCCTTCCCTCTTTCTCTTTTGCCGATTTGACTGAAGTTGAACATGCGTCGTCCTTTGGAGCTTCTGGATCCACCTGTCGTGGCTTTTAAGGTAAGTTGGGTAAATGCCGATAGAATCCTATTATATTTATAAATATCAAAATAAGTAATGAATTGTGATCTTATTGTGTGTGAACTACTATTAAAAGTGATTTGATTCTGTGATAGTAAGATGTTGTCTTTCTGATGTGTAAACAACCTAAAACATTTCGTACTGTAGTGATCTCTTGAAACTGTGATGAAGAAGCCTATAGACATACATGATGCGCAAGAAAGCCACTAAAAAAAAAAAAAAAAAAAAAAAAAAAAAAAAAAAAAAAAAAAAAAAAAAACTTCGAACTTGAAAATTGGCCATTGAAATATATACAAAAAATAAAATGAATCCTACCTCGTGACGTCACCCTTGAAATATATTTACAAATGTTACTCCTTTAACATAAATTATGAGGTGCACGTTCTTCCCGCATCCTCTCTACCCTTCACTATTCACTTAGTACTCACTTTAACATGTTAACTCACTCTTTTCACTGAAATTGTCAAAAAATATAGAGACTAGTCTCTCATAGGTTCCACCTCTACCAGAACCCAACATAGACTGACTAAACTGCCTCCGCACGGAATTATGGGTAGCAAATTCGAGTTTCTTTTTTCTGTTGTCTCTTGTTTTACTTCTAAATATTAATATTTTTTGGTGTTTTCTCTTCTTTCTTCCGTTTCTTCTCTTTTCTAAATTGTCATCTTAATTTTCTGTAACTTTTCTTTTTAATTTTGCCTTCTTCATTTCTCGAAAACAGTGTTTAAAGTTTGTGGTATACACTTTCGGATCACTTGTATTATTTCAGATGGGATCCGGCCTAGTTGATTCGCTGTATTTTAGAACTGACCGTTTCTTCAAAATTTACTACTGGCTTTTCTTTCTGATGTGGGCAGTTTTTCTCTTCTTTTTCTTCTTTAGTCTTTTCCTAAAAATTTTCACAACTTTCTACCGACTCGTTTTTTAATTATTGACCTTTTCTTAATTTTGCTTATAACTTCCTGAAATTTTCTTCATTCCTTCTTCTTTTAGCTGTTTCATTTTGTTCCTGGGTGTTAAAATAGTCCCTTCTGAAAATTTAGTTTCCTTTTGAAGTCGGTGGATCTTGTAATTATTATTTAAAATGTTTGTTGATAACTGTAAGGTTAGGCCTACAGCCACCTTTTCTTCCTTTTAAAGTTATTCTTCCTTTCTTCCTGTTGATTTCTTTTAAAGTTGTTCTTCATCCTTAGGTTTCTTTCTTCTTTATTTTCTTTGTCCTTTTTTTCAAATGGATTCCAAAAAAATAACGTCGCTTCGACATCGGTTGTCTTGGCAACGGGTTTGTTTACATTACACCACAGCTAAGTTGTGGACCAGATAGGAGAGTGATCGCGATTGACCCTACCTCTGACGGCTTCTAGATGAAGTTAGAACGTTTTTACTTTTTTGTCGTGTTACGTTATTGAGATTTCATTTCCAGTGAACACGCACACGGTCTGCTGTAAGCTAAAAAGTAAAAGTCTTTTCACTTAAACTATTTTTTAAGATTTTCTCTATATTTCCAGTTTGGCAATAGATTCATTTAAATGTGTCACAATATGATTGCAAGTACTAGATAGTTACATATTTACATATACTACTGTAAATAATGTTGAAATTGTGATCAAGTTATGAATTTGCAGCGGCAAAAAAGCGCTTTCACATTCTAAACAATATTCACATTTTTAATAGTTGTAAAAAAAAAAAATATATATAGAAACAATAAGAAGTTATTTGATCATAATTCTTTGTTTTTCAATAAAAACATCACGAAAAAGTTATTAAACACATGATCCCCCCTGAAGCACGAGCCGGCGCGGCGGAAGGATACGTTGGCGATGTTCTCATCAACTACGCGCCCAATGGCATCAGTTCCAGGGTGTAGAGCAGTGAAGCGGATCCCACATCAGCGGACGACCAAATATTTTCATAATACAGTCGTAATAATCCTCCATAGTATACGTCGGTTATACAAATACACTTGTTAATTATACTATAGTGTAATACATAATATTAAAGTAGTTAGTTTTGTAATTCATGCCCGGACTTTAGCTGCGAGGTCATATCGACTACTTGAGCGCAGCCTCATAGCTCTCGTCGACATGAACCCTACTACCATTGAAGTCACAAGGTCTCTAAAAGCAACAAACACACTAATAATAATAAAAGTTTATTTGCAACAATAAAAAATAAATTACAATTCACAAGGTACATTGAGAACAGATAACAATAAATTTATACCAACTGAGCCTTTTTTTTATTTATTTTTTTTATATATATATACATAGGAAAGAATAACATACTTGAACCAATACAAGACATTGCACAGAAGAAAGTAAATGCATTCGATTGCATAAAAAATATTTTAGTGTTAAAAAAAAAATTTAGCTAGGTATCAATTGTATACTATCATTTATAGATCAACTAACTAATTTCCAATCCATCTCCTTTATATATTTTTTACAATATATAGAAATTATTATGTACAATATAATTACGAAGATGTGCCTTATCATTTATATATATATATTTATAATTTATTTACAGAATAGTACACATTTTTTAACAAATGTAAATAAGCAAAATAATCACATGAACGTGGAC
Source organism: Aradus depressus (assembly GCA_963662175.1). Lineage (NCBI taxonomy): Eukaryota > Metazoa > Arthropoda > Insecta > Hemiptera > Aradidae > Aradus > Aradus depressus. Next base: position 54,999,906 of record OY759214.1, on the reverse strand, counting down.
GCAATAAATACTTAACTTAGAGGATAAATTATTAAACATAACTTACCTATTTTTTTTTTTTTTTTAAATATATACAATAGTTGTAAATATCTCACATCTGCCAGAGGTACCTAATAAGTAATAGTTATATATCGATACAATAGTTCAGAAGTTTCGTTCACTTCTTAAAAAGTAGCTTCTGAACTTCTTGTTTTCGTTTCATATTATTAGAATGCAACTAACATCAAATTCATAGATCAGTAATAAGACATTTCAAATTATAATGTTTCTGAAACTAAAAATTTTGGAAAAAATGAAAATTCTATTACAGGTTATATCCATTTTAAATCCTCAATTTTGTATTTTCAGTTATCCGAGGTCAGAATATGAAAGAGGGTGAAAACTTGTATAGAAAAATGATGACAACTCAAGATTGAGTTTTTTTTTAGTTGTCCCACTTCCGAACTACTGTATCGATATGTACATATGACGTAATGAACTTGTCGTATGAACAGTAAATTGAAGGAATACTAAAGAAATCGTTACGATTTTATATTGTTAAGACAAACGTACTTATGTCCGAAACCTTTTGCAATCTGGGTCGATATACAGTAAAAAATATTTTTTTAACATTTATATTGTTCAATTTCACAAACATATATACACAAAGTGTACCGTTTTAGACTTACGAAGTAGTACAAGTGTGAATTTAAAAAAATAAGTATCAATATACATAAATTTACTGTCTAAATGCATCGTACATAACAAAACTATGAAGTATATAAATCCTACTTTATCACAAATTAAAAAATTTTTTGTTTTAAATTAAGTATACAAAATTATTAAACACTTTTTTTCTGTGGGTGTCAAACATAGAATTCGAGAAACAAAATCGGAAATTATGTTTTTAAAATAAAGTTTTGAGAGAAAACAAGTTAAACTCCTGTCCCCAGCCTTCTAGGATTAGTAAAACTGTTGAAATTTATAGTCCCCTGCGTAAAACTGAAAACTCGCGACAGCGCAGTATTTTATTGTCCGCCCCAAAAACATTTCTTATGTCTCTCTCTCAACATTAAATATGTCATTTCACACTAAGTATTTTTATAGTAATTATAACTGTAATTTTTATTCAAAATAATATACATATGATTTTTTTTTTTTTTTTTTTTCCGATTGACTAACTTTTAAAACTTTTTTGTTATTCCACTGTTCTTGAAATTAGCTTGAAGAGCGTCGGCGGGTTAGCAAGACCCCCATCTCCGGGTGTGTCAACTGTCGAACAGTTGGAAAGTTATGAAGCAGTGACAGACTGACGGACTAAACTTTAAAAATGCGTTCGTCCTCTCTGTTGAATATTAAAAAATATCTGGATATGAAATGTTGAGAGTATTAAATAAATAACCACTGAGTTGGATAAAGCCCCCTCTCATATATCTTTTTTAGTTTCAAGTCCTCATCCGAAAGTATGCTCTTAAAAAGATTCTTTACATATTATGTAAAACTGGGGTCTGTATCAATCATACTATGTAAATCTGGGGTCTGAATCAATCATACTATGTAAATCTGGGGTCTGAATCAATCATACTATATAAATCCGGGGTCTGAATCAATCATACTATGTAAATCCGGGGTCTGAATCAATCATACTATGTAAATCCGGGGTCTGAATCAATCATACTATGTAAATCTGGGGTCTGAATCAATCATACTATATAAATCCGGGGTCTGAATCAATCATACTATGTAAATCCGGGGTCTGAATCAATCATACTATGTAAATCTGGGGTCTGAATCAATCATACTATATAAATCCGGGGTTTGTATCAATCATACTATGTAAATCTGGGGTCTGAATCAATCATACTATATAAATCCGGGGTCTGAATCAATCATACTATGTAAATCTGGGGTCTGAATCAATCATACTATGTAAATCCGGGGTCTGAATCAATCATACTAAGTAAATCGAGTATTGGGCATTGTAGCGGTCTCGTTAAGATACAATGGCAGATATGGTTCCCTTGCGATCCTGGCGCTAAAGTGCACCACTGCCAACATCGTAGCACCAGAAGACGGGGTTTTCCGCCTAGCCTCAGAGAGGTCGCTCCCGCTCCGCGTACTTGGTCAGCTGTAGAGGTTCACTCCGAAGACTGGACTCTCGCCAGGACTCGATCGTCGTCCTCAGGTCGGGGGGCGGAGAGGGAAGTCTCGGAGGCATCGTCTCTGACCCATGCCGACTCTCCTCTTCAGAGTCGGTGACGTTGATCTCTTCCGAAGTTTCCGACATTCGGTCGGGCGCTTTAAACGCTGAATTTTCTCCACCCATACCTCGCCAGTCAGTCCCACCACTCGCTCCGCCGCTTCCAGTGCATCCAGCGCCTCCAGCGGCCTGTGATTTGAGGGCGTTCATCCGTTGATGTCGTCTCCATTTCGCCCGGCGATTTGAAAACCAGACCTGCGAACAAAAAAGTGAATCTTTAATACGATATAGATAGTAGATAGATTTCGCTGCTAAGAGCAATATCAAGTTTACAACTGGACTAAATAATAAAATAATAATAATAGTCAGTAAACCGGAAACAATGCAATGTGTATTTGTTATGTTGTAACTGTACTACCACAAGGGATGCCAATATGAGAAACCTATCTGTTGTCATGTTTATGATTATAATTAGTTATTGTGACCTACGCCCGGACTTTAACTTCGAGGTCATATTGCCTACTACTCTTTTGCCGCTCTGGTAGACATGAGCCCGATTTTGTCTACCTCCCTTAAATGTTTAACGAGTACCTGACATCGTACAGCCAAGGGCCATCGCTTAACGTCTCATCCGAAGGACGACATGCTCAAGGTTCTTCACCTCACAGATAAAAAACCTAATGGTCTCGGCCGAGTTTCGAGCCCGCGATTTTGAGCTCAATAAGCAAGCACGCATGCCACTGAGCTACCGGCGCCCTCCTCTTTATGATTAAATTCAAAACGAACTGTTTTTTCATTTAAGCTACATTTTAATAACTATTATTTATTAGTATGATCTATCAATCTAAAGTTAAATAGGGTAAAGGAGAAGAAAGGTTTTTGGGGAGAGCGGAAACTGAGTTTGTTATAATTCATGTTGGGGAAGTACATAATCGATGACACAACGACGAATTTTTCTTTCTTGTAATTTATGAATTTGGGGTTTTTGGAAAATATAAAATTTCGGTAAAAAATCAACACTCAACGCTGATTACATAACTTCCCCTATACATCATAGCAAAATAATAAATAATGGATATTGAAATATGAACCCTAAAGGCAGGAAAAAAACCAAAAAAACTATACACGGCTTATTTTAAACTGAATTTGGGTTAGTCTCCATATAAACACCTATCTCTAATATGAATCTGAGATATTGTATCTGAGAAGGATAACTGATAGCAGCTAGCAGATAACAGATATTGGCGGTCCTACCTGCGATATGAGATCTACAACAGCAGTTGTGCAGAATCTCTAACAACTGTTCAGTTCACCTTCAGGTAAAATTAGTTCCAGTCCCGGCTGCAGGAAGCCAAACCTAATGCAATCGACATTATTCATTCCACATTTTTATTGAATTAATGCATTCCTCAAGTTAAGAGGAACACATCTTGCTACTTGCGGAGCTAACTGCACTTCTAATAGAAACAGATGGAGTACATTAAGTCAATCTAAGGATTTCCGATATTCTTTTCCCTCTTGAAAAACGAATAGTTAGTTATCTTCATCACTCAGGGTGAAAAGATACACCCTAGTCTTCTGAAACATCTGTCTTACTGAACGACTCCGAATCCTTCCTCATACTATATTTCTTGTGGAGACATTCTTATAACGACAACTATTACCCCCCCCCCCCCCCCCCCCCACCCCACACACTCTGATTCACCTGCGTTTGGCAGATCTGGTGTTCTAGATGCACATATACAATTTATTGTCGATATATTAATTATATCGACAGTTATTGAGGTTTGTGTGTTAAGCAACTCCTAATCTGCCCATTCTCACACAGACACAGTGCTGGATTACCCAATAGGCCGGACAAGGCCATGGCCTGAGGCCCCTGTCGATCAAGGGCCCCCGTAAAAATCGAAAATGGATTTTTTTTTATAAAAAAAACAAAGTTTATTCCGAAAAATTCAAAATTATAAATTTTTTTTATTCATTAAAAATTTACCAATGAATCAAAAGGTTTGATAATTTTTTTATATCTATACATTCATCATATCTACCATTGTATTTACGGCAAATAATTTTTTGAATCAATTTATGATTCCAATTGTTTATTCATCTCAAGTTTCTACTTTCAATTGCGCGCTCAAGAACACAACCTTTTCTTCTTTCATGATAGAAACAAGAATGTTGATTTGAATAGTGTGGACTCGAGTTGTGTTTTAACTGATATTGAATACTAGTGATTGAATAATATTTATAAAATAACTACCAGTTTGCTTGCAGAAGGTGAGTTATCTTTTATATTCCATATTTACGCATAAAAAACACAACACTCATCAGATTCAATCGAAATGTCTACTTTTGTTATACTTTTTTAGTCGAACTTTTATAACTTAAAACTATTGAAAATATTATCACTTTAACAAAAAATAAAATTTATTTCATGTTTATACCTGAGAAATAATATAAACCCATTGTTAAATGCATATAAATGCATAAATAAACATTTTATTGCAGTTTGTAAAAAAAGGGGGGCCCCAAAAATGTTAAGGGCCTAGGGCCTCCTATTCACTTAATCCGGCGCTGCACAGACACACACAAAGGACGTTTTACTTCCCCAGCCATACGAAGTATAGTACAAGTTATGTAATCGGTCACAAGTTTTCAACGAAATTTCAGGTTTTCCAACCATCTGATCCAAAAAATTTAAAAAAAAAATCTGTCTGTCGACACGATAACTCCCGATAGAATGAATGTATCGACACTAAATTTTGGTTAGGTTAGGTTAGGTTTTATGACTCATGCCCGGGCTTTAACTACGAGGTCATATCGCCTACTACCAGAGCGCTCTTTCGTCACTCTAGTGGACATGAGCCCGACTTCACTGTGGGAGTCCTAAATTTTGCCTACCCTAAATTTTTATTCACCTAGGATAGACATCGTACAGGCTCGGGACCATCGCTTAACGTCCCATCCGAAGGACGGTTGAAGTTTAATTTACCTCCCAGATAAAATAAACTAAGGGCCTCGGTCGAGTTACGAACCCACGATCTTGAGCTCAGAAGTCAAGCACGCATACCACTGAGCTACCGGCGCCCTCCACTAAATTTTGTATGTGTATCCATAACTCCAATAGGACTCCACAATAACTCGAATAATGCATGTAACAACACAAAATTTCATATGTAAATTTCATTTTCATTTCGTAGACGGTCTTGGACCAATGAACTACTAGAAATATCAATTTTTGAGCAATGAAGCCATTCGCTATGGGGCTGATTTTCACTTTCTCGAATCAATTTGTATGCTTTGCATATTGTACTTTGGAGCAGACATGAAGGCAGCCAGAGGTGAAAGACACAATACCTTAGTAGATCGTTCAAGAAGAAGAAAAAAAAACTAAAAGAAGACTTTTATACAAAACTCGCACGTTCAAAAGCCCAGAACCACGTCCGTTCTTTGGAGTTTTTGTTGAATTTTTTTCCAATCGAGTTTGTTACTGCGATTCTCAATGGTAGAAGTTTACATGCCTCGTCACTCCTTTTTGAAGTTCCTTACACCTACAGAAGGAATTAGATATAATGGTACACTGCAGATAAGTGTTCAACACAGTGACATTTGTGAAGCTGAGAGTCACGCGCGCATCTCAGTGTCACAGCTTTACAAACAATTTTTGCGATGATATCTATCTGTCTGCATATGCGATTGGAACCAATTCAGTAAATATTACAGCAATGAACTTGAAATTTGAGATCAAGATGTCACATTTGCTAACGTTGTAAACGTTTTGGAACAAGGAATATGTAGATTTGTGTAATAAACACAATATCCAAGTTCACCTGATAAGAGTAGAATTTGTATAGAAACGTTATTGGATAATGTAGAAAGGGGTTTTAAGAATTTTAAGCATCCAGCTCACGTTTCATAGTCTGTATAAGGATCTCAATTTTTATTTGGGGGAGAATCACTACATTAAAGATGGAAACAAATTATGTTTGATGCGTACTATAATGAAGCTTAGGGGACAGTTGCTATACCTGAATTTCAACGTGAGCAGGAGAGAAGAGCAATTCCTCTGTTCGCTCTGTAACCTGAGGGAGGTGGAGAACCTGTTCCATTTTGTTGGGATATGTCCCGTCCTTAGAGAGGCCAGACAGAGGTGGCTGGGCAAACCTACCTTAGGGAGAGGGGAACTCATCGCTTTAATGAATGGGCCTAATTGGAATCGGATATATAACTATGCAAGGGCGGCATCCAAATATAGAAACATGCTGATTCAGGAATTTAATTTCTAGCACCCAAACAAACCTTCTTCCTTCATGTAACTTTTTGATTATTACCATTTACCCGCCATGTTGTTTAGTTAGTTTTATTTGGTTTCTAGCCACCAAACTCTTTATTTTTTGATTGTATTATTATTTGTACTTTTATATTCTATTTCAATCCACGCCTTCGTTTTCAGCCTTAATACATGTCTTTATTTTATTTTCTCATTATTCGCATTATTATTTTTTATATTTACATATTTTTTAAAGAATTTAACGATTGTTATTTATTCTGTTCATTTATATATAAAAGCTAATACGTTTTGTTCTTCATTATCAAATATCTGTAATGCCAACTCCGACTGACGGCCAAAATGGCTATAGTCTAAGTGTTTTTTTTCTTTGTATATTTCTTGGAATGATGTTATTTTTCTTCTTTTAATAAAAACCATTCTATTCTATTCTATTCAGCTAACGTAGGTGTAATTAGATTTTCGCCGAAATCAGACAAAAAATAAAGCCACTTTACTTCGGAGTCTAAGGACATTTTACAAGATACCCTTATATTTATAACCTATAAAAAATGTATTCAAATAAAAGTGTAGAGACAACTGACAGGTACATTTTATATTATATAGGAGTTTTTTTAGGTGGCTTGGTTGGAAGATTAAATGGCAAAACTGCCTTAAATGACATCTCGGAACTCATTTAGACATTTGCTTCACTATAGACAGACTGGCCAAGAAAGGGTCAACGCCTTTCTGGGGCCAGAGCCAGTGTTCAGAGTACTGGACCCGGGTAAACAAGTAGACTAGAGACGAAGTGATGGAGAAATAACCACTCGCAGACGGTGAAACATCTCAAAATGTTGGGGTAACTAACCTCAAAAGGAGCAAGCTTTGGCATGACAGGACCTGGTCAATACGTATTACAGGAGACAAGGAGAGTCCCTTGGAGAAGACAAGAAGGCAACTTTTTACCCGGGATATGTTCGGACGAGATTCTATTTTCGGTAGAGATATTAATCCTAAAGGAAGTTTTTACAAGATTAGACTGTGGGAGATTTCTTGATTTGCTAAGAGAACTGGGAGATTAAGTCTTTCGTGAAAGGCTTGTAATCTTCTTACCCTAGTGCATTCGGTGAACGGATAAAAACATTAGATGCTTAGGTCCCTTGTTGTAAGAACATACACAATGTGACACTCTACTCTTCAATATTTCTTATCGAAAGAAAAATATAAACAGATATCTGAATAATGACTAATGCGACCATCGGAGATGAATAGAAGCTCTTTTGACAAATAAATGAAAGAATAGGTGGATAACGAGTGTGAAAATCGTGAGCGAGGATGGACAGAGACTGAAGGACTGGGAAGACAAAGCGGGTACAGAGAACAATGGAGCAAGGTTTCAGAGGCTGGACTCATTGTCAACTACAGGCCTCATCAAATTACATATTTACACAGCTTCCACCCCAACTACATCAAGTGCAGCGCATGTTACGTAATACCTCAGAAATTCAGTTCAGTTTTCAACGGAATTTCATATTTTCCGATCCCCTTAATTCCAAAAAACAAAATGTCTACCAGTATGTGTGTAATATGAGGTGTGTTCAAAAAATAAAAGACATTTTAACATCAATGTTATCCCCTTCAAAATAGTCCCAATTAGATATTATACACTTATGCCAGCGCTTCTTCCAATCCCCGAAACACTTCTGGAACTCGATCTTTGGGATAGCATTTAGCTCTCTCAGCGATGTGCTTTTAATCTCATCTATGCTTGTGAAATGACAACTCTTTAATGTTCTCTTTATTGTTGGGAGCAGAAAAAAAACACACGGAGGCATGTCTGGCGAATATGGAGGCTGGAGCATCATTACAGTGTTGTTTTTGGCCAAAAATTCACGAACAAGCAATGAAGTGTGAGCAGGTGGTCGCCACAAATTCGACCGTTTTTTCCGGATTGCTTCACGGCGTTGCACTTATAGGTAGTACTCCTTATTGATCGTTTGACTTTGTGGCAAGAACTCATGGTGCACAATGCCGTTAAAATCAAAAAAACACAGTGAGCATGACCTTCACATTCGACCGCACTTGTCGAGCTTTTATACCACTCGTAAACCCTAGTTTTACTCATAGCAGATTCACCAAAACCAATATTTAACATTTCTAAAACATTGTTACACTTTATTCCATTCTTATAGCAAAATTTAATGCAAATTCTCTGATCCATTTTGTAAACAAATAAATAATCGCCGATCGTACCAAAACACATGTAACCTGTTTGACAGCTGACAGCAGACTAAACATCCGGTTTGGCTAACAATGTACAGATACTTTTCAAACATGTTTACCAGCACAACAACGAAAAAATCGCGCAAATCGGACTAATACAACCCACGAAATTACAAAATTCCCGTTACTTTTTGAACACACCTCGTATATGTAAGGCACCCTATACACGGTCAGTTTGGTGTGTCAGTTAAAACTGATCAAATCGAACTGATAGGTCTGGTGTCAACACACGGTCAGTTAAGTGTGTCACATCATCTTGTTTTTTTTTTTGAATAAAAGTTTATTTCGAGCTTTGATTTGTTTGTTTAAATAATTTATAATAAATTAAATTAAAAATGTCAAGTAATGAGGAATTGTTGTTATATGGTGCTGTGGCTATTTACATTGTTGCATCCAAAAAAATAAATCGAAGAAAAATTTGGGTTAAAGACTGGCTTTCAAAAAGGGCGAAATATTCACTTATAAATATTTTGCCTCAATAAATCTATAAACTCAATTAAAAAGTCTTAACTCCAAGTAGACATAATTAATTCGTCTTTTTTTTTTTTAAAAAAAAACAATAAGAAACAAATAAATAAAACAAACATATTTTTTGAAATATTGTCTATTCCACTAAAGATATTTATAAAAATAAAACTACCGGTTTCGGCCTCACACCATCGTCAACTAGAGTTCACCTGACCGGTAGTTTTATTTTTATAAATATTTTTAGTGGAATAGACAATATTTCAAAAAATAAGTTTGTTTTATTTATTTATTACAAATTTCACAATATGTCCGCGTTCCTCAACTTAGAAGTTAATAAAAAACAACACACACTAAATAATAATTATTAATAAACTTTTAAAACTTAATTTTATTTATTGAAAACAAAGAAATCAAAATATACATAAAATAATTATTTTAACTTTTGATAATTGATAACGCCGGAGCATGCGCAGAATGGCTAATTTGAAGAACTGAACTGATTCAAACCCCACACACAGTCAAATAGGCTTGTCGTCAGTTCGATGTGTCACACCATTTGATGAAATTTCATCAAACCATCAGTTCATTTTTTTGGCATGATGTCATGCCATTTCTACCCCATACCCGTCAGTTTGGTGTGTCAGTTCCATGTGTTCAAGCCAAACTGACACACCAAACTGACCGTGTATGACCCCCTTAACAATAACACCCGATAGAACGAATATATCCACTTGAAATTTAGTATGAGGATTTACAGGCTCCTATGTAACTAAATTATTGGAGGGGGAGCGAATTCGTTCTGGGGAAGTACATTACCGGACACTCACCGGCAATTTTTTTTGTCATTCAACTAAAAAATTCTATAAAGTTACAGAGTGTATTTCTATTTAATATATTAATGCATTGTTTGCTTTATTCAAATTCATCAGAATCAACAGGAACCAACAGATCAAGAACACAAGAACAAAGAGTAAATATTTTGCTTGTGAGGAGGGGAGGTTATCGATCTCGAAAAGGCAACATCTGGTCCAGTATTTGGCGCCCTTTTTCTTCAGTAGATTTTAATGAAAATCGACAGGTGGCATCTTAATGGGGTTTCGGATACACATATAAAATTTCATATCGATATATTCATTCTAAAGGGAAGTATGTGTCTGTACCGACAAATGGACCGGATAGGACATTTTGTTTTTGTGATTTGAGTAGAAAATGACAAAATTCCAGTGAACTCTCAGAATCAACATTTCTGACCGATCACATACTAGTTCATTATATAACTGAGAAAGTATAAAAACTCAACAGTGGCACACAGACTGTGAACACGATAACCCCATAGAATTATAATACATTTATACAAAATTTTATACGTGAGTGGAGATGTCCATAAGGACGAAACCTTATACCATTCAAATCGGTCAAAAGGAATGAAGGGACTCAAAAACCTAATTACTATTACATCAAAAAGGAAATATTATGTATTGATTCAGAAACACTTAATGACAACTATAGATTTCAGATAAATCGATGAAAGGAGAGAATGGTTTAGAGGGAGAGGAAGAACTTAGTTTCACCTTACAGACATGACAATAAGAGAGATGACCCACCTGAACCCGAGCTTCAGAGAGGCAGGTTTTGGCGGCCAGACGTTCTCTCGTCGAAACACACGGATAGTGACTTTTGTCGAACTCCTTTTCCAGTTCGTCCAGTTGGTCAGGTGAGAAGGTGGTTCGGTTTCGCCGAAATTTGGGCTGTTCTTCCCCTCCGGAGCCGAGACTTTCGTCATCCTTACCGCTCCCTTCACCCTCTGCAACATATCAACAACATTTATTAGAAAAATAAATAGAAAACAGATAATGATTTGAACAATTATAATAAGTTTAAACTTTTTACGTTCTTCATTATTTATTTATTTGCAGTGTGATGTTATATACTCTCTCCTGAGAGCATTTCTTGGTGAGAGACAGTCTGCTACGTCTGGAAGGCCAGTTTGACAAATTTGGGTGAATCGGTATACTTTACATTCGATAATGTGAAATGATAACATCTCTATTGTTGAGATACGTAAGAAACCAATGTTCTTGAGATGAGTAATAAAACTAGGAACCAGTTCGGCCACGCGGACAAGGTGACGTCATGGATGAACTTTGTTCACAATCCGGCCCTATAGGTCGACATATTAATATGTTAAAGTTACGTATCCCTAAAAATAGTAATAAATGCACTTATTAAACAGATCATTTAGATAAAGATAAGATTATATTTTATCTAGTGTTAGAATCTATTATTTTTTTATATTAGTTATTCATTATTAAAAGATTGATACATATAATCAGGTATGGTAATGAAATAACGCCTACAGATCACAGTGATTGGATAGAAAGGTTCTTTAAATGATATTTCACATTGATTTGTACAATTTCAGATGTGAATGTGTCCATGTTGGAAATAAGGTCAAACACGGGCCGAGGGACATTAGTTCTAATCATATACAGCACATTACTGACACACACACACACACACACACACACACACACTCACTGATCACCGGAACTTCTTAAGATTCCTTGACCTTAAGGCGTTATTTGATTTCACTACTAATCACTTTTATTAATTACAGGAAGCTTTCATAATTCAACACCAACTAGCTCTCATTTGGAAGAATATCCCCAAGGGAAATCAACAATTTAGACCTTAAATATGAAATTTTTGAAAATGTAAACACAAAGAACAGGTGCCATTAAGTTTTGTGAACCTTAAACGGTTATCTAATCACTTTTATCAATCACAGGAACCCTTCATTATACAACACCTAGTCATTCTCATTTCAAAAATTATTCCCAAAGGCAACAAACAAATTAGGGCGTTAAATAGGAAATTTTTGACAATTTAAACATGAAGATGTGCCGACAGACAGAAGGCCTGAACTGCTCCACACATTTTAGGCAATTTGAGAACATTCCTCCTTCGTGATGAATGGGGCTATTATCGTTTCGGACGTCAAATTTGTTCTGACAAACCATCGATTAAGTGATAACTGAAAAAAATAAATATATATATATATTTCACTATACATATTAGAATAATGTGAGCGCCGGTAGCTCAGATGTAGCGTGTTTGCCTTAAACCTAGGTTGGCAACATTCGGGATTCCTAAATAAGATCCATAAGAGCGCTCTGGTAGTAGACGATATGACTTGTAGCTAAAGCCCGGGCGTGAGTCACAATAACTACTTACTATAACACTATATTATAATATACTATAATATTATTACTTACACTATAATAATGGCTTCTATAGTGTCTCATATAAGTCGACCTCAAATAGCATAAGTAACATGTTATTTCACTGAAAGTCTAGTGATATGATGTAAAGCCGGCATATACTGAAATTAATTGCCTCATTTAACTGTTTTCCCCACCTGATAAAGGTATTGCGATTTTAGCATCAGTTAGATTGCGGAAATTCGCATTATTCGAAGTCTATATTTATTTTACTTCAAATTTTCTCCTTACCCAACTATTTTTGCCTCATCACGGCTACATATCGTCACCTTAATACTACAACTAGATAACTCGAAAATCGCCATATATGGGATAATTGTACCATTAGTTGTATTTTGCAGGTATCTTTGTTGTGCTAGAAGTAGACTTCAAGGAAATATGTTAAGAACTTATGTAAAAATGTCAGTAGTTCAATTTGGATCATTCTACAACGGCTGATTAAAAAAAAAAAAAAGATTTGAGTTTTTCTCAAAACTAAATTTCGAGATGTCTAGTTGAGGTATTATGGTGACGATATTACCCTTCATGTTCGTTCCAAGTTTCAGTTATATAACTTCAATTCCAAGATATGAGGGAGTAGAATCCAGTCAAATAAGGTAATGTTTAATTCGTTTCAGTATATGCCGCCATTACATTTTCATGGAATACCGACATGTCCTTTCGGACGTGTTATGCTCCGAACATGTGAACTGCCTTGACCGTGAAGTGAAGTAAAAATTAGGTCAATTTATATGTCCATAAGGGTAACTCGTAGAAATGGTAGATAATTCGTGAGAAAAGGAAATCTCATAGAGAATCCATTTTCCGCTCCACTCGAATGAATCGATTTATTATAATACTATTTTCCTTTTTTGTTCTACAGTTTTCCTCCGTTAATGACTTATGTTTTACCCTGCCGATCTTTCCTTTCACGGTAGATTATATATTTCTCTGAGTTGTTTTGTCTATGATCTAAAAGCTGTTATATACTATACCCGGTTCGATGGAAAGTAGACCTGAGAAATGTAGGGCCCAGCCCACAGAATGCTAATGTAATGAATGTATCAACACGTCAGTTAGTCTGGGCATTCACAAGTATTTATTTTCCACTAAATCGGTAGATTGGTTTCAGAGGGAGAGCTGAAACTTACTTGATTAATTTGAGCTAGGGAAGTACATTGCTGCTGATCCATTCCTTTTAGTGAAGCAATAGTCTCATTTATTTAGTAGTTTTGGGTTATGCCGAAAGTGACTGTAAGTCCCGTTGTCCCCAAACACACTTCGGGACGCTGAAATGTCCCGTTTTCAGAAAGAGAGCAACCCAGAAATAAAAAAAATCCGATGTTAGTGCCTAGATGACGCAGTTCTTAAAGCAATGTTAATTACCAAAGTGAATTGTAAGAAATCCTGTCAAGAAATACCTAAGGAAATTTGTTCTTGAAAAAAATTCTAAGACCTCATAAATTCTATATTTTCTCGTGTTCATTCCTGTTTTTTTCATTAATAAATACAAACAGAAATATACATTTTTTCAATACACTATATTACCTAAAAATTAGTAAATGTCCCGTTTTGAGGAAAAAAATAACTGTCACGTTAGTTATGAGTAATCACATCGCGGAATCCCTAAAGTCGTCTAACTGAGACGAGGTAAGGGCGCCTGCTGTGTAACCTTTGTAACTACAAGTGTCTTTCATGATAATCCTGTATTGTAAGAAATAAAATATTTAAATTGATAGAAATATCTAATGAAGGTATAATAATATACGTGGCAGCTACGTTATTCTCCGAGATTCAAAATATGCTCATACACAGAAGTTTCGGGTATATTTTCCCAACATCAATTTCTCATTAATTCGATAAATATTTTCTTTTTGTCCAGTATTGTTCATCAATTACCTATATGTTGACTCAAATAAAAATATTCAGGCAAAAATTAAAAATGAACGAACAATATGAATATTTTCAAAAAATATACATCAATTGAAGGTAAAATAATTTTTTTAAACAACAAATTAATGAGAAAATATACCCGAAATGTCCTGTGTATTAAGCACATTTTAATAAATGTGAGATTAATACAGCATGCCACATATGTATACCTATAATTATCAGAGCGATGCCTGACCTAAAGTCGGATGACATTGTATAGGATATTTTTCGAATTATCGCTCAATAATAAACAAACTACTGGACAGTCTGTCAGCCGGGAACGTATGTTTAACGTAAATGGATTTCTGAAAATGTCGGGAAATTTATGATCAACTACTTTGTTTGAATTCAACAATGGATCTTTACTAATAATGTACTAGGAATTAGAAATAATATAAAACTAATAAATAAATTTACCTTGATGTTGAAAAGTAAAAATGAAATGAACAACCAGAAACAGGTACAAACATGAACACCTAACCTAGATACATTCAAATAACTTTGACAGCTGATATGCAGTTGGGAGTTTGACCGCAGCGCTACTGTCTCTGGAACCTGCCCATTAAGGTTTTAAATTCTAATTTTTTCCTTTAGTTTTTTCACAATTTTAGTTTAATTATATTTAATTACATATTACTGCGTTTAATGCGTATTATATGCAAAATTATTGTTAGTTAGTTATTATGACTCATGCCCGGGCTTTAACTACGAGGTCATATCGCCTACTACCAGAGCGCTCTTTTGTCACTCTGGTGGACATGAGCCCGACTATACTATGGGAGTCCTAAATTTTGCATACCCTAAATTTTTATTCATCTAGGGTAGGGGTTCTTAACTAGTACCTGACATCATACAGGCTCGGGACCATCGCTTAACGTCCCATCCGTCGGCCGGGTTTCGAACCCATGAGGGTGAAAAATGTACATCGAATTTTTGACCGTTTTTGTGCTGCCTGTCCTACTGGAAACAAACTGAACGGCTACCGGAGAGAAACGGAAGAGAGGAATTTCCTGTGTAAATATTGAGTGACATCCTGCGGCCTGGGCATATAGGGTCCACTACTTTTGTTCGATATATATATTTTTTTTCAGAACTCGTTTCCGCCCACATCCGAAATTATTGTTGTAAACATTAGAATTACCTATACTTTTATTTACATTTTATTCCTATTTTTACGAAGTCTTGTTCTGCTTTTATGTCGCTTGCCCTATTTGCCCCTAACTAGTAACGGAGGGAGGTTTCAGTCAATTTTATTTTAACCAATCAGAACGTGTATTCATTGAATGATTTTTAGTAAATACCGAAATTGTCTATTGTATTTAGTTAATTCGAGTATTAACTAGTCAAAACAAGTATAGCTTCCTGGCAATTATAATAATTAATTTAATTATATTAGATTATATAAATTGTGTATACATTTTTCTGCCCTTCGGGATCTCTGGAGTAATATCGACATCCTCTTAAGTAAATGTTTATTCTAGGGTAGCAACAAGTAGCTGACATCATACAGGCTCGGGACCATCGCTTAACGTCCCATCCGTAGAATGACGTACTTAAGTTTATATTACCTCCCAGACAAAATAAACTAAGGGATTCGGCCAAGTTTCGCAACCGCGATCTTGAGCTTAGTAAGCAAGCACGCATACCACTGAGCTACCGGCACTCTCTAGATCAGATGATATGAATTGGTAATTGTTCGGACTGTGGTAATTTTAGTGGTTGTTGGTTATACTAAGTATAGGGGAAGTTATGTAATCGGCCAGAAATTTGATGTTGAATTTTGATCGGAATATCATGTTTTTCAAATCTAATTCGAGAATAAAAAAAAAAAAAATTGATTATTCATTTTGGGGATGTACATTGTCGGTAATTCATCGGATACTTTTTTCGGTTTGTATTACCTATTGCAAATAAATATAGACTGCCTCAAATATTGCATTTGGTTAGTGGCTTCAGAGAGTTGTTAGAACTAGTTTTGACAGAATTCTGGTTTTAATTGTAACATATATACACATTTATATTTATGGTACAACCAATTTTTTAAGAGTAACATCGTCTCCCGGTTAACCGACATCGTAAATTGGTTCTTAAACTAATAATAAGATTACATTCGCTGAGTAATAGAGAAACTAATTTCTCTCATACTTTTTTAATCTAATTTATCTTTTTATTTTAAATTAATAAATAAATAAATAATAAGAAAAAGCTATGCCGCCAAGTTATGTAAATGGGTTTGAAATTTCCAGAGAGCATGCGTACTGAGCTGGTTTGAGTCAACTCACAACTCAGGATAATCCTCTGATGAATATAGCCGGGTGGGACCCACAACTAGCCAGATTGGGGAGGCTAACACATCTTTGTAAATCCAACACCAATTTGATATGTGTATTTCGATCTCCATTTTTATGCTAAATTGCTACTTCACCTTTCTTACAATTTATTTATTTTTTTTTCCTTGTTTTTTACTTTATTTATTTCCTTTTACATTTTTAAATATTATTATTTATAAATAAATAACATGAGAGGTAGCTCCGGGACCATTCATGCCCAGCAACAGAGTTACTACCTCTGTCGTAAACATGTCAACACAAAGACTTACTTATAACACCAGCGGCTCTTTTTTAACGCCCAACACATGATATTTATAACAGACAATTTTTCAAAATTACATATGAACTGATATTTTTTTTAATAAGACATAGATATGGACGGTGGGAGAATTATGGCTAAATAATTCGCTCACTCTACGACTACCATTTAAAATAAATTATTTATTGTAGCACGGTGAAAGTATAAAAAAAATCGGTGAGTCACCGGCAATATACCAAGCTCGAATCATCTTTATTAATAAAACTAGCAAGTTAGTAACTTCAAACAGGTTAGCAATACTAGTTAGTTATTATGTCTAATGCCCGGGCTTTAACTATAAGGTCATATCGCCTACTACCAGAGCGCTCTTTCGTCACTCTGGTGGACATGAGCCCGACTCTGCTGTGGGGGTCCTAAATTTTGCCTACCCTAAATTTTTATTCACATAGGGTAGGGTGTTTAATGAGTCCATCGTAGAGGCTCGGGACCATCGCTTAATGTCCCATCCAAAGGACGGCGTGCTTAGGTTTTTTTTTACCTCCCAGATAAAATAAAGTAAGAGCCTCGGCCGGGTTACGAACCCACTATCTTTAGCTCAGTAAGCAAGTATGCACACCACTGAGCTACCGGTGCCCTCGTTAGTAATACTATCTGCACGGTTAGTAACTGTAACTGGGCGTGTGTGACATTTTATTTAATTCTGATCAGGTAATAGCTATCAATGTAAATCAATACTCGATATTAATCACAACTCACACTCACGTACTGTAATTCACTTGGAAAAAGCCGGAGTAAAAAAATGTCTACCGTTTTAGACAATAAATTGTGTAACAACTTGGAAACACAGAATCCCCGCCTAGAACCCAGACAAGTTGACTCTTGTGCAAACCTGTGCGCGCGAAGTACTGAGAGCGCCAGCGTGATACAGTGAATCCTCCGAAACGTTGCTATATACTTTTATTATTTGGGGGTGTTTGGGGGCGGATGAGGGGGCTGTAGGCTGGAATATGTATGTAAAACATCTATCAATTTCAATTATTTTTAACCCCCCACCCCCCCCCCCCTCCCCACCCCCCCCCAAAATCAACCTTCTTTCTACAAATGTTCATGTTTTAGAACTTTTCACCTTTCTAGCCCCTCAGAAGAGATGTAAAGGCTATAATAATCTTTTTAATCCCTCCAAATTATCGATGTGATAAAAATAGCTGGGGGGGGGGGGGGGGGGGGGGGGGCTCCCCCGAAAACGGTGGGTGATGGGGGAAAACGGGGGTCTTATTCGGATTCAGGAGGTTATTTTACATTAGAATCAGCAGGAATGGAGTCAGGGCTCAAAAAAAAAAAAAATTTGCCGACCAGTGTAATTAACTGCTATTTCTAAATTTAAAACCCCATGAGGACGGCACCTGTTAACTCTTAACGAAATCAGCTGAAGGGAAGGGGATTCAGAGGCTTAACTCAAAACCGCAATAACTGCCGATGTAATGGATTTATCGATGCAAAATTTAGTATTGAATTCAGAAGCCCCTATGTAAATAAACTACTGACATTCAGCCCTCTCGGCCAATGGTTTTAGAGTGGGATCGATAAGTTAGTTGATTAATTCGTTCTGGGGAAGTACATTACCGGTGGATTCACCGACGCCTTTTTTCTTTTGTATTAATCAACAATTTGTGTCTTATTAGCGACAGCCTTCTGTGAGGAGTCGACAAAGCTATCACCTTCAAATTCACTTTACCATGGAAAGTGGGGATTCGAACCATGACTCTTGTGGTCCGTTACTCGCCCCGCTGTTGAGCTTGCTTACTGAGCTGCTCAGAAGTGAGGAGGAATGCCAGAGCTGCTACTTCTTTACTCTAAGAGTACCAATTACTCGGACTAATAGGGGGGACCCTTTTGAACCGACCGAGAACTGGAAGAAATCGATTCCGCCACAACCATATCCGAAAAATATGATTGGGACTCCATTTCGAATCAGTCAATATTCCTCCTGTTTCTCTTTTCAGTTGGGTTGCCATCCCGAGAAATGGGCAGTTCTTTGAATCATTGTACCTTGGCAGTCTTCTGGATCAAAGACCAGTAGACAAATAGAAATTCTTATTACAGTAGAACCTCTATAAATCGAACATCAAGGGAGACGCCAAAAAATTCGAGTTATAGAGTTTTCAACTTATGGAGGATTTCGACAGGCGGATTTTGATTCGACTTGTAGAGGTTAAGATTCATTCTAAGTCGGAGTGTGGGTAGCCGTTGGAGGAGGGTACGCCCCAGAGAGGGCCCCATGGAGAGTAGCCAGGATACATCCCATAGAGGAGAGGAGATAAGATGTTGATCTGACTCACCGTTATGGGTCCGGTTGGGGTCGGAGTGTGGGTAGCCGTTGGAGGAGGGTACGCCCCAGAGAGGGCCCCATGGAGAGTAGCCAGGATACATCCCATAGAGGAGAGAAGATAAGATGTTGAACTGACTCACCGTTATGGGTTCGGTTGGGGTCGGAGTGTGGGTAGCCGTTGGAGGAGGGTACGCCCCAGAGAGGGCCCCATGGAGAGTAGCCAGGATACATCCCGTAGAGGAGAGGAAATAAGATGTTGAACTGACTCACCGTTATGGGTTCGGTTGGGGTCGGAGTGTGGGTAGCCGTTGGAGGAGGGTACGCTCCAGAGAGGGGCCCCATGGAGAGTAGCCAGGATACATCCCATAGAGGAGAGGAAATAAGATGTTGAACTGACTCACCGTTATGGGTTCGGTTGGGGTCGGAGTGTGGGTAGCCGTTGGAGGAGGGTACGCTCCAGAGAGGGCCCCATGGAGAGTAGCCAGGATACATCCCATAGAGGAGAGGAGATAAGATGTTGATCTGACTCACCGTTATGGGTCCGGTTGGGGTCGGAGTGTGGCTAGCCGTTGGAGGAGGGTACGCCCCAGAGAGGGCCCCATGGAGAGTAGCCAGGATACATCCCATAGAGGAGAGAAGATAAGATGTTGAACTGACTCACCGTTATGAGTTCGGTTGGGGTCGGAGTGTGGGTGAGCCGTTGGAGGAGGGTACGCCCCAGAGAGGGCCCCCATGGAGAGTAGCCAGGATACATCCCATAGAGGAGAGGGAATAAGATGTTGAACTGACTCACCGTTATGGGTTCGGTTGGGGTCGGAGTGTGGGTAGCCGTTGGAGGAGGGTACGCCCCAGAGAGGGCCCCATGGAGAGTAGCCAGGATACATCCCGTAGAGGAGAGGAAATAAGATGTTGAACTGACTCACCGTTATGGGTTCGGTTGGGGTCGGAGTGTGGGTAGCCGTTAGAGGAGGGTACGCTCCAGAGAGGGCCCCATGGAGAGTAGCCAGGATACATCCCATAGAGGAGAGGAAATAAGATGTTGAACTGACTCACCGTTATGGGTTCGGTTGGGGTCGGAGTGTGGGTAGCCGTTGGAGGAGGGTACGCCCCAGAGAGGGCCCCATGGAGAGTAGCCAGGATACATCCCGTAGAGGAGAGGAAATAAGATGTTGAACTGACTCACCGTTATGGGTTCGGTTGGGGTCGGAGTGTGGGTAGCCGTTGGAGGAGGGTACGCTCCAGAGAGGGCCCCATGGAGAGTAGCCAGGATACATCCCATAGAGGAGAGGAGATAAGATGTTGATCTGACTCACCGTTATGGGTCCGGTTGGGGTCGGAGTGTGGCTAGCCGTTGGAGGAGGGTACGCCCCAGAGAGGGCCCCATGGAGAGTAGCCAGGATACATCCCATAGAGGAGAGGAGATAAGATGTTGAACTGACTCACCGTTATGAGTTCGGTTGGGGTCGGAGTGTGGGTAAGCCGTTGGAGGAGGGTACGCCCCAGAGAGGGCCCCATGGAGAGTAGCCAGGATACATCCCATAGAGGAGAGGAAATAAGATGTTGAACTGACTCACCGTTATGGGTCCGGTTGGGGTCGGAGTGTGGGTAGCCGTTGGAGGAGGGTACGCCCCAGAGAGGGCCCCATGGAGGAGTAGCCAGGATACATCCCATAGAGGAGAGGAAATAAGATGTTGAACTGACTCACCGTTATGGGTCCGGTTGGGGTCGGAGTGTGGGTAGCCGTTGGAGGAGGGTACGCCCCAGAGAGGGCCCCATGGAGAGTAGCCAGGATACATCCCATAGAGGAGAGGAGATAAGATGTTGATCTGACTCACCGTTATGGGTCCGGTTGGGGTCGGAGTGTGGGTAGCCGTTGGAGGAGGGTACGCCCCAAAGAGGGCCCCATGGAGAGTAGCCAGGATACATCCCATAGCCTGCAGCCCTCGCGAACTCTGCAGCCGCCCGTTCTGCAGCTCTGTTCCGCAGTATCCTGTTGATGCTGCTCACTGAGGGAGCTGTTCCGTTGGTACATACTCCTGTAACACCAGACAACATGCTTTAGAAACAACTACTTAATCAGTAATCTGAAGAAATGAGGAAGATGTTGAAGCGGCAGTGATCTGTAAGAACGTCATGGTCACATTCGTAGACGCAACTCAAGAGGCCAATGGGACCCTCCTCATCCAAAAGTGAGTGAGTGCCTAAATAAAAGTCCAAATAATACAAATCAATAGAGGGCGCCGGTAGCTCAGTGATAAGAGGAGTTGCGTACTGAGCTCATGATCGCGGTTTCGAAACCTGGCCGAGGCCCTTGAGTTTTTTATTCTCACCCGAAAAATATGGAAACTCCATACCCCCTCCAACTTCTTCCCTCATCTCCATAATTTTGACTTAACCAAAAAAAATTTTAAAAAATCAGTTTAATTGCTTATTCTGATGTACTAATATAAATTTTAATGCAAATAGGTTTATGGAGGTAGCGGCTAACACTGGAGGCCAGAGAGAATTGCTATGATCTAGGCTAGCCTCCGGAGATATCGTGGTCCACGCTTGTTGAGCAGGCAAAACGCAAACCAACCCGCCTCTCTATGCAAAACAGGGACGACTGGTCCAACGGAGGAAAGTTGAAGTTCAGAGCGAAAATCGTGAACCATCACTCAGCCGCTCAGAGGCAGTTTGATCTAGAAACCATGGACACGCCTACTACATCGTAAGTAGGAGAGAAACGTAATGGAGGAAGGAAAGTTGGTTGATCACTGAAATGTACTTCCCCAGCACGAAATGTTTATAATGAAGCATGCCCTGTCCCTCTAAACACTCCTTCGACCGATTTAGCCGAAAATCAATAGATATCGTTCTTGTGAACTCCTGAATCCACATGCGGAGAGGCAAGGGCAGACAGGCTTGCACATAGGATTTTTTGTCGGTGCGGGAACAAACGTGTAAGTCAATCTAGTGTAAAACAGAGCGATTTTATTTGCAATATTTCTTAAAAACATTAGAAAAAAAGTAGTTGTTGAGTCACCTGCTACATTCGTTCTTCCAGGGATTATCGTGATACAGACAAACAGACATTTTTTCTTCCATTGTTGGGATCATGAGTCAAAAAACATGAAATTCCGTTGAAAAGCGAGCTCCTTAAACAGCTGGGAAAATAATACTAATTCATAAAAATTCTCCTTCCTAAAAGTTGGAAAACAATTCAGTTGTCAACAAATTAACAATGACAATACTTTCTGTAAACGACATATAAACAATTTTTACAAATGATGACCAAATGACACACTTTTGGGGTTAAAAGGTACATTTAAGAAGAATTGGGCTCCACCCAGTTGTTCTGAGGCCGAAGTACTAATTAACCATTCTGTTTGTATTTTCAGAAATGATGTAATTAAGAGACGATTTTTTTTTTTTTTTTTTTTTGTTTGTTTTCTTTAGGGTTCCAAAAAAATACTAATACCTGGTACTTGGCGATGAAACCTAAAATTATATGTTTAGTGGAAAGAAAACAAGGTTCTGAGGGAGAACTAAACGGGATTTAGGCAAGGCTGGCTCAGGCAATGTAATTTGGGCAAGACTGGCTCAGGCAATGTAATTCCCCAAAATGAATTTTCATCAAACATTTATCAGCTACCCTAAGATCGCGGGTTCGAAACATGGCCGAGGTTTTTAAGTTTTTTTTACCTGAGAGAGGTGAGCACGCCCTCCTTCGGCTGGGACATCGAAATGATATACATATTAATTTCTTCCTTGTTTCTTATTATTTATTTTGATTTTTTTATTTATTTTTTTATTTCGTATTATTTATTATTTTATCATTTATTCTTATAAATACAAACAGGTCGATTAGTTACAGAGGCAGAGCGTAGACATAGTTTAATAATTCGTGGTAAAGAAGTAAAGATTGTCTTTGTTCTGTTGACATTTTGGGATGCCGCCTACGTGAGTATAGTTGATCCGGGGTAGCCCGGTAGCCGGTGGCAGCTCTCCCCCCATGTCTATGTTCGGTGAGATGAAGGCAGGTAGAGGCTCTGTGGTGCTTCTTCTAGCACAGAGAAGCCCTTCATCGGCTCATCTCCACCGTATTGGCTTGCTTGGTCCACCTTACAGGGTTCGAAAAGTTTCGATAGACCCCTATATATCTATCGACCGTTGGGCAAACTATCGATATTATGAAAAATTAATGGCCAATAGAAAAAATATAAATATTTTCCCCGTTTACAGTAATAGTCATGATTATACTACCAGGAAGAAAGAAGAGTTTGGAATAACAAAACATTGTTTCTCTCTACTTTAGAGGGCGCTGATAGCTCAATGGTATGCGTGCTTGCTTACTGAACTCAAAATCACGGGTTCGACACCCGGCTGAGGCCCTTAGATTTTATCTGGTAGGTGAAAAAGTCTTGAGCACACCGTCCTTCGGATGTTAAGCGATGGTCCCGAGCCTATACGATTTCAGGTACTCGTTAAAGACCACTAGTGAATAAAATAAAGTGAATACAAATGTATGCTAAAAAAAATGTAGGACTCCATAGTAGAGTCGAGCTCATGTCCACCAGAGCGTCAAATATATTGGTATCGGTAGTGGGCGATATGAGCCGATTATTATCAATCATCTCATATGTGTTTGTATTCTAAGGTTTGATATTATATACATCAACCGATATCAAACTTTACCTACCTAATTATATTGTAATTTATGAGCTATTTTGATGTACAAAATTTTGGTTATATCTCATTTCCAGGTTATGGTTTACATTAACGGAAATATTATTATTATTAGTAATAATAATGTATTACTATTATTTACGTGTATTACATGTTTGTTATAAGCCCAACCTACATTTGTCTCTATTAAGGACGGACGGACGTGTGTTAACTGTCCCACCAAGACGTCACAAAGTCCAACTATTTACATTCAACTCTTCTAACCACTACAGCACTAAACGTTGCAAATCTCCCAAATAGTTATCCTTAAGTTAGATCCAAATGACCTTGAGTAGTATTACAAAAACAGAAATGTTGTAAAAATTACCTAGATCTCTTTAAATAAATCAGTTTCCTTTATAAAACGAAACTACAGGATTGTGTAACTAAAATGGTAAGTTAAACGTTAAAGTTAAACTAACCCAAGTAGGTGGGTAAACGTTTTTGAAAACAGTTAAAGATGTGTTTCCTCGCCCAAAAACGTCCCCCCCCCGGCGTTATTACCATGATTGCCTGGTAGAAGACAACAAAACGTATAACAATAGAGCCGACGGAATCGTCCCAGGAAATGGATATAAGGCGAGATAAGTGTTTTTTTTTTGTTTTTTTTTTAATAATTTGAACAAATCAAAATTTTACTCTTGGTTGGTCACGTGAACCAAGTTGGTAGTAGGGATGAGTATTGGATATGCGATATATGGATAATATCGACATTTGTTAATACAAATAAAACAAACATGTTTTTAAATAATGGTGAAATGCCGAAACCGTTAGTTTTTTAAAAACATTTTTTTGTGAAACAGATAATATTTCAAAAAAATACTTTTTTTTTTACTTTCCCAGTTATAAGAAGTATAGGGGAAGTTATGAAATCGGTCCAAATTCCATGCTGAGTTTTCCAAGTTTTCCGGTCTCCTGATTCAAAAAATGAAAAAAAAAAAATCATTGGTTGGTAGCTGATTTGTTAAAGAAGGAGATGAGTCGAATGGCGTTCCATTCTTGAAAAAATCCCCAAAAATATAGCGATGTCTCTGAGCCATAGAATTTTTTCATGAGCTTCAGTTTAAAAAGTTTAAAGTTACAAAAACTGATTTTTTTTGCGATGGCTCATAGATCTATTTATTTAACTCAGAATCAGTGATATATGTCGGTGACCCAGTGGAATATGTTGGTGACCAAGTGGTATATGTTGGTGACCCAGTGGTATATGTCGGTGACCCAGTGGAATATGTTGGTGATCAAGTGGTATACGTTGGTGACCCAATGATATATGTCGGTGACCCAGTGGTATATGTCGGTGATCCAGTGGTATATGTCGGTGACCCAGTGGTATATGTCGGTGACCCAGTGGTATATGTCGGTGACCCAGTGGTATATGTCGGTGACCCAGTGGTATATGAGTTATCTGTCCACAAAACAAGGAGGCGATCTCTCTACAGAAGCTACACCACTTTCTCTATAAAATGGGTCCCTCTCATTGTCAGACTAAATAGGTACTGACACTTGGCCATTGTTGTCAGGAGTTGTCCAAATAGTTCAGCCTAGAGATCAGCCAGCTCCGAAGGTTGGATCATATTTTTTTTTTTCATTTTTGGAACCGGACATCGGAAAATATGAAATTTCGTTGAAAAATCAACATCGAATTTTGTGACCGATTACATGACTTCGAATAGCTGTGGAGGTAAAAAGAAATTCGCAAGAACTGTGACTAAGCGTGTGTTGAGGTGTGCGTGCAGAAGTGAGTCCGATTTCCGTGGAATCGTTTTGTCTCGAGTTAGTGTTGGAATAGCAGGTCTGAATCCTGGCTCACAATTACCCAATTATAGCAGGTTAGCACTATTCTGAGCGGTCGGGCGAACTTCGTGTCCCTCGACTAGCCCACTTCTGGGAACTTGAGCTTCGTGTTCCGGAGATCTTCCTCTCAAGAGACTAACAACATACAACAAATCTCCTGGAAAGCCAGGAATGAGGTCTTCTCCAAGCCACATCCTGGCCTCTGGCCTTACATGTCAACACGACAAACTAGGGGATGACAACTGGTCAATATAAGCTGATTATAATAACCTAGAGGCGGTACTGGGGGAGGGGGGGCGCTAACTTGGAGAGCTAACTATTGACATCTCTAGAGGGTGTGACTAAGTTCGTCACCCCGTAATTACGTACGACACATACGACCTTTGGAGGAACAGATATCGGAGCAGATATTGATGAGCCTTGGAAGAAAAGATAGGTGGACATTGCAGACCAGAGCGTTGGCGAGGACATTGTTCAAAAATGGATAGTGAGAAATGGCTATCATGTGAACATATGTTCATCATAAAAAAAAAAGTCATTTATGGATGTCCGAAAAAGGGATGTCACCGAGTTTTTAGCATATTAAGTTCATTCAAAAACTACTTTCTTTCTTGTAAACATAAGATTGATAATGATGATTACCAGTGTGAATATTATTAGTAGCGATAAGTCAAATGTGAACAATTTAGTTGTTAAATTTCAAAAGAATATTTCTTCTGTACCACCTTTAGATTGTAATATTCTTGAAAAATGATGATCATAGTAACAACGTAGTAGTTGAAAATACTGCTTTACAGATGATTTGACTCATGCAAGGCTAACATTGTCTTACCATGTTTTTCGAATTATCTCAATGCTGTATTCAGATCCATACTTATCTATCTATCTTATACCGTAGCATGTAGATATCAGTTTCGTTTTTCAGACTTTTTATGTAATAATTATAAGTACGAGTCATTTATTGACTTTAAAACCCCACTCACTGAGAAAAAGTATCTTGCCTCTAAAAGTGATTTCATTGAACATAAAAACTTGAATATTGAAAACATATCATATTCACCTGGATGCCAAATAAGATTAAGAGAAGATATTTGTCCCACAATTTGCTAAAATTGAAAATATATTTTATATAGGAAACCAGAGAATACGAAATGATTTCGGTTTTCTTGTTACATTATTTTTTACTATTTCAAGCAATGAGCATTATCAAGTTTATGAAATACAATTTAGGAAATATTTGGAATTTATAAAATTGAGTTCTTTAAAAACCACTTGACACACGTACTTTTCATCTTTGTGCCAATGACAAATATTTTGTGGCCAATGATCATCATTTTCGATAAATTATTTTTTAAAGTATTTTTATAGTAGGTAGGTACTATTAGCTATTATAAACTTTTATAATAATTACAATTCTTTGTCTGCTTATAAAATTTTTCGTAATTCTTTCATTACTATTAGTTATTTAATATGGTAATTTTTCCAATAAATTTGTTCTAGTTATTAATTTTTCCTGTTTATAAATCATTAAAATTTTAATAATATCCTTTATGCATAATATATATATATATAATATCCTTAATCAATAACAAGAGTATAAAATACTACTTATTACAAATAATTTAAAAAAAAAAAGTAAATTTAACAGTTATTACATAGTTGTTATAGCTATCAATATGTAATTGTAATGTTACATCTTACTTATGGAAATATTATCTGTTAATGAAAGGAATTAGTAACATTTATACTACGATTTACAGTTGAAAAATGGTAATTATTACTACACAGAAAGAGTAAATGTTTCAAATAGTACATGAATTTACTATGAAATATTAGTTAAAATATCGGTATTGATAACTACAAATCGTAGTTCAGTCAACTATCATCAAGTTTTACTATTTTTCTGAATAGTCCTTTTTCAAATCTGAAAAATAGTTTAAAAAAAAAGGAAAATTCAACTACTTTTTTTTTAGTGTGGGACTTCTGAATACTAAATGTCATGTCAATATATTCAACAGTTATTAAGGTTTTTGGGTTGAGCTTTATGGGTATGTAACTGGTAAACCAGACTTTTATTTGAAGGAATTTTCTATTAAATCACTTATAAGCGGTATCGTGGGCGCCCGTAGCACAGAGGTAGCGTGCGAGCGTACTGAGCTGAAGATCGCAGGTTCGAAACCAGGCCGAGGCCCTTATCTGGAAGGTGAAAAACCCTTGAGCACGGGATGTTCCCGAGGCTGTACGATGTCAGATACTCGTTAAAGAATTCTAGGTGAATAAATGTAGGCAGGCAACATTCACAGTATAGTCTGGAAAATGTCCACCAGAGGGACGAAAGAGCGAACTGGTAGAAGGTGATATGACCTCGTAGTTCAGTTCCGAGCTTGAGTCACAATAACTAACTATAAGCTTAGGTAAAATGTATTTAAGCATTTCACCCACTTGCAAAGCTCCAACAATACCAATTTTTACTGAAGGAGTTCCAGGACTGAATAAAGCATCCTAAGAAGCGAAGCTCCATCTTCAGCACGACCATTTGTGACGAAATTAGGGTTCCCCTCTCAGAATTGTGTCTTTGATATGCATAAAGAGGTGGACAATGGATACAAGGCACTATCTAGTCTTGTTATGAAGATTGGCTTTTTGAGAGAGAGAAGAGTCTTCCATAATGGACGATGCTTGCCCCCTCGCATTCACACGTCCAACCAGGATTTTCCATGGTTTTCCAAGACTGCGGAGCAGGGAAATCTTCTTAGCCTCTAGTAAAGAGGTCGAAACGCAGCTGGTGGTCGTGGAGTAACGGCCGTCCTTCTCTTTCCAACTTTAGAGATACTTCATATCTACTCGATTGTCACAGGCAATCTCTTGTATCTAATGACAACTCAAGCAGGAGAAATTCATTCAAAACTCCACACTTGGCCATCGAATAGAGAAGAGAGCGGTTATGAATTGCGGCAAAAGTTAAAAGCAACAATCCATGAAGGGATAGTGGTAAGGGATATGGCCGTATCTGGAATACATTATTATAATTTTTTTTACAACATAAAAAAAAGTAAGTAGTTAGCGCGAATCGACCAATTAAGATTAGGTTCTTCCTCTCAAACTGAATGACCGACTTAGACTCAAGAGACCCTCCCTTCTCTATATATTCAAGTTCCCCTTAACAGTATTTAAACATTTTTTCAATGATCTCTGTTCGTTTTTATAGAACAATGAACTTGAAATCTGAAATGAAAAATTGGCACGTCCTAACTTAGACTTGATTCGATTTTAGCCGAAATCGGACGTAAATTAGTAGCTACCACGTTGAGGCATAAAAATATTTTCCCTGATACCGCTTTTAGTTAGTTATTGTGACTCATGCTCGGACTTTAACGAGTATCTGACATCGTACAAGCTCAGGACCATCCCGTGCTCAATGGTTTTTCACCTTCCAGATAAGGGCCTCCTAAGAGCCTCGGGCTGGTTTCGAACCGATCTTGAGCTCAGTACGCTCGCACGGTACCTCTGAGCTACGGGCGCCCACGATACCACTTATATAAGTGATTTAACAGAAAATCGCTTCAAATAAAAAATTCTGGTTTACAAGTTAAATTGCTATGAAGCTCAGCTCAAAAACCTTAATAACTGTTGAATATATTGACATGACTTTTAGTATAAATGACAATTCAGAAGTCCCAGAAGACACCTATTAATTTTCATCCAAATCGGTGAATTGCTTTCAGAGGGAGAGCAAATACTTAGTTGCTTAATTCGCGCTGGGGAAGTACATTGTCGGTTTATCTCCGACGGCCTTATACCCATATATCTAGGAATTTGGATTTGATATTTTATTTTTGAAAGTAAAGAAGTGTTTTATGATAGTTTCAGCTGACGATAAAGCAGAAACCTAATCCTGATCTCAAGGGGAGCGGCTTTCAATTGGAAAATTTCATTTCTTCTCGACGTCAAGAAGCAATAAAACTGTATTGAATAGCGGTAACACGGGAGTTAGTGGCTTTTATATAAGAAGAATAGCGAAATTTCGTAAATAGCAACATTATATTTCCAATATACATTAAATAAGTTTTTTTATCTGGAAAAGACCTAACTCTTAAGTTAATAAATAGTTTTTAGCATTTCAGACACATTATGATAGTCTTCAAGGCAGAAAGTTCATGAAGTTCACGAAGTTCGCTAATTTACATGGAAGATATTTACACTTTTATGTCCAAAGAAGGCTATACGAACTGTAGTCGAAGTTGTGTATAGGTCAGAAATTCGATGCTAAGGTTTTTCAAAATTTCATGTTTTCTGACTCCCCTCATTCTAAAAATGAAAAAAAAAAAAAAATGTCTGCATGTGTGTGTGAACAAGATACTTCCCGATATAATGAATATATCGACACGAAATTTTATATATGTATTCAGAACTGTATAAGAATGCTCCATATTGATTTTCAGCCAAATCGGCCAAAGGGCGGGGGGAGATTAGGGGGGAGGCTTAACACAAAAAGCCCAATAACTGCGGATGTAATTAATTCACAGACATGAAAGTTTACATTTAAATTCAAAACTTTATAAGGATAATACATATTAATTTTCACAGGAATCGGCATAAAAGAAGGAGTAATCAAAGGGTAGGTGGGGGGGGCGATTTAAATCTCTGATAACTGCCGATATAAAGAGGATCCACAAGATCCGTATGTGAGTCAACTACTGGTTCTGGAGGGAGAATGATAACGTAATTGATTAATTCGTGCTGGGGAAGCACATTGTCGATGAGTTCCTTCAATTGTTCCGTAGGTCCATAGATCGCCCTTCAATTGTTCTGTAGGTCCATAGATCGCCCTTCAATTGTTCCGTAGGTCCATAGATCGCCCTTCAATTGTGTGCAAAGTTTCAGTAGTATAACTTATAATGTTTCGCCAAATATCGAACAGTCGAACGAACATCTAACAACGGCTTTCGTAGACTAACAAAGCCCCTGTATTCTGTGCACCCGGAAGAAATTGATAGTGGATGGAATCTTCTAATCTATCTATACATCTAGATCGGTATTTATTATTATTATTTTGAGTCGGTCGAAAATAAAAAAAAAATAAAAGAAATAAGTTAATTGAGGTATTAATTGGATGATCAAACCTGATTTATATTAAATGTTAATTCACAGTTTATTGATATAATCTTGGTTTTGATCTTGACTTTAAATGACCCCAAGAGTGAACAATCTATCGAAGTGTGCCGTAAAAGGAAAAATTACGAGGGACCGGAGTTGGTCAATGTAGCGCTCCTATCGGAGCAATAAACGGGAGGTTTTATGAGGCCGGAGGGAGTGCAGCGCTCCGCGCAATCCTTGGACGGAGAGGACGCAATCATGGAACCACCACCAGAAGAAGAAGTGTTAACACCTCATTACAATTAGCTTGGGGCGTTGGATTTATGAGCGGGCCCCCTTCTTTCAATAGCACTTGCAACAAGAAAAAAAGGGAAATAAGAAGACGGCAGGGAAAAAATGAATGAGAAGGGAAAAATGGAGGCGGGACAAGCTAAGTGTGAAAGTTTAAATGTGTTATCTGTTTGAATTGTTAATGGAAACATGGAGAAGAACAATCCTTAAATCAATGTGCCTTAAATAAGGTAATTATATGGAGTCCGGTTCTAGAGACCAACGGTTCAAGATAAACAAGGCATTCCAAGCACAGCATTCATTAGTTCCTTATATTGCCGTTCCACTCTCTACTAGGGACGCCATATATCAATAATAACCATGTTTTTCTTATTTTTTGTGCTTTAACACTCGATATGTGTATTTGAAATAGTTAGTTAATATCACTCATGCCCGGGCTTTAACTACGAGGTCATATCGCCTACTAACAGAGCGCTCTTTCACTCTGGTGGACATGAGCCCGACTATACTATGGCAGTCATAAAGTTTTCCCAACCTACATTTTTATTCACATAGGGTTAGGGTTCTTTAACGAGCACCTGACATCATAGAAGCTTGGGACCATCGCTTAATGTCCCATCTGAAGGTCGGCGTGAGTTTCGAACCCACGATCTTGAGCTCAGTAAGAAGGCACGCATGCCACTGCGCTACCGGCGTCCTCATCGTATTTAAAATAAAACCATTTCAAACTACCATGCCATTATTCTCACATCCTACTAAAATTATCTTATATGTATATATACAGTCGACTCTCGATAATTTGAAGTTTTGTCCAGGTCCCTTGAAAAACACTCGATAAATTGAAAAAAATAAATGTACATTTAATATGAAGATAGCTGATGTAGTGAGAAGTGATTATTTCACAGGATGACAAATATAAGATAGTCTGACCTCTCACAGATTTTTATTAGTAGTATTAGCTAGCCGGGTTTCGAGGTTTCCCTCATCATCAGGCAGTCTACAAAAGAACCATCCATAATATAATACGTAATATAAATAGCAAAGATACATAATTAAATAGAAAACACAATTTTTGATTAAACATACCTGATAGAAAAAAAAAAAAAAAAATTATCAGGTATGTTTAATTAAAAATTGTGTTTTCTATTTAATTATTTATCTTTGCTATTTATATTACATATTATATTATGGATGGTTCTTTTGTAGACTGCCTGATGATGAGGTAAACCTCGAAAGCCGGCTACTAATAAATTACTACTAATAAAAATCTGTGAGAGGTCAGACTATCTTATATAATGTACATTTGGTCCCCTCGGTAATTTGAAGTTGTAGTAATGGCATCTTATTCGCCAACTCTCTATAATTTGAAGTGCCCACTTCTGATGTGAGTCATTTGATCACAGAGCACAGACCTGTCCTTTGTTTACATACCCTGGACTAGATTAATTGAGTTTGCAGTTTTCTTTCTTATGCAAGGCAGTTCAATATTTTACCATCTACATTGTCCATGATTTTAAAAAATAAGGATAAAATCACCGGAAGTGTCTCATGTGCAGGAAGAAAAAGGTGACGTCAGAGTGAATTTCCTCGTCTGGAGGAGGCTTTTTTCTCAGCTCTCATCACTATAGAAAACTCCCTGGTCAATATCACTTATGTATGAACCTACATACCTACTTTTAATCACACTCCTGTTTATTTGAATTTTTTCCTAACTCCGTCTTGCTTATTTGAACTCTTATTATTTTGAACTCTCGGTAATTTGAACTTTACCTCTGATCCCTTGAGTTTCAAATAATCGAGAGTCAACTGTATATATGTCTCATCTTCTTCTCAACATCTGTCACAAGTATATTTATATTTTCACTTAATGTTTGTACCAATATTATTGTACATTATATATTCTGTTATAATTGAAGATACAACTTATATCGATGGTGAGGTTCATTCGATAAAGTCGTCTTGACACTGGGACACATCGAATCTCCACCACCACTCTGTCTATTAATACAGAATGCTACCAAATGCAGATTTCTTGTTGAACAATTTAATTATTAAATTATATATTTGAAAAACCCTTTACAGTTACATCCATGTCGTTCTTTGTTTTTCTTATTACAGTACCTATAGTTTATTACAATTGTCATGGTTATTTCTATTTTCTGCCTATCTGTATTATTATTATTGTAATTTTTCTTTTTACTTTCTTTATTTTATTTTTATATGTCTTATTGGTACAATTTTACTTTCATTATTTATTTTTTCCTTCTTACGACTCTCTCTCCTGACAGACGGCCCTGGCCATTGTCAGTATTATATACTCGAATGTCTTCTATGTGCATGGCTAAATAAAATATATATTGATTCATTCATTATTGTACATTATATATTGCAGATTGTCAGAGAACTCCAACTTCCTGTATGGGTGGGTCTCTTTGTGACGTGATAAAAATCCAAATTATAGTAAGCGCATAATGTTCGGGAAATATTGAATGGTTCATTTTATCTTATTGAATTTTCTCCTTTTTCTCCACGGAAAAGGCAAATATTTTCATAATGTAGAAATACTGATTTAGGATTTTGCATATTTCGCCAAAATAAATGGTGATCTTACAGCTGGTTTGGAATACTCATAGAGACCCTTCTGAAGTAGATTTACTGTTAACGCAAAACTCTGTGTAAACTCTCTACGTGATGGTACAGAGAACACAATGTTGGAAGTGACAGAATGTGACGTTGTTTTCTGTTTTGATTGTGGATGTAAGGTGAAGCGGTCTCACTCTGTGAAAGAGAGACCCAGTTGGAGAGAACTGGAAAGAAGAAGAGCAGAAGAAAGAAGATCTATAATCGAACCTATAGGATAGAAGATCCCGGAGGCTATTTCTAGGACAATCGAACCTAGCCTAGCTACCAATGTAATATTGACTTGTGACCATCCGACTGTCACAAATCGGTTAATCGATTTGGTGCACTCACAATAGGAATCATACCGGACCAGACAGTCTCACACCTTCGGTGTACAGTCGCTCCACTCAACAAACACCTCTCCTTAAACCCGATCTCTTCCTTATCTCGGGCTTTATACTCTGACCTGACTGTACACCATGGAGAACATTTAGCAGCAACTAAGTTCATTGTAGTCTTCTCGTCTCATTATATGGGGCCATTCACATTTAACAGAAATTCACTTAAAAAGTCAACAGACCTAATGCACTTTTTAAAGCTCGACGTGTGCAGTCTTCCCTTATAAGATGCGAAATCGCAAATAATTTAACATAAGGCGGCGCGAAATAAATGCACCTGCATGTTAGTGTATACTTATCCAAAAAGTTATTTGTTACAGAACTTTCATTTTAATTTTTTTCCTCCACAGACATCCTCCTTTATTGTGTGTCAAATCCACGTTTTCATTGATCATTAATTTTTATTGCTTTTATCATAAATAATTTATTTTATTTATCTTGGTTTATTCCTTATTTTTTATTTCTTTTTTATATTTGTTATTATTTATTCTTAATATTATTATTAATGTATTTTATAATTATATTCTGTTTTCTTTCTGTTTTCTATATTTCTCACATTGTGACCTGAAGAAGGGACGTAAGAACATCCCGAAATGTCGTCGTGAAAAAGACACTTCCGGAAGAGTTATCAAAAATTATTATCTTAATTTTAATTAAATTAAAAACTGTATCCACCATATTTGTTATATTATTATCTTAATGTACCGATACATTCTTGTTCTCACTCATGTTATGATTTAACAAAAATAAATGTTATTATTATTATTATTACATCCCTCGACGCGTCTTTTACAATTCGATAGGAAATTTGTGTAAACTTTACCTGAAGCTGTGATTACGTCCGACATCAAAAAATAAATACCTTATTCTCTCCACTCATCCTTCAATTTTTCAACTTAAGCGAAAAAATGTTTAAAAATTAAAATATCTTTCATGAAAATGTGAATATTATAGTTCAGTCATTTTTTTTTCACGTAGAAGAAAACACGAAATAACTTTTACTGTCGACAATAATCCCTCCCCTTTCTTCTTCTAATAAGTGATTTTGAAATCATAAGTATTATGTTATTCCTGAATGAGTATTCTGTTATTCCTGATGAATCAGGAAAAATATTATTACAGAATTTTGAAAAATAAGCAATTTGGTTGAAATATGTTTAGCAATTTTCCAAGCTCGTTTCCTGAACTCCAAGTTGATATAAGCCTATGGATAAAAAAAAAAAGTGTCTGGCTGCGCGCCTGCTTTGCGATCAATCGACCTTATTACACACCCTTTTTCAACCATAATCAACACAACTCAGATGGGCCGATTGGTCGAACGCCGCTCTTTCTACCGGCAGCTAAGTGGGTTACATCCTGTTAATGATTACGTTATGTTGACGACTGATCACAATCAGTTCTTGGAATCAGCTGTGGGTCTCCTTCACACTCAGGACAGGGTAGCGTGACAGACCTGTTGGCACTACTCACCAATTTTGGGGCCTCAATCACACTCAGTGGCATGAGATGACACTCCTCAACTTAACTTAACTGTCGTATTAACATGGAAAATTGTACGTAAGTAGTGTCTGGTACTGATGTAGCTGTGGATAATTCTAATTGTGACTAAATGAGAACTTTTTGGTCCGGGAAATTT